>JALJCO010010758.1:332500-932500 GCA_023101725.1 Atherinomorus stipes | reverse complement strand
CGTTTATCTGATGTTCACTCAAGTACCTCCTTTGGACGTCTGTTATGGACCACATCTAGACGTCATCAGAACATGAAAAATAAATCCAAAATCAGATGTCATTATTGGACTTGTTTTAGACTTGTTACTGACATTTCAGACGTCACTGTTACACCCAGTGGTAAAAGTGGGATTTGACAGGTGTGGGAGCCCTAAAATTCAGTGTTGTGGCGCAGTCAGTAAAACAGTGTAAAATTATTTTAAATTTTTCAAAATGATTGCAAAGACCTGTACTGGCTTTATTTGCTGGATTAGCATCTAACATAGCTAATTAACATGAAGAAATACAGTAAACTGAGTCTAAAAATAAGGCTTGGACAAAGAATAAATCCAGTGCTGCTGTAGGCTATGACCTTCAGCTTTCTGTAGTCCCAAATCGTAGTAAAAATAAAATAGGTTTATCACGAGATAGTGAATTTACTGAAGGGACAGGTTTTAAATTGGCAAGTGGCAACAAGAGCAAAGAATGGAGGAAAAAAGTCTCTTCTCTGCTCTGAGAGGCCTCATCAGAGCATCACAGGACCCAGTAAATAATTAAAAGATAAAAGAATCCATCTGAAGTAATTGTTAACTATTTAATAAAATAACTTTTTTTTTTTTTTACTTAAACAACATTGTGACTCCATGAACTTTTCACTGGCTGTTCTATCTTTTTCAAATCAATCCTTACCCTTAAAGTAATCAGTGATTCTTCATTTGTGGGGAGCTAAGGGGAGCATGGCTCCCTGGAAAAGCAGAGGTGCTCCTCTAGAGACATTTCAGCTGATACTCTGTGGAGGATCCTTAACCATAGTTCACTTTCAGGACATATTTAATTTGTCCATAAATTTTCTTTTATCAAGCAGCATCCATCAGTCAGCATTACCTTGTGGCAGATCTGACACTTTTCTGATATCAGTGCTTGATGACTGCCTGCACAGCTTTACCCAAACTGAAACCCTGAGATCATTTCAGGGGGTTGCCAGATTATTGGAAAACCAATAAACAATATAAGGTCTGCCAAATATATGTTGTAACCAAGGGAGATTAATCTGTGAAATTCACACATTATTTTTTAATCAACTCCTAATGCCGAAGTCACCTTAAAAACAAAACAAAACAAAAAACTATTTATCTCCTCATTTATGAAGTTGAGGCTATGGTTGATCAAAGCCTTATGGCCGACTCACGCCACACCCAGGGGTGACCTCTGGCCCATCAACTCACTTCGGAGCATCTCAGACTTTTAATTAGATGTGATTTGGCCCCGCTTCTCTGAGCAGTTCTGACGGTGGAATTACAGCTGGATTTATATTGGTACATCATCTGCGTTCCCTTCAACCTGCATCCCGGCAACACGAACCAAGAGACAAGGAAGAACTTGCTTGTGATTGGTCAAGGCCGTTACGTGCCTCCTGATGTTTGGGTTTTGTAGCTAAATGAATGAATGATTGTCAGCTGCTGTCAGTTGCTCTAAAAGAGGACATAGCTACTTGCCGGAGTATAAGCGAACCATTGGAGTGAAAAAAAACAAACAAAAAAACTCCGCTCTGTAGAGTTTCCCGTTTCCCGGTCGATAACAGCGCTACAGTTGCGCAAGCTGCAGCCTGACGCAATTAAAACACACACTGCCTCTGTGCATCCGGCACGCAGGCCGGACTGCATGGACGCAGACACAGCGAGATTTTCCCCACAGATAAGTGGAGAAAATTACTTATTTAAAGTGGTGGATTAGTGCACCTTGTAGACGCCAGCAGCATTATGAATTTTCAATTGCGTTGCATTTAATTAAATATTTTTTGTTTCAAGTGTTAAACTGTGTCTTGGATTACTCATTTGATTTGGAAAGCTTATTGAAAGAAAACTTTCAGCATCTACCTGGAAATGGAATACAAGAAGACACTACAATATTTATGAAAATGATTTGTTAGGCCAATATTTTGTAATTTAACTTGTATTTTTTTTAAATAGTTTTATGTAAATATAAAAATGTTACTTTATTAAAATAAAATTATGATCAATTTTATAATAAAATTATAATATCAGCTACCTAAGCTGTATTATATCTCCACGAGGATCAGTGAAGATTATTGAAAACAGCCTGTCAGGATAGTTTGGAATTGTTTCTGAATAAAACATTAATTCAGTAGTAGTAAGTAAGTACTTCCTCTCAATAGTCTTGCTATGTTTTAATGCGTTTTAACGATAATTAAGAAGTTTTAAGCTTTTTAAAATGACGCTGTGTTTTATTAGGTCTGTACAACAGCGAGAAACTGCTCACTTCAGTCCAAAATGGCGGATGCGCATGGGGGAAATGTTGCAATGGAGCGTTCTATTGAGTGTCGCCTCTTGTTGTAGATACTCTTTGCCCACACGTAGATCCGCTAGACCGCAGCACAAAAAATATCCCTGCGCCAGTGTCAACGGGCGTAGCGTTGCCTAGCAACCAAATGCTCTGAGTTTACAGCACCTGTTAAGTTACAGTAAATTGTTTCTAGACTTGCTTAAGAAAAATGTCAGACTTTGCGGTTAACTTTGATTTACTTGGTGGCCTGGGCCTTGATGACTGGTTGGAGGAGATGGACAGAGTGGACAAGAAAGAAAAAGAGGAGAGGAGACACGCTGAAATTTATGACCATGGTATTGAGCATTTGGAGAAGTCGCAAAACGAAGAAACAACAGTAAAACAAACTATGTGGTCTGTTCGTTGCTTTCAGAGTTGGTGAGGACAAGAAAGAGACCATTGATTTTCAACCTGTCACAAAAACAGAGCTAAATAAGATTCTCCGTCAATTTTATGCTACTGTGAAAAACGGGAAAGGTGAAGCATTTGGTCAGCAGTTATGTGGGATTACGTGCGGGGCTGAACCGTTACATCAACGATCCACCAATCTACCGATCCTGGTGTCTCTTAAAAGATGTTGAATTCACCACCAGCAACAATGTTTTCACTGGTGTGGTCAAGAAACTCTGCCGAGAAGGACGTGACAAATCTCACCATCAAGCCCTAACCGAGGGGGATTTCCAAAAAATTAAGCAACTTCAGGAATAAAGTCTGAGCACACCTTGGGGGCTTGTTTCTAGGGCTGGGCGATATATTGATTTGAAAAATATATCAATATATTTTTTAAATGAGATATGGAATTGGACCATATCGCATATATCGATATATGCAGTTCAGTGTTTGTTTGTTTTGTCTTTTTATATAAATGCTGCCCGTACTTGGGTTTATCATGTATAATTCCTTTGTAATGTTTCTTATGCATTTGTGAGTTTCTTGTACAGTTATACAGTATTTATGTTTACATTTTATTCTTCTTTGAACAGTTAAGTGTTTTTTCTAGGGATGCACAATAACCTTTTTTTTTAAACGGATTCCAATAACCATTAAATTTCAGCTCCTAATGGCCGATACCAATAACACACACATACCTAATCATACCAAATCAAAAATTTGAACTTTATGGAGTAATTTGTGTCTAAAATAAGAAGGAAAAGTGGTTTGGAAGCAGCCCGATCATAAAAATTTCAACTTTATGGGTCATAAGTTATCGAGGTAAGTCGTCATGATATTGGACTTATCAGAATGACGTTATAATTTCCTATTAGGGGCCTAATAATTATCATGCATCCCTAGTTATTTCATCCAGCCGGATTAAATTGAATTACTTGTGACGTCACATTTGGCTTTGACTGTGACTAAACATTTGCTCTCACTTTGTGATAAAAATATCGGGATATATATTGTTTATCGATATTCAGCCCAAATATATTAGGATATGACTTTTGGTCCATATTGCCCAGCCGTACTTGTTTCCAAAGTGTGGTTTGACGTGCAGCTTCACATGGGACGGACAGCAAATGAGGGAAACCGCAAATAAAAGTCCGGCTCCTTCATCATTCGTCATGATGACAAGGGCCTAAAATATGTCACCCTGTCATTTAATGAATGCACAAAAAACACAAAGATGCCTCCGAGAAAAACAAAGAAAGCCTGCGGGGATTCATAAATGAGCAGCCGGGTAACCCACTGTGCCCAGTGGCTTCACTGGAGAAATACCTCTCCCTGGTGCCTCCTGATCCACCTGCCTTCTACAGTACCTCCACCCGAAGCGGACACCGTGTCATAGCGCCGATATATGGTACAGTAATAGCCTACTATAGTATTATCCTTTACCTTTCTCCATTTTTTTTTTTATAAAAAGATGAGGTTTTTTTTTTTTTTTTCTCACCCATTTTTTTTTCTTTTTTTTTTTTTTATTTAAAGATAAAATGTAAAACCGCCTTCCCCCCCCCCCCCATCATATTTTAATTAATACAATACTAATAAAAATAAAAAAATAATACAATCAATAATTATTTCAAAAAAAATTAAAAGTTAGTAGTATGTAGTAAATTGGCTATGAGCTGGACGTACCCTCCCTCTCCCTTTTCAAGGAGACGCCCTTTTCCCTTGTTGAAGGTGGGGGAGGTGGGGAATTCAAAATCTCAATTTTTCTTTTTTCCCCTTTTTTGTTCATCTCCCCCTCCTCTCCTCCCCCCCCCCCACAACCGCCCCCTCCCCATCTCCCCAACGCTCACGCAGCCGACCCACCTCCCCATTAGATTAAAAGTGCCCCCTCCCCAGGAGTCTATATCCCCCGCCTTCTTCATTATAAATTATTTTCTTTCTACACCCTCCTTCCTTCTTTTCCTTCCTTCCCCCCCCCCACCCCCCCCCCCCCCCCTTCTTTTTTTCCCTTCCCCAGGAGCCGACCCGTTTTTCTTCTTCCTACTTTTTCCCCCTCTCAACTGTTTAAATCTTGGAAAAAATTCTATTTTTTTTTTTAGTGAGTGTCCTTCTTCTTTCTCTGCTACTTTGTCATGAGACATCTCTCTCTGTATATTCTCCGCCCCGCCTCCCCCCCGACTCCGTTTTACCCCCCCCCCCCCCGCGCCCCCCTTTTTCCCCCACTTATAATATATAATTTTTTTCTTTATAACACCTATATAATATATTTTTAAAAAAAATTTATTCTTTTTAAAAATCAACCTTTCCCCCCCCTCCTCAAAGTATTTCTTTTTTTTTTCTTATTAACCTCATGTACTATTCACTTAGAGACTCACAGTCGAAGCACAGTCCTGGAAACGAATCGTCGACTATTTGGGGACACCCCTAGTATTATCGTTATTGTTACTTGGCTGGCATATTCAAGTGCAACATCTCACGTCAATACTTTCGTTCTCTCTCTCTTTCTTTCCTCATATTAGATACACCAGTGAGCCCATGGGGGTGAATTTCCTCACAGGGATGCTACCTCGGATTTGCAAAGAAGCTGGCACTTCGACAATCTACACTAATCACTGCCTGAGAAGCACAGCAATGCAAAAACCGTCCGATGCTGGCCTGGAGGACAGGACATAAGTCTGAGCGTTCTCCCCAGCATTACTGGCATCCAAGTTATGATGACAGGAGATTGTGGAGCAATGTTCTTGCTTCAGGCAGCGGCACAACCGGTGTTGGACATACATCTGCGCAAAAACGCACCTGTCCCGACACTCGCCACCGTCCCATCAAACAAAATTGGTCATTATTTTAACAGCTGCACCATTTATGGAAATGTTCAACTCAACATTAATGAGCCAAAATAATAGTTTGAAATGCTAAATTGATTATAGAGTTTGTTTTCCTATAGGCGACCATTCTGCCCACTTAATCTGAGTGGAAAGAATAAATTCTCAGTTGCCTGATTACCAGTAAATTATTGTTATTATTATTATTATTACTACTACTACTGCTACTGGTATTATTATTATTGGTGTGTGTGTTTTATCATTAATGGAATTGTTCAAAGTACCTGCGTTGCTTGGCAACCAATTCTGTCCAAATCTGACTTTGTGGGAGAAAGTAGTTCTCAGTTGTATTGTTTTATTACCAATAAATTGTTGATTTTTTTCTTTACTTTTTTTTTTTTTTTTTTGTGTGTGTAACAGTTTTACAACCGTTTTTTGGTAACCGTTTTATAAAAGCTATAAAACCCTTGAAGCCGTGGAGCGGTTTTACAACGGCCGGGCACGACCGTTGTAAAACCGCTGTAACCCACGGCTTCTCTGGGCTTATTGCTTTACTAAACGGCGTGGAAGACCTCACTCACAGCTGCATAAGGCTGAACACAGAGCCGAACAAACTTTGTTCCGAGGTAAGACGCTAATGCCCACTAGCACAGTTGTTAGCTACAAGACAGCGGTATAATATTAAGTAAAAGCTACGGTTTTAACATGGAGTAAGGTAGCTGTGTGTCGCTAGAGCTAAACAAATATACCAGATAAACACTAGTAAGTCACGTTGGTTGCCAAACAGAGACAAATATAACACGGTCCTCTCTGCCAGTTTCTCAGGCCAGTAGCTGCTACCCTGATCAGATCCAGTATCTGCTGTTCTGATCAGATCCAGTGTATTGATCAAACCCACGATGTGGGAACAACATCCTGGTCCGCTAGAACCCAAAGGGAAAACATCCAGCAACAGGCTAAAACACATGCATAACAGTTAGCTTAAAATAAAACAATATGTTATCTTACTCTGCGATGCAAGAACGTTTCTTTATACGTATTTTCTGGACATGAATAATCAACACGTGGGGTTGCTGAGTTTTTCTCTATGAACGCTGAGCCTTCGCTTTGATTTTAACATCCTCTTCATCAACATTACTCCACCGACAAATGATGATGAATTCCTCAGATGCATCCTGCAGTCCTCTCTGTCTAGCTCCCTCTGATATTCCCCAACTATTACTCCAAAAATTGAACACAATTTCCTTCAGAATATGTTCATTGAAATCACTGAGCAATCCATGTTGATGCAGAAATTAGCCAAAAACGGAGAGTTTGTCAGACTTAACAACTGTAACCATGGGGAGGCGGGACTTAGGGAAGGGGTAAAATTCCTGCCTTTTGGTTCCTATGGCAGGGACTGGTCAGAGTTTTTACAGACCTGCAGCTCTCACTTTTTCTTTCCTTTTTTTTAAAGGTGCCATGACATCAAATTTCACTTTTCTGGGGTTTTGGGTGTATAATATGATCTGTTGTGCACTGATGAGGCCATGTGAATGTCCAGAGTGAGAATCAAAGTTCCTGTTTATGGTCAGTCAACTTTGTCTCTCTGCTCAGAAACAGTTGAATCAGACAGCAGGCTATCATTCTACGTAGTTCTATCATTCTACGTAATTTAATTGCTCCAATAAGAGCACACTATCAAGTAAACAGCCCCCCCCCCCCCCCCCCCCCCCCCCACCCTGTCTGATTCAGCTGCATGTATGGAGCTAGTAGTAACTTCTCTGCAGTCAGGTCTGGGTTTTCAAACAAATGGATTTAAAAGCAAATTTCTGCAGCAACACTGAGGGAGGGGACCACAACCTTGTCATTACCTGTAAGTTTATTTATTTTCTAAATGCTGTCTTGTCTGATAAACGTAGCTCACACTGTCTGAAGTGCCCATGTTGCTAGCAGTTAGCCTTTAGCAAAGTCCGACCGCAGCTTGACCTAGATTCTCCAAATAAGGTCATAGCCAAATAAGGTGTAGCCAATCAAAATGAAGTCAACGTGGTCTCCGGGTAAAGCTCCATATCATCACCGGACCCAACTGTATTACTGAGGAAGTGAGGTCTGGCGTTTCAAAACAATACTCCGCTGTAAAAAAATGCCGTTTTTTTCTTTGGAGTATTTACATATAAAGTAATGCCAACAACATAAACTAGTTTTTAACTGCTATGTCATCACTCCTTTAAAGGGGAAACTCAGTAACTTTTTTACCTCAATAAATGCTTTTGGGAATCCCCGTGGGGCTAAACAAAGTGTTTACGGAGCGATTCAATGTGCCCCCCCCTCCCGCCGGGGCCTCTGGCCTGCGAGCAGCTAAAAACAACTTTGCCTGCGCCGACCCGAGCAGAACTTGCGACAACAGAAACCGCTGTACAGTACTCAGGTCCCCTATCTACTGAGCTGCTTCCAGCGCTGATTTGAACCAGACTACCAGCCCTAATTCGAAGAAAACATTTCTTTAGCTTCACACCACCTAAACACGGCTCCTGGCTCTCATAACCAACTCTTTGCTGGACCAGAGTGATTCACGTAGCTTGCGCTGCCTGGGCGCCGGGTGAAGCATCACTGCTTCAGGCTCAATAATCACTTGTCATGTCCGCAAAAAGTAAATAAAAGTTCGCATTCTTACCTGCTACTCGCCAACACCTGTGAAAAATATAATCCACGGCATATTTAAATCGCGGGTAAAACGTCCCGTTTCAGAAAATACAGGACTTTGCTTTGAGCAGAGGGAGACGAGGTGCTGCTACCAACGCAGCAAAGTAGCATCAACAAGCTAGTAAACGCTTAGAAATATATCCAGCGATCAAAATAGAGGAAAGACACGTAGAGAAGCCGTCTGTGTGCTGTGGGGGTGTAAGGGGGGGTTGAACACGACAGTGAAAGGACGCCACTAGGGAGAGCCCCGAGCTGAAGTTACTGAGTTCTGCTTTAATACGTAATGTATTTACTACTGTCAGGATGGAAGGACCATTTCACCCAGTATAACCAAAAGTGTTTCTGAACAGGATTACCAACTCTGGCTTTAAGTTCAGGAAGTAGTGCATTCTTATCAAATATATTTTCCCAATTCCTGGTCAAAATATCTCATCACACTCAAAATACGACAAAATTACCTAAAGAGAAACAGTTCAATGACACGCAGTTGACTACTGCTGATAGAACAAGGGCTTTGACTCTGAACTTTGTAATTAGAATATAATTTGAACATTAAAAACATAAACGAAGTTCGAACTAATATCTATATCCGAACCTGTTATGGGTATTATTTTTTATTAGTGTGTTAGCATGTAGACTAAATGTTTTCAACAGGGTTAATGCGCTGCGCTCTCTGCAGAGCTTCCGGTTCAGAAAGTAAGAGCATCCAGCAATGTGCAGGCTGATATAACAGTAGTGTAGGAGCTAATTATTATTTGTTAGTATTAAATAAATTATTTTGTGGATAATTTAGTCAAGGTTATTTATTTCTTAAAATTTTATTTGAGATTATGTTTCTTAGTTATTTAGTTATGTTTCTTTGTTTTTGGTTAATTATTAATTTGGGTGGATAAAGTTTATAAATAGGCTGTCGGTGGTAGGACCAGCATGCATCTGGGTGGGCGTATGGTTTTTACCAGTGCAAGAGAAGTTGGAGAAAATGTTTGCTCATGTCTTGCTTGCTTGCTACAGATAATAAACCGTCAAAACTAATGGACTTTGCCTGGAAAATGGACATCTTTTGGCCTGCGTAAATTATTTGTCCACGGTGCATCTGTGGTCCCCCTTTTGGATTTTTTGTTGTTTGTTGGGAAAGAACGGCCACATCAAGTAGTCTAATGAGATAAAGCATCTTACAAGTTTCAGCGGCATGAGGAATCGATCTGGTCAGTTAAATAATATAATCTTACAATCAGTTTTCACGCATTTCTCTCGGATGATCAACTATGAAGATGGATCGTGAACATCAGGTCACACCGTGTCTGAGCTCCACACTTTACAGTACAGGGGTCTGTTGCACGAAGCAGGTTCAACAAACTCCGAGAGTAACTCTGAACTCTGAGTTGACCTACTCAGAGATTGGAAACTCTGAGTTTTCAGTCCCATAACAGCTGATTTGAGTTGGTTTAATCAACTCAGAGTAGTTTGACCCGGGGTTTTAACCCGGCGCTACCAAGATAAAAAGCCAACTTCAATTGAGCGCTGATTCGACAAGTCACCATGGTAACGTAGACGCGAGGGCGGGGCTTCGCTCGCCATTGAATGGAGATATAGAGCCTGAGGAGTCACGTGACAATTCTGAGCGAAGCGGAGTCGCGCCGCCATGATGTTGGTACAGATTTGACTGTCAAAACAAGAGCTGTCGGGAGTTTTAACATTGGAGGGAAAAGGAGCAAAGGAGAAAAGCCGTACAGAAATAATTTAATGTCTAGCACAAAGAACAGTTATTTGGAGAAACTAGGGGACATATCCGGACTGGACCCATCTGAGCTGGATAGCTCAGAGTGGGACAGTAGTCTGGACCGCTTACCTCCGTCCTCCATGGAGACATGCGGCTGATGCATTGTGAATTATTTAGTCTTCACAATCAGTTTGTAACGTGGTAATATTTGTAATTTTGCTCTGTTAATGTTACAGAAGTGTTATTTAGCCTTTTACACAGTTAACTGTTATGCTGCTAGTTAAGAAAACATTTGTGAGCTGTCAGTAAACATGTAAGGAGGACGATATTTAACGTGGTTTCAATCATTTATTTATAAAATAGAAAACAGTGATTAGTGTGTGTCTGATTTGTGAAAGACCAAAATAAGCTGTCAGGCAGATGTCAGTGGTGTCGAACATCACGAGTAAACAGATAAAAGAAAGTAACCGGAGTTTTCATCAACTCATGTTAGCTTGAGTGCTCGTCTTGGCAACAACGATTTAGCATAGCTACGTTTGCAAATGCACAGCAAACAAGGACGATCTTATCCAGGGTCGTAGTGTCCTGTTCATTCTCACAGCAAAGCAGCATCTTCACAGGCACACTGGTATGACTGGAATATTGTTTACTGGTTCCTGCAAACACGATGACATGTTCCACATGACTGCTCCCAGCTGAGCACGGCCGTGTGTGAGGGAAGGATCTAGCGGCCACATCGTACTGACTGATTCCTCATTATTAAAACTATCTGCAAGGACAGAATCACGGAGTAGTTTTTTAAGGATACCACAGTTATCAGTCACAAAGGGATCACTAGCTGGAGAACACACGGCATGCTGCATGTTGCTAATCTCTTTCCTTCAGACTGCAGCTGTCAGCCATTTGGCGCCCCCTGTCACTTCAGCAGTTTACAATCTGATTTTTTTTTCCTTTTCTTTTCTTTTTTTTCAAACCGGAGATCTTGAAAAACCGTAACTCGCCCTTGTTTGTCTTTTTTTTTTAAATCATCTTGACTGTGCGAAGAGCTGGCACTGTCCTTCACTCAACATTATAACCCAGCATCTCCAGTCACGACCAACGTAGCTCTCAGTAAGCGTACAAACAACATGCTGGAACGCCGGTTCGGAGGGGCCGGGCGACGCGCTGTGACGACAACTCCTCAGCCTCTATAACTTTTAAAGCCTCGTATGGCGAGTTTAAACTTCTGCCGCTGCTGCAAGCAAAAAAATAAAACAAGAAAGAAAGACGGCGTGGGAGAAGATTTAAGTTCAAATGCTGTCCTTTACAATCACAACGATGTTATAGAGTGGAACTGTTTAATGGTAACGCAACAGTCTCGTATAATATCACTATGGTTCCTTTTTTTTTTTTTTTTTTTTTTTTTTTTTTTTTTTTTTTTTTTTTTTTTTTTTTTTTTTTTTTTTTTTTTTTTTTTTTTTTTTTTTTTTTTTTTTTTCTTCCTCTTTTTCTTTCTTTTTTTTCTTTTCTTTTTTTTTTTATTTTCTTTTTTTTCTTTTTTTTTTTTTTTTTTTTCTTTTTTTTTTTTTTTTTTTTTTTTCCTTTTTTTTTTTTTTTTTTTTTTTTTCTTTTTTCTTTTTTTTTTTTTTTTTTTTTTTTTTTTTTTTTTTTTTTTTTTTTTCTTTTTTTCTTTTTTTTTTTTTTTTTTGTGGGGGTGGGTGTTTGTTTCCTTTGCTTGTTTCTCCCCCCCCCCGCCCCCCCCGCCCCCCCCCCCCCCCCCCCCCAGGTGACTGAATATGAATACCTGGTTGGTCTAATGGTCTGTGCGCTTGCCTGCCACTTGGGGGGGTGAATGTTCAAATCCAGCTTTGTACTTTTACCACAGTCTTTTTATGTATTTAACTTGGGTGAAATCCCTCAGGGAGAAGCGCTCTTGTCGGCAGCATTAAGATTATTATAAAAATATAACCGTCGCATTTCTCAAATGCCCTGCGTCTACAATGAAAGAAAAAAAATCTATTTGCGAAAAAATGCAGGGTAATGGACAATATGCTTCGAGAGAAAAGCATATGGCAAAATAAAAAAAAGGCACAGTAAGAATTGAACCTCAGTTCCCCGCGTGGCAAACAAACACTTTAACCATTTAGCCAGTAACAGATACAGTTGGAGAATGAAATGATCAGGTTAAAACATCTCTTGTAAACGGAGAGACAGGACCTCCAACTATCACGTATGGCTGGTGATATAAATGTACGGACGGCTCAGCTCCTGTATGTGATAACTGACCGTGACGTGTAACTGTAACGTCAGAAACAAGCGGCAACCGGTGATGCAAGCCGGAACTTGACATTTTCTGTAATATTCCCTTCATCCGCTAGGGGCTGGCTCCAAGAGCGAGCAAATCCCCATAGACTCCCATGTTAAAAACGCCAACTTCACAGCAGAAATAAACAGGTTTACAGCCTGGTTCAAAAAATCATTTTAGGTTTATTAGGTCAAGTTTACCGTCATGTCAACTGTGAGGGGGTGAATTTTTTTATAACTCATTCGTTTAGATGTTATTTATTCTTCAAATTACACATAATTAAGGGCGTGTCCTTATGATTGACATGCGGCAGACCGGAAGCTCCGCCTGCCGACCGGAGGCTCCTAGTTAGCTCCTTCTTTGCTCTTAATAAGGTCTCAGTTTGTTACAGAGTCGCACAACGGCGGTGTTTAGTCAGCGATTTGCAAGTCTAAGCATGTCTTACCTTAACCATGCCGCTTAGGAGCCTTATCTTTGTTAGCTCCACTTAGTTTCGTGTTAGCTCAGTTAGCGTTTAGCCCACAGTACGTCAGCTGTCAATCATTTGCCCCGCGGCCGCGCTGTGCCCATTTTAGGATTTTCCTGGAGTGATGACGTACGTGACACGGCAAGATGCCGACGGTAAGACACGCCCACCTGGCTTCACATTTCTCTATTCAGAAGAGACCGGAAGCTACGTCCAGTAATTATATACAGTCTATGGTCAGAAATGACAACTGTCGGGAAATTAAACTTCTATCCGTGGTCTGATAACGATCTCCGAATATTTAACCCTTCATGCAGCATCTTAATCCATGAAATCATTATCAAAAGATAAGGATGTAACCTACCGGCTGATTTATTTTTTAACATGTTTTATTTAAGACGGCAGCAGCCAAAACTCACTGCTGACTAAATGAATGAATGAGGAAAGGAAACGGCAAGTGTGGCTAAAAGTGGGTGGAGACAGTGAAAAACTCAAGGTTTCTCCACACTAACCTGCTCCCGACCAGGTTAGTTTCAGAGAGTCTCTTACCATGGTAACTGACCGAGGGTTTAAGTTACCCCTCTTCGTGCAACAGGCTAGAGTTACTCCTCTTTCCCTGGGTTGAGTTACCTACCTTTGAGTTACGAAAAATTCAGAGTTTCCCGAATTTCGGGGTTAAAAAACTCAGGGTTTTCATTAAACCTGCTTTGTGCAACAGACCCCAGGACGTCAGAGAGCCGAGTGAAGGAGGAGGAAGGAGCTGAAACCTGGCGCAGTTCTGGTTTCATTTCATTATAACAACTATTCTCTTGGTGAGAGAGGACTGTGTTTGGAAACGTACAGCTGGACCAGAGAAGATGGAAACTGGAGAAGCAGTTCGTGCTAGTGTCGTCCGAAAATGGCTTATTAGCAAATCCAGCTAGTGCTGACCTAAGAAAATAATATAAGTAGCAATGATTTATCTCAAAGAATGGTACGAATAGATTTCTGTGTTAAAAATGTGAGCTTAATATTTGTTCTTACTACACGGTGTCTTAATCAGACAAACACATTCGTCTATTTGTGTCACTGTCTTCTGATGATGCTGCGTCTGAGCTACCGCTGTTAGCTAAACACTCACCGTGAATAAAGTTGGTAATACAGCTTAAATCACGTCACCCGCTTGCTGGCAGACGTCGCTGTGTGTTTCCCCACGATGATGTGCAGCAGGTCTAAAAAAAAAAAATAAACGTGTAAAATGCCGTTTTGTCCAGATGTAATGTGACAGTTCTGAACTGGAAGTGATCATCGGGGATCTCTCCTGTCTGGTGAAGCTGAGAATCGTGACCGACGAAGCATTAACTGTGTCGTAACAGCATCTTCTGTTATATTCTGCTCATTACATCTGCACTATTACACTGAATTATGTTGTTTGCTCATTAATAACAATTTTAACTCACCCAAATTCTTTGAAAAGCCTTTCGTGCACATAGTCCATTGCCGTTGATAGAGCTACACTGCCCTCTGGTGGCCACAACATGTACAACTCTAAGTTGATGTCAGTGCAAATTTAATGGTTAAATTATTAATAAATGTTAAAACATACGAACTTAGTTATGAACAAAACCAAACAAACTTCAAATTGGATTTCTGGGCAAAAGTCAAAGCCCTAGATGGAACACACACATCGTGTGGAGATGTTTTCTGTTAATAATGTTGTATTTGAGAGAGATACACCCTTTTGAATGTTAGCGGAGGTGTAACACTTGAAAATAAATTTGGCACATCCAGTATTTGTTGGTGCACACACATCTTTTTCTGGCTACACTTCTGCTCTGAGTATTGACAGTTCTGGAGGTCAGACCTGTTTCTGCTGCTGTCAGAGCTCATCCAGCTATTGGTTGTCGACTGTGTTGCATCACTACGACTTACGATAATATCAAACATGTTTGCTATTGTTGCAAGTCCAAGACTGGGAAAAGATTTATATAAATAAGTGCAGATTACCATCTCAAACTTAACGATTGAGGCTGCGGGGGCGTGCCGTGTCTCCAGTAAAACTCCTGCGATTTACTAAAGACTTCCAGTCTTACTGTGCGTTCAGACCAAGAGCGACCAAAGCTGTAAAATAGCTTTTGTCGCTCATAAAAATAGCTGCTACAAAAAATCTGTTCGCTTCTGTCGCTCAAGTCGCTTATGACATCACGTTCAATTTTGCATATCCTTTTAAAAGGACCGTATGCTTTTTACCATTAGCAGAGCTTTTGCAGTGATGCTTTCCGTGATTGCTGCCTTGTGCTTTGACAAGTTGTAGCCTGTGATTAACCAGAAATCCGTCTCCTACTGAAAAACAACGGTCTGGACATAAGTGATTAAATTACACCCCAAAACAAAATAATGTTGTAGCTTAGTTAAGTACATCATCTTCACTGATCTGCATCTGCAGATCTTCACTCATTCATCTCTCACTCTCAAACTAAATGTCAAGACGAGGGACAAAAGGGAAATACGTATTTTTATCCCTGTCAATTATTATTATTATAACATAGTTCTTTCCATATTTATAAATGATATCGTCCCATTCACATAGCATGATAGGCGCTCGATTAGCAGGCAAGTTTCGTGTTTGGGGCTCAGACACTATTAGAAACCTGCAAAAAGTTGGGCCTCTGTTGCTGATTGCAACACAGAGATGCGGTGTGACTTGCAACACTCAGGCCGATTGTGAGCACCCGTAAAGCGGACACGTTTCTGCGCGGGAGCCGGTGAAAAAGCAGAGCTCATAACTTTATTTCTGAACATCCGATCTTGAAAATTCCAAGTGTAGCTGGTAGCTAATGTCAAAAATAAGAAGAGCAAAAGGGTTGGAAGCAGCTCCGGGTCGTTCCTGGGAAGCAGGAGCGAAAATTCCCCAAACGCAATATCTTGGCGAGAAACGCTTAAACGGGCATTTTTAACACATGAGCGTGGTAACCGTGCCTTTGTGCCTTGAATGAGCATGAATTCATGTTTGGGGCTCAGACACTTTACCAAAGCTGCAAAAAGTTGGGCCTCTGTTGCTTATTGCAGCCGTAGGAGACGCGGTGTGACTTGCAACACTCAGGCCAAACATTCCAATTGGTTGTCAGGGTTTTACAGCCGAAACGTGTCATAGCCAATTTGCATAAAGTTAAACTATTTTTAACTTTGTTTAGTCGCTCTAATCGCTCAACTTTTGTAGCTCGTCGCTTCTGTCGCTTTATTCGCTCTTGTTGCTCCTGTCCATTGAAAGTGAATGACTTCCGGTGATTTTACAGCTTTAGTCGCTCTTGGTCTGAACGCACAGTTAAAGGCAATGTTGTGGCCAAATTATTTTATGAATGAGTTGTATACACGGGTTATGATAGTGGAGGTCAGGACACCCCCTCCTAGTCATGAAATGATGTCACAACCGGTGAAAGGGGGATTGTTTTTTTGGCTTCTTTTGTTTGATGGTAAATGTCGGGTGGAGAGCAGGTGGAAGGATAGGTTTTTTTTTTTTTTACCACTTCTGACCTACATTAAGTATAATTTTGTTTAGTTTCGTTAAGTTTGGAATTTATGTGACATTAGGAATCATTTTGTGTTCGTGGTTTTGGAGGAAATAAATGGAATATACTTATTTAAAACCAAGGAGTCAGAAGTGCGTCTGTTACAGCCACCTGTTGACGCTGCCCATGGCCTGAACTTTTAAAACCTGAAAGGCCGCGACAGGCAAACTTTAATTTTAAACATAATAAAAGCCTTTGTAGTGTATGAAATGAAATGAATGAATGAAAAATACTTTATTCATCCCAGAAGGGAAATTCAGTATTGTAAAAGCTCACTTTTTTTTTTTTTTTTTTAAATATACAAAAAAGTCAGTCAGTCTTGTTCTTTAGGGTGATGGCTGCTGGCAGGAATGAATTTCTGTATCTCTCCGTCCTACAGCAAACTCCCCCCCCCCCTCCCCTGAAGATGGGAAGTGCCTCCACCCCCCCCCACACCCACGGCAGATCCCCACCAACCACTTCTCACACCGTCCCCCCCCACATGGCCCACACCCCCACAAACTCACCTCACGATACCACCCAAAGAGTCCCCCCAATGAGTCCTCCCCGCCCCCCCACCCCCCCCCCCTCCCCCACAGGCCCCCCCCGCCCCCCCCCCCCCCCCCCACCCCCCCCCCCCACAACCAGAGTCATCAGAATATTTCTGCAGATGACAGGACTCAGAGTTGTACTGGAAGTCTGAGGTGTACAGTGTAAAGAGGAATGGTGAGAGTACAGTTCCTTGTGGTGCTCCAGTGCTGCTGACCACCATCTCAGACACACAACCTTTCAGTCTCACAAACTGTGGTCTGTTTGTTAGGTAGTCGTAAATCCAGGTGGTTGTGGAGGGATCCACCTGGAAGTTATGGAGCTTCTCACATAGCAAAGCAGGCTGAATAGTATTAAATGCACTTGAAAAATCAAAGAACATGACCCTCAAAGTGCTGCCTGACTGGTCCAGATGAGAGTGGGCTCTCTGAAGCAAGAAGATGATGGCGTCTTCAACCCCAAGCCCATTACGATATGCAAACTGTAATGGGTCCTGAAAGGTATTCACTTGCTTGTTGAGGTGAGCCAGTAAGAGTCTCTCCAGGACTTTCATGATGTGAGATGTCAGGGCAACTGGTCTGTTGTCCTTTGGTTCAGCTGGTTGTGGTTTTTTAGGGACAGGAACAAGACAGGATGTTTTCCACAGCACAGGAACTCTGTTCTGTCTCAGGCTGGTGTTAAAAAGGTGCTGGAGAACCGGACATGGTTGTTCTGAGCAGGTCTTGAGAACTCTGGGACTGACACCATCTGGACCTGCAGCCTTGTTCCGGTTCAGTTTCTCCAGTTGTTTCTTGACCTGGTCACAGGAGACAGTCAGGCTGGAGGTGGAGGCAAAAGAGGTCTCAGGATGTCCTGATGTGGAGGGAGATGAGGCTGTGTTCAGGTCCATGACTGAGGTGCAGGGTGACAGAGTGGAGCTGGGACAGGAAAGCTGTGTGCTCATGGAGGGTGTGTGGTTTGTTGGGTTGTCGGCAGGGGGGAACTGAACCTATCGAAGAACATGTTCAGTTCGTTAGCTCTGTCCAGACCTCCATCAGTCTGGTCCCCCTTTAACTTGAAGCCAGTGATCTTCTTCATTCCCGACCACAAATCCCTCACGTTGTTTTGTTGGAGCTGCTCTCCAACTTCTTCCTGTCGTCCTCCTTGCACTTCTTAGTCTGTGTTTTCAGTTGTTTTTGTGTGGTCTTCAGTAACTCTCTGTCTCCATCCCTGAAAGCTTTCTTTTTGATGTTCAGCAGCTTTTTCAGGTCACTGGTGATCCAGGGTTTGTTATTGGGGAAGCACCTCACTGTTCTTGTTGGAACGATGTTGTCCACACAGAAGTTTGTGTAATCTGTCACACACTCAGTCATGGTGTTGATGTCATCTCCATGAGGTTCACAGAGGACATTCCAGTCTGTGGCCTCAAAGCACCCTCTCAGAGCATCTTCAGCCTCAGTAGACCAGGTTTTAATCATCCTCCTAATGACTGGTTGCTGCTGAACGATGGGCTTGTAGGTGGAGGTGAGAAGAACCACATTATGATCTGATCTTCCTAAAGGAGGCAGGGCAGAGGAGCTGTATGCATTCTTAGTATTTGCATAAAATAAGTCCAACATCTTATTTTCTCTGGTGGAGCAGCTGACAAACTGCTGTAAAGTTGGTAACGTAGCAGAGAGGGAGACGTTGTTGAAGTCTCCAGAGATCGCCATGAATGAGTTTGGATGCTGTGTTTGTAGTTTAGCCACGACGGAGCTGATGACATCACAGGCTGTCTCTGGTGCGGTACCTGGTATTATATAAACCGCTACCAGAATAACACAGGTAAACTCTCTGGGTAAATAATATGGACGGAAACTCACAGCTAACAGTTCAATGTCTCTTGTGCAGATCTTCTCCTTGACAGTGATGTGTCCTGGATGGCACCAACGCTGACTGACCAGCACTGCAATTCCGCCTCCCTTCCGCTTCCCGCTGAGCTGTTTATTTCGGTCTGCACGGACCTCCTTGAAGCCGTGTACAGACGCATTACAGTCCGGGATGTGTTCATGCAGCCATGTCTCGGTGAAACACATGATACTGCATTCTCTGTACTCTTTCTGAGACCTTGTTAGCACTTCAAGCTGGTCCATCTTGTTAGCTAGCGATCTCACGTTACCCATCACAACAGTTGGAAGAAACGGTTTAAATCTCCACCGTTTTTCTCTCTGCCTTACCCCTGCCCTGCATCCTCTTGTCTTTCTCCTTAACTCCACTGGGATTTTACGTGTTATTTCGCTTTAACAGTTGATCCCGGTGGTAAACAATTTTTCCGTTGCTATGGATACACATCATAACAAGTAGTGAAAAAAGGTATATCAGGTCATATAAAAAGTGTATCAGGTCCACACTGAACATTGTCAATGCAAAAATGTACAAATACTAGTCCGACGGGGCTTTCCTGACAGGAAATTCCTGCCACTCCGTGTGAAACAGCGACCCCAGCAATAAACTGGAAGTGACGTAGGGGTAGGTGAACGCTCCCGACTCTACTGATAAAAACATGGCCACAGCAGGAGGAGGCGACTCTGAATACGACATTTATCACAGCTTTAATGCTGAAGGCCACATATATATGTAGAGACATGAAAATGTGGAAAACAACATTGAAAAAAATTATTTTCTAAGTCACCTCTCGATTAGTTTTCATTTTGAGATCATGTGTACAACATTTAGACCTTCTACGGTCTTTACACCGTTTAAATCTGTTCCTGTTTATATGATTAATTTCATTATATTTCAGCAACCATCATTATGTATTTGTTGAGGTTTTCAGTGTGTTTAAGCGACAGTTGCTGATAAATCTCCATTTAGAGGAGACGGACTCCGCTCCAGCGGATCACCTGGGGCATGAATGTCCGCCGAACAGCGACTGCGTCCGTGTGTTTACTTCCACCAACAACCGGCTCCGTTACACATCAACAAAACACACAGCAGCAGGACATTTTCTCTTTGACGCTGTCCACAGATGTCTGCTAACAGCAACACCGTCTCACGGCTCATACAAAGCGCTTTTACAGATTTTTGGAGACCAAATGTCGAGAAAAGTCGAGCGAGCCGCTGAAAGTGACCGAGGAGCCGATATGAACTGTCCTGGAAGCCAAACAACCTCAGTCTGGAGGGACGACAGTTTCCTCCCTTTTCTAGTTACTCTGCGGTCAGAAACCCTCGCTTTTGCAAGAGTACCTAACTGCAGTTACAATGACCGACAAGGGTGCCGCCATACATCCAATCCATACAGGAAGTCTCATGCGGAAGTTAGTTAAATACCGCCAATAGTAACTATCTGCAACTTGCAAACAGAATGTATAGTGTAGTCAGGTGGTTAGGGTTAGGAGAAGGGTCAAGGGAAGGGTTAAATTTTAGTAAGTTACATGAAAAAGAAGCTTCCGACTTCCGGCATGGATTGGATATATGGCGGCGTACCGTGACTGCAGTTGGGTGCCTCTCGGATTTTGCGGTGAAAAAGCAGCGGAGAAAACACCGTGTCCCGCTCTGATGCGGCGGCAGACCTGCGGGCGGACAGATTCATCTCTCCCCGATTTTGTGAGCCCGGCGCCACCGCTCTCTCCGTAGGAAAACAATGGGACGCAAAGCGTTTACTTTTTTTTCACCACGTATCATGTGTACGGGCGTTTATGAGTCCCGCCTCTGGATTTGAGCTCTTGATGTTGAGAGGAACAGCGACAAACAAACACTGAAACCTGCAGAAACTCTGCAGTGTTGCCGGCTAAAGCTAAGCTAACATCTACGTGTTGCCGAGTCAGTCCAGAGAGAAGAGGACGTCTCTGACTGCGATCAGAAAGCTGCTGGCCGGGAGAGTTCAGCCTCAGTGGAAGACGTGAGGTTTAGAAAGAAGACGGATGTTCAGAAAGATGATGTCTAGCTGCTAATCGGCTGTTGTCTCACCGTTTATCTGTTATGGTTTTGCATTGGTCAGTTAGTGGAATTCACAGGACTTCACCTACTCTGACGTCAAAGGTCACATGATTCCAAAACTGTGCGGTGGTTGTGAAGGAGAGTTTTATCCCCTCTCCGTCCCTTTTTAAGTAATACTTAATACTTTTCAACTTAAGAGACCTAACAGTTACTGCCTCATCTCAGGGAATGATTTTCTGCCATTTTAAAGAACATGAAAGATGCACAAAGTCTGCGACAGTGAAAATTGTTTGGTGTAAGCCCGGCTTTAGAGGGAACACTGCACATGAGGTATTCAGGGGTTTTGGAGAAGGGATGCATCTAAAAATGGCAGGATTGTGGCTCTCGAGGACTGGACTTGGCCACCCATGATTCAGAGTGACCAACTAGCCGATGCATGTCTTTGGACAGTGGGAGGAAGCCCCAGATAGAACCCATGCATCCACAGGAAGAACATGCAAACTCCACACAGGAAGGCCACTCTTCCAACCCTCCCCAGCTGAAGCTCAAATGACCTCCTTAAACCTGGGACACACTGATTTTTTTCAATCGTTGCTCGCAGCTCCAACTCAAATGTGCAAATAAGTCGCAGAGTTCAAAAGTTCACAGCTTGTGATGTCTGTTCTCATACTGTACGAACCAACGCTCGGATGCGATCTGACTACTCACACTGTACGTCCTCAAAGACACGTTGGGGTCTTGAACAATCCCAACATGCAATGCAATAAATACAGCTAGTAGTAGAAGAAGAAGACAATAACAACAACAGCAGTAGCAACAGTATGCTATCACCAAAAAAACCGCGATGCCTTGGCGATTTGCCTCTTCTTTGTGAAGAATTCGCCAAAAATAAAAGGCAACAATGTCACGTGTAGACGAGGAATTAGCTGAGCAGACGTAGGCTGTACGGCCTGTCGGTTTTACAACGAGATCTCCACCCAAATGACACGCCGGTTCTCCATGCTGCCTCTGGTTTACTTAAGTTTTTGTTTCGTGCATGCGAAATGTGAAAATATCCGAGGAAAGAGTTTCAGCATGCGATTCACTCACGAGCCACGACCAAAATATCAAACAGGTTTGATTTTCTTACGATTCACAATTTCTGATCGGGAGCTCGTCGTGAGGTGCCAATCGCCTCTCGTGACCCTCTGGTATCCTGCACGACGCACGATCTGTCCAGATGAGAGTGGGCTCTCTGAAGCAGGTAGACGATGGCATCTTCAAACCCAAACTCATGATGAAAAAACAAAAACTATGCTTCACCTCCAGGTCAATAATAAATTCTCTGCTCCATGCAGGAAGGGAAGTTGGCCATGTTTCACACATCTTTATTCAGTTTTCTTTTTGTAGTGTTTCCTATCCTACGATTTTCCCAAGAAAACCTTTTTTGGTAAATATATCATGTTGGCAGCTCTTCATTTGACTGAGACTTATTTAAATTAGGCTTAACTCTGAGGAGCTTGTTAGCCTTGTGGATTTGATGGCTAACCATCTGACATTGGCACTAAATGTGGCATCTACGTTGAATCAAGTAGCACCTGCAGACAATCAGCTCGTTGAGCAGTGATTGGTTGCAGGTTGCAATAAATACCAAACCACTGCAGCACACAAGTGTAGAGCAAGTAGCTTCAGCTTAGTGGGGTTTCTGCTCCTTTGAGAAATGGTTTGTGGACTTGGTTTGGGGTAAGTGTTTGCAATAGAATCTTTTTCAAGTTTTTATTTTATGTTTTATTGTTCTGACTGGACTTTTTCCGGAGCAGGATTCTACTGATTTGCTTGGTGCAAGCAGAGCATGTATGTTCATGGGCTACAAAAGGTAAGCAAGACATGTGCATTAGTTACTATTAACTAGCATCAGATGGTTAACCTCTCTTCCTGTCTTCCAGCCTAGAGCTCCCAGAACAGCAATGACTATGCTGGCTTCTCTCAGCAAGATGGCAGACTAAGAAGGGTTGATGGTAGCTATCCCCAGAACCAAGTCAGACAAGTCTTTGTTTCTCCACGCTCATTCCACAAGAGCAGCCCCAACACAGGAACCGCAGTCCACAGCAGTTCTGGTCCAGGACTTCCCACTGGTAGCTACACACCAGCTCGGAGTTCAGTGAGGTTGCAGAGCAGCTTTGTGTCAAAGCCAAGCTGGCAACCCACATCTTCAACCAGGGTTAAAGCTCAGACTGTGCCAGTACAGGCTGTGCCAGCGCAGTCGTTTGGCCTCTCCACCGCTATAGCAAGTGGATCTTCAGTGAGTAAAAGCCGGAAGGCCGTCACTGGGATCAGCAAGGGGAGAGCTTTGTCGTCTCAGCGAGGTACGCAGCGTGCTAGCAAGCTTCCTTCCAGCGTTGGACAAGCGGGCTCAGCTTCCACGTTGTTCAGCCCTGTTGGTCCTGCCCCACACGGAAGCGCTGCACGGATGCAGACCTACGCCCGAGGCCCTGCAAGGAAGGTGCTCTCAAATCGTAAACCTGAGGCTCTATCCAGTTTTTCTCAGGCTGCAAAGCCATACATGGGCCAACAATATGCTGTGACTGGTGCAAAAACCCAGGGAAGCTACAGGCCAGCTCAGACCCTAGGTAATAAGCCCAGTAGCAGGATCCCAGTCCAGGGAACTCGTAACCTCCCTGTGTCCGTTGTCAGCACAGTGGGAGCTTCAGCTCCAGGTTTTGCCCCCGTCTCGGTCTATGAGATCCCCCAGCACTTTGGCGGCTCCCCCATCAGGCGGCTGCGAGACCCTGCTGAGCAGGACGAGGTGAGGACCCAGAAGCCACAGCAGAGCCCAGCAGCTCCTCCACAGCAGACTGCATATTCCAAACCACAGCTCTCCAGCCTTCATCCAGAATCTAAATGGAACAGGGTCAGCCTGCGCCGCAAACTCTAGCAGGAGTATTTGGAGTGGTTCATGCTCCTAGACTGTCAACAGATGTAACTGTCATATTTGGTTTTGCATTAAATGATTTAAGTCTTCATTTAGACTCTGGGTTTTGTTCTAGGGGTGACTAAGCTTGGGTTTATGAGGGTTGGTTTCCTTAAGTGGCAGGAAGAAATGGTGTCCCTTAGGATGGTTAACGCAAAGACTTGGACACTGCCAACAGATGCATCCTTGACTGTGTGTGCGCTCCACCTGCTGGGTGTATACTGCAGCTGAGGGAAGCACTGGTTTCCAGTATAATCTAATAAACCTTCTGTTTATATTTGGAACAAAGTGGAAATTCTCAGGATAGTTAAAGTGACTGGAACCTGACAGACCTAGTCCTTCAAAGATTTCAACACGTCTGAAATAAGGACTGATCATGTGACTTCCAACAGTGCAAGACTTCTAGTTAGAGCACATCTGTAGTCACACCCTTTCTGGGCCTTGTAAATAAGTTGGGTGGGGTTGGGCTGCATACTGAACTAGACTTGGTAAGCAGTTTTTTTTTTGGGGGGGGGGGGCCTAAACCCTGCATCAGTGGTTTAGGCAGAAACATTTCTAGGGGCCCACACCCACCCCAACTGGCTGACTTGTGCATAACATTACTAGCATAAGCTGTCTAATCATTTCTACAACCTCAAATGGTTTAGTCTACAATTCATTCTTCATAGGAATGTGTGCAATGAGCAAAGTCCTGCATTTCAGTGTCAAATCTGGACACCAGAAACTAGAGATGGGCCAATGAAGCCTTGAGTCTTTTGAGGCTTTTGCTTGACTGTATTGGAAAGAGTCAAAGCCTCATAGTTGACCATGCCAGTGACACCTGGTGGTCAGTTTAAGTCAGCAGCTCCAATCTTCCATATAAATCATTCAACTTTATCTTCCAACATATCAAATACAGTCTTACGCTTGTTTTGTCTGTCTCATTCCTGATCATCATGTAAGCATGGAGGTGTCGCAACATTTTTGAAAGTGTACCAGTAATATGGTTTGATGTCAGTGTCAATGAGCCTCACATGTCATCAGTCATCACGCAGATTTGACTGAGGCTTCAAGCATAGTTTCAAGCTTGTCCGTCTCATTTAAGTGTCAGAGGCTTTGAAGTCTGTGTCAAATGTCCCGTCTCTACCAGAAACTAACAGAGCAGGGACCCCCCAGCACTCCAATGATGCCGATGGTGAATAAGGTCAACACTGGTTGGCTGTTTTGGTTTATCAGTACACTGCTGTGGCATTGGCAGTAAGACATTAACAAGGCTTCAGGCTGCTGAAGCCTGAACAGCAGCTATTATATTTATATAATCAATAGCAAAATAGGTAAATTTACTATTTATTGAGTGGTGAAAGCTGAAGTATGCTACTTTTTTAGAAAATATTTGTCATATATGCTAAAACTGCCCTTGCCCAGACAGCAGAACATGCCTACTGCTCGTATTGTGAACTGCAAGAATCTATCGGGATGAAACCAAACTTCCAATCAGAGCCTGCGGAGTGTCTGATGGAGTGACTGACATCTGTCAATCACTGCTCTCACATGCTGCGTCCCACCCCCTCCCTCTGCTGAAGCTGCTGGCTGCAGCTCAGTCAAGCAGTGTTGCTTAATTGTTGCTTAAATGACACCATGCGTGAACTACACACTCAAAAACAGTGTATGAAGTGCTCAAGTGTGCGGTTTGGGACAGACCCCATGTCTGCACACTGCAGTGTATCTGGGGAGTCAGACAGGGTGGAACCCAGTTCCGTCACCTCAAGTAGACGGTAGATGGGAATGATGGGGAGATGATTCACTTTACATTGTCACCTCTGCTCACCATTGCAGTTTTTTTACGACCCAGATGTCTAGGGCAGGGATGGGCAACTCTGATCCTCGAGGGCCGGCATCCTACAGGTGTTAGGATTTACCTTGTGGTGACACACTTTGTGACCTGTGCAGAGCTTCACATCAAGCTCTGCACAATGGGCTCGATGCATGACTCCACTACTTCCTGAACTTAAGGTAGCTCCTTTGTTTCCTGTCTTTCATTACTGGACGAACTGATTAATCCAGGTGTGTCTGGCCAGTTACTGAGATCAGACACACCTGGACTAATCAGTTCATCCAGTAATGAGAGACAATAAACAAAGGGCTACCTTAAGTTCAGGAAGTAGTGGAGTCGTGCACACAGCCCATTACCCATTGATTGGAGTTAAGTGTGTTGCAGCCAGGAAACTCCTAACACCTGCAGGATGCCGGCCCTTCAGGACCAGATTTGCCCATCCCTGGTCTAGGGGTAAAGGGTCATCAACATTAAACAAAGGAAACAGAGGTTTGTAAAAACAAAGCCATTTATTTACAACATAACAACAAAAAGGTCAGGATGTGGACACCATCACCCTGTCCCTGGTTAAAATCACAAAAAAGTTACAACTACACAAGAAAAAGAAGTCTAAACTCAGGGTCTCAACATACCATAACTAACACAAAAGGGAAACACAAGAGCTGCTTCTCCAGAACTGAAGGACAAAGGCCTTGTCCAAATCCCCACCCTAAACCCTACAGCCTCGTATGAAGTGCGCACTTGACAGAAGTGCACATTAAGGGTTGGAGTGTGCAGGTTAGTGCGGGAAAAGGCAAAGTGGGACAGTGATGGTTCCTCCATTTTGCATGTCATTTCATGTCATTACTTCCAAACTGGCATCATCTCTGTTCCCGGTGAAGAGACGTCATTTTCAGACATAAACTGAATAAATTTAGTTTCATCTGTTCTTGTAAAATATGTTATGAAATCCACGTGTTTAATTAATAAATAAATGAATTTCTGAGCAAATTTATGTAAGATGTCTGTATAATTCACCAGTACAGGTTAAATAACTTTTACATTCTAAAATGTATAATAATGATTAAACTGTCGCTCTGTGACTGTTGTTAACATAGAATGTCAATAAATGTCCACATAAAAACATGAATACGTTCTTTGAGTTACATTGGGAACTGAGATCTGTATCAGTTACATGAGTTGTAAGGATTACAGGAGTATGGCTACATAATTATTCTATTCTTAATTTCATTGTGAATAGATGCTTTGGTATTGTATACTTATTTTGTTTTTTCTTTTTTCTTTAAAATGTTTGCTTAGTATTCTATTTTAATTTAGTTAACCTGTGTTTTTGTTGATTGTATGTTCAAAATTTATGTTGATCTGGACCCCAGGAAGAATATTCTTCACTGGTGGAGACAAATGGGGATCCATAATAAACTAAACTAAACTAAACTATGTCAAGTAAACAGGTTTCCCATGTTAAAGATGCTGCGTCTCGACTGGAAGTAAGTAAAGTTTTTGAATGAAAATTAGATTTAACTACTTTTATCAGTAAACTGATAACTTTCATTATTCGAATGCTTTGAATTTTAATATTCAAAGTATATTTTGAAGTAACAGGGCAAACTTCAGTATATATTTCACCTACAGCATAAAAGATCAATATTTACATCTAAAATGGCATTTTTTCCACCTAAGGCCTAAGGCCCTGTCCCAACACCCACACTTCCACCTTTGCACCCCTAAATGCCCACGTTGAGGGGTTGAAGTGCGTAGTGTGTCCCGGTTCTCCAGGGCTGCTCGAGGGCGGAAGTCCGTCACGCCCCTTTGCGCCCTCAATCCACACTTCAGTAAAGTCCGCATCTATGCAGACTTCACCAAAGCATATTGCCCATAATTCATTGCTGCATGTGACGTTTTGAACCATAAAGGCGGAACATGTCCATGTTTGGTGATGAGCTCCTGCCTGTGGTGAAAAAATGCCATTTCACTTCTGCAATCTTTTATGCTGAATGTGAAATAATTACTGAAGTTTGTTACTTTAAAATATACTTTAAAAAATTCAAAGCATTTGAATAATGAAAGTTATTAGTTCAATAATAAAGGTAGCTACATTAAATTTTTATTTAAATTTAATTTACATAGGTAAGTCCCATTGAGATGCAGCATCTCTAACAAGGAAGACCTGTTTACCTGACAGACATATTTTTATGGACATTCTATGCAACAATAACAGTCAGAGCAGAAAATTTAATAATTATTATACATTTAGTTTAGAATGTAAGTTATTTAACCTGTACTGGTCACCTAAATAAATTAGTTCAGTATTTCATTTATTTATTAATTTAACTTATGTGGATTTCATAACATATTTTACAAGAACAGATGAAATGAACTTTATTCAGTTTATGTCTGAAAATGACGTCTCTTCACCAGGAACAGAGATGAAGCTGAGTTTGGAAGCAATGACATGAAATGACGTGCAAAATGGAGGAACCATCACTGTCCCAGTTTGTCTTTTTCCTGCACTAACCTGCACACTCCAACCCTTAATGTGCACTTCTGCCAAGTGCGCACTTCATAGCCCCCCACACACACAGGAGGTGAGGGATGATGGTCTCAGCAGCCAACCAGAGGTGGAGGATGGAGTTATTGTCCAATGAGGGGGAGGATGAGGAGATGGCAGGTAATTAGCAACAGGTAGGCCCCGTCCCAATACCTGCACTTCCACCCTTGCGCCCCTAGAATGCGCGCTCCCGTTGAGGAGTTGAAGTGCGTAGTGTGTCCCAATTCTCCAGGGCTGCTCGAGGGCGGAAGTCCGTCACGCCCCCTTTGTGCCCTCAATCCACACTTCAGTGAAGTCTGCATCCATGCAGACTTCACCGAAGCATATTGCCCATAATTCATTGCTGCATGTGACGTTTTGAACCATAAAGGCGGAACATGTCCATGTTTGGTGATGAGCTCCTGCCTGTGGTAAAAAAGAAAGCCATTTCAGATGTAAAGATTGAAATATTTAATCTTTTGTGCTGTAGGTGAAATAATTACTGAAGTTTGCCATGTTACTTCGGAATATACTTTGAATATTAAAATTCAAAGCATTTGAATAATGAAAGTTATCAGTTTACTGATAAAAATAGCTAAATTAATTTTTTATTCAAAAACTTTATTTACAGGTAAGTCCAGTCGAGACGCAGCGTCTTTAACATGGGAAACCTGTTTACCTGACATAGTTTAGTTTAGTTTATTATGGATCCCCATTAGTCTTCACCAGTGAGGAATATTCTTCCTGGGATCCAGATCAACATAAATTTTGAACATACAATCAACAAAAACACAGGTTAACTAAATTAAAATACAATACTAAGCAAACATTTTGATAGAAAAAAGCAAAAACCAAATAAGTATACAATACCAAAGCATCTATTTACAATGAAATTAAGGATAAAAATAATTATGCAGCCATACTTCTGTAAGCCTTAAAACTCATGTGATTATTACGGGTCTCAGTTTCCAATGTAACTTAAAGAACTTATACATGTTTTTATGGACATGTGGACATTTATGGACATTCTATGCTAACGATCACAGTCACAGAGCAACAATTTAATCATTGTTATACATTTGTTTAGAATGTAACAGTTATTTAACCTGTACTGGTGAAATTCTACAGCCACCTTACATAAATTAGTTCAGTAATTCATTTATTTATTAATCAAACTTGTGTGGATTTCATAACATCTATTTTACAAGGACAGATTAAATGAACTTTATTCAGTTTGTGTTTAAAAAATGACGTCTCTTCACCAGGAACAGAGATGAAGCTGAGTTTGGCAGCAATGACATGAAATGACGTGGTACAAAATGGAGGAACCATCACTGTCCCAATTCTGCCTTTTTCCTGCACTTGCAACCTGCACCCTCCAACCCTTAATGTGCACTTCTGCCAAGTGCGCACTACATACAAGGGTGTAGGGTTTAGGATGGGTATTGGGACGGGGCCGTACTGTTAGTTAGGTGTTGATGAGCCATTGATCTGCTGAGCCTGGAAGAAACAAGTTAAGTGAAATATTCAAGGCCACAGCCAGAGATATAACAGGTTTTCTGAATATACTTCTAAAAATCACCAAAAACGAAAAAGGTTTGCAATTAGAATGACTTCAAAACTCTTAAAGACACAAAACGTTTTGGGTTAATTTGGCCAGTCATATGGAGAAAAAATATGAGGGTAAGAGGGAGGGGAGGAGAAGATGAAGACAAAGATGCAGGTCAAGAGTTGCAGGAGGAGGTGAAAGGGGAGGGAAAACAGGAAAGGAGCTGGGAATCTACATTTTAAAATGTATATTCACAACTTTGCAAAACATTTAGCTAAATCTAATTAATTTCCATGATGGTAGAAACTCTACCTAACAAAAAACATATGCTAATCAAGACATTTAGGGACATCGTGCAGATTCGTGTGTTAGAAAGCTTATTTCAATTACAATTTTTTAAAAAACTTTTACTCATACTTGTGGTCCCACTGATTTACAGTATTTTATGTGTTGTAGACCTTAATATTTTTCCTCTGCAAATTCAAATGCTGTTTGTCTTTCTATACAGATTTTCTATCTGGAACCAGCAACAAATAACTGCTTAAAGGAGTAATCGCCTGGTCTTTTAATCTGTCCACTCTCCTCACAATGTCTTAAAATAATATCTAAAAACTTGTTAGAAAAAAAGAATAGTTCATACGAGGTTTTGACTGACATGAATGTTCATTTAAATAATGTAAATGAGTCGCGCGCTGATTGGCCGCAGGAAGGACAGAGCTGGAATCAGGACCGGCCCAGTTCATGCATCATTACCCGACACCGCATCTGACCGGGCTGAAGCTTATGGGAAAAAGACGTGGGTCTGAGCAAAGCACAGTCCTCGCTGCACAACTTGCACCTCACCACCTTATCATTAACTTTTATAAAACTCCCCATTGTTCTTCGCCGCTGCAGCCGTGCTCTCTGTCGCCTGTCACGTGCACACGCTCCCGTCACGTGTGAGGCTGAACGAGTCAAGTTTAGAAAAAGTGGAATAGTTTTAGGGATGTCCCGATACCACTTTCTTGCCAACAAAGTACAAGTATTGACATTTGAGTACTTGTCGCTACCGAGGAGTAATGAACAGAGAAAAGTCCAAACAGCTGCATTTTAGAGGCTGTCAGCCTGATGCTGCGGATGTGAGCAGACGGCCAACACACCTCAAGCTGGGAGGTGTTTGGAGGTGGACGCACCTGTGATGCGTTTGATATTCTGTTCATCAATATTTTTGCAAAAAAAATTAATTTGTGGGGGTGTATGTGGTCTGGTTCCAGTACTACCAGTAAACCCACGTTACGTTCGGCCCCGCAGACAAAAAGATGCTCCGTGAAGGAATTAAAAATAACGACAAAAAACCCCCCAAAAAACACAATGGGACGACTGTCGTCCCGCATGTGTCCCACATTTCCAGCACATCAGAGGGGGGGGGGGTGCAAGATGAAACGGAGTTCAGAGAACAGGAGCAAGAAACTACATGAGAATGAACTGCGGGAGCAGCAGGTCTCTCCTCTCCCGGTGGGAGTCCCCGGTGATCTACACTAACGGGGGGGTGTCCTCCCTTTGCCAGAGTCCTGCATGAGTCCAGTTTCACCAACCTGCACCCACCGGTAAGGATGGCTTCCGAACCCGACCCGTTTATGTTTAGCTCACACCCGTCCCCTCTCCTTACTGACAGGGGCTGTCGGTAAGGAGAAGCGCCCCCCCCCCCCTGCTGTCAGTAAGGAGAAGCCTACATCAGTATGGGAGCGAGTATTGATGCCGGCATCTGGATCGGACATCCCTCATTTTTATTCAAAATGTTTTATATCATAATGGGAAAGGCACTTTGTGTATTTGAACAGGAAATGTAATGATTTAAAAGCCGAAAAAATGCAAACTGGAAATCCCACAAGTCCCGCCCCCTCCACATGTTGTGGAGTGGAGCATGTGGTCCAGTGTGGACAGAAGTCCGTAGGCGTGTCAGAGAGAGGCTGGCCTATGCTAACAGCCTCTGTTAGTTACGAAATTGAAGGAGCCAATCAAAATCTCACAATTTCAGGATTTAGCTCTTGTGGGCTGTTCTGGTGTGAGGAAAGAGACCAAATGAAAAAACTGGACCGTGTAAAAAATGGGGGGGTTTCAGGCAAGTTTACATTTCACTCCAACACCAATAAACATGTTTTAACTAGAAAAATGCAATTTCCGGTATTACTCCCTTAAGCACTGCTCATTCATTTTTTATGAAGGCAGTGGAAAACTATGGCTGGCCTTCCAGGTAAACAATGATACAAACCTTGATTACTCATTTCAGTTATGCTTGATGGAATATTTCTTTGTGATGAATATAACTGAACATTTCTCGTACTTTCAAGGGTCAGGGGCGATCAAGGCGTTGAGAATGTCTTAATTGCAGAAACCATGTTCACTGTTAAAGGCGCTGGAAGAGGAAGCTTCATAGCTGGACAGAGTGTACATAATCAAAGGTTGTAATTTTATTTTTACATAATTTACAGTATATCAGTAGTAAGATGTACAAATGGGAAATTGTTGTTGGAGTGTTTTTAGTTAAAGGTAGAGTCCGAAGTCCCTCCAGCGTTTCTGTTTGCAAACAGTATTCAAACTTAGTGCTCCTCCGTCTCAGGCTAACGGCCGCCTCGTTCTAGCTAGATTCAGCTTCAAGCTTCTCCTTCAGAGCTCAGAAGCGGCTACAAGCCAAACTATTATTAACCTGGTTTTCCAAAGTGTCATTTTTTGAAGATCTTGCCTTTTCTTCGGTGCATCCACGGCGTTTTCTTTCTTTCTTTTTCCTTTGAGAGTTTGAGTGACTGGCGTCCAGAGTTGTATAGTAACTAAGTAAAAATATATAGTTACTTTACTTAGGTAGTATTTTTTTCATATTTGTACTTTACTTTACTACTTCTATTTCTTATGACTTTTACTTTTACTTCATTTCATTTTCCAAGAAAAATCAATACTTTTACTCCATTACATTTACCTGAGCATCTTAGTTACTCGTTACAAAATAACAAGGAACGTAACAGCCAATGTACAATCTTTGTTTTGTTGTAGTGGGACTAGTAGCCACGAGTAGCAGCCTTGTGCAGCCGTCTCTGGAGCTAAACACACCTTTACCTGCCTCAGCAGCAGGTGAACGGCTGTTCAGCATCACTGGTCTGGTCTTCAGTCCAAGAAGAGTGAGACTGAGTTCTCACCATTTTGAGAAACAACTTCTTTTGAGGTTGAACAAAAAGTTTTTCAGAGTTCAGTAACGACTGGATGGACAGTTCATGTGCTGTCGCACTGCAGTCATTTCAAGTTCAACCAATCAAGTTTTTTGTTTGTTTGAATCACCTCCAAGCACCAAGAGTTTATTAGGAGTGATTTAATATTGAATGGACGTGGGTATGAATGTTGGTAGGCATGCACAAAGGTCTGTTAGGATGTGTTTGTGTGTATTTTTCTATATGGTTGGGTTTATGTAAGGAGGTATTGAAACTCCTTTACACTTTGCAAATTAAAACTTAAAAACTAAACAGAAATAAAGAAAATGTTTAACTCAAATTTCTGATTGCGTTTTATTAACAGTACTTTTTACTTTTGATACTTAAGTACAGTAAATACAAGCTACTTTTTTACTTTTACTCAAGTAATATTCTAGCAGACGACTTTCACTTTTACTTGAGTCATTTTCCAGTAAGGTACTTTTACTTTTACTCAAGTATGGCTTTTGGGTACTTTATGCAACACTACTGGCGTCTGCTCCAATCATGAGCTTATTTCCACACAGCGTCATGCTCTTAGCTCTGTCATTGGCTGCCGATATAACCAGAAATCTCCACCCAGAAACGTCCCGACCAGACCAGAACAATACAAAAGAGCGAATTACAGGCAGGAGAAGGGAGAGTTGTGTTCAAGCGCACCACCGCACGGAAGTAGAGGCCCGAAGGCGGGTTTTGAGACGGATTTCACTTACTCAAAACTAATGTTTATTTTTTACGGGGGGAACTTCGGACTATACCTTTCAAACAATTAAATTACTTACAGATGTACTTCATGTTTTGATGGCTTGAACATTATACACTTTTTTCTCTCTGGTTAAATGTTTTCTGTTGCCACTCCACCAAGGTTACTATAGTTAACTAAAACTAACGGAAAAACGAAAACTAAAATTGAAAAAACATTTCAGTTAACTGAAATAAAAATAGAAAAGACAGTTTTTAACAAAAGCAGAGGGGACGGTACTGATGCTGGGAGCTGGACTACTACTGGATGCTGGGACTGATACTGGGAGATGGAACGGATACTGGGAACTAGGGCTGATACTCAGAAATGGGAGTGATGCACATTTGCTTCTCAAAGTTTTCAGCAACACTTGAAAATATTGCTAGATTTGTTGTTGGAAAGAAGTCAGTCAAAAGGGCTGAAAACTTACTAAATGTAGCAACAAAGTTGCCAGTTCTGTCATGTGCATCAGTGTAATTGTGTGACCAGTGGATAAAGTGGGATTTGACAGGTGGGGCAGCCCTAAAATTCAATGTTGCAGCCAGGCGAAAAATTGAATGAAAGTTTTGCAGATTTTCAAAATGATTGCAAAGACCTGTAGTGGCTTTACTGGCTGGATTAACAATCTAACATGGCTAACATAAAGAAATGCAGTCAACTGAAGCGTACAGCCTAAATATAAAGCTTGGACAAAGACTAAATGCAGTGCTGCTATATGTCCTTGGCTTTCTTTAGTCCCTGATCACAGTAAAAATATGGAATTCATCAAGTGATAGTGATGAGGAAGTTCATGAAGTAGGAACACATCGAAGCTATGCAGGGGAGTGGGTCCTGAGAAACACTGCCCTAGACAGATTCAGCTGGTACTCTGTGGAGGAATCTTTAAAACTAGTTTTATTTTCCCATAAATTTTCTCTCATCAAAGCTAGCATCCATCAGTTAACATCACCTGGGTGGCAAATCTGACACTTCTCTGATATCACTGCTTGATGACAGCCTACATAGCCTTTCCAAAACTGGTGGGCCCTGAGATAATTTCACAGGTTTGCCAGATTATTGTAAAACCAATAAAATAATACTTGGTCTGTCAAAATTAATGTCCTAATCAAGGGAGATTATTCTGTGAAAATTAATACGTTCATTTTCTAATCAACTATACTACTACTCATGCCATATTAAAAATCCCTGTTTGGCACTTTCTCACAGAGAAGCAGATTTTTGGCATATAGGCTGTTTGATTCAGTTGTGCACGCAATCACTTAAACATTTTAGGCAAGGGTAAGAGTGAGGGGGGGGGGGGGGGGGGTGAGAGCAAATGAATGTGAGTGTTAAAGGGGAAATGTGGGAGGGAGGAATATGGGCTGGAAGAGGGAGGAGATGTGGGTAAGTGGTTGGAGGAAAGGGAGGATGGGGGAAGGAGGCGTATGCTTGTGGGTGTCGGGTAGGAATGGGTGTGAGGGGTTGAAGAAAGAAGGGCCTTGACTTAACACAAAAATAAAAAATGCTACAAAATCAGTGTTGATGATAATCCAACCCCAAAAAGTCTATTTTGCAATTATGGGATAGAAAATTTTTCACTTTTTGTGTTTTTTGTCAGACAAAAATCTGAAATCAAGTTTTAATCACCAAAACTGGCAATAAATGGGTTAAATTTCAGAATTGCAATGAATATTTGTTTTGCATTTTGAGCACTGAAGCCAGCGGTGATATCCATAAAATAAAATTTAAAATAATATATATTTCTATGGCATTGCATTTTTGTATGTCTTAGGACAAAAGGTGTAACAAATCTTAGGGTGGTAGGAGGATTAATAGATTGAGATTAATGTAAAGTTACATCAAAAGGAACTTTAAAACAGCAGTTTGATGGAGTGCGTTAAAACAATTGTTTAATTAAAGAAATAAAATGAATAAACAGGATATCAAGGAGAGCCTTGTGTTCATAAAGCTCTCCTTGGTAAAGCAACTGTTCATCACAAGAAAGCAATTGGATTTCCATTCTGCTTGCTATGATGCTGGACAGGACAGGTAGAAGAAAAAAAAAAGGAACATTAAAAAGTAACGGAAAAATTACTTTTCCAAGTAATTAGTAATTTCTATAAAGCTGTAACTCTGTTACTAACGTCATTACTTTTTTGGTGAAGTAATTACTAACTATAATTACTTTTAAAGTAATATTCCCAACACTGCTGAGATGTAACAAGCCCTTGTAAAAGATTAAGTGGTATAAAAAAAAACATTTGCAGTCTTTTTTTTTTTTTTTTAAGGTATTGCTCTGACATCTTTTCAGTTTAGCATGAGACAGATGTCCCAAATGTTGTTATTGAAAAAACATTTCAAAACTATTACTTTATAGACATTCCATATTTAGAGCAAACTCTGAAAAATGAATACTACTGCTGGTACCCTGAAGAGTTGCATGGAGGTAACACTAACTTTGGCATAAACCACTATCAGACATGTAAAGGTTTTGTAACAATGAAAACAAAAAGTTAATTGAAATTTGTGATGTGCGATACCGAATTTTTTCTTGTCGATACCATACCAGTTGTTAATGGTACTTATTCCATCGATACCGATACTTTTCGTCTCTTGAAAGAAATTCATATAGTTGTACAGTTTGCATTATATGAAAGAGGATTAGATCCACTGATGGAAAAAAGGTTAAAAAAAAAAAAAACTCATGGAAAACACTTTTCCCCAAATGTTCTTGAAAAAAACATCAGAATTCGGACTTTCAGAATTTAAAAAAAATGTTTCCTTTTTTTTTTTTTTTAAATAATCTGGAATTCTGAGATTAAAGTCAGAATTATTTTCACTCAGAATTTTTTTTTTTTTTTTTCCCCAGTGGCCCTTATCCTCTTCCGTAGCATCAATATCTTGGTTTGGCCATTTATTTAGGTCAGACACACCTGGATTAATCAGTTTGTACAATAATGAAAGACAGGAAGCAAAGGTGCTGACTGTTCAGGAAGTAGTGGAACCGTGCATGTAGCCCATGCCCATCCGTAATTGAAATATGTAGTTGTGTCATAAATATTATAAAAGTAAAACATTTGAAAGGTCACATTAACTTGTTTGTTCTTTATACCGAATGGTTACACCCTGTCAAAACTTTGCCCGTGGCATATGGCTTGTGTCATGATTGTTTTAAATTCGCTGTACGTTTTCAGGTGAGCTGAGGGGAATGTGACTGTGCGACTGCAGGTGCTTACAGCAAGAAAACAAACAGCGTGGTATGTGTAACAGGTGGGTCCTTTACAGATACCGGCGAATGCAAGAGGAGAAAGACAGACAGGCCTCACCAGCAGGTGGTTAAAGGAAATAAAAGCTTTATTAAACAAATAAAACTACTAAACTAAAAAGTAATAAAATAATCCCAAAAGTCCGACTAAAAAGTAATAAAAGAAAAGAATAAAAAAGGGGTCTAAAAGGGCTTGCAGTGGACGGCGTCTCCCTCGGCTTCCTCTGTTCTGTCCCGGGTCCATGGCGGCCGCTCCTCCAGCAGCCGCACCCTGGCCATAGGCTCCCCCAGGACACCACCGCCGCTCCCGGGCCAGGGCAGTCATTCCTTCGGGCGGCTGCGACTCCGGCCGTAGGCCCTCTTTTGGGGGTCCGCGACCGCCCTCCGACTCCTGAGCCACTCTTCCGCGTCTTTGCCATCTTCGCTGCTGCCGTATTTCGTACATAAAGATTTTAACAAAAGCAGCATTTGTTGTGACTGGAAGACAGGGCTTGTGGGAAAGCAATGTATTCAGACACCTGCATTTATTCTCAGTAAAACTGCAATTCATAAAACTGTAAGCTGTTAATACCTAGTTTTTAAGAATTCTGTTGTCCTAGTTTCCAAAATTTCTTAGATTTCATGGCTAAGACTCCCTTGAAAAAGAGTTATTTATTCTCAATGGATACTGTCTTGGTTAAATAAAAAAGGGGAGTTGTGTAGTTTGAGTAAATTAGCCATACATGTATAGATGTACATGTATAGTACACTGCACTGTTTACAATGAACTGTGAAATAGCAAAACAGTTAACCTCTATACTGGCTAAAACATACCAGAATCCTCAATTTCTTGGAGGTAGTCCTGGAGGAAGTTCATTATCTTAACGTCTTTTTGGTGCTTGGCAGAACCAATCTCACTGAAGGCAGGGCGACTTCTCTCAGGAGGAATGTTGCATCCGCCTTTAAGAAGGAAGCACATTTCAGTTTGAATTGACGATGTAATTGTTGCACAAAACATTCTTGCACAATTAAAAACAGTAAAACTAAAAATGACCTCAATATCTTCTCCTGGAACGAACAGTGGTAGGCAGATGTCTGGATGAGGAATTTATTATTTTCCCCGATTTTGGGGTAACATTTTTAAAAAAAAAAAAAAAAGTTTAATTAGAGACAACATGGAAAACCTGTTACATGTAGAGGAATAAAAAACAGAACTGTTACATGTAAGGAAATGTAACAGCACAGCTTTGTATGTAACCAATGTTACTTGTAATTCATGTTTTAGACATGGCAAAACAAGTAGCCTACCTACAGCACATCCATAAAGTATTCACAGTACTTCACTTTTTCCAAATGTTATGTTTCAGCCTCATTCCCAGATTGTTTTAAAATACAAATCTTTTTTCTCAAGATTTTACACACAAATACTCCATAATGTGAATATGGAAAAAGGTCTTTGAAAACTCACTGAAAATAGAAATCAAGAAATAACATTTAGACAAGTATTTACAGCCTTTTCTTCAAGCTTTGTTGATCCACCTTTGGCAGCAATTCCAGCTTCAAGTCTTTCTGAATATGCCACCAGCTTAGGTCACCAATCTTTAGACAGTTTTACATTCTTTTTTGCAGTTCTTCTCAAGCACTATCTGGTTTGATAGATAAGATAAGAAAAACTTGTGCCACAATGGGGAACATCTGTGCAGATGGAGACATCTGTGCAGCCATTTTCAAATCTATCCAGAGATGTTTGAACAGATTCAAGTCTGGACTCATGGCTAGTCCACTCCATGCTCCAGGAGTTCGCAGAGTAGTAATGAAAACCAATCCTTTGAGGTCCGGGCTGTTACGTTGTAGAAACATCTCAAGGATCATCAGAGGAAAACAGCTCAATTTTGAGCTTCTTGGAAAAAGGCTGTGTATACTTCTGTAAATTTTTAGATTTTGTGTTTTTAATAAAACACTTTAAAAAATCTTTTCCACATTGTCATAATGGGGGTATTTGTGTGGAGAATTTTGAGGAAATACATTAACATAACAAAATGTGGAAAAAGTGAAGCGCTGTGAATACTTATGCTGCGTTCCATTTCAACTCGGAAGTCGGAAATTCCCAGTTCCGAGTAGGAAGTTTCAACTGGAACGCCCCCTGAAGTCGGATTTCCCACTCGGAAAGTCGTACAACTCTCGCAGCTCTGAGTTCAGATTTAAAGATGGCCGCGCCCTGTGTTAGAGGTTTTAGAAGCTTCTGTGATGTTACATTTATTTACACTGCTTACTTATATTTTGTTGCATAAATCAGTGATACATGTAGTATTGGTTTATACAGATGTAGGGGGAAGCTGCTGTAGTGTAATTCACATTTTTCATGTGTCATATGTGAACTACAACGCCAGCTGTGCTAACAACGGCTAATAGCAATAGCCTTAGCAAACACGTTGTTTTGCTAGGCTGCTAACTTATTTTCCGACCAGTGAGCTGGAACGCAAGTTGGTCAGGTGTGACGTCACCCCCCAGTTCCCACTTCCCAGTTCCGAGGAAAATGGAACGAAGCGTTAGTTTCTGGATGTACTGAAATTAGAATACACCCTTGCCTTAATGAAAACCTACAATGTCATCAAAATTCAGTACCTTATCATGGTGTCTCTTCTTTCCATAGACACGATTCCAGTGTAGCCACAGGTCACAATATCATCAACCAGATTACTGACGTTGTCATTATCTGTGCTGTTTATCTGAAAACAAAGTAGTTGTCGAGGGAAATTGAGTGGCACTCTATCAGTGTTACTTAATGCTGTCTCAGGCCCCCCTGTCCTGGGAACCATGGCTCTACATGCAACAAACCCAAAAGGTAATTGTGCAAGCAATATAATAATGATGATAATAATGTTAATGCAATTACAGACTTTGATCAAATTGTATTTACCCTCTTAATAAGCTGTGACAGTTTGAAATCTGTTACATCACTGGCAGACACTTGTATGCTGTCAGAATCACCAGTGCAAAGATATCTGAAGCACCACTCCCGCATGAAGTTGGAGCAAGGTCCGCCTTGTCCCAGGCTAGCTGCCATGATCTCTCCCACACTCCTAACCAAAACAAAACAATACAGCGTACAAAGTGCAAGAGTATAATTAAAATAATATAAAACAGGTTAAAGTAGTATAGCAATTAATATGCTAAAAGAAAACATATAAGAGGGATTTCACTACACACCGGAAGTAGTTTGAGTCCAAACTGTTGAGGCAATAAACAGGATTCTTCCCTTTCTTATCTGACCCTCCAACAAAGAGTCTGTTTTCCACCTCTGCAAGCATTTCTGCAAAACAGAAAAATAAAGGAACTTTGAAGGGTATCTTCTATTAATTTAACAATTAGCAATTAAACCTACCACTAGACCACCAGAGGCCCCTTGCTGATAGTCTGTCAAGTGGGTCTGATTTGACAAATATGGAGAAACAGGACTGGGACCAATCATCCACACATCAGACCAAACAAAATTCTTGGAACTATGTCCAGTATGCAGATAAATCCCTTCCTTTGTGTTCTCAATTATCTTTATCCTGCTCATGGCCTTATCAGAATTTGATGTGCACAATTTTTCTCATAGTGTGAAATTAAACATAGAAAAATATCTGTACCTGTCAGAAATTCTCTGCTTAGGGCACCAGTATCGACGCCTGCCTCGCCAAAGACTGTGACATTAAGTCTAGATTTGGCCGATGTCTTCTTCTGCCGTTGCCATTGTTGCATGCCTCTGATGAAGGGGTCAGTTCACGAAACACAAATTTTTCATCTACTTGATGAGTGATCCAATCCAAGATTTCCTCTGTACTGGAATTATAAATAAAAGATCAAAAATGAATAACATAAGACACCAATGCATATTTCCTGAAGGGATTATTAACTTAATCATTTCTTATTAAACATAAAGCACTTGAATAAAAAACATATCATGGTGGTCATAGGTGTTAGCCGCAATTATTCTGGGTCTTTCTGGATCTGGCATAGTACAGTAATCGCCACACCTGCTATGAGAACAGACCTTAAATAAGTCAAGATATGCACTCAACATGTCAAAACCATACCATGTTTTTGGATGAACACATTTCTCTGTGATGACTAACACATGACAAAGCTTTTCAACAGGAAAAAGAAAAGGATACAACAGTATTTCCCCTTTAAAATGTAAATCATCCTGTAGGGATACAATAATAATCGATAAAAAGATAAATTGGGATATACACTGCCTGGCCAAAAAAAAAAATGTCGCCACCTGGATTTAACTAAGCAAATAGGTACGAGCCTCCTATTGGATAATTACTGCATGGGCGATTATCTTTCAGCTGGCAACAAGTTATTTAACCGCAACTAGTGCAATGAGTTGCTTCTCATTTCCTAAACAACCATGTGGAAAGACACATCTGTGGTCTTGGAAAAGATGTTAGTCTGTCTGAGAAGGGTCAAATCATTGGCATCAAGAGGTGAAAACATCTAAGGAGATGCAGAAACTACTAAAACTGGGTTCAGAACAGTCCAACGAATTATGAAAAACTGGAAGGATAGTGGACCATCATCTTCCAGGAAGAAATGTGGCCGGAAAGGCAGATGAAGTGATGCAGCATCATGCCTAGTGCTACTGTATGAGCCTGTGGGGGCAGTGTGATGATCTGGGGTTGCTGCAGTTGCTCAGCTCCAGGTTCAGCACAGTATGAGCTCAGATAATGAGGTCAGCTGATACCTGAATATACTAAATGAATGACCAGGTTATTCCATCAATGGATGTTTCTTTCCTGATGGCACGGCCATATTCCAAGATGACCGTGCCAGAATTTATCGGGCTCAGATTGTGAAAGATGGTTCAGGGATCATCACACATCATTTTCACACATGGATTGGCCACCACAGAGTCCAGACCTGAACCCCATTGAGAATCTTTGGGATGTGCTGGGTCAGACTCTACAATCATCATCAAGATCTTGGTGAAAAATTGATGCAAATAAATCTGGTGACATTGCAGAAGCTTCTGGAAACACAGCTAATGCTGCCGCAATCAAAGCTAAAGGCCGTCCAACCAAATGTTAAATGTTTGACCTTTTTTTTGTTGGCGACTTTTTTTTTTTGGCCGGGCAGTGTAATTCCCAGACGATTAGTATTGCCGTTTCAGATTTGAATTATCATATAACCGTGATTATCGTACTTTGAAAAACTCAAGTGATTCTGCTCATTGTCAGGAAAAGCAGCAGCAGTCCCTCAGACGGTTTACAATGTTTGGCCTCTGAGAACATGACGGAAGGCACAGAAAGCACCACATGGACAGCTCTGCAGATTTTTTTCCCCCTTATTTAATATCCCTATTTAATATGGTAGTGCTGCTTTGATATGAACATTTGATTTCAACTAAAGTGCATGAAACAGTCTCCTTTCTGGACCAGTTGCTCAGTAAGACTAGATCAAGTCTTGAGCTCTGAATGTGAAAAAAAAAAAAAGTATTCTTGGCTCTTATCTACAATTTGCATAAAGCATGAATCCTCTTATGGTCATAAGAGGCATCTTTAACGCGCATTTATATGTTTGATGTTCACATCTTAGTTAAAGGAATCCTTCCACTGAAAACCTGTTTAACTTGCTCCTTCTGAAATACGGAGGGTTTCCCCTTGTTTACTTACACATGCTGACTTGCTAGCGTTGCGTTCCCCCCAGGCGGCTGTGCTTTCTCATCAGAGAAACAATACGAAGAAAAGAGCGAATCGGGAACAGCCTCGCACTTCTACGTCAAATTTCAAATAGCGTATCCCACGTGGGGTTTCTATCTGTCCATTGGAAGGCAGGTAACCCTCCACTACACACTAGAAGTAAAGACGGCACGAATGTAACTTCGGAGTTGGGAAGCTAATTAGCTAACTGTTTGTTAGCATGGCGGAACAAACTTGTTTGTCGGCTCTATTTCCTGTCTGTAACGAAATAAGAGCGGAGGGCGGAGCTTCCTTCATACACTGATGGGAGGCAGCCAATCAGACGGAAATTCATGAGAAGGACCCGGAAAAGCCTGCCGTTGGACCACAAGCCTCTCTTCTAGTATACAAATACAGCTGGATACAAAGAAACCAGAAGGCTTTTTTAAACAGAAACGATGCAGAATGCATTCAATAATAATGAAGAACACAGAAATATTAATGAAATGACCATGGAAGTACAACTTTAATGTTTCTGCAAAAAAATAAGTCCATTATGCTTGTTAGTATATTTTTTAATTGTAACTTAGTGAAATAATTTTAGTGTGTACATTCGTACTTTCTGAACATTTTCTGAAGGTCTGCACACAAAGGAAACAGGTTGTCCAAAGTATCTTGACATGAAAACTTGCATATGTAAAGCATTTTGCAAGGCTATTTCCTCATATGTAATTTGTCAAATGAATGTATACATTGAAAGAGAAATCATTAACACTACCATCAATACATAAATATTACTACTGTACTGAAATCATTAATACTACCATAATCCACATGTGGCTGCATGGATTTCAATGATGTAAACTTGAAATGCATTGTTGCACACAGGACACTCTGCTGTCTAAAAATAGAATTCACAAAGCGTGTAAATAAAAACTTTCATTATTCAAGAGATTAATATCTAAATTTACGAGAAAGGAACAAACAATTTTACCTGGTCTGACTGGTTGCAATAGAATATGTGAATTCATCCTCATGTTCGTTGCAGCTTTCCTGGGGGAGAAAAACAATGAGAGAGGCCGAGATCCAAAAACGGCAAACGGCAGTTGCCTTTTCTAGAAACGGCAAATGCCAATCCTGCAGCGGCACTTGCCGTTTTCTCAGTGGTCTGCCTTTTCCCAACAACAAGCCCCGCCCCTCAGTGTTTTGCTACTGTGGACAGATGGAGAGGGAAACTTTATTTCATGTAACTTAACATATAATCTACCTTTTTAGCACATTATTTCATACAGGGTTTTTTTTCGTGTTTTTATCCATGCTGTTGTGAATAGTTCTGATGATTTTAAGTAGCCTAATAGGGGATTATCACGCTGCCGTGTTCCGGTTTCCGGAACTTGAAACACTTAGACGTTCCACTTCCGGGGCAGTTCAATGTCCCTGCTCTGTTCCACTTCGTCAATTCGTCAATTGAATAAACGTCAACCCTACTTAAATTTTCATGGATTCCAGACTGAAGTGATACTAATGAAGAAGTGGATCAAAGCGATTTGATAGAGTGAAGGGCCGAACTTTATAATAAAACAACGTAGTATGTTTGTTTGTAGCCGGCGCGGCACAACACCGGCACTTTACAGCTAGCGTTAGCATTAGCAGGCTAGCGTTAGCTGACGTACCTAACTTTGTGCGTCTTAAAACACACAAACATCTGAAAATCGGGTCTGTACCCTCCCGTTTCCAGTGGAACAAGTGGAGACTGCCAAGAAAGGAGACGCTTTCAGATGCTTGTGTGTTTTTAGCCGCACAAAGTTAGGCACGTCATCAAGCTGGCTAATGCTAACCTGCTAACACCAGCTGTGTAGTCTTCCGGCTACAAACAAACGTGCTACGCTGTTTTATTATAAAGTTCGGCCCTTCACCAAGACGAATCGATCGTTTTGATCCACTTCTTCCTTAGCATCACTTAAGGCGGGAATCAATGAAAACTTAAGTATGGTTGGTGTTCATCCGAATTTCAAAGTGGAACAGAGCAGGGACAGCTATTGTTAAAATGGCCCGGAAGAGGAAATGCTTAGATTCCAGAAACTTCCGGAATGCGTGATAATCCCCCTATTAAAATTCTGGTAAATTCCTTTTTATTTCCTCGAGAAACTTTCTCGCTGTGGGGTTCTGCCTGCTCATTTTGGGGGTTCCCAGGGATTATTGGACTTTTGTCTGGGCGGTTGGGGGTCTCGCACTGCAGCCTCGCAGTGATGGTGTGGACCTGCCCCGATCTTGGTGTTGCTGGTGTAGTGGCTGCTTATGTGGACGTGTGGACTGATCGAGCTTTCCGTTAATGCTGCCTTCATGTGGTATCGTATTTATGGTAAATACCAAAGTCCGACCAAAGTCGTAATATCCACTCGGAAACTGGAAAAATTTTATGATGCCCAAGTTGCCGAGATGAAGTAAACTCTGACCTTTCAACATGGCGGAGAGCAATGAAAATATCCTGAATGGGAAGCAATACATTCTGTTTAAAGTTTTCTGCTGCTGTTACGTGGTTAGTTTGTAGTTGGGAGGATTCTGTGATGTACAGAGCTTTAATAACCATTTAAAGTAAACCATTTAATTTAATCAGCATTTAAACTTAGTTTTGTTTGTAAAAATATGGTTATTATTTGGTTTACTTCCTCAGAGGAGATTCTAGCTAGCAGCTAGCTAGCTAGTCAGTCGAAGATAGCCTCCATTGTTAAACTTCATTACGACAAGAAATCACTTGAACACAACGCTCTAGTAATTTCCATTTAACAAGTAGAAAGGATCATCTTTCCCATACCACATGAAGGCAGCATTACACAGCGATGGCCGCTGTGAAATAGGCGAGCTTCTCTGTTCTAGCGGCTTTAGCCGTTTTAAAACGGCAGTGGGTGAGTGGGGTATTGTATTTTTTGTCTTTTTTAAACAATTCATTTGCGTCCCACCTCGTTTTCAGTCAATGAAATAACCAGCCTACATTTTACAGACTGCAGATGAAACATTAGTGTCATAGGCACTCCTGCTACCTTCTCATGCCAGGAAGGGGCGCATCTTTTCAGAAGTTTTGCTTACAGTCTGTTATTTGTCAACAAGAAAATGCATTTGTACTTTAACACGGATTAGACTGGAATAACAGCATATTTGCTTTAATGCAGATAGGCTACAAGTTAAGTGTTTACTCGGTAGAAATTGGCTAATAATTAGTTCATTTGGAATAAAATCATGGACAAAGATTTGATGAGAATAAAGTGTTATTCCCTCCCCACACACACACACAGGAGTTCAGTTTTCACTGTCAGGCTGGTCTTGTGTAGCAGAGAGAGCACTGCAGTAGCCAGGACGCGGTGGGGAGCTGTAAATGCCCCACAGTTGTCCTCTTTTTCCTGTCCCAATACATCCTTTAAGAAATAGGCAGTCATCTGCATTCGTTTTTTGTGAGAATAATAGCATAAGTCATGATAAAACATAAAGTAGGCCTAATGGGACTAATTTCTCGAATTGCTTAAAATGTTGTGCATTGTTTAAGTGTTTTGGTAATATCATTAGGTCGACTAGATGTCTAAGCTAAAAAAAATACATTTTTTAAGAATTAGCCTACTGTGATTTCAGCCATGCCAAGTTTTCATCAATTACAGTCATATATGGGAAAATACCCAGCTGGCACCGGACGTCAGTTAGATGTCAGAGGGACGTTGGCGCCCTACGTTGAATAGACGTTTGTATTTGGTTGAAAATGAAAATCAGGTTGATGTCTAAACGTAACGTTGATTTGATATCAAAATCCAACGTCGGACAAATGTTACATTATTACATCAAATCAACGTTGGGATTTGACGTCATTCCAATTTTCATTTTCAACCAAAATGTAATGTCCATCCGACGTTGGATTTTTATGTCAAATCAACGTTGGGGTTTGACGTCACCAGAAATTAAATGTCAATGTCAATATCAGTTTTATTTATAAAGCACATTTTAACAACCACTAAGGTTTACAAAAACGCTGTACAGGGTTACATACAAGTAGGCACAACCACACAACCATAAAAGTTAAATAAAACAATAAAACAGAGATACAAAAAGGTAAAAGGAGAAAAGAGGGGGAAATAAAAACAGCTAAAAAATTGGTCAACCTATAGGCTACATCACCAAATACCAACGTAAATAAATGTGTTTTCACTAGCAATTTGAACGATGCTAGATCGGGAGCGGTCCTGATTTAAGGGAGGGCGTTCCAGAGCCGGGGGGGCTGCCACTGCAAAGGCCCTGTCACCTCTAGTCTTCAATCTGGACCTCGGAACCACGAGGAAGGTCTCATCCCAGACCTTAAAGACCTTAGTGGTCTGTAAAGCTGAGTAAGATCTGCTAAATAACAACGGGCCAGACCATCTAGAGCTTTAAAAGTCAACAGCAGAATTTTAAAATCAATCCCTCGGCCCACTGGAAGCCAGTGAAGAGATGCAAGAACGGGAGTAATATGCTCTTGTTTCTTTGCCCCCGTCAACAAACAGGCAGCAGCATTCTGGACCATCTGAAGCTGGTTTAAGGCAGACTAATCCAGGCCCACGTACAGAGACAAAAGTCCAGCCGGGATGCAATCAGGGCATGAATAACTCTTTCTAAGTCTTTAGGGCTTACAGTGTGTTCAGACCAAGCACGATTTGGGCGTCAAAAACGCGCCCGACGCCAAAACTTGGACGCCGTGTCATTAAAAGTCCGACGCCTGTTTCCCGGCGTCTTGACGCTCTGACGCGCGGCGAGAGATGTCCAGTCAAGCAGCGCTCGCCGCGCCGTGGGAGGAGCCTCTCCTTTCTCTTTTTCTTTTTACCGTCTCTCTGCACCACGGCAGGTGCAGGAGAGAGAGCGGCTCGGCTTAATGTGATAAATAAAGCAGGGAACGTCGTCGTCGGACATCTCTGCACTGTGTCCGGTTCACCAAATGATTTCAGGTGTTCTGACTGTGATGAGTTTCATCATTTACTTCAGGAGCTGCTGGCGAGCGGCACTTTCAGCCGTCTGATCCGGCCCAGTTTAACGTCCTAATGTCCCGATGCGGGGCAGCATTATCAGCCCAGTACATCCCATCAGGACAGCAGGTCATCAAACCACCGTTCAGAAACCGGGACCGGACACAGATCACAGTTTATCCTCCTCTGTGTTCAGATAGAGAGGAGATTCCCCTGGTTCTTCTGGGTGTTTCCTCTCCTGTCAGAAAAAGTGTGTCTGTGTCATGACTCGCTCTGATTGGTCGATGCCCCCGCGTCAAGACGCCAAAGTTCAGATTTTCCAACTCCGGTGTCTGACGCCCTTGACGCGCAAACGCTGAACATTTCAAAACTCGACGCGCTAACGCCCTAGACGCGCCGCAAGAAAGGCCGACGCTCCTTGACGCGCGTCGGCCATTGACTTTGCATGTAAACATGACGCCCTTGACGCCCAAATCGCGCTTGGTCTGAACACACTGTTAGATATGGCTTAACTTTGGCAAAAGAGCCAAAATTTAAAGAAGTGATGACATAACAGTTAAAAACTAGTTTATGTTGTTGGCATTACTTTATATGTAAATACTCCAAAGAAAAAAACGTCATTTTTTACAGCGGAGTATTGTTTTGAAACGCCAGACCTCACTTCCTCAGTAATACAGTTGGGTCCGGTGATGATATGGAGCTTTACCCAGAGACCACGTTGACTTCATTTTGATTGGCTACACCTTATTTCGCTATGACCTTATTTGGAGAATCTAGGTCAAGCTGCGGTCGGAGTTTGCTAAAGGCTAACTGCTAGCAACATGGACACTTCAGACAGTGAGCTACGAGACAGCATTTAGAAAATAAATAAACTTACAGGTAATGACAAGGTTGTGGCCCCCTCCCTCAGTGTTGCTGCAGAAGTTTGCTTTTAAATCCATTTGTTTGAAAACCCAGACCTGACTGCACAGAAGTTACTACTAGCTCCATACATGCAGCTGAATCAGACAGGGAGGGGGAGGGGGGAGCGGACGGTGCATAAACCATTAGGAGGGAGAGAGAGAGAGAGGGGGGGGGGCGCTGTTTACTTGATAGTGTGCTCTTATTGGAGCAATTAAATTACGTAGAATGGTAGAACTACGTAGAATGATAGGCTGCTGTCTGATTCAACTGTTTCTGAGCAGAGAGACAAAGCTGACAGACCATAAACAGGAACTTTGATTCTCACTCTGGACATTCACATGGCCTCATCAGTGCACAATAGATCATATTATACACCGAAAACCCCAGAAAAGTTAAATTTGATGTCATGGCACCTTTAAAAGTGTCATCAAATATAAACATTCAGCCAAAATATAACATCCATGTTGAATTTCCATGTCAGATCAACATTGGGGGTTGAAGTCAACCTAATTGACCAAAATATACTATTTAGAGCAGTGATTCCCATCCCTGGTCGTCAAGGCACACTATTCTGATAACTTTCCAGTTTGCCCTGCTAGGACACAGCTGATTCAAATCAAATGGATCTCTGACGAGCTCTGCACCAGTCTGCTACTAACCCATTAATGTGAGTCAGCTGTGTTTCTACAAGGGAACATGGAAAGTCTTCAGGATAGTCTGCCTTGAGGACCAGGGCCTGTACGACGAAGCTGGATGAACATACCAGGGATTTCTCTCTGTTATCTGGGTTGACTTAACCAGACATCCGTGGTCTTGATAAACGGTACTACGAAGCTGGTTATCAACTCTGTAACTCAACCCAGGGTTTTCCAATCTTAATCAGTGCGCGCCCAGATAAAAGGGGTGGCGTTTGAAGCATCTGACCAATCGCAGACACGGAGAAACAGAGAGCGACATATTTCACCATGGAGGAGCAGACGATCATATTTCAGAAGTATGAGGAATTCAAGAACATCATCCAGGCCAGAAGCAACACAGTCGCCCACAGCAACAGCAGGAAGGAATGCTGGGAGATAATTGCTGACTCTGTTAATGCACAAGTCCGTGTGATTGTACAATCATGGAACAATATCGGACTCTGATCATTTAGTGTTACTCCATCACACTACAGCGCTTCCTCTGCGTATTTCCTTCCCATACTGTCCATATGCAGGAGATATTTTCAGGGTCACGCCGTGCACGTGTTATAACTTTTCACCGTGACGCATGGGTGGGTGTGCGCTCCATAAATTCATGTTTTCTGCATGTGTGACATCTTAACCATATTATTTCAGATGCAACCCCAGCGGTGCAAAATGATAATGAGAACATAGAGAACAAATACGAGAATATAATCGGCATCGCCAACGGTGTACATGAAACTACCATTAAATGAATGAATGAATGAATGACATTTTACTGAGTGGGATTTGAACACCGTGAACATAATTCGGCTACAAAAATTAAGCTATTCAGCTGCATCAGTACAGCACTAATATTTGTTTTCACTCGAGGTGAGGCGTTGGTTTATATCAAAATTAATTTAATGAGTCTATTAACCTTAATAAAACCTCAGTCCGATGCAGAGCATCTGTGGTGTAGTCGTGCTTCTGTGATGTTACATTTGTGATGTTCGGCTCCAACAGCTGAAAGATGTAACGGAGTCCAGCAGAGGAAAACCTCCATCTTACATATAACGTGTCATCTGGCAGATCAAAAGCGTTGCACCATCTCTGAATATTCTCTCTCTTCTCAGAGCTCCTCTCATGATCTGCGCACCAACATCGACAAGTAAAAGTGGGCAGGCCATTTTCCAAGAGCGCTAATTGGTCAGGGGGTGGTGCTTTTATACTCTGTGATCTCTTACCCAGAACTTAACCTGGTCCGGACCAGGTTAGGCGTTCAGCATAAGTTACCGGGGAGATAGAACCCGATCAGAAGTGAACCAGCGTCATAGGACGAAAAACCCAGGGTTAACCCTGAAGTTACCTCGATAAGAGAAAATCCGGCTTTGTCGTACAGGCCCCAGGTTTGGGAATCACTGATTAGAGCAAACTATAATTTTTGAAAATCAGACTTAGGCCCAATCCCAAACCGCCCCCTACACACTACCCCTTAACTATCGAGTGTCACTCCCAATGAAGTCACACTTGCAGCTGTAGAGGGCGCCTTGATTGCAGGAGGAGGGTGAACGAGACGCCCTCTTCCCTCCACTGGAAAAGGAAAGCAGTCATGCCGTGGCAACAAAAACACACCCGTGTCAAATAAATCTGTGTGGAAAAACTTACTCACACTCATGTGTGAAGAACAATGTTTTATTTAAAATAAATAATAATAATCATGATCCTAAACAATTAAATAAATGATAATTATTATTATTACTACGAATTATCATTTATCATTGTCATCCTTATTATTAATATCCCATTATTATTATTATCATACCAATTAGAGAACTATAATTCTCTTTTCTGCTCTTTCCTTCCATGATCACCAGTGGTTTGAAAGATACCTACAGCGCACCTGTCATCGCTTTTTTTTTTTACCCCATGAAATAACTCCATTCATGTTTTTTCTGTCAGTATTGACAAACATGCAAGACACATGCGGAACTCGTGCAGGACACGACCGTTTCCTCCTCCATTTAGCCGTTGCACCCGCTGCAAAATTCAGGAAAGTCTGCACTGAAGCAGACTCGCTGATTAAAGGCTGAACAGTCCACTCACCCTCCACCCTACACGGTTTGGGACGGCCCTTAATATGGCAGAGCTTCTGCGGGAACGCGCAAACGGAGGGGTAGTGTGTTCGGGTAGTGTTTAGGGGCCGGTTTGGGATTGGGCCTTAGACTATAATACCATAACTTCTATCCAACATCAGGATATGCTATCATCCACCAAAAACACAACATGGCTATGCAATGTTGGATTCTGGCATCAAATAAACATAGAAAAGTATTACATCTAAACCCAGTCTAATAAAAACTTCCACCTTACATATGAGTTTTTGGTCTAATGGCACTGGGATTTGACGTCAGTAAGTATTATATACATGGATCAAGTTCTACTGTTTGGCTTCATGGATAAATAATCGACCAAATATCAACGTCTAATGATGTTAGACTAGAACGTCAGTCAGATGTTGGGATGATGACGTTATACAGACATTGATGTTTGGTAAAAGATCCAACAATAACGTGTCAATATTCTACGTTGAACTGACGTTGGGATAATACGTTGAAAAGACGTTGGGTATTGAGTAGGTACCAACACAACCTAAAACCAACCAAATATCAATGTCTAATGATATTAGATTTAAACGTTGGTCAGATGTTGGGATGATGACGTTATACAGACATTGATGTTTGGTAAAAGATCCAACAATAACATGTCAATATTCTAAGTTGAACTGACGTTGGGATAATACGTTGAAAAGACGTTGGGTATTGAGTAGGTACCAACACAACCTAAAACCAACCAAATATCAATGTCTAATGATATTAGATTGAAACGTTGGTCAGATGTTGGGATGATGACGTTATACAGACATTGATGTTTGGTTAAAGATCCAACAATAACAAGTCAATATTCTACGTTGAACTGAGGTTGGGATGATACATTTCAAAGACGTTGGGTATTGGGTCGGTATCAACGTAACTTAAAACCAACAAAATAATAACGTCTCATGACGTTAGACTTGAACGTAAGTAGGACGTTGGGATGATGACGTTATACAGACATTGATGTTTGGTAAAAGATCCAACAACAACATGTCAATATTTTACGTTGAATTGACGTTGGGATAATATGTTGAACAGACGTTGGGTATTTAGTAGGTACCAACACAACCTAAAACCAACCAAATATCAAAGTTATTTAACGTCAAATTCATATGTTAGGCTGACGTTGTAAGTTGACGTCATTCCAGTGTTGGATTTTGGGTATCTGACGTCAGAACCTAAATCCAACCAAAAATCAACGTCAACTGACGTCGTGTGCCTGCTGGGTATAAGCACATTGGCAGATAACACCCCAGAGGAGTAAGAAGTCCAAGTCCACCCCAATATAAGATAAGAACTGCATCACAAAAACCACATTTACAGGAAACAGATAACTTTACCTCCTGGAAAGAGTTTGTACAGGGCCCCACAAGCTACGCATGTACGTATTTTGTACATTTTCTTGAGCTCTGTTTGGTAATGTTGAGAGAAGTTGCTCAGTCACAACACCTTTGAAATAAACAACCACAATTAAAGTAATCATGGAAAAAAAATGCTCTAAAACACATTTTATTGGACAATTTCAACTTCCTGTCCAGCCATTTATAATGCGCCATTCGCCTGAATTGCTCTGTGCATACAATGTCATGAAAATGTTTGCACACCAGCGCAATTTTGGCTCTGTCTCCATCCATCAGCACAACTTCTGCAAATATTCTTTCAAGAACATGTACAGAAAGCTGTTGGGGGAAAAAAAACCAACATTACCAATTCATATTACTTAAATGTAACATGATCAATTCCAAAAAAAAATTTAGGAATCAAGAAGACGGTCAATAGACCAGCAGAGATGGAGCTGATTATGTAGCATAAAAAGAGCTGAAAGAAAAGCAATTACATGACTGGATATTTGTAATCTCTTGTGAAATTTATCACAGCTGCAAATGCCGTTTCATTAACATTAAAAAAGAGCCTTTGTAGTCACAATGTGTCTATCATTTCACTTGTTATTTTCTGTGTGAAACTACTTATAGAAATTACCTCTTCCAACACAGCAGCTTGCTTCATTTCAATCCCACCTTGGATTGACTGGCTGTCTGTGTCATTCCTGCAAATGAAAGGTGAAAAAAGTAATTTTTTGGTAACAATTTATTAATATAAAAACAGTTGTCTTCAAAATTATTTATACCCTCAAAATTGATAAATAAAAAAATCAGTTGTATGTTAAATAACTTTAAATTGACAACAAATACAAGTTCTATGGAAATCATGATGTTGATTTTGAACTGTTCTTGAAAAAAAATGTTAAAAGAAAAAAGCCAAAAATAAAAAAAGCAAACAAGCATGATGGGGCTCTATAGCCAAAATGTTGTTGAACACCACTAAAGCCCCGTTTCCACCCCGGGTCTGGGTCGAGTCATGTGTGTTTATGTATGGATAATGTTGATTTCACATTGCGTCCTCACAGCAACCCGTACTGTCACCCTGGAGGTGGAGTTTTAACCAGACAGCCTGCTACGTCATCGCAAAATGAAACTGACATATGCTTTTAAATTAAACACTTCAGTTACTTTGATCACAGTGAGCGTTACTTCAAGTTGTTTACATAGGCTACGTAAATGAAAATAATTGCATTTTTAGATGCAAACAGAATGGTCCCATTCAGACTTTTTGAATCATTTGTGTATTATTGTATTCTATCAAAGTGCAAGGCACCATGCTTAAAAAACATCAAATTTAAAATGCTTCCATTGTGAATACAGTAATTATAAATGTATTTTAACTATTTCATTACCTGCTGCTTGCGATGTGGGTGATGTTCAGCAGCATAGATTCAGCCTCATACCGGCAGATGCTGTATTTCTGCCTTAGCCACTTAATGTTAACCTGCAAACATGGGTGACGTAAATTGTTATTCATTGCTCTAACTTAGAATGCAAAAATGCATGAAAGATAAGTTTAGCCAACTTCACAGCAGTACACACCAAACTTATAATACATTTCCCTATAGCAACTGGCAGGTTACCTCTGGTAAGATGACCTCTGAAATATAGATGTCCCTATCAGCGGCTGCTTCATTTTGGCCGACAAGGGTATGTAGTCTTTCCAGCAGTTGCCCTGTCTGAGATATAAAAACACCGTCTACAATTTATGCTGCATTTAAAAAATATACCAATTATACTTTTATTTTGCTTTGTGTTATTTTGCATGTGTTTTTATAAATACCTTTGTGGCATCAAAAACAGAGAGGTGGTTGGAATAATAGGCTCTTAATCTTTGTTCATTGCCTTTGTTTTGGTAAAGGTACATTCTGCCTGACAGAATCTGGCCAGAAAGAAGATCTTGCTCCAGGGACTGCTTAAGCCTTACCATACTTAAGCCAATCTTGTGTCCAGAGATTCAAAGTGACCCCAAGTTGTAGACTGTAGAAAGGGGGATAATGGTTTTTACATTGTCTTTGCTCAGATACAGAAACGGCTCATTAAAAAGCTGTTAAGACATGCATTTTTAGATTGAACTGTTTATAATTCAAACAGCAAAAATGTTTACCTTTTTGCAGTCCTGGGACAACTGTGCCACTCTGAAATTGACAGCCTGGACAGAAATAATGTGACTTAGTTTACAGTATATTTTCTGCACAACACTACACCAAAATTACAATGAAAATACATTTTAAAGAGCCTTGCATTCGTTTTCTTCTATACTGCTTGTACTCACATCATCCGTAAGCCATGGCATCTGCCATGAGGTGTCTTCCAGAACATCCAGCGGACAGACACTCCTGATGTCTCTCATCGAGAGCGGGAACTTTTCCCCAACTCTTTTCAATACTTGTTGCTCATCCCGAGATCCGGTTAGCAACTCCTTTAGAGTAGCCTAACATAATTAAAAACATTTTGATCATACATTTGTGTAACAACATATATATTGTGTTCACTTCACTGGCATAAGGACATGGATTTTTTTTTTTTTTTTGCCACTTTTGACCAAACAATGCATGCACTAAGCTTGTCCTCTTCAGTGATGATGTATCGACTGGCTTTGAATGAGCTCTCTACGACTGTGGTGGCAGGAGCAGATGTTGTAACTGTTGGCAGCACGGGTTTTTCTGATGTGTTCACAGGATAAATAGTCATTAGATAATATTTGACTGCCTTTTTGTATGTGGTGCAATAATTTGTTATTACAATTGATGAAAAATATTGATTGGGCAGATAAAATAGCGTCATTATCTTAAGTACGACAGTGAAGGTAATCACTGTTTTTGAGTGAAATATTCTGTATGACAGCTTTGGTCAGCTATAAAAGTGAAATTAACACATACCTGAAGATCTGAAAATGAGGGTGCCATGCTGTCCCACTGTAAGAGGAGTGGACGACTGCTTCATTATTGCATTGATGTGGTTATGCAGCTCTATGATGACTGAGTATTTGTTTGAAATGTGTTTCATTCATTTGTGTCAGTGAATATCGAACAGATGACAACTCTCTGTTAAGCTGCTCTGCTACAGAAGAGTTTACTTGAGCCCTTAAGTCTGGACATATGTTCAAACTCCTCAGGCGTTCCTCTGGTCTTTTTTGGTTTTTTTGATGGAATCTGTCATAGAGTGCACATCTTTCTGTTGTCTTGGTCACTGGATGAGGTAGTATCCAACGATTGGACTCTTCTGGCGTTGGCTGTTGGTGTGAAACCATCTTCAAGTTGTTCACTCATGGCACCTGGATTTCCAACTGTTTTTCTGCTGCAAGGGCTACGTTCTCATTTGAAGGTGAGCACAGCCTTCCATCATTTGGTTGAAAAAACAACTGCTGGCTTCGATTGTTCATGTGTCTAGAAACTTGGCCAGACACATCTGAAATAAAGACAGTTGGGAATGATCCACGTGATCCCGGGCAGACTCCACCCAAAAGAGGAAGTTGAGGTAGTAAACGACTCCATGGGTGCATGAGAAATGTAAAACTCCACCTGATAATAAAAAAGAATGAATGTTTTTTTTTTTTTAAAAAAATGCAAGCCACATGGCTCAATTTTTTGGCTTCCCTGGTTTGTCTTTACCTCCAGTTTTCTGAAACTTCAAGAAGAGCTTGGGGAGCTCTTTGTAATTGAGCAGCTCTTGTGACTTGTTGTTGAGGTCTGTCACAGATCCCTCATCGCTTACCCCTAATGAGAGGCAGGCTTCTTGTAAGTCTTTCTTTTGAGGCTGTAGATAAAACAAATATCAATATTTCATTGATAACAAATATGTCGTACTACTTACATGTATTAAAATATGAATGTTAAATCTAAAAACATACTCTCTTGGGCTCAATCAGTGACAGAATAAGGCTCTCATCGACTTTGTCACCGGTTGTCATAGGTGCCTTATATTTATCCTTCCTTCTCCTCGTGGCTTTCATGGCTTCCGTCTTTGGGATTTTATCACCACAACGCACATTTTCTCCCATCCATGGTGCCAAAGTTAAATGTGAAGCTTTTATTTTGTAGGGATTCGGAGTAGATGTTCCTGTTTTTTTGTTTTTTGTTTTTTTTTTAAATTACAATAGTTTCTTTAAGATTAAAAAAATTAGTAGCCTCATTTAAAAAAATAATGTAATGGTAATTATCACAGCTAATTATCATAACAATCTTTATTTTGTACTGGTCAAAATTTGGCAAAAAATTTCCATTCTCATAATTCCCTTCTAACAACAATGCTAGGGGGAAAAAGGGGGGGGATGTCTAACTGAAAAAATAAAATAAGTCTTTTAAATTCTATTTTAAGACTTTAATGTGGACCTTCAAAAATTAAACATAATTTGTCAAAAATAAAGAGGTTCTTTTCAGTGTAGCACATGAATTATACAGACAAAATAGAAAACACACCTGATATAAAGCCTTGAGCGATGATTTCTTTATCTGTTGTGCCCATGTTTTGTCAGTGTCGATGTTGAGATCACAGTTTGAGACTGTGTCAGGGTCTGGCCGTTTAAATGTTCCAACTACAAAAACAAACATAAAGTACATAAGTGATTAAAGTAATTAAGAAAGGAACAGTATAAGTACATAATTTTATAAGTACAAAAATAAACGTAAAAATAAATAACCCAAACACACACCCAAAAAGAATATTCCAGGTTATGTAAAAAAAGTTATTAGAAATGCTTCATATTCTTCTTCATTTTACAAAGAGAGTCCATTCTACTTCATTTAATATTATGTTTTTTAAAAACTGCGTTTACAGCTGCATCAGTTAAATTTTAAAGACTGGTGATTAAAACTTAATAATTCATTCAGACAATATATAAAAAATGTATTAAATCACAAATACGTTTATGATTACTTATGTGAATCAGTTAGGGATGTGTGACATTGGCCTTTTTACCAATATCTGATATTGTCCAAATCGTAATGTACAATATCAAATATCAATCGATACTGATACATGCAGATAACTGTGAGGTTGTATTTCTCTTGTTTTGAGAGATACAATTATATTCAGCTCCAAAAGCGAAGAACAAACAATAACTCAGCCAGAACACTTCATTTTGAGATATGGCTGTAGCAAATGGGGATCCACAATAAATACTACTAAATAAATAAATCAATAAATAAACATAAAAACTACTAGCAAGTATTACCAACATGTGTATAAATCTAATGTTTCTGACAACTTGGTAACTTAACCAACAACTTAAAACCAGACACATTATAAGCAGCTGCACCGTAGTCACATGTCTCAGAAAGGAATGCTGGGAAAGGACGTTCTTCCAGGATAAGACAGACTTTTCTGTATGCTGGACCGCTGCAAATTTAACAAAATCTTGCAAGATTTCATTTGTCGAAATATTGGTCTAAAAAAACTGATACAGATTTTTGTCCGGTATTGCATTTTAAAGCCGATATCGGTAGGCCAACAGTATCAGACATCCGTACTATCAATCTCTGTTTAGGTTTAAGTGTAAGATACCCTTTTATAAATAATAATAAAAATAAAGCAGTACTTTAATTCTTTTTTTGGAATTACAGAATAGTAATGTATGTCTTGTTTATATGGAATGATCTTACCTGGAATGTCAAATGCTAATTTCCAGTTTGCATGTGCTATTATTATTGGTGGGCAATCACCACAACGATTGCAGCTGAATTTAAATTCAAAGCTTGTTAGAGATAAAAAGTGATAAAAGGCTTTTCTAACAGTCTGATGATGGAAGTGGTTGTTGTTGAAAAATGCGTCCAGGAGAAGTTTTGTTCGAGAAGACAGAAAGATAACTTGCATATTAGAGTCAAAATGTAATTGATTTATACAATGATTGAAAAAAAAACAGTGTCAGTTATTGCCACAAATGCCAGGTTAAAGCAATATAAATAAACTGATCAAATAACATTTTCTCTTTTTTTTTTGTTATACTAGTATGATCCCCGAGGGGAAATAAGGGCTCTGCAGTTTACCCATCTCTGTACTGTGAGTATCAGAGAGCAGTTGGAGGGTTGAGGACCTTGCTCAGGGGTCCACAGTGTTTAACCTGGGGGTCGTGTCGGGGACTCGAGCCCTGGTCCTCCGCGCCAAGGCCCACGATGCTACCACTAGGCCACCCACTCCCCCTAGGGAAGGTAACTTCATATTTCTTTCAAGCAAAGTAACAACATGTGCCTCAAATACGATGTTCCCCTATCTTAGAACAGATGTAGACATCCTTGTTCATTTTATCCACGTTTAGTTGATGTTGAGGTCTGCCGCATAACTTTGGCTTGATGTGACTTGGTAAAAGGCAAAAAATACACCCTGTCGCCCAGCCTCTCAGGATACCTAGTGTCGGAGTTGCATGTACCCCATGCACACCATTTGACCATTTTAAACTAAAAAGAACACATAAAAACGAACAAAAACGGACTAACTTCAATGCATTTCAATGGACGTTCAAGCTGAGAATGTCCGAGTGTATGGGATAGCTGTGCGCACTGTGATTGGCTCATCGCGTTTGGGGGCGTGGTTTAGCCATAGGTCAATTGTATCAAGTTCTTCTTGAAGAGGGGAAATGTACAATGTGTATTTTCCATTGCCAGTAACTGCTTTGAGTTGCTGGCCAGTGTATCCATGTAAATCTGGGGGGATAACAACCAAGTTCTGCCGCCCACTTCCACCTAAAATTGAAAAGTTACAGGTGCAAAACAAACCTGAACATACATATAATTCTGAAACAACATTAATCCTATGAATACACCTACATACCTGTGGATTTGTGCAGCATCCAGCCACCACATATGTTTCCCAGTCTTGGATATGCATTCACGAGCAAATCTGAAATCTTAAAGGACAAAAGTGTGGCTTTAAGGCTTTATAAGACTTATATTAAAGAATTATGGTGCATTTCATCATCTTAACTAAATCAAGATGAAGATTAATTTTAAGATGAATGTTTTTTTCTTTTTAGACATGGCCAGTCCGTCAATGAATCGTAGCATACCTCTGAATGTGTCATGTTTTCAGAAATGGTTAGAGAATGTTTTCCAAGGCCAGCCAGCATAAGTGGCAGTTCCTCCTCTCCTTTTGGTGTTTTTTCATATTGTTTCTCAAGAAGATAAAAGTTCACAGAAAAACTCTTCCCAAATTCTTTTGTCCTATATGGTGGTGTCCTATATTTTGCCTCTTGCCTCTTTTTGAAAAAAATCCTGGAAAAGACCTAAAAAGAAAGCATAACCTGTAATTATTCTTATCTTTTATATTTCCTCAGCAAAAAACAACCTAACTCAGAAGACACCTACATTCTCAAGGCTTATACACTGCCTGGCCAAAAAAAAAAAAAAGTTGCCACCAAAAAAAAAGGTCATTCACTCTAATACTTTGTTGGACCGCCTTTAGCTTTGATTACGGCACGCATTCGCTGTGGCATTGTTTCGATAAGCTTCTGCAATGTCAAAAGATTTATTTCCATCCAGTGTTGCACCCACAGGCTCATACAGTAGCACTAGGCATGATGGGTGCATCACTTCACCTGCCTCTCTTCTTACCCTGATTCGCCCATCACTCTGGAACAGGGTAAATCTGGACTCATCAGACCACATGACCTTCTTCCATTGCTCCACAGTCCAATCTTTATGCTCCCTAGCAAATTGAAGCCTTTTTTTCCGGTTAGCCTCACTGATTAGTGGTTTTCTTACGGCTACACAGTTGTTCAGTCCCAAACCCTTGAGTTCCCTTCGCATTGTGCGTGTGGAAATGCTCTTACTTTCAGTATTAAACATAGCCCTGAGTTCTACTGTTGTTTTTTTTAAATTTGATCTCACCACACGTTTAAGTGATCGCCGATCACGATCATTCAGGATTTTTTTCCGGCCACATTTCTTCCTTGAAGATGATGGGTCCCCAATATCCTTCCAGTTTTTAATAATGCGTTGGACAGTTCTTAACTCAATTTTAGTAGTTTCTGCAATCTCTTTAGATGTTTTCTCTGCTTGGTGCCAATAATTTGACCCTTCTCAAACAGACTAACATCTTTTCCACGACCACGGGATTCGTCTTTCAACATGGTTGTTTAGGAGATGAGAAGCAATATGCACTTTTATCACTCCATGACATACGGACAGTCAGAATGATGTTATTTGTCAACCACCCAAATATGCAAGACATTTGCCCTCTGAGTTTTCTTATACATATATATATATATATATATATATATATATATATATATATATATATATATACCGTAATTAACCAGCCTCAGAATGATAGTGATGGTTAAATGACTTGTAACTTTACATGGAGTAATGGAGTCAGGCTCTGCCTTCCCACCCACTGGTGACCAGCTCACGTTGCGTTATCGACACAAACGCGCTCCACAACCGGCAATGTCTTGTTTATGACAGACAATACTACAGAGATAGACATATCGTAAGATATGACAAATAAATACCCACTGGTGCATAAATTGAGTTTTCGTCGGCTTTTGAAAAAGAGAGAGAAGTAGGAATGATAATCGAAACCCGGTTCCTCGGGGCCATCGATAAGAAATGGATCAATTTCCCGGAATCGAACCCCGTTTTGAGACCCGGTTCCCGTTATCGATGCCTTGACGTGATTTCCGCAATTTCTGTCGGCGAATTCCCAAAGACAAGATGGAGCGGAAGAAGCGGTCGAGGGCATGGCTTCACTTCTCAAAAAAAGATGAAGAAAAGGCTGTATGCAACCACTGTGATGCTGTGCTCTCCTGTAAGGAGGCAATACAACCAACATCCAAAACATTTAGATGCAGTTCACAACCTCAATGTGCGAGATGCCTGTCGTGTCTTTGAGACGTGGAAACAAGGCGAGCGACAGTCACAACGTCCCCCTTCAGCTTCCAGCAGTGTCACAGCGAGTACAGGATCAGGCGACATGCTTTCATTTTCAGGTTGGTTAGTTACTTAATAGCTATTGTTTGCCGAATGACTTCCATAGCATTTTCCATCAGGTACAGCAGGTAGCTCTATTTAACTTGGCTAACGAGCTTGTTCCGTAGTTATCTACGGTACTCCATTAACGTAAGCCTTTTTATTTGTGTCGGATAACGTAGCGTTGTACACCACTCCGGATTGTGTTGGTCTGTCTAGAAGCAGTAGCTAACGTTATTGATGTAAGTTAACGTTGGTGCTTAAAGATGCAAAATGAAGTAAGAACGATGCTAATATCCCGTTTCAGATGATGACAGCAGCAGCCAGAGTGACAAAGGCAGTGGCAGCAGAGCTGGCTCTGCGCCTAACCCTTCCTCCATAGCAAAGTTCAACGCTGAGCGCAGCAAAATGAGTGAGGATGAGACAAACATCACTCGCCTCCTAACGTGAATGATAGTTAAATGTCTTCTCCCTTTCAGTTTGGTAAACACAGACGAATACAAGCAGGTTAATTTGCATTTTTCTGACATTAAATGTCACTATCAGGCTTTATGAACTTCAGGTTAAGTTATTTGGATTGAATGCTTAACAGTCGTCCTCAAAATTATTCATACTTTCCAATTGAAGAAAAGGCTAAGTGAACAATAGTAATTCAAATAACAAGAAAATAAATAAACTAGTAATAAATAACAATTTACAAAGTTGTAATTTAGTGACACGAAATATTGCTTAGGAATTGTGGTTGAAAATAATGATGATGATGATGATAAAGAAACAAAACTGTCCAGGACACATTAAAGCACCTTTCCTGTGAAATTTGGACTAAAATACCTGTCAACAGGTGTATAAGTCTTCTTTAACATTAGAGAAAACACCTGATTGCAATGATTGCCTCAGAATGTTGCTCAACAAAATTTTAGCTTCAGAGCCCCATCATGCTTGTTTGCTTTTTTTTTTTTTTTTTTTTTTTTTTTTTTTAATAAATATATATTTCTGTTGAATCACAATTCAAAATCAATGTCAAGATTTTCATGGAATTTTTATTTGTTAATACTTTTGTCAGTTTTAAGTTATTTTACTGACAGCTGATTTTTTTTTCTTTTTTAATTGGACGGTATTAATCATTTTGAGGATGACATTCAGAGGAGCAGACTTGATCCAGAGAAGGCAGACATGCTAATTTTCTTGAAAAAAAAATGTTGATTTTCTTGTAAATTTTTCAGAGTTCAGAGGTCATTCTTGTGTGGCAAGGGCTGAAACACACATGAAACACCACATCAAAGTTCAGTGGCTGCACTTATTTCCAGATAAAACTTCTTTTTGTTCTAGATGTTTTTGTTAGTTTCCCCCCGTTTTTCTGTGACATTGAGTATCTGCTGATACTCAAATGTAGAGCACATTGAAAAAAAGTAAGCTTTTGTTACAAGCTATACATTGTTTCTTTTCATATACAACAAAGTATCAGACATTGATAAGAAAATGGATAAGGAATCGAATCGATAAGCTGCATCAATAATGGCATTGACATCGATAATTTCTTATCAATTATCATCCCTAGAGAGAAGAAAGAAAAGTAGGCACGGTCGAGAGGAGGGCCAGCGAGGACAGATTTATACACTAAGTAAAGCAACTAATTAATCCATAACTGTCACATTTCAATCAACGTTGTCTCAAAATAAATATTTTATAGTTTGCAGGTCAGTGCTAATTAATTAGCACAAGCCAACTTCTAATGCTGGTGATGCTAGCTAGCTTAGCTCGCAGGCATGTCGTTAGCTTGCAAACTATAGCAGTAAGACTCTAAGTCCAATAACTTTATATTATCTAAAATAGTTTTATTTTCTGTAATATATCAATATATAGTGGATACACACGTTATTTATACCATACCTGTGATGCCTCAGAGGCGCTGGCAGCTCCATCCGGTACACCGTTGTCCGCCATCTTTGAATTTGGAACGTGCAGCGTTTGGTATCGTCACCAGATCAAATACTCCCGCGTGTGACGTCACTTCAACACTTTTTTTACTCGTACCTACAAACTTGAATTCGTGTCCACCGAGAGGAGAGGACTTCGTAGTCGTAGAAATTAGAGTTGTACTCACAAGAATTTTCACGCACAGCTTTTAGATTCATACTCGCATATAAACGAATCTAATCCACACAATTTTTCAGACTCACGTATGTGAAAGCAGAGTTTTGGGTACAAGATTTTTATTGGCATATAAATACGAATACAAATGTTAGAATCATGCACACACCTTTTTGACAGTTATCTTATTCGATATTCTTTTCCTCACAGTGGGCCCCACGTGGGCGTGGGCCTCTGCTCTTGCGCCCAGATTGCCCAGATTGGATAATCGGTCCATGAAGCTATTCATTGCCAGGAACTACATGGACAAGTCATACCATGCCCTGTGGGAGATAGGGCTGGGCGATATGGACCAAATATCATATCACAATATATTTATTTTAGATGATGATATATACCGGTATTTTTACCCCCATTTGTCTGAACATTTCTTTTCATATCAAACAGCTCTTTTTTAGTATTGAAACATGTTTAGCGTAAAGGTTTCGCTCCACTGCAGTGATGGAACTCACAAAACACTGGTTAGAAATGTTGTTAAATCAAAGTAATTCAAGATTCTTGGCAGTTTTTTCATGATTTCTTTGTAAAAGTCTTGGGGAGTATTGTCTTCCAGATGGTTTAAATAATAGGTGTAGAAAAAAATATTGATACACTGAAATATTGTGATATTTTCATATGCCGATACCATATTTATATTTAAAAATGTGGTACTAATCTATTTTACTAATGAAATCGCGCAAGATATCATTTTGTTACAAAATCTCATGAGATTTCACGAAAAACTACAAGGTTTCATCGCTCTGTTACAAAATCTTCCAGTGTTTCGTGAAATCTCATGAGATTTTGTAACAAAATGATAATATCTCTGGAGATTTCATGAGTAAAATTGATAGATTCTGCGTTTTTAGATCTAGATATGAAAATATCGCGATATTTCAGTGTATCAATATTTTTTCCCACCCTTATTAAATAATCAGGTGACCCCTTTGTAGTCAGTCGAGGTGCAGTTGGGTCATTATGAAAAAATAAAGGAAAAAAAAATTGCACAACTAATACCACGATATAACGATATGTGTAAATATTATATCTCTCTCATGGAAATATCATATCGCGATATATCATTATATCGCACAGCCCTAGTGGGAGATGATGGTGACAAAGTTGCCATTCTGCTTCAACTACAGAGTATCATATTCTCATTATCCATTTGTCATATATGACATTTACTTGAACAGACCAAAACTATTGTTCTGTTCTTTGTATAACATCCTACATCTTGTTCACATCATGCTTGCCCTCCCAGTGTCCTCTGGAGTATGTCAGAGAGGATTCTTCTCTCTCTCAAGTCTGTTGTCAGGGGGTACATGTGGACACTGTTGAGGACCTGATCAGAATAAGTAGGGACTAAGCATTGGTGACTATGATGCCAAGGACGCTGTGCAAATGTGGCTCAGTCAAGCTCACTGTTCAAGGAGGCCAAATTACAAAGGCTGGCCTACACAAGCACCTTATCCCCAACAAAGGGGGATCTGCTCTGGGAAGTGAAGGGAGGCGCACAAGTTCTATGTCAACTTGTTTTGTTTTAGTGCAGGTGTTTAAAACGTCGTTATCTCCTGCACAATAAAATGTAAGTTGGAAACATTATAGTTTGTATTTATTCAAGTATTTATCAGTAATACAATGAAAATGAAAGGAAATGTGAAAATTCGCTTTGCAAGTTGATTTCGGTGTGCGCCCCTAAATTTTCTACCTGCACTCCTAAAAATTTAAGTTAGGGGCCGCTGTGCTCCTAGTAAAAAAAAAAAGTTAGTCTGGAGCCCTGTAGCTGTTTGCGACATTGTGTAGGAAATATGCTGTAACCAGCAGATTGGTCTTTCAGTCCAAGTGCTGCATGGTCCTCCTAGCAAAAACCTCCAGTATCGAGTGTTTCGGCCGCCTCGTGCGCCTTATGTGCTGCAGCAACTACGTATACTAATGTTCCGAATGCTGATGCATGTAATGGTATGAAAATGTCATGTCACGGTTATTGTGACCAAAATGTGCAATAATCACGATTTTACGATGATTAAAATCTGAAATGGTACTACTAACCATCAGGAATTATATCACAGTTTATCTTTTTACCGGTTATTGTTACATCCCTACTGTATATATTTATGAACCCTGAGTCTAAATAAAGGAATAAATCAACATAAATCAGTCCGAAGCAGTGACAGACAGAGGCGGTATTGCGACTTTCCCTTTGGTGGATGCTATGCGGTTCTGCTTACAAGATCTAACGTGAATGTTTTAGGAGAGAAAGCCCGTCATTAGAGAACGTTCTTAGTAGCTGACTGGAAACCGTAACTTCTATATTAGTAACCCTGTTTGGTGAGAAAACCATCACAGTAAATTTAGAAGCCTCAATTAAAAAGTCCTGGACTCCTGCATATGGGGCAATCAATAAGTAATTTATTTTTTTATAAAATGACCTCTTTTACCACACATCATGCAGAAAGATTAGAGAAATTAAAATAAAATCATGCATCATGCCTTTATTCATGCTTTGTGCAGGTCACAGGTTATATGCAGAGGTGCCACTTGTCAAAGGAGAAACTAGAACCAGGTCCCAAAGTGCTGACCCAACTTTGAATCAAGTCGGAGCAGTGACCATGTGGAAAGTTTGCACTGATAGTGGTGGACTCCATAGAGGGGCTCCACCTTATGCATAAATGCAGACTGGCCCACAGGAGAAGTGGGACAAGTCTTGGTGGCTTTGGCCTGACTGACTGGCAGACCTGCTAGTGGAAAAAAGAAACCACGGTGCATTACATAGGTATGGATGGTCTGCACCGACACCTGTGAACGGCCAAAGTTATTGGTGCTTATCAGTTTTCACTAATTGGGCAAAATGACGGTATTTTTTTTGTTTGTTTGTGAATTATCAACATGAGAAAAGTACGTGGAGACAGAGCGGCTCGGATGCAGAGGATCGTGGAGGCAAATTGAACTCTGAACAAAAAGATGGAAGGGGAATCAGAGACGGGTGTTATTAGAAAAAGAAGACAGTTGAGGCAGTCGAAGAATCAGCCTGATTTATAATAAGATTTGTAAATCCAATCTTACCTTTGATCCAGATTTTTTTATTTATCTTTTGGATATTTCAAAGTTTTGGGCCCAAATCTGGATCATAAATCCGTCTCAGAGGTAGATTTGAGGTGTGTCAAAAAATGTGGTCCACAATTGCATTCACTAACTACACATACACTATATTGCCAAAAGTATTCGCTCACCTGCCTTGACTCACATAAGAGCTTAAGTGACATCCCATTCCTAATCCATAGGGTTCAATATGACGTTGGTAGCTTCAAGTCTTCTGGGAAGGCTGTCCACAAGGTTTAGGAGTGTTTATGGGAATTTTTGACCATTCTTCCTGATGCACATTTGTGAGGTCACACTGATGTTGGACCAGAAGGCCTGGCTCTCAGTCTCCGCTCTAATTCATCCCAAAGGTGTTCTGTGGGGTTCAGGTCAGGACTCTGTGCCGGTCGGTAAAGCTCCTTCACACCAGACTCTGCATCCATGTCTTTATGGACCTGCTTTGTGCACTGGTGCACAGTCATGATGGAAGAGGAAGGGGCCAGCTCCAAACTGTTCCCACAAAGTTGGGAGCATGGAATCGTCCAAAATGTCTTGGTATGCTGAAGCATTCAGAGTTCCTTTCACTGGAACTAAGGGGCCAAACCCAGCTCCTGAAAAACAACCCCACACCATAATACCCCTCCACCAAACTTCACACTTGGCACAGTGCAGTACCGTTGTCCTGGCAACCGCCAAACCCAGACACTCCTAATCAGATTGCCAGATGGAGAAGTCCTCCACTGCTCTAGAGTCCAGTGGCGGCTGCTTTACACCACTGCATCCCACACTGCATTGCACTTGGTGATGTATGGATGGATGCAGCTGATCACCATGGAAACCCATTCCATGAAGCTCTCTGCGCGCTGTTCTTGAGCTGATCTGAAGGCCACATGAAGGTTGGAGGTCTGTAGTGATTGACCCTGCAGAAAGTTGGCGACCTCTTCGCACTATGCACTTCAGCATCACTGACCCGTTCCGTCAGTTTACGTGGCCGACCACTTCATGGCTGAGTTGCTGTCGTTCCCAAAAACTTCCATTTTCTTATTATACAGCTGACAGTTGACTGTGGAATATTTAGGAGCGAGGAAATTTCATGACTGGATTTGTTGCACAGGTGGCATCCTATCACAGTTCCACGCTGGAATTCACTGAGCTCCTGAGAGCGACACATTCTTTCACAAATGCTTGTAAAAACAGTCTGCATGGCTAGCTGCTTCATTTATACACCTGTGGCCATTGAAGTGATTGGAACACCTGATTATCATAATTTGGATGAGTGAGCAAATACTTTTGGTAATATAGTGTATTTCACTGAGTCATCTACATAAAACAATTCATTCATGAGCATGCAATATTTATTTTGTAAAAATGAAATGTTTCATACACATGATATATCTGAGCCAAATTCACAACGAACATGCAACATGGGCTTCTTTTTTCTATTAAGTAAATCATCTTGAAAATGCTTTTTTTTTTTTCACCGTGAAGATTTGACCTGTGTAATAACCAAGGTTTTAAATTGCAGCCCTGTACAACATTTTATGTTCCAGCTCTCACTCTCCACACATCAAGACTATTTGTAATTTACATCCATAATTTGAACTTTTCCTGAACAAGACATGTTCTGGTTGTAGCTTTTTTAAATCCTGAACATTGTTTCATACTTTTGCTTTAGTTTGTGTTACAAATTATTTCTGTGTGTCTGTTTCTGTTTATGCCAAGTTTCAATGCTGAGCTAAAAACAAATAATATAACTCTGTTATATCAATGCAGTTTGCCAGTCTTTACTAAGTGCTGAATTTATTTACACTATGATTTTGATTATGCTTAAAAAAAAAAACAACACTTTTATTATTGAACTTTCTTGACTAGTGTCTCATTAAAATAATTTAATCAATAACTTTATTGGTATGGAAGTGGCAAAAGCGTTTACAGACTGCTACAGCTTCTCCTGTAGCTGCACACAGCATTGTTTCTGCTGTTTGCAGTGAATGATTCAGTGTCGATCAGACCTGTGATTGAGACAAGTTCTTTCTGTCATCATTTCCTGTTTCCTGTCTACAAAAGAGGATTAAAAGTCACTGAAGAAAAAAAAATTCAGATTTTTTTCCAGAAAATAGGTTTTTTAAAAATTTAGGGGGGATTTTTTTTTTTCAATTTCTGTAAAAGTCAGAATTCTGACTTTTTTCTCCGAATTATTTCATTTTTTTTCTTCATTGACCTTAACCCTCTTCCGTACCCGTCTGTGATCCAGTGGGAGGAAGCGATTTATAAATCTCCATCTAATAGAATCTGAATCATTTTGATCAAATCCATGAAAGCTTTAAAATACCCGCATATCAATCTAAGATGCATGGATCTGGAAATCCAGAAAATTTTGATCTAGATTCAAAGTTTTGAAATACTGGGCCTGGAGGACGAGAGTGCTTTACTCTCTTTATTACCTCTGCTAGACGCTCTGCACACATATACGGCACACTGCTGCCCCCTGCTGGTGGGAAGGAATGAAGCATAACTGTATTCCAGCGGCAATTTACACCCTCTTTCTCTTTAAAAGAAAACAAAATACAAGCTACAACCTGAATACTCATTGTTACACAAATCTGTAACAAACTTAATTATGTAGACTGACCAGCGGAAATAGAAATAACCCTTAACATAAATTAAATTTAACAAGCTGTAAGAATCAACACAGTTTTAGTGTCATAACTTACTTGTTACAAAAAACTGTATTTTAACAGCAACCTTATATGGATCATAAGTTCAGTCTTTATGCTGGTTTCATGACTTTTCTTCTTTTAGTAGTGTACGGCGTTGAAAGCTGAACCTGACCGTGTCCTAAAGTTCTTCTGCTGGGGTTCATAAGGCGACTGTAACCTGTAACTCCCGCTCTGAAGCATCAGCTGACTCCAAACTTCACCTCTTGGAAGATGGAAGATGACATGACTGATTTGCAGCAGCTGTTCTCTTGTGAAGATGTTAGCTGTTCCACCACAGTCCTTAATGTTGGACCCAGGAGCATCACACATGCGAACTGCAGGCGACCGTTTGGCATTTCCTGGGTGGGGTCCAGGTGGGGTTGCAGTCTGACTTCATCCCGTGGATCCAGGGCAATGCGGTGTGTCCACGCCCCTTTTCTTGTCATAGAACAACTTCTGTTTGTCCTTGGATTTAACAGATGTTTGACTTTAGCAGGAGGCAACTTATTTCCTCATCCTGACGATTAGCAGTTGCGCAGGTGACAAAGCAACTGATTCTGGTGTGGTTGGGTAATCCAGCAGTGCCAGATGTTTGTCTGTTGCTTTCTTCCAGAGTCTGTTAACTGTTTGCACAGCACGCTTACCTTCTCCACTGGAATGAGAGGTGTGGGAAAGCCGTCACAAAAAAGCTTTGAACTCCTCTGCTGAATACTGGGGACCATTGTCTGACTAAAGAAACTAGTAATAAATAAAAATTTACAAAATTATAATTTAATGAAGATATTTCTTATGAGTTATGGTTGAAAATAATAATAACAAAACTGTCCCAGACACGAGAGCACCTTTCCCATGAACAGTGGACCAAAATACCTGTCAACAGGTGCAGAAGTCATTGCCAGTGATCGCCTCAAAGTGTTGCTCAACAAAATCTTAGCTTCAGAGACCCATCATGTTGGTTTGTTTTATTTTTGTGTCTGTTTTCCCGCCATTCTGGACAGACTGGGCCTGGAGGGTGCAGGAGCGTCCCCACTCTGTCCTCCTTCTCCCCATTCTTCTCCACCTTGGCTCTCTATCTCTCCACCTTGACGTGGTAAACCTCTTTTTACCACCTACCCATCTTTCCTCATGTCACCGTTTTCTTGCTCAAGTGCGCCCTCAGCTCCGCCACGGCTCCTATCCTTCTTTTATGTTTCTGTTTTGTCTATGTGTCTTGCGGGACTACTTCCTCGGACAAAACTATATATGTTTAACATTTCTGTTGAACCACAATTCAAAATCATTGTCAATTTCAACTTATTTCACTGACAGCTGATTTTTTTTCCTTCTTTAATTGGACGGTGGGAATAATTTTGATACATTGGGGGGAGAAGCTCGCGAATGAAACCATAAAACAATCGTTTCAGCACAGGGCAGGATGACAGGTCAATGACTTTTTGGTAGTTTCCAAGGAAAACAGGTTGGGAACCACTGCTTTATTGTTGTGAAGGAAGGATCTTCATCGTGGCCTCTCATGATGATTAATTCCTCATTATTAAAACTATCTGCAAGGACAGCATCACTGCGAGGAGTTTTTGAAGGATACCACAATTATCAGTCACAAACTGATCACTAGCTAGAGAACACGTAATCTCTTTCCTTCATTTCGTAGCCATCAGCCATTCGGCGCCTCCTGTCACCTCAGTAATTTACAATCCTTGATTTTTTTTTTTTTCATGTTTTCTGCATGTGTGACCTCTTAACCACGATGGATCTCATACATGAAACGTTCGTAAATTTATGGAAAGATTTACTTGTAAAGGCTTACTCCACTAAAAACTTACTCCGGATTCAGGAACACGTTTGGGAAACTCAAATTTGATCGTAAACACGTGCGTAGGATCATGAATGCCAAACGATCGGAAATTGTCAGCACGCCCATGAATCAGCAATGAGCTCCATAAAAGGAGGTTCAGACTGACACGCCTGGCTTACCTGTCAGTCACAAAGCAGAGAGAGAGAGAGAGGCGCGAAAGAAGGACTTCCCTGAAGCAGAGAAAAATTATTTTAGTGAAGTTGAGTTATATATATATATATACATACATATATATATATATATATATATATATATACATATATATATATATATATAAAAAATCAATTCATCAGTTGGCAGTGGTGTAACAGGGACAGGCAAATCAAAAGCCTGGAAGGAATAACAGACGCAGTTCATGCGGTTTCTGCTGTCCCCATGCGCGAGGTAAAAAGAAACGTATTAGTGCACTTTCGCAGCAGCAAAAGTAACGTCTTCTTTGAAGAAGTTGTCCACGTTGTCCACTTTCCACAGACACCTGGGTCGTTCACTTATGCTGTGTACTGCTCCTGGTGGAGGCCTCCGGTATTGAGCATTTTGGCTGCGACGTACTGCAGCAAGTATATGCACAGATGACGCAGACCGCTTGCGTGAACGTTTGCGTCCACAGCAAGTATATCCCAGGTCTTACCTCGCGTCAACGCGAGCGACCTACGTTAGGTACGCTGGGAACGCGTGGGCGCCATGCGTACCCGTCGCCAACGGCAAGTATATTCCAGCCCTTAGACATAAAGGCACACAGCTTAGGAGAGGGGCAATTTCTGTCCTGGGGGTGGGTTGGGATATGAGTTTTCAACTGAATCTGTCCATAATAGAGCGCATTATGAATTGAAATTGTAATTTACAACAGGGACAAGTATTATTTATATGTGTTCATAAATTTACACAAGCGCTGCACACAGTCGAGAGCATGTGTAGAGTTTGTCAGTAGCTACGAACAGATCGGAGCTACTAAAATGTTGATGAATGCGAGATTCACGTAAATTTACATCTACAAACAGTTTACACACAAATTCGCTCTGCTCACGTTTCATGAATGAGACCCATTATTTATAGATGCTACCCCAGCGGCGCAATACGATCAAGGGAACAAGTGAAGAACAAACACCAAACTGTAATCGGCGTCGCCGACGGTGTGTTTGAAACTACCTGTAAATGAATGAATGAACGAAGTTTTACTGAGTGGGATTTGAGCACCATGAGCATAATTCAGCTGAATCAGTACAGCACTAACATTTGTTTTCCATCAAGGTGAGGCGTTGGTCTGGAGCAAAATTAATTTAATTAGTCAATTAACATGAATGAAACCTCAGTGCGATGCAGAGCACTGTGGTGTAGTCGGTGCGGCGCGAATGTTACATTTTGTATGTCTGGCTCCAACAGCACAATGAACGAGTCCAGCAAAGGAAAACATATCTTTCATATAAAATGTCACCTGGCAAATCAAACGATGCTCCATCTCTGAATATTCTTTCTCTCACAATCTGCACCAGCATCGACAGGATCTTCTAAAAGTGGGCAGGCCAAGAGCGCTAATTGGTCAGGGGGTGGTGCTTTTATACTCAGTGATCTCTGATCCAGAACTGAACCTGGTCCGGACCAGGTTAGGCGTTCAGCATCGGTTACCGGGGAGATAAAACCCGATCAGAAGTGAACCAGCGTCGTATGACGAAAAACCCAGGAAGTTACGTCCATAAGAGAAAATCCGGCCTCGTAGTAAAGGACCCTGAACTAAAATTTTGTTGCAACACTTTGAGGGAATCACTGCAATCAGGTGTTTTCTGTAACGTCCAATCAGACGTCTGCACCTGTTGACAGGTATTTTGGTCCACTGTTCATGAGTAAGGTGCTCCAATTAATTTGAGACAGTTTTGTTTTAAAAAAATATTCTTTTAAACTAGAATTTAAAAGCAATCTTTTATTTCACTGAATTAATTTTGTAAATTTTAATTTTTTTTAAACTTTCTAGTTATTTGAATTACTATTGTGAATTAAGCATTTTGTTTAATCAGAGGTTTGAGCAGCGACTGTAGATGTGTTTGTAAAGAATGAGCTGACATGTCGATGGCTGAGCTGAGTGAAGTGTGTTATATACTCCACAAGAAGCGAGAACTTTCTTCTGGTTCTGGAAGCTGTGAGAACAAAATATCGTCTCGCGATATTTCTGCACCGAACCGAGCAGAACTTTCTTCCCGTGGGGCTCTGAGAAGTAATGAGTGACTGGTCAGACTTTTGAGGCGGCTGAAGGCTGAAGGAAAGTTTTAATAAACAGCTGATTGAGGGGATGAGAATATACGAAAATGTAGACACCACAGGTGGGATATAAATACACGGACTCCACCGCGAACAAAACCTCATCCTGGCATGAATGAATGTAGAAAATGTACATTTTCTGAACCAACAGTCCCCCCACCCATCACTGACGAAGCTTCTTGTGGAGTGTGTATCATCTAGACAAAAACTAATTTTTATTTGCTCTTTAAACCTCAAGAACAATAAAGTTCTCGCTTCTTGAGTAGGGCTGTAAAATATCATTATCACTCTTATTATCGTGATTATTCTAATGATTATTTTCTAGTAACATGATGCATTTTTAAAACATTTTTAAGCATTTCTTTCTAAGGTTTCTGGGGGGGGGTTTTTCCCATGGCTTCTTCTTTTTTTTTTTTTTTTTTTTTTGTTTTTTTTTTTTTTTTTTTTTTTTTTTTTTTTTTTTTTTTTTTTTTTTTTTTTTTTTTTTTTTCATTTTTTTCTTTCCTTTCTTTTTTCCCCCCCCTCCCCCCCCCCACCCCCCCTTTTCTTTTTCCTTTCCCCCCCCCCCTTTCTCACAGAAAATAAATATAGGCTGCAAATATGCTTACAGCTGTTTTGCAATGTCTAAAATAAGTTAAATGAAAAATACTTTATTCATCCCAGAAGGGAAATTCAGTATTGTAAAAGCTCACTTTTTTTTTTTTTTTTTTTTTAAATACAAAAAAGTCAGTCTTCTTTAGGGTGAAGGCTGCTGGCAGGAATTAAAATTAAATAAATAAATAAATAATTTAATTAAATAAAAACAAATATACTTTGAATGTTAAAATAATGCAAAAAATTGAGAAAAACAAACCAAAAATAAACAACGTATCCAGCTGTTCTGCAATTTCTCTGTTTGAAAATTAATATAAATCTAATTTTATATATATATATATATATATATATATAAAAACTTTGTTGAGAATTAGTGCAATGCTAGAATATTCCAAAGCTAACATTTTTGTTAATGACACCCAACAAATTGGATAACCTCAGAATAACTTTTAGAAATTGTTCCAAATAAAAATGGCAAAAACAAAACAAACAAAAACGTTTCAACTCGATTATGAGTTTGGAGATTGTTTGACACAAAAATTGGAATCATGATCAAATTTTGAATAATTGCACAGCTCTATCGTTGAGTATGGAGTAGGGCTGGGACAATCCGCAATGGAATCGTATATCGGCAATTGGAAGGTTGCTAGGCAACTTGCTGTTTATTAAGGCAATTTTGAAAAAAAAAAAGAAAAGAAAAACAGCGCTTCGCTGTGCATTTAGAGATGTTTCTGGAGGAAATACATGACTGTTAGAGAAGCCCCGTTTACAAACAGACCTACAATCCACATTCTCTCTCCTCAGTGCAGCTACACTGTCAGCAGCTCTGTGAAAGTGACAGGGAGCATCTCTTTGCTTCGAACTGACACAGCCCGTTTGCTTCGGGGTCGTTCAACAGAGTAGAAAAATTACAAATAAATATTGTTTTAGTGTGTAACTACTGAAATGTTCACACAAGGGCTTTCATAAAGAGATTTTATGAACACATCATCCAGCAAAGCTGAATTTAAGGTTGTTAGTGCAGTCTAGCCTGGATGGAAGTTAAAATATTAAAGTATTATACAATTACATAGTATTATACATATTAGTAATATATATATACATGTAATAAGTATAATAGTACTTATTACGAACCCACGTCACAGGAGTTTCAGCTCATACATGCAATCAAATTTGAATTATTCACGCGGCCATGCTGACTGGTTAGGATCAACATAAGACTCCGCCCCTTTGCCAATTTAATCGTGTATTGGCATTCTTGAGAAATGACAATCTACAATTTGAAATTTAGAGGCAATCGCGCAGCCCGAGTATGGAGTAGGGATGGGAATAGCGATACTAATCGATTTTGAGTATCGTGATACCACTGTACAGATACAAAACATGCAATTTGTTTCCACTTCTGAGAGTTTTATGCAATGAAATGATGAAAGCAGCCAGATTCTCGCCAATCAGATGTCATAATGCTGACGCTACCGTTAGTGATCATGTTTTGGTGTTTTTCAGTACTTTAATGCAGGTTAATGCACATTATGTTTTGGTAAATCTATAATATCACTATTCCATTTTATATTTGAACATTTTCCACTGAATAAATTAAGATGATCTTAACCTGTACTTAAGTTATTTGATAACTGAAGGAAGTTTTTAATCTCATTTTAATTTACTCATCAATATAATTTGTTTTAAAAACATTTCTTTCCAGTACTTCTGTTCTCAAGATTTACTTATATCCAATATAACCCTAACATTCAAGATATTAATGCAACCTGTACAATCATGTGATTTTCTTTTAAGGGACAAAAAGTATTGGTATCGATGAAAAATACATAAACTACTGGTATCGTATCGACAGGAAAAACTTTGGAAAACTGCTTGAGTGCAGGTTCTGCTTCCATATGTACAAGTGAAAAATACAGGACTTAATAATAAATCCACAACAAACGTCTTACGAAGATTTAATGTACATTTATTCTTAACACGTGGAACATATAGTATAAAGATTTCATACTGAATAAATGATATTCATTAAGCCAAAAAAAGGGAAAAAAAAGAGGAATTTACATCAAGTCTTTAGCTACATCATCTGAAATACAAATATGCAGAATTCGCATCACTGGAAAAAAAAAAAAAAAAACAAAAAAATAAACAAAAATAAACAAAATTAAATGGGTTTCTTCATCAAGGTTTAGTTTGTCATGTGTGAACGAGCTCAAATGAAACCGCAGACACCGTTGTTGTTAATATTCTCTACACCCAGACCGGAGACGAACTGAAACTTGAAGTTCTTTTTTCTTTTTTTTGTCTTTTTTTTTTTTTTTTTTTGAGGTGGGGGGCGGGGGGTTGCGGGGTGTGGGGAGGAGGTGGCGACGGACAGCAGCTGAACACCCCCCCGTTCCTCCGAAAACTGAGCAGGGTGCGGCGCCCAAGTGTAACGGAGCAGATGGGCATCAAGTCATCACACGGCGCACTTGATGCAGAGAGAAGGGGGGCGAGGGGTGGGGTGGGGAGGGGGGGGTCTGAATCATCAAAGATTAAAAACGGTGAAGAGCAACAGAAGTTCAGAGAGAGAGAAGTGTAATGTACATCATATTTACACCGCAGTTTGGACTGCATCTAGCGTTGAGGACCAGTCCTATAGGTGACTTTTTAATATAAGGGTCAAGTCATACAATCAAGGGACAAAGAGAAGAGGTCGGGGTGTTGTAGGTTCACCATACTTTGGGGGGAAAGCCGTTTTTTTCTCTCTCGACAATAACTAAAACTGATTTTAAAAACTACAGTTTGCTGCCAAGCCAGCGTATCTCAGTGTGAAACATTATTATTACAGTATGTTTACAGTTTTTAAGGTGTACAGTACAGAAAAAAGTCCTACAATCTACTGCACAGGCCTCCCATGACAGATGTCTGTTCACAGCCAATAATGTGGTTCCTGTGGGGGCTGAAGTATATAGCATCCAAAGTTACAGCAATTATACCACACCACAGTCCATGAGTCTATGTCGCCTCCAAACATGAACCATAATATTGTTTCGTCTGTGCCCTCGTCCCCCCTGCTGACCCCTCTCCGAGGGGGAGAGCGAGCAGACGTATCCCCCAAACTCACTGTAAACGAGACAGCAACTTTGGTTACAGTTTTTATTTTTCAATCTTTTTTTAAAATTTTTTTTATGGAGATTTTTCTTTTCATAAAAAAAAAACGACAAAAAAAACAAAAAAATTCTGTTCTATTCCTGGGTCCTGATCTGCTCTTCTCCGCCATTTTCTTTCCACTTCACGGCTACTTCATGATGTTCCTTCCTTTAGTGAGAAGCAGGGGGAAAAGACAGTGGAGTCCGAGGTGATTTTTGCATAAATTAAAAAGAAAAAAAAAGAAAAGAAAAAAAAGGGGGGGGTTCAGTTTTACTTTTCGCTCACGTGCCAACGGACGCATACATACACACAAACCCACGCACACGAAAAAAAAAGGAGGCTTTGAGGAGGGGGGAACGGAGAGAGGCACAGCTGAAACCTCCCGGCGGCTGTCATGACTGGCCGATCAGAAACAGAACGTCACAGATTACTTGAGACACCAGCGAGTTCATAAGTGGTGACACAGAGATGTCTAGTAACCGTGACTCGTACAAAGTGAACTCCGAGTGGTTTTCCTCTACTTTCGCGAGGGCGTGCAGCGCCCGGGCCGCCCGCCGCATCATGTCCACGCTGGTTGGCTCGAACTGGGGGCCGCCCTGCATCTGTAGCAAGGAGCTCTGGCTCTGCTGGTACTGCGTGGCAGCTAAGCTGTCCTCTAAGAAGCCCAGCAGGTTACCCACGCTGCCTTTCTGCACGGCGATGGCCCGCGCCGCCAGGCTGTCGCCATGGGCTAAGTTAGCTAGCAGGACGACCGCCATTTCCCGGCAGACGGCCACCTTGCGCTCGCCGACCAGGCGCACGAGGGAGCCGTAGAGCTTCTCCAGGCGGCTGAACGGCGGCGTTGCCAGAATGAGGTCGACGTTGTTGTCCTGGATGCTGAGCTTGCTGAGGGTCTCGAGGACCAGTCTCTGGGGCGAGAGGGAGCTGTGGGGCCCGAGCGTGGGGAAGGGGTCCAGGGCCTCCGCCGAGGGGCAGACGGCCCAGTGCAGGAGGCCATCCAGCAGCGGGAGGCATATGCTCTCCGGGTAGATGGAAAGGTCCAGTTGGCCAGAGATGTTGGCCAGAGTCACCAAGCAGTTCTCCCGCAACACCTCCAGGCAGTCCCACCACCACTCGTCTCTCTGGCAGCTTGTGCCTTCGTCCTCCTCTTCCTCCTTCTCGTAGGTGACGGGCGCCTGCTTGCGCTCGGGGTGCCTGTGATGCAGCAGCACCAGGCGGCCCAGCAGCAGCAGGAGGCCCGGGTGTTTGGACATCTCCAGGTCGTTGCCGGGGACGAAGGAGAGGCTGCGGACGATGTTGGAGATGCAGATGCAGCGCCGCGCCAGCGAGTCCTGCCAGTCCGACAGCGTGCTCAGCGGCGTTTCGTCCTTGCTGTGCGGCTCGTCCTCCAAGATCTTGACGTTGCGGCGGTTCTTCAGATCGGGGTTGATGCTGAAGAGGTACTTGCCGTTCTCCTTCTGCTCCTCGGCGCCTCCTCGGACGACCTCCTCCGTGACCGACCCGGGGCGGGCGGATAGCACGTCATCGATGGTGGCAGTGACTGGCGCGCCGATGGGAAGAGGAGGGGGCGTCTTCTCTGCTGGGGATGTGTGCGGGTCGGAGGACTGGGGCTGCCGGGCCTTCTCTTCCCAGCTGGACTTGGACTTCTCCGGGTTCTCCGCTGCCGTTCCCACCGCCTGAACCTTCTTGCGGCCCTCAGCTGCAGCCAGCGCGCGTTTCCGCTGCTTCAGAAGATCCATCCGGCTCTCAAAGTGGGTCTGGATGTGCTCGGTCGTGTCTCCGCCGCCGATGCTCCAGTGTATCAGGCCACTGTCGAAGCTCTGCCGCTGTCCAAGCTTGGACAAGTGGTTCACCAGGAAGGGATTCTTCTTCCGCACCACCTTGATGGGGAGTTTATCAAACTTGCTAGCCTGCTTGGGCTTCTCCAAGTGGACGTTGGGGTCCTGGGAGGACCCTGAGGTAGAGCTATTGGCTTCCTTGGTGGAAGACTCCCTGTCCTTTTCTTCTTCTTCGTCCTCTGATGACTTATTTCTCGGGGAGCTTTCCTCCTCCTCCTCCTCCTCCTTCACCTGGACCAACGATGAGGTGTCAAGACTTCTCTTTGTTTCCTCCGCCTCCTTCTCTTCATCCTCCTCCTCGTCTGTGTCCATGTCTTCGTCCTCGGGCATGAGGATCTCATCATCAGAATCCTCCGCTGCGTTGGGGTCTATAAGGGTGCGCTGGCCAGGGTCTCCAACCTCGTACTCCTTTAAGATGCCGAAAATCTCAATGAGGCAGCGTCTGAAGTACTCCACCACCAGCTCCAGGAATCCAGGCAGCTGCGAAGACAACGAGAACGACATCAAATCAATGTTAACAGGTAAAACCATAAAACTTAGAAAACAGAGCTCTGGGATTGGTGGTACTCACCTGGCAAAGGTTAAAAGTAGTGATGCTGTTGTCATCATACAGTAAAATGTTGATGGTGTCCAAGGCCCAGGTGCTTTCAGCTAATAAACCTGACTTCAGTGACATCATCACTCTCCAAGCCTCAGGAGTGCCTGTAAAGACAAAAACCAGAATATAAGCCATAACGAGCTTTATCATCATGTCAATACATAAAAAAGATATTTCAATTTTATATTATAAATTTCTAAATCATCCTTTGAGCCCACTGCCTATTTTATAGACATCTGCTAAAAAAAAATCATGACGAGTGAATCTCTGCAACCGCAAAGACTATTTCAATATTTTAAGATGCTTAAATATCAGTATGTGTTATTGGTGAAGAAGAAACGAAGATGAATTTAACAGTTTCAAGCAGGTGAAGTCTCCTAAATGGTCATTTTGGCACCATCTGCTCTTAAAGGTGCCATGACATCAAATTTCACTTTTCTGGGGTTTTGGGTGTATAATATGATCTGTTGTGCGCTGATGAGGCCATGTGAATGTCCAGAGTGAGAATCAAAGTTCCTGTTTATGGTCTGTCAGCTTAGTCTCTCTGCTCAGAAACAGTTGAATCAGACAGCAGGCTATCATTCTACGTAGTTCTATCATTCTACGTAATTTAATTGCTCCAATAAGAGCACACTATCAAGTAAACAGCGCCCCCCCTGTGCTTCCACCTGCTAAGCAGTCAGGTGTGGGTTTTCAAACAAATGCCTTTAGCAAAGTCCGACCGCAGCTTGACCTACTTTCTCTAAATAAGGTTTTAACCAAATAAGGTGTAGCCAATCAAAACGAAGTCAACTTGGTCTCCGGGTAAAGCTCCATATCATCACCGCACCCAACTGTATTACTGAGGAAGGGAGGTCTAACGTGCCAAAACGATCCCCCGCTGTAAAAAGTGACGGTTTTTCTTTGAAGTATTTACATATGCAGTAATGTCAACTACATGAACCAGTTTTTGCTGCTATGTCATCACTCTTTCAACACGGGAAGGATTGTCTATCTGGAAACAGTAGAAGAAGAAATGGTGTGAATGTCAAAGTAAATAAACTGTGTGTGTTTGTGTTTACTGTTGTGTTGCTGGTTCTGGTTCCTCCCCTTTTACTTTCTATTAAAATCTCAACCAATATATTTATATCACATACGTTATTCTGTCACAGCTTGTCTTCTACTTCCATAAGTTTTTTTTTCCTTTTTTTGTCAAAATAAACTTCACTTAGTAAAATCAGTGATGTGTCTTTCCACTTTTATCTGAGGATATCCGGGTTGTTGGAGCCAAATGCTTGATTTTTTTGATGAAATGTTTAATTTATGTTTTATTAATATTCCATTCTTTATAGTTTACTATTATTATTTCTGTTTTTATAGATATGAGAGTAAAATATTGCGTTTGAAGTATGAGTTGACTTGATAAGTATGAAATTGGGAATTATCTGTTTAGATTTTCTGCTGCTGTGCTTGTTGCTGTTTCTCAGCTCCGCCCCCTCTTTATGGACAGGTGACTGCAGCACCTGGATTATATTAGTGTTGGCTATTGGGGCAGCCTGAGCTCTTGGTTTCAGGCACGCAGCCATACAGTTTTAGACCGCTGCTAAGTGTTGTTTCTTGTTAAATGACTTGAAAAGAAAGATATGAACCGATGTGATCTGCCTGTCGCTTCATAACGCGGTAAGACAAAGTTTTTTGGAAATGCTGGTGCGATGAAGATCTACTCAGAGAAAATAAACGTCTTGTACCAGAAGAGACAAACGTTTTGGATTTCATGATCACTTTAAAAACACATGACAGCGCTGGAGCACGTCGGACTAGGATGCACGGAAATCGAGAGCCAAGCGCATCTTTATAGGAAAAGATCGCGCTTTTACGGGTGTGCTGCTCTTTCAAGCCCAATGAGCTCCACAAAATATCATCCAAAACCCTTCGAGGTGTATACCATACCAGCAAGATCAGACCTTTACTTTTTAAAGTACCGTTTAAAAAAAACAAAACAAAACAAAGAAAACACTTCAGGTTAACCAGAACTCCTGACAACATCACCCCAGTTGTTGGGGTTGATGTAAAACCACAGGTATGATTGTTAAAATTTGACTACATTTACTGTATCTGAGAGTAAAAGCTTGATGATCTTTTATCAGTTTGTCACGTGGCCGAATCAGCTGATCCTCCTCAATGATTATTTTAAAATTCTTTTTAAAAAAATACTATTAATCACAAGTAGAAAATTCAGGCTCTGCATTAAACCTCTAGATTAACAAGAAGCTGCCATGGGAGCAGCTGGTAGGGTTCACAGTTGGTGCTACGTCAGGGAGATCTGATGATTTTTGTAAATTTCTGAGCCAAATATGTTAATAAAGTTAAATGATCATTGTCAGATCATATAACTGAAGTTATGCTGAAAATAACATGGACTTCAGAAACATTTTTTTCATGAGGTACATGAGAAGAAAAGAAAAAGTATTAAACAATCAAAATAGGCAGAGACCACTGAGGGTTAACCAGCTGCTGGTCCCACAACAACCAGTGGTTAAATGATCGTTACTTAAAGCAGAAACCTCAAGTGTTAGATGATGTGTTTACATACCCTCATTAAAGACGGATAAAATCAGTAAAATGAGGTGAAATTGACAAAAGTAATAATAAAAAAAAATTCTATAAAAATCATCTACATTGATTTTGAATTGTGGGTCAACAAAAAATACTAAAAACAAACAAATAAAACGGGTAAACAAGCATGATGAGGCTCCTGAACTAAGGTTTTATTGAGCAACACTTTGAAGCAATCACTGCAATCAGATGTTTTCTGCAACGTCCAATCAGACGTCTGCACCTGCTGACAGGCATTTTGGTCTGCTGTTCATGAGCAAGGTGCTCTAATTAAATTAGTTTTTAAAACCACAATTCAAAATCCATGTTTTATTTAATATATTATAATTTTGTAAATTTTCATTTATTACTTTTTTCAGTTTCTTGTTACTTGAATTACTATTGTGATTTAGCCTTTTTTTTTTAATGGGAATGTAAACTTCCAAGCGAGGAGCAAGTCATCCATTATGCACAAATGTGCCTGTTTTATCCACCTTTCACTGGTTACCAGTGAATTATATAAAACATTTCAAAATTTTGATGCTAATTTTTAGAACCAGATGTTACTTGAGCTGCTTAAAACCCATTTAATGGCACAAGGGAATTCGTATTTTCAAGCACTTGCTTCTAGGTTTGCTCTTCCTCTTTTTATTCGATGCCGAGACCTTGTTGATGTACTCAAGAAGCAGTTAAAGATGTCGCTTTTTCACCTGGCTTTCAATTAGATGATTGATCTTGTTTTTAAAGTGGTTATTTTCTTTTTTTAACTGAAGTTTTCAAATTTGTTCTGTGTAGTTTCTTTGTATTGTTCTGTGAAGTACTTTGTGATTCTAAAGCAGTGAAAGGTGCAGCATTAATTCAGTTATAATTAGGAAAAAAACTGCAATAAAATCTGTAAAAAAGTGTGGCGTTATGAATACTGCCGTGTGCAGGAAGGATAATTTCTGTGAAATTTTATGTACATTGATCAGGACAACATAACTCTCCCGTCTCAATCAGAATTAGGTTTTAGGTTAAATGCCTGCTGTCGGCTCAGAATCTTCCGATTACGTTTACTACTTTTATTTTGATCAGGTTTTAATCAGAATGCTTGTGTCCATGTGAACATGGATGTTGTATCTAAGCACAGATTCAAGTGAGCGTCACGATTTCAAAGGAGAAACGGGGCAACAGAGTTGTAATTCTGATGAAAGTGAAGTTCTTTACCGATGTCTTTCATGGTGAGCCGCCTGCGAGGTTTAAGGTGGGGTGTGCTCGCCTCCACGGAGCCAGGAGGGAAGGCCACATCTCGCCGGATCATGGGTTGCTGCACGGGGGCCTGGCCGATGTGGGAGGCGGGCACTGGCGGGCCGGCTTTTTGCACCTTGATGCCAGGATGCATGTAGGGCGACTTGCTGGGCGACGTCCTGCTTTCGATGGGCCGGGACATGGGAGCTGGGCTGGACACCTGAGGAATGTGGTTCTGGGAAGTCTGGTAGGTGGAGGGCAGGGGTCTGGTCATAGGTGGTCCGGAGCCTGCAGGACCAAATGGCGGCTGCCGCTGGTTGACGTGGCCGGGCCACTGTCCCTCGTGGTTCATGCGTTGGTCTGATGGAATCATCTCCTCTGAGCGGTTCATGCCGTGGTATCCGGGGCCCTGGCCTGGTACAGGAGGTCCCTGACGGTTGGGGTAGTTGGGGTAGCCCATCTCGTTGCGGCCCTGCCACATCGGGCCCTGAGGGCCATCAGGACCAGAAGGCATTGGACTGGTCATCATCTGTGGAGGCATGGAGGACTGGGAGTTTGGGCCTGCGGATGAAGGCCCTCGGTCCCGGCCAAACGGGAAGGGGAACTGGCTTTGAGGGCCTGGTGGTCTGCGATCTCCACTGGGATATGCATTGTACTGGTTATACATGTCCTGCTGGCCCTGGTGCCCCGAAGACTGGGGTCCGGGCTGCTGCTGACCACTGTAGGGAACGTTGTACATTTCTCCCTCGTGGCGCTTGGCTGGAGGACCGTACCCTCCATCCACAGGACGCTTGTAGTTCTGCCAGCAGAAAATATTCCCCGTTAGAAAATACCAACTTTGTTTCATATGACATCAAAGTCGAGAAGAAAACCTCGTGTTCATATCAGAAAACTTCAATGTGATAAATCAGATTTTAAAAAGACAGAATAAACAGCACAGCATGAGTATGAGAAACGTTGAACAAAATGTCCTTACGGGCTGCTGCTGTGGGTACATTCCTGGCTGCTGATTCGGGTATGGGCCACCAGGGGGCGCTCCTTGGCCAGGGTATTGATTTGTAAAGGAATCATGCCTGAAAACAACAACAAACGTTCTTCTCTTTAATAAATGCTCATATGAAGCTCTGACAGAGAAAACGCAGCAATCGTATCATGACTGAGGAAAAGATGCCTTCAGGAACATCAACATCTCATCAGTTCGTTAGTAAAACAGGCCTTTCTGCTCTGAATGAGACTGACCGCTGCTGTGGTGGAGGACGGCTGGGAGAGTACATCCCTGTGTCAGCACCAGAAGGCATCATGTTGGGCTGAGGGGCTCCAGGCCCCATGTTGCCTTCAGGGCCAATACCAGGTTCCTGTCTGTAAACGGACAAACACCATTTAACATCTGTGTTCACTTAAAAAAACATCCGAGCAGGTCTGAGAAAATCTACGTAGCTTACCTTCGGTCGTATCCGTAAGGGTACTGCTGTCTCTGACCCATCGGCATGTTGCCCATTGGACCTGGCGGGCCTCGATTGTACTGCTCCCCCATTGAACTGTTGGGGCCGGGAGGCATGAACTGTTCCCCAGCTGTAAAAAACAAACCAAAAGTCAGACCATCATATCCTCAGTTTCAGCTGCAACAGATGCCCAGTTTCTGATTTGGTGGTGAAACCAACTCCCACCTTTCCTCATGCCCCCAAAGGGGTCCTTGTTGGACTCGTAGGGGCCCATTCGGCCCATCATCTCTGGACCGCCCATCCCAGGCTGGTAGCTCTGAGAATTGGGAGTCATGGCGTTCTTTCTGGAAAATGCCGGGTCCCCGCCGTCAGCGAAGGGGTCCTGCAGATTAACGCTACTCCTGTCGAACACAAGTTATTTATTTATTATGAACAATGCAAAGAAACTTTACGGGCATGAAGACAAACTGACGTTCTGCATCAAGACTTTAAAGTATTGACAAAAGTATAAAGAAACAATAGCCGCTGAGAACTGCTCTATTCGTTCTATGAACTACCCCTCTTTAGTGGAACTGTGTCATTTTGCATTCGCACATGAGTCGGGAACCTTGATAGGGACCGATGCGACGCAACCGTCTGTGACAGACGTGTTACTTTTGCACCCCAACCAAATAAAATGAAAGCTGCAAAAAGTCAGAACAGAAGACAACTGTTTTTGTGGTTTAAATGACGGGATTATCAATCACAGACAAAGCCGCAGAAGAAGGAGACAACATGCAAGTTTAATTTATTAAACATGTGCCGGTTGTATCTGTAAACATTTACGACATTATGCTGTTACTTGCATTTAGTGGCGACAAAATACTAAACCCCTTCATCGTGTTGGTTCCTATGGAACCACGAAAAGACCCTGCCTCAGAGTAAGTGCTAAAATGGTTATAGGAACTGAGGGCCATGGCCCCCGGTTCCTGTTTGTCTGAATGCATAACAAATAGCCACGTTCCTGAAAAGGTTATAGGTACCTCACAAGGTTCCTACAGTGCGAATGTCCCTAATATTAACCTAATTCCTGTTTACTCTATATCATCTTTATGTGTTTTTGAAGTAAGTATGTTCTTGTTTTGTTTTCAGCTGTAAAGGTTTTAAAAATCTATTAACCCTTTCATTTTGGTTGGCATCGTGTTCCAGATATGATTCATCTTTTATGGAAAAAGCCAAATGTCCAAATCCGGTTCTGCAGTCCAAGATTTAACAATTACCAAGTTCCTGGTGACTGCGGCCGTCCTGTCATTGGATGAAGCCACAATGCAGCTTTGAAGCTAATTTATTGGCACATCTTTGAAAGCGCACATTAATGAAACTTTAGAAAGTAAGCAAATTATATAATTATTTGTAGAGATGCACCGATCTGATACCCGGATTGGATATTGGCTCCAATATTGACTAATTAGCTGGATCGGATATCGAAGGAATAAAGTCCATCCAGCATTCCGATCCAGTCATTTCTCTTTTTTTATGAATATCATGCACAGCAATACAGTTACAGCCATCTAGTCAATTCAAATATATGTTTGCAACGCCGGTTACATCATCACACAGAGCAGAGAAGTGTTATTTCTTTCTTTTTTGCCGCTAATTTACGTTTTATTTGTTAATAAATAATATGAAGTACATTTATATCTGTGTTAACTTGCTACTTTTTTAACAAGGCTAAATGGTATTGCCAATGATCAGAAAAACAGGATTGGTGCATCTGTAATTATTAGTCTATGGCAGTAAGGGGACTGTACTGGTTGGTTCTTTATCCATTATTTTCTTAACATGGTTGCATAATGGACCGGTTTTATTGTGAAAGTGTCTGCTGCAGCCCAGACAGTCAGCCAGTATAAAATATGAGAGCATGGATAGAAGGCTGGCCACATTTCATGTGCAATTTTTATCATTTTGAAATTCTTTTTACTAAATTAGAGATGAGGATCTAAAACAAACCCAAGATATTCTTAAGTCACTGAACTTTTTTCATCATTATGGAAAAGGATTTTAAAATGCTGCAGGTATTTTTTACTTCTGATTTACGCCCTCTCACAACCAATTTAAAATTAGAATATCCTGAAGAAGTTCATGTATTTCCATAATTCAACTTAAAAGGTGCAATTTACATGTTGTGTAGACAAATAATATGTGAATCAATATATTTCGAGCTTTTATTTGTTTGGATGTTGCTGATTAGAAGTTGCAGCTGAAGAAAACCTCAAATTCAAAAACTCAAAAAAATTTGAATACTGCATAAAATCAATCAGAGAAGGGCTTTAAATACAAAAATATCAGGCCTCCTGAAGTAAAATCTTGCATCTGTACTTAGTACTTGGTGGGGGCCCCTTTAATGACTGCTTTAACCCGGCGTGGCATGGATGCTACCAGCTTGTGGCATATCTCAGGTATTATGGAAGACCAGCATGCTTCAATCACAGCCCTGAGCTCTTCTCTATTGTTTGCTCTCTTCCCGTTCAGCTTTTTCTGGTCAATGCCCCACACATTTTCAATGGGGTTCAGGTCGGGTGAGTTTGCGGGCCAATCCAGCATGGTGATCCATGGTTGTTGAACCAGGATTTTGTAGTTTTGGCAGTGTGGGCAGGTGCCAAGTCCTGCTGGAAGATGAAGTCTGCATCCTCATACACACAAACTGCGACGACTGCTGACAGAAACGTGACATCTTGCATGCTGTACCTGACACCAGGCATCGGAGGCATTTGCGTGTGCGGGGTGGAGGCTGGGGTCGGGGGCTTCAGGTCTCCCCCTTCTGCCATCGAGCTACTGGTGGACTGGGGAGTCTGGGGTCCTTGGAGGGATCCAGAACCAGCTGCAAAACAAGGACAGACAAAGATGAGCGCTGCGGTGAACGCAACCAAATCCTGCAGTTTGTGAAAGGCAGAGATCATTTCTCTGGTCTGAAGGTTGACAGACAGGAAAGCCGGGCTGCTCGGTTATAGAAAAAGCCAGTATCAGTTATTTTGGTCAATATTGAAACCACCATTATTCAAACATTTATTTTCTTACAATGCATTTATTTACCATTTCTCTCTCTGTCAAAAATGCTTTATTAAAAATTTAAGCAAAATTATAAAATTGGGGGGAAAGGGCTACAAATACGTACCTTACAGTTGTTTTGCAATGTATAAAACATTAAATGAATAAAATAAATGTACTTTAAACATAAAATAATGCATAGAAAACATAAATGTATCCAATATAAACTATGTATCCAGCTTTTCTGCAATTTCTCTATATCTAAAGAATAAAATAAATCAGGGGTGCACAATAATTATTGGTCCAATAACAGGAAAATATTACGAGATTCCAATAAGTCCGACATCATCACAACTTGCCCCGATAACATATTTGCTCAACTCACATTATGAGACCAGGTTATTGCTGTTGAAAGTGCACCCTGTTTACATAAACAAGTCTGACCTGCCAGTCAATATTATTGTTTACAAAACTTTTTCATTGTGTTAGCATGCAATAAATGTTTAAATCCAACTTATCAGAGCATTGTCTCTTTTATCAGTAAACAAAACAACTTTAAGTTGATGTGCATTTGAAATACTGAACAGTTATTTTGGTATCTTTTAGAAAATTTTAAGGTTTGCTGATAGTTTTTCACGGGAAATTTTTTTTCTTCTTCATTTAAAAGGTGAATTCTTTTTTTGTTTTGTTAATTGTACCGATGTCGTGATTAGATACGTATGCGTGCTATCAGTTAGTTATCGTAATCGGCCTTTAGGAGCTGAAATTTATTAGTTATCGGTATCATTTTTTAAAAAAAAAGGTTATCGCGCATCCCTAAAATAAATATACTTATTTATACAAAAAAATAACCCAAAATAAACTTTAAGCTTAAGTGCAATGTTACAACATTCCAAATCTACTATTTTTGTTAATGACACCCAACAAATTGCAGGATGAGAAGCTACTGAATAACTTCAGAATAACTTTCAGGAATTGTAAAAAGAAAAATGGCAAATGAATTGTTTCATAGGGCTGCTCAATTATGGAAAAAAAATCATTATTACGATTATTTTAGCTAATACTGAATGATTCCTTTTTATCAACATGTTGCTTTTATTCAGCATTTCTTTCTGTCAAACGACACTTCATTTATAATTTGTGCAAAACGTTCAAATTCCAAATCTGCACCTTACAGCTGTTTTGCATTTTCTCTATATTTGAATTTTTTTTTTTTACCTTTATTCATACAGGCTGTCTTATTGAGATCCACAATCTCATTTGCAAGAGAGCCATATTTTGATTAAAATAAATAAATAAATAAATACCTATATATATTTAAAGATATCCCAAAATAAACTAAGCTTTAGTGCAATGCGAGAACATTCCAAATCTAAGATTTTTGTTATTGACACCCAACAAATGGCCTGGGCGGAAGCCACTGAAACGAACTTTAATTTCAGAATAACATTCAGAAAATGTGTAAAGAAAAATGGCAAACAAAATGTTTCAGCCCGATCATATGAGTCTGGAGATTTTTTGACATGAAAACTGAAATCTTGATCAAATTTCAATGAATTACACTACAGGATAGTGTTGTCACTGCTGGGGGGGTCTCAGTTCTTTAGAGTGCTGCACTGAGAGTAGAGCCGGGGAAACAGTTGAATCATCTGTCCTACAGCAGCATGTCGGCTCCTCCATCCTCACTTCTGATCGGCCTTTTAGAGGATCTTTAACACGCACGCACGCACACACACACACACCCTCCACAAACTCTGACCCATTACAGGCCTGTGGAGATGGGAGGCAGCCAGCTGAGCGTGCGCGTGAAAAGTGACTGATGGTTTGTTTGTGTTGTGTGTGACGAGGCAGAGCTCATCCTTAACGTGAGCTCAGGACTTCTCACTATTAACACGGCAGTCTGATGAGTCACAGGTTCCCATTCATTAAACCGCCACACACACACTCACACACACACGCACACACACACACACTCACACACACAGACAACATGGGGGTCATTGGCAGGTCACATTTATTCACATTTTCTCACATCTCCCTCTCCGGTTCTCACACACAAACACACATTAACTGGCTCAGCCCCCCCCCCGCCCCCTCCTCCCTCTGGGCAGGGATTTCCCTTCACTAAAGATGAAGGGAGGAAAGGGGGGAGGGGAGGATCTCGTCAGGACATTTCTAAAAAAATAAAAAGTAGCATGGCAGAAACTGAGCCTGAGAGGGAGCCGTGTGACTTTTACACACTAACACACACTCTTCTCATTCATCATTTCTGGCTCAGCGCTAATCTCCAGGGAGCGTTGCTGTGCTGCTGTTGCCCTGGGCCTGGCACCAGAGGGGGGGCGAGGACAAGCCGGTCACGGAGCGCCACTATCGCCAAATCACCTCATACCCCGCGCTCCCCATTCCCTCCCCTCCTCAGCCTCTTCCTCCTTTTCTTACAAACCGGAGGACTGATGCCAGCTGACACGCACGCTGACGTCTCCCTGCAACAACAACAAACCCGGCCTGACTCAGTGCTCCCCCCCACCCCCCACCCCCCGGTCTGACAGCCTGGGTCTTGGCCAGACTGGAGCAGCACGCGGTCGCTCCTGGTGTTGTTGCTCCTGGCATCGACAACGCAACACCCTCCAAAACAAACAGCTTCCAAGCGGCCCTAAGACGACCCCTCCCCTCCCGCTAATGCTCCTGACTGACTGCCAGTTTCCACGCTGACTTTTACTCAACATTCAGAGCTCGCTGAAATATTCAGCTCGTCACCAGCATCACAGTTTAGGAATCCAGTTAACCCTCTATCACTTCCTCCAACACGCTCCCAACAGTGATGGTTTACATCTACGGCCGGCCTCAAAATCATTCATGACCTCAAATTAAAGAAGGAAAAAATCAGCTGCCAGTGGAAAAAGTTGAAATAGACAAAAATGATAATACATAAAAATTCTATAAAAATCATGGCAGTGATTTTGAATTGTGCCTAAACAGAAATATTCAAAAGAACACACAAAAAATAAAACAAGTAAACAAGCATGATGGGGCTCCGAAGCTAAAATGTTGAGCAACACTTTGAGGCGATCACTGCAATCAGGTGTTTTCTGTAACGTCCAGTCAGACGTCTGCACCTGTTGACAGGTATGTTGGTCCATGTTCATGGGAAAGATGCTCTAACGTGTCAGGTGCTCTAATTTGTTTTCTTTTCAAAAACAATATTTTATTTCACTAAATCAAAATTTAGTAAATTTTTATTCATTATTACCATTTCAGTTTCTTGTTAATTAAAAAACTATTGTAAATTTAACCTTTTCCCACTATAAACTTAGAAGGTTATAGTGGGAAAAAGAAATTGTTAGATCATAGAGGTGAGACCCTTTAGGGTTAACATGTAGACGTGCGTGATAAATGTGTCGCATTTGCCGTCTTAAATCGCCTCCAAGTACAGAATATTACATGTTTGGGGAGGTGTTTAACTCAGCTGATTGAACCGACTCCCCAACTTACACACTTAATTTGTCAATTAATATTTCTCCACGAGAGAGAAGCCGGAGCACCGCCTGCTGCGCGGTGAAATACTCTCCCAATGTACTTATTTCAATAACGGATGGTATAAATGATACTTGAAGCAACTTTCAGATGATTTTACAAAAGAATAAAAAAAAAAACAATAAAAGCCACAACTCTTGTCACAACTTTTTAAAAAGCTGCCACAAATCCATCTGTTTGAGTCAGGAATGGAGGGACTGCCTGCAGGTGGATGGTTTGGGGGGGACGTGACGAGGTGTGTTGCCTCCAGCGGGCGGCGTGCTTACCTGGGCTGGGAGGCTGGATCTTGGGCTGGTTCTTTTTGGTGTCCGTGTTGAAGAAGTCAGGCGGTGGGTCCTCGCCGCGCTCAATCTTGCACTCAAAGGCGTACAGACACTGGATGTACTGCTTCTTGAGCGAACTGGCAGCGCTGCTCGATGTGCCCACGTTCAGGTTGGTAGCCAGCTCCCGCCACTTCTTGTTTTTGTTCACCTGGAGGATCGGAGAGAGGGCGGAGGCTCGTAAAGCTGCATGCAAAACAGTCGGTTTAAATTCGGATGAAACCGCGGGCGTACCTGCGTGAGGCCGCCAATCTCTTTGACGGATACGTAGAGCCTGAAAAGGTCGAGAGGCTTGCGGCCCACGGCGGGAAGGTTGTTCATACCCATGGCCTTCTCCTCAGCAAAGGCCAGGTATCTGTCCACCCACATCTTCCTCTCTGGCTCTGGGCCCAGCTCGTACAGTCGAGTGATCTTCTCGTTGGTGATGGTGGACGAGCTTGACTTCTGTGGGACAGAAGTAAACGAAAACTAAGACCTGAAGAGAAACGACAAGATGAGCTTCTGAAGAACTTTTCGTTCATTTGTTACCTTTTTGGATTCCGGTTTGGGAGTCCCGTCAACTTTGTTGTTTATCTTTTGAGCAGGGTTAATTTTGTCCATGCCAAACTCGGGACCAGGAACCATTCCTGGTAGAAAAGTAAAAAGATTATTGGTCTACAACAGGGGTTTTCAAACTTTTTGACCTTAGAGCCCCAACTTTTCCAGTAACACATGACCTGCCACGGCCAATTCAGTTATTGGTTCAATTGATCTCACTCTTGGTTTATGGTATCCAATAACTAAACCAGAATCACCTACAGTATCACATATTTAAAAACTTGTCATGCAAATTATATTACATTACATATATTTATTTTGTGTATGTGAATGTGCACATACTGCTTAATAATTGAAAAATTGAGGGAATAAAATCAGGTCTGCTACAAGACCACATTCCAAAGCTCGTGTTTGGTTTATAAAAACACAAATACTACAAATTATTAAATTTTACTGCAGCAAAAAAAAAAAAGGGACCTTTGATCACCAAAATGCAGAAAAAAAGTAAGATTGAAAATAGTAAAAGTTTCAAATGAACTAAATAAAATACACAGCCTATTTGAAGAAAAAAAAAATATTAAATGCTTAAATTATTTATTCTAATAATTCAAACAAAAACATTATAAAATGATTTATTTAACTAAAAAGTAAAAAAAAAAAACATTTAGTAATTTACAAATGTTTAAAAACCAGCAGCTTTCTAGAAAAAGACCTACAAATGTAAGCAGCGTCTACAGCCTTCATGTTGCAGCTTTAATTAACCTCATTTGAAGTGAGATGCACCTGATCGTGTTCATGTTATTGGAGGAGATTTTAATATCCGTGTGTGCTGACCCGATAAAAAGTCCTTTACCAGCGGTTTAAGATTAACAAGTTCTTCTAACTTGGCACAGACCATATCTGGGCCTGGACACACACTGGATCTGGCTCTTTCAGGTGTTGGAAAACTACCACTCTGAATTTCCTGATCGTCTGTTTTATTTGTTGTTGCTTTTAAACAAACTGCAGTTAAATCTTCCCCTCCAGTTCAGTGTCGTTGGATTATTAACCCTTCCTCTGCTGCTTTTAATCAGCTTTCTATCCCTCCTGACCTTTCCACTGCTGATATATGGGCCTTTTCCACTGCCCATTTTCCTAACTCTTCCACATGGCACGGCACGCTTCATCTGTGTTTCCTCTGGGGAAACCCGTTATGAGCCGCTACGATTTTTCGCACCCGTTTCAGAGCTAGCTCTAACCGGCTCACCGCTAATTGGCCAAAGGAAGTTTTCGTCATATGCGTCATTCGTGTTTGCCTCGCCTCTTCTAAAAATATCTGGCTCCGTTTTCGGTGACTACAAGCCACAGAGAAAATGACAACAGCAGTAACACCTCCATATCATCCAATGCCTCCATTGTTTTTACTCTACTGACCACCGCGTGACATGGCAGTGACATCACCACAGTCTAGACCGCATCTACTCCGCCCACTTCCAGGTGGTAGACTACTACTTCTCCTGCATGGAAACAAAAAGCGTCCTGGTCGTCTTTAGCGCCTGGTGCTGTACTGTGCTGTACTGTGCCGTGTGCAGTTGCAATAAAAAAGGCCCAATAGAGGCGCTCAGTTCCTGGTTTGAGTCCTGTTGCCAAACTATTTTGGATTCTGAGGTTCAACTGAAATTGAGGGACTTTAAGGCTTAACTCAAACCTTGGTTTAACTGCGGGACTCATGCTGTTAGGAAGGAGTGTTGTCGAGTGGAAGAAGGTGGAAGAGGAATAAACGCGTCGTATCAAAGAGACTGCTGGGTGAGTACCAGAGCACCATAAACACGGCAAAAACAGAACATTTTTAAAATATCCTCTCATCTAATCGACATCATTTTTGTGTTATTCAACTTAATCCTCCACAGAACATCTGTTTAGAAGCATCTCCCTATGTGTCATAATTTCCTGGTATTTTTTATTGAAAATGTTGCCACCTTTCAAGTTCTCATAAAATTCCCTGACCCCTCTATCTTGGCTCCTCGTTCTGCTGCTTTTAATCAATTAAAACTAGGGCTGCACTGACTGCAGTTTTCTGGATGATTAAATTTATTTAAAAAAAAAAAAAAAAAAAAAAAAAAAGCCTGCCCTGCCGATACAGATTTTTTCCAATTTTGTTTTAGTAAAAAACAAATAGCGATACCCATGAAAAAATTATAAGAATTAGGGATGTTTGATATTGGCTTTTTTTTTTCCCCCAACCGATATCCAATATTGCCCAACTCTTAAATTCCAATATCCAACATCAACCGATACCGACATGTACAGACAACTGTGAGGTTGTATCTCTAATATTTTGAGAAATACAACTATACTGTGCTCTGAAATCAAAGATCCCAAAATCGGTCTTTGACTGGGTACGTCACGACCACAAAAGCGCGGTGCATTTTGGGTAGTTAGCACCATTTCCGTGGGGGAGAGACAGCAGCAGCAGCAAACAAAACAAAACAGAGAGTCGAGGTATTCTAGTTGCTTCTTTTGGAAATAATCAGACTCTGGTGTTGCATCAAAGGATGCAACAGTAGTTCCAACCGGAAAACAGCAGACAATGGTTTATGTTTTTTCGCATTTCCCACTTGGAAAAGAAAATACGGACCGCAGACAGAGGACATAAAGAGACGTGGGGCTGCATGGGTCGCTGTGGTGAGAGGGAGAGACGTGTTTGCTCTCAGCATATTCACAAAGATCTATAAATCCTATAAGTCCTATAAATATACACAAATAGAAATCAACACGCTGAAATGGTTTGCTTATAAAGTTGCAGGAGTTCATGTTAACCTGATGAAACATGCTGTGGAAGAGAAGCGGAAAGTGATGTCCGTTTTGTTCATTTTTTTTTAGACCGCTAAAATTTAATTAACAATGCACTCTGTATGATCATTTCTACTTAAATCAAACACCCAAAACAACCAATTATGCGTGCATATAAATTATTTATCACTGTGTGAAGGAGAGATACGGCAGGTCTTTGCTCCCCGCTGCTGTTAGACTTTACAATGAGCACATTTAAAGACTCCATTACACCTGAACGACCTTCGTATCTCTGGCCATCGCTTCTGGATCATGTGGAATACTGTCTAACAGTTATTTGCAATAATTTCTTTTCTTTCTGCAAAAGTGTAAGCACTTTTCCCGTATACCAGATAGTTGGTTATATCCCGAGAAGTAGTTGGAGGTAGTAGTTCTGCGTCAGATCTCCAGCTGCTAGCTCTTACTTGGTATGGATCAATATTGTTTATGGAGGCCAACTTGGCGAAACATCTATCCCTGGCAGTTTTGGAAAGTTTTTCTGGATAGAGTATCCGTTCAGTCTTCTTACTCTTTTCCATTTGTAGCACTGAAAATACTCGCATGCAGCACTCTCCTCTCGTTTTCTGCGGTCTTGTTTTTCTTCCGCTCCCCACGAAAATGGCGCTAGGGGGTGTGTCAGTCACGTGACTGACAAAAAACGACATTCTTAACTGAGCCAGAGGAGTTCACTTTGGACATCTAGCTGCCAGATATCGGGTGCTAGCAGGTATTAGCCAACATGTAGCTAATTATGTTTCTAACAACTTGGTAACAACCAACAACTTAAAACCAGACATATTATAAGCAGCTTTAAAGCAAGTCAGTCTGTAGCAGCAGCAGCTGCAGCGTAGTCACATGACTCTGAAAGGTATGCTGGGAAATGAAGTTCTTCCACAGTAACAGGGACTTTTATATGCGGGTTAATGGAACAAGACCTTGCAAGATCTCGTTATTCCGTTACGAAATCTCGCAAAATTTTGTTGGTAAAATCTCACAAGATTTCGTTGGTAAAATCTCGGTCATTTTAATGCCAATAAGGGCGAATAATATCGAACATCCCATGTAAGAATCACGGGTCTATAAAACCGTCTTTACACTCATCTTTCAGGCCAAATTAGTTCAGCAGTGTTTGACTTACCAGGGGTGTTGTTGGCCATATTTGCACCCATCGGATAAGGTCCTGGTCCTCCCTGGTTCATCACGCCATGCATGCTGTTCATGCCTGGGCCATATGGAGAGCCTGCTCCCATCATGCCCTGGGACATGCTAGGGTAACCTGGTGGCCTGAAGAGGAGAACAACCTTTCAGAGAGAAAACTTGGTACAAGTACAACATATTTACTCTATAAAACACACATTTAAGTATAATTTTCACTGATGCTGGAACAAGTCAGTGCTGCCTTCAAAGGCTTCAGCTTGTTTGATTACAGCAACTGTCAGGCTCATGATGGCTGCTCTGCAGGCTGAGCATCCATGTTTGGGGTAATTGTGCAACTTCCTGGCTGCTTAGGAGACCATCGTCTCTTCTCTCAGTCTCTTCAGTTTTTCCCATAAATAAGCATTTGGTCTGCTGCCATGGGCTCTGCAGAACACTCAGGCACCAAACCGCACAACAGACCGGCTTGCACGTGGGAAGAGCCGCTGATTTTTCATGGCTGCACAAGCAGGGAGCACACATGCTCGGGAAAAGAGATGCGGAAAAACTCTCCAAGCTGATGAGTTGTTCTTATGAGCCATTGAGGGCTGCACGGACCCACCTGTTGTGTATGGAGTTAGCAGGTCCGTGGTGCATGGGGGGGCCGCCGTCCTTTCTGTTCATGCCGGGTGGCGGGCACATGCCGGACCCCACCTGAGGAGGCATGCTTCCCATGTTGGAGCCCATCCCAGGACCGTAGGGTCGGGCACCCATCTGTCCAGGACCGATCCTGCCAGGCGGCATGTTTCCGTACGGACCCCCGCTGCCCTGACCAGGCATTGGGTTCATGGAGCCGCCCATGCCGGGGCCACTGGGGTAGTTGGCATTGGGCATCCCTGTGTACCCGGGCTGCCTGGGATAACCTGGAGGTGTTAAAGTTCAAGATTAGGACTCAGATCTCATGTCTACGTCACGCCTTTTCCATCCACCTGTGTTTTAAATGTAAAAACAGAGAAAACTTCCATTTACTTCTCCCTGATGAGAGTATTTCACCAGTCCAGCTCTAAATTTACCCCCGCGCTGCCTGTTCTGACAAGCAGCCTGATGAAGCGGGCTTTATCTGGCCCCTGCTGTTCAACGCTATGACTCATAGCAGAACTTCTTCAAAGCCCACAGAAACCATACGAGACATCAAAGTGGAGTGATTTCATAAATAATATGAAGTGAGAGGAAATTTCAAAGCTTTTTTCTCTTCCTTTATTTTTTTTTAAGAGTCTGGTCTGTCAAAGAACCAGAGACAGTTGCAGGACGACAGCTGTTGACTCATTCATATTTTTGGTGGAACAGGGAAAAAAAGACAGAGAAGAGTAAATTCTTGCTGTCTCATCATTCCTGTACTAGAACACAAGACAAAAAGTGCGTTTTACAGGAACATAACTGAATCAAAGCCTCACCTTGTGGGCCATACTGGCCCCCCTGAGGACCATAGTTTCCCATGGCATTGTTCTGGGGATACGGTCCCATTCCAGCATGCATCTGGCCTCCTGAAGACTGGCGTGGGGATAAGGCAGAGCCAGGCTGTCCAGGGGACCCGTACGGAGGCATCTGAGGGTTGCGCATGTACACTGAGGAAGATCGGGAGGAAACAGTCAGACTCGCTGAGGCAGAAAAATGCGTCGTCGGCCGTTACCCTCGTTTGACCTGGCGAGCAGACTTCACACACACTCATTTAAAGGCACAGCCTGGGGGAGTGTTTACTGTGGGAGGAATGCATGCAAATGCAAACACCAACACCTGAGAGCTGCCGGGGATGTAGCGCTCGCTCGCTTCGGCCCTGCTGGTGACTGAGCAGATGATGTTCTGTGACAGACGTTTACGGGTCTGTACTCACCCCTGTCCTGGCCCATGGCTGACTGGTTCATGGAAGAATGCATGAGGCTGTCCGACTGGACGCTGGGCGGCCGGGGCGGCATCTGATTACCTGCAGGACAGCGGTGATGCATCGGGTCAGAGAGCTTAGAGCGGCTCGGAAATCAGACCATTTTTGTTAAACTTTCGCGTGGAATAATCACATCCAAGCAAACACAAGTAAACAAACAGCTGCTGGTGGTATTGTTTATCAGCCTACCAGCACAGAACGGACTGGAATAATTTTTTGGTTTGTTATTTTCAGCAGGTATATTTTTTTTTCTCAGCTTAATAAACAAATAGTGCTTTCATCACTTTTCCTTTTTGGATTTCTGCTGTAAATATTCAGAAATTCTTGTCCGGTCATCAAATGTTGCAAATAATTCATTCATACTTTTAGTTGTAGTTAGTTTCTTTGGTTTGCCTCCTTAAAGTCCAGTATTTCAATTAACCTAATCAATAGAATTTGGCTTAAATAAATATATACAGTCATCCTCAAAATTATTCATACCCTCCAATAAAAGAAGGGAAAAAAATCAGCTGTCTGTGAAATAAGATGAAATTGACAAAAGTGATGATAATTAAAAATTCTATGAAAATCATGAAATTGATTATGAATTGTGGTTTGACAGAAATTTTTAAAATAAACACCAAAAATGTAACAAGTAAACAAGCATGATGGGGCTCGGAAGCTAAAATTTTGTTGAGCAACACTTTGAGGCAATCACTGCGATCAGGTGTTTTCTCTAATGTTCAAAAAGACTTCTGCACCTGCTGACAGGTATGCGGGTCCACTGTTCATGGGAAAAGGTGCTCTAATGTGTCTAGGACAGTTTTTTTTTATTATTATTCTTAATTTTTCCAAACACTTTTTAAAAGCAACTTTTCATTTCACTAAATTATAATTTTGTAAATTTTTCTTTCTCCTTTTCTTGTTATTTGAATTACTAGTGTGAATTCAGCCTTTTCTTTAACTGGGAGGGTATGAATAATTTTGAAGACGACTGTATGTATTGAAATTAAATATAAAAAAAGAACAAAATGAAGACCATTTAACAAATAAATAAATGAATAACTTAAAAAAAAAAACTGTTTATGCATAATAAAAAAAAGAAAAAAAAATCCTAACAGGTTTCAGGTCACATGTCCCAGAAGCCTCTGTCCTTACCTGGCACAGCAGCGGGGGATAGCGGGCCGGTGCGGGAGGGGGTGACGCTAGCAGGGGACCCTACGGGTGAGGGTGAGGGCCCACGTATGCCTGGTAGGTGGGGTGGGGTGTGTGGAGAGAAGGGCGACTGGGCCGGGTTACTCTGCTCGCCCTGACTGCTGGACACCCCTGAGGTGCTGACGCCCGGGCTCAGGGCCGCCTCGGTGCCGGTGGGAAGGTCGTCGATGGAGCCGGAAAGATCCTGAAACGACGACACAACAGCAAGTTTATTTTGAGATCTACAAGTATTAAAGTTGTCTTAATAGTTTCTAATAAATGGATTTATCATAAATATCAACTAAATAACTTTTAAAAAATGCAAGTGGCAACAAGATAAAACATATTTCTTACAACAAAACACTGACTACTAAATCTGAAGTAAGGAGGAATAGGAGGTCTGTTCTTAAAAACACAGACTTGGTCTTTCTATTCACCTATTAAAATTTTCTAGGTTACAAATGAGAGCAATAAGAAGGGCAAAAAGGCTAAAAACTCCAAGATGAAACATGAAAAAAGACAAGAAACAAAAACAGACAATCAGAGAATCAAACACTGTGATGAGTGACACATTCATTCTTGACCGACAGCAGAAGATCAGCCTCTGGACAATTAGTAAAACACACCAATGTCTAAGTTTTCAAGCCACAAAAGGAATTTAAAGAAAGGAAAAGAAAGATCTTGAGGGAAAAAAAGAGCGAGAGAAAAGGTAAATTAATGGAAAAAAAAGGAGAAATAATGTATGTAATTGCATATAAAATCATCTTTTTAAAATGCATTAGAAAATAGATGAATAATGAATTACTCTGAATTTTTTTGTTTTATGTTCAGTTATAAAGATAAAAACTGGAAAGGGTGCGTGACCAACCTCTATCCAAAAAAACCCTTTTTTTTTTGTGAAATTACACAAAAATTGCCTGATAAACTCCGAACATCCAGACAGGAACGTCAATAATACCAAAACATATGTGTTTCTCACAAGGAAACCTAAAACATGGAAAGTTTTCCATCACAAAACAGCCCCAAAATCTCAGAATATGAACGACTGTAGATGGAAAACCATTTCCTAAATACAATCTTGTCCATATCATGTTTTGTTGAGCTAAATGAACAAGCAGGCAGCTTCAAGTGTTACAAAGTAAGCTCCTTTTCTTACTTAAGAAATGTTTCATTTGTTTCCTCTGCCGATTCACGAATAACAAAACTCACTTCAATTTACACTCCTCTTTTAAGAGTTTAAATCTGCACGATTTAATGGGAATTAATTCCCAGGGAAAAATGAGTAGAAGACAAAAAGAATCAGCAAACAAACTGACTTTCTGCAACCTTTTGCTGAAGCTTTGCCGCTAATAAAAAAGAGGGACTAACATGACATCAAAAACAAATCTGCCTGTATGCAGAAATGTAATTAAAGTTTGAGTTTAGACTGCAGAAGTGAAAAGAAAGCACGAATGAACTATTTTAAATCCAGTAAATAAGAATCCAGCTGGTCAACCAGTGAGATCCGGGATCCTTTTCCACCTTTTTAAAAATACTCCCCATCACTCCCCGAATGCTGATAATGATCCATGTTGGCAAAGACAAGTCTGTTTGTGTGACTTGCAAAGAGAAAGTGGGGAAGGAAACATTTGAAGCGAGTCATCTCAGGAGGCAGTAGGAATAATTGGTGCTGGGCATGGGTTCTGGTGCCATGTGGTGTTGTTATTGAGCCTCGCTGGCTGAGGCACAAAGACAGGCAGGAAGGTGGGGAAGGCAGCCGGCTGATGATTATGTTTGTGGGAAGGTGAATGTTTACACATCGGCCGGTCACGTGGAGCACATGTGCTCACTCAGAAATGCAAGCTCATCTGCCAGTTACATGGAAGGAGGGGGGCGGTAGGAGGGAGGAGGAGGGGGGGGAAAAAAGCACACACTGGAAGGCGGCCAACTATTCCCATAGAAATCTCACACACACAAGCTGGCTGCGGCCCCGAAGCCGGCGGTTTTGCACTTGAAACGGCGCCCGTTGCTATTTTTGGGATGTGACCTGATGGAGGAACCCCAGAGGGAGTGACAGGAGGAGAACGCTGATTCAGAATCCGCCCCCCCTCCATCCCAAACCGCCGCTCCGATCCACCCTGTTGACGCTGCCCTCTCTCACTTCTGCGAGCGCACAAACCCAGGGCCTCTCTGACCTGCGCAGGGGACGCGGTAGCTGGATAACCATGCTGAACGCAGCAGGGGGGGAGGAAGGGGGGGGCTTTGTGTGCAAAAGTGCTTCCCTGGCTGATACCCAACTTAATGTTCATGAATGCAAAAACAGGTCAGAACAAGGCAGAGCCGTGCTGAGATCTTAATGCCGTGGAACAGAGAGCAGAGATCAAACAGCGGGATGTTCTTTGCTCAAACAACCGTGGTGGGATTCGTTTTCGTCAGCTGACTCGCACCCCCGACCGGCATCACCCCACCCACCTCTTAAGCAGACATCACAAGACTTGTCATCTGACAGAGGGCTTGGTCTGGGTTGGTTGCTCGACCACCTCTTCAGCTGCAACATTCAGATTCTTGGAGAGCTGAATCCCAGCCACAAACCGGCCCCCAGAGACCCAGACCGCAGGGGCCAAGAGGCCAGAGGTGAGCTGGGTTTGGAAGTCACATTTCTGGCGGGAGGTTGCTCTGCTACAACACAGCGGTGAGGAAAATATTCCCACTAAATCAGGGTTCCCACTCTTTTCTTGAAATTATTATAGCTTTGGAGAAGTGTTATTTTCTACACTTGTACCGTATATTTTGTACATTTAACCAGATTGCTTCAGTGTTTATTCTAGGGATGCATCAATCCAGTTTTTTCCGATCCAATCCTGGGGTGAACGTATCAGCCAATAACCGATACCGATCCGATACTACTTTTTAAAGAATGGACTGTTTACCTTGTCATAAGAGTGAAAGCATCAGGCTCGACATAAACATTTAGCCTTGTCTAAATGAAGGAAACAAAATTATCACTAGGGATGCACAATATTGGAGTTTTGGCCGATATCCAATATGCCGATATTTTAAAACTCATGTGGCCGATAACCGGTATCGATATTAAAGCTGAAAGAAATAATTAGTCATTTCAAATAGCAGTTTTCTTATCCATTTCTGACAATTTGAAAAATTGAGGTGGGAAAAAAAATCAATACACTGAAATATTGCGATATTTTCATATACAGATATCAAATGGATATTCAAAAACGCTATATCAATCTATTTTACCTACAAAATCTCGCGAGATTTCATTGTTCTGTTACAAAATTTAACATATTTCTCACGAGATTTCGTGACAGAATGATGAAATATCATGAGATTTCATGAGCAAAATAGATTGATACCACATTTTTAAATGTCAATATATCAGCAAATGAAAATATCACAAAAAATTTTCGTGAAGTCTTGTGAGCACTCATAACAGAACGATGACATATCACGAGATTTCATTAATAAAATAGACCGATACTGTGTATTAAATGTCAATATGATATCAGCATATGAAAATATTGCGATATTTCAGTGTATCGATATTTTTTCTGTAAAAAAGAAGTTTTTTTTTTTTAAGACTTCAGAAACAGCGGGCTGATCGGTTAAATATCTGTGGGGTGGCTGATGTCCGATACTCAGTTTTAAGACCGATATAGGCTGATGCCGATAGGGGTCCGATTATATCGTGCATCCCTTATTAGTACAGATAAAAATGTACTTAATTTTATCTATTAACAAGTAACAAAGACTACAGTTATTACGATATTAATAAAAACAGAAAAGACTGGACCGGAATGCTGGATCAGCCACATTTATCTGATATCCGATCCAGCTAATACCTCAATATTGGAGCCGATATCCGATCCAGGTATCGGATTGGTGCATCTCTAGTTTATTCTTCTTCCTCTGTCTCTCTTGTACTTTCCCCACAACATATTTTTAGCCCGTCAGTTATTTATTGTACCGCTTGTCCAGTTCAGGGTCTCGGGGGTTGCTGGAGTCTATCCCAGCTATTATCAGGTGGGAGGCAGGTACACCCTGGACAGGTTGCCAGTCTGTCACAAAATATTTTTATATGTTCAATAAATCACTCAAAAAGATTCATGTTGTTTACTTAGTTTACTTTTTGCATCTGACACCTACATTCTTAAATTAAAAATCAAAATCATTGCAAAAATAAAATATCAAAAACAAATGTATTTAGTATCAATTATTCAGTTTACTTATTTATTTTTAAGCTTTTTTGTGTTTTAAATTTTTTTTTTTTTTTTTTTTTACAACTGATATTTCTTTTAAGTGCATGTTTGATTTTAGTTTTTTAGTGTGAAGGGCCATGTTTATGTCATTTTGTTGTCTTGATTGTTTTTTGCTTGAAAAGTGCTATAAAAATAAAGCTGAATTTGAGGGAAGAAGAACAATTTCCCAGGACAACTCTAGCTTTTCCAGTATATTTAACTTTTTTTTTGGTCTTTGTCTATGTGTTTTCCAGGACTGGAAAATTAGTCAGTCACTTTCCAGGTTTTCCAGGACACATGGAAACCCTGTAAATGCTGGTAAATGTGTCTGATTACACAGAATAAAGGCCATTTCTCATCAAATTGAACAGAATTTGAGTTTTAAACATGTAAAACATGTAAACATGTCTGTATTTCTCAGTTTTCCATCTAAAAATCTGTTCCCCTTCTAAGATAACTCACTTCACTCACCTTGTTGCATTGTCTTGATTTCTTAATCTCCCCTCCAGGAGTTTTATGCTGCATGTTATTTACAATTCATTATTCAACAGCATGGAGGTGGACTTGCCTGGAGGAAAGACCTCTAGGCACAAAAGCTTTTCTTTACTGCAAATCCTGCTTGAGTCAAAACTTAGCTTTTAAACTGAGCACAGGAGAGGAAGATTTTCGGGAACCTCCATAAATTCTACATGACCACCTGACGGGATAAAAAACAAGAAAAACCCTCAAAGCTGATGGGTTCAAAAGGTAAAGATTTAGTTATGTTTCCCTAAACCAGGGGTCTGCAACATTTACAAATAAAAAACAACAGTAAAACATATTTGACTTTTTAAAAAATAACTTGCAGTTAAGAAAATTGTTATATTTTATAGCTTTTTATGTCATGACAAAAGAAAAATGCCAAACCTGTGCACCATCTGAGTTTACGTATCGACATAATGCCGTCTGCTCAAAATAATCCACATCATTTTACTTATAAATTATTACAGGGATAGCATGTACCTTTTGGCCACAGAACAACACTACCGTTGCACATTAAACAGTCTCTGTGTGTTGGGGAATTGTGTTTGCAGACCACTTTGATCCGTTTATAGCGAGGTCATCAAACCATAAAGCAAAGCGCTTCAGGTCACGTGATCCAATGAGGGACGGATCTGCTCCTGCACAGTTACAATGTCTGGTTTTTGAGGAGGCCAGCCCCACTAGAGCACCGATGTGTGTTAAGTGCTACTGACCCCAGAAATCATCTATTATTACTTACATTAAGCTAATAGTTTGGCTCAAATGTTACACGATATCCCTTTTAAATCTGGAGGAGATGAATCAGTTTGCTGAATTAAAATGCTTCTTGCCCTTTCTTTGATACTCTTTGTAAATAGAAACATGTCTCTACTTTTACTCAAGTCCAGGAATAGATGCTCTAATATTATTATGAGTGACTGTTGTCCACGTGTAAACAGCCTTGCAACAAAACCTAGAGCAGAATTGAGTTTGTTACAGGTGGGACTTGATCCACTTATTTATAGTATGTTGATTCAGCTTCACCCAGAACAACTGAAATCACTGATTTTTATCCTCTTCAGCTTGGTACTTTTATGTTTCTTGCTAACTTCTTGGCACAAACAAGCATAAGCCAGCATCCCTGAGAAAGAAGGTAAATTAATCTGTCCACAGAGAACTGCACTCTATTTTCCTCTGAAACCCGAAAGGAAGGACTGAAGAGCTGCAGGTTGACCCAAACCAATGAAAAGTAGAATTTATGTGACACAAACCGGATTTGTTTGAGCTTTTCAGTTACTTATAATTTGAGCTTTTCTGATAGAACAAAAATCCTCATTGCCTTAAACCTGCTTGAGGTAGTGAAAGAGGATCTATGAATATCCCAATCAGTCCCTGTCCATCGTTCTTCCGCTCCCATATTTACCCCAACTCTGTTATTTTCTCATTAAGAGGAAGAAAAAAAAAAATCAAAAATAGCTGAAAACAACTATCAGAACAATAATGCTTTGCCTTTCTATCGGCTTCAACAATAGGCTACTACAGTGGTGGCTACTACTTTCCCATTTCTGCTAGCAGCTATGGTTGCCACATATGCTTATGACGCTTTTACTTGAGCACATTTGTGAAGAATCACTACTTTCACCACATTACATTGGACAAGACTTAACTCATTACTTCTTCATTGTTGCCTTCACCATTTTTTCAGCAGGATTCGTTTTATTTTTGCTTAAGACGTTGCCAGTTTCACCAGTCAGATGCAGCCATGCAGTCACATGATCACACACAAACCATGGCAACATAGTAGCACAAACGCTTCCCACCTAGCAGACAGGTCATAAAACATCATGTACAAAGCATATTCTGCTTGCACACCGTGTAAAAGAACAGCGATAAAATTTTTTGTCAGCCAAAAAAACATGAACTTTCAGCTACAAAAACACTTTCAGCTACAATAACTTAACATATAGGTTACAAAAAAAAACTGTCTTTGAAGGACAGTCTTTCATAGCAACACTTTTAGTATTTGGAAGTATTTCATTAAATACTGCATAAGCTGCATTCACACCAGGATAGTCCAGGACTCGGTCCGATTGGGCAAGGATTTCAGGAAAATTTCTCACCGCTCTTTGCTTCAGTTCGTGTTCATACTGCATTAACGGAAGCGGACCAAACCGGCTGGTTAAACCACTGTAGTAACAACAACTGCCCGCTAGGGGGCGACGCTCCCCAATACAACCACTGATGATGATAAAAGCGCAGGAAGAAGAAGAAGAAAACCGGACGCCAAACAAAGCGGACTATCCGTGGAATCGGACCACGGTCTATTTAAATCGGACCAACCTGCCAGAGTACTAACGCATGTTTTTATGGAAGAATGAGTTAGTGGTGGCTACTAATTATTGCAAATTAGGAAAAGCCAAGATGTTTTGGTAACTTGTCTGTCTGCTTACATCATTTCAAAAAACTACATCAGATATCACCATCAAGCAATTACTCATTACTTGAGTAGTACTTTCACCAATTATTGTTTTACATATTTTGATGATGATTACGTTTTATTTCTAGAGTAATGTTACTCTAAAGTCTGGTTCTTGGGAGCTACCATCCTGCAACTTTTAGAACATACCCTCTCCAACACACCTGAATCAAATGGTCAAATCCTCTCATGCACATATCATTCGGCTCTGCAGAGGCAGGTGACGAGCCAGTCGTTTGATTCAGGTGTGTTGAAAAAGGGATGCAACTAAAATGTGCAGGATAGCAGCTCTTGAGGACTGGACTTGGGCACCCCTGCTCTAAAGTAAGTCTACTCACTTGAGTCTAATTTTTGGCTACTCCACCACCTCTGACAGCCGCTGCTACATATGCTAGCTGCAGATGCTGTTCATTTCAGTCATTCCTCGCAAAGCTTCTCAAATCTACATGTCATTAGTGGTAATTCCTTTAGAGCCACTCTGAAAGTGTAGGTGATTTTCTGCAGTTTTAAAGCAGAAATATTTGGCCATAGCAAAGATGGCTGCTAATATGTCTCATAACACACAAAAGACATCTGTGGAACATGTTAGCGATGGTAAGTGTGATTTTTAGCAGACTTTTAGATGCTAAAAATCAAACTGTTGATTCACAGATGCTTTTTCTGTTTTTATACAAGCCTTTCTAACATGTGCACTTTGCTTTAGCGGCATGTGCAGCATCCAAGGCCAGCTCTCTGACATTCTGCAAATATCCGGCAGAACTCTGATTCCTCAGCCTGGGTCGGCAGGAGCATTGTACAGAATCTCCTACCCACTCCCACTCTGCAGTCATTGATTTTTCCCAGCTCGATGCTGCACAGCACCAGCCTGTTCTGCTGACTGCACAAGCCGGACAGTGAGAGGAGGAGGAGGAGAGGAAGGAGGGAGGGAGGGGTGATGGGGTGAGGAGCGTTGGCAGTTGGTGATACTGATGCTGCTGAGGCTCTGCTATTCAACACACATTATTAGAAGGCAAAAATGATAAGGACGACGTGGATCAGGCGGGAGGGGAGGAGCTGAGGGGCGGCGGTGTGGTTAAGTTGGAACATAGTGTGTGTTTTGGGGGGGTTGGTGGATAATAATAGGCTCAGAAGAGGGTGACAGCACCATTTATAGCAAATACAGCAACTGATTACATGAAAATGTCTAGAAAAACGGGATTTTTTCAGGTTTTTAAACATGCAGATGGAAAAAAGGGTGCAGGAGTGGAGAGAAGCAGAGAACTGCAGTTCGTCTATGGCAGCCATTTTGTGCTTTTTCCCAGCGCTGCCTAACATGGAACTTCAGACTGAGAATGATCAGTCTTCTTGATATCTGAAGCACCACAAAGGACAAAAAACACATTTTACTTGTGGAAAATTTATTTAAAAATTCTCCATTTCTTTAGGATAAAATCTGTAAAGTGGCTGCTGTTGGTGGATGTTAAAAATTCCCACTGTTTCCATATTCACTGCTCTTCTGAGTGCATCCACACTGTCTCTGAGTCATCTGCTCTGCTCTCCGCCGTCCTAATGTATTCCATTTGCAGATTACTTCACTGAATCAATCAAGCCTGACCAGAGCCATTAGCCTGCCTCTCTCTTGCTGTCTTTTTCCTCTTGGAGGTTATGAGAAGCTGGAAGTGGGAGAAAAGAGGCTGCACAGTGGCCCTGAGATAATGAAACGTATCTGGAATGTGTGACCCTGGCCAGTGTGTAACTAGATCGGGTGTTACTGTTGCTGGAAGAGGAGGAGGAAGAGGAGGAGGAGGAGGAGGGGACGGGGCAGAGTTCATCTCTCAGTCACACACTTTCCCTGACCCAGTCTTCTGTCATGCTTGGACCTCGGGGTTTCACCCGCTGCCAGGCTTCCTTGTTGTCAGGCCTCCAGATGCAAAACACAAAATAAAGTAGAGGAAGAAGAAGATGAAGCTCACTCACTAAAGCAGAAACATGCGTGGTAGAGGTGAGGAGGAAAAGAACACAAAATTTAAAAAAATCTCTGGCTGCATCTTCAGGGCTGCCATGGTTACTGTGATCCATGTGGTTGACACATTAGAGCCAACACAGTCCTCTAACCCCCCCCTCTGTCTCGGGGCGGCCCCCCCTCCATGCCTGGCAGGGTCATGGTGCAGTCAGCTACTACAAAAGCAGCAGCCTGTCATTGTTACAGGAAACGCAGACACACCAAAGCGCTCTTCCTCCTCCTCCTCCTCCTCCTCTGCCACCACTTTAATTACACACTCAGCCTCTGGGCCTTCTGCTGAGCAGGCCAGGATGACTACCACACACACACTAACACACACCACGGAGAGGAAGCCTTAAGTTTTTTTTAATGTTTATGTTTAGGACGACGCGGGCCTCTGATATGTGAGCAGTTGTGAGAAAAGTCTGCTGCCTTTTAAGCAGAAGATCAAACAAAATCTCTCTGTTTTGGTCCAGAGGCGCTTATCACCAATCCATGACCCCAGTCTTCCCGACTTCAGCTTATCTGGTCGATTAAACCTCCTGAAGCGTTTTCATCATCACATCAGGAAACATCCAGATGCTGAGAAGGTGAAAAAAGACGGGACACCTGCTCAGGTCCACCCAGAGCCCTTTGGTGGACCTCTCAGAGGCTCCAATCCCGGCTGGAGGTTTGCAGGGCTGAGCACAACCATAAGGGGGCACTCCCATCCCACTATGAGGGAAGAACTGGAGAAAGGAGGAGAAGCAGGGCAGGCCCCTGCCTCAAACAGCAGCAGCAGCCATTACAAGGCTTCACACACAGCACAGGCTGGATAAAACTCTCCACACAACCAGCTAAAAGCCCCCCCACAGGACGACATGCATCCCTTCTGCTTGATCTGAGCCATTACAGCCGCCGAGCGAGTGGCTCAAAAGCTGGTCGGTGTTTGAAACGGACGCGTCAGAGATCTGTAATTTCATTTCTGCACATCCATCCTGGTGTGTCAGAGCCACATACACACACAACGTCCACTAGTTTCACAGATGAGCTAGCTCCAACTCCCAGAGGACCGCCGTTACACTGCTGCTATATCAGCAGTGGCCACGTGGGACGGATAACAACATCAAGGATGAGGGGGTGAAGCAGCAAAATGTGGAAGAAGTCTGAGCACCGACCAAAAAAACATCAAGACCGGCTATGAATCTTCATCAATAAGCAGGGAGGTCCTCTTTAAACGCTCCACATTTGCCTAATTGAGCTTCTCTGTGGGGGTAACGACAAAAAAAACAAAAAAACAGAAGTGGTGCAGGAGTCTGTGTGTAGATTGGGGGGGGGGTGGCTGATTGCTGTGAATAATGGGGAGATGGTGTGTGTGGAGGAGGACTTTTGTGGAGATTACAATAGTAGCAGGGAGTCCCAGGGCAGCACACAGATGCCCAAGTGAGGCAGGCAGCTGCCCAGCCTGAGGTGAGGGGGCGCTGGGATACGGAGGGGAAGGGGGGAGGCTCCAGACCCCTACAGCCAGTCTGCCTGCTTTCCAGACCAGCCCCTCCCCTCCAGAATGCCTCACGCAAACATAAGTGGTGTGTACGTGTGTAATAAGAAGGCGCTACCAAAGCCAATGACACCATCAGTGAATTAAACTGGGAAAAAGAAGGGAAAAAAGGAGGGGAGGTATCTGGGGGTGGGAGGGGGGGGGGGGGGTATTTCATAGAGTGTGAGCTAATTTCATTGTGAGGCTGGTTTCATCCGTCCAGGCTCAGCAGCTTTTTTCAGCGGGAACAGGAGAAAGCAGAGGACAGACAGTGCTGCAGTCAGCCACAGTCTTTGTGCTGCAAAACTAGCTCAGCCCAGCAGAAATGGAGGCAGAGGGGAGGGGCATGGGAGAGAGTGAGCGAAAAAAAAAAGGGAGGGGGGGGGAGTGTGTGCAAGCTCGCAAGAGAGAGCAGGAATCAGGACTGGAGCAAAAAAAGGAAAAAGAAACACTTGTCAACAGACCAAACTTTCTCAAGTACATTAATTAAAAATCACGAAGAGGAAAGAAAAGAGGTGAGACAGGGAGGAGAGAAAAGACGAGCTGAGAAGAGGGAGAGAAGGAGGGGGGAGCAAGAGAGGCACCCTGGAATCTGAATAAGACATGTCCACACAGGAAGCACTGGCCCAAGAATAGCAACAGGAAGCCGGCCCTGGACTCTGAATACCGTCAGCGTCAGAGCCTCGCAAAACAAGGCTGCGCTGCATGGCGTTATGAAAGCTGATTTACTGAGAGAGGAGAGAGAGAACGAGGGAGGAGGAGGGCCAGGGGAAGAGAAAACCAGAATTCAGACTGAAAGAGGAGCGAGAGAAGAGGAGTGGAAGAATATGTCTTTTTTTAAAGCACTGAAAGAAAAAAATGCAGCAAAAATGCAAAAATATAAGAGGAATATTTGAAAATGTGTGAGAGAGAGAGAGAGAAAGAGAGAGGGAGGGGGGGTTAGTTAAGAGGAGAAGGAGGGAAAAAGGGCCGGCCTTGTCAGGCTGATTGCTCCAGAGCTATGTCGCAAAAACAAGCTTAGCTGCCGCAGGAGAGCAGAGCTGGGCTGAGCTGAGCAGGGATTGCAGGAGGGAGGGAGGGAGGGAGGGGGGAGGGGGGGTGTCCAGACTTGATCAGCAATAGCAGAAGATCCCCTTGCTTTCAGCTCAGGAGCACATACCATTCGAGGTCATTAAGAGGGAAGGATGAGAGGTTATTTGTGGGTGGTCCTTGTTTTGTTTTGTTTCCCTCTTTTAAACATTCAGGAAGAAACGGGGGGGGGGGGGGGGGGGGGGGGGGGGGGGGGGGGCACAGTCAGGTGAAGATGCAGGTGGGGGACGAAGAACTTGAGCTGATGGCTGTCAAGGATGATCTCCTAAAAAACCCCTCAAGATGAAGAAAGACCATGAGGAAGTGGGGAAAACGAGCTGTGTGACCAACGTGTGACCTTCCTCTGGAGTGTGGAGCACTTCCAGGCGCATCAGAAAAGACGAGCGCTACAAGCTGTGGGCGGTCCTGAGTGGGATTAGCCCCCTCAGAGGAGAAAGGGTGTACAAAAATCTGGAAGAGTGACAAGGAGATCTTAAAAAGAAGAAAAGCTGACGCTGGTTTGGTAGTTGGTCCCCTTTCGGAGGATGTAGGAGGTGGGTTTCTGTTTCAGGTCCTGCAAGGTCACCGTTACGCCCCGTTCAGCAGAGATATCAATAAGGAATAAATAACTAAAAAACACACACAGCCTCTGCAGAGCATCTCCTCAAAATGTGCCGTTGGTGGCCCTGAAAACTCCTCCTGGAGCCACTGGAGGCGTTGAACGGCTCTTTTCAGTGACCGTGAAGTACTCATTGAGAAGAGCAAAATCCTTCATGAGTAAAATTGGTGGAGTGCCCTTTTAATCAGCAACTACGGTTATTCATTACAGACTAAGTCAATAAACTGAGTCACTGGAGAGCACAAAAATGCCCTCTTTTTAAGACTTCATTTGTTTCTTTTCCTAGAAATGACTTTAATGTTTGTAGGTCACGGGAAGAGTCTGTAAGTACACTGAAATGAGCCAAAACTATGAAAATATGAGGTTTTTTTTTCCCTTAAACAGTCGACAGTTAAACTGTACGCGCCTAGAGCCAGGGTGAAAACAAACCAGGAACCAGTTGAGCCTGCTCAGCTAGTTCCACTATCGCTGCCTCTTTTTTCTTCTTCTTTCACTCGGTCAGACTATAGCTCTGCTAGCAGCAGATTCCAGCAGGCACTCGTCCTCTTGTACACCTTTATTCCCACCTCAGCAGCAGCTGGCTTTCAAAGCACCTGGCTCCGACAGACCCATCTGTGCTCAGGATGAGGTGATGTCTGCCCGACTCTGTGGGAAAGCTACTAAAGTAGCTAAATGGCATTTACCACTCAGCTGCAGTTGGATCAGGATTCAACCAGGATCTGAGGCAGATTAGACCAAGTTTGCGTCCACAAATCGCAGAAAGCCTGTGATGAATTTCAATAGAGAAAACATTGTTTCTCAGTATAAGCTTATTTTTAAGACTTCTATCTAAAAGAAACAAATCTACTTAAAAACTAACCCTTAAAAGAAAAAATTATCAAAACCAACAAATCCCTCACTGTTCCACCCCAACTCTAATTTACTATAAGGATGATAGAGCTGCCACAAATGATTATTTAGATAATCGGTTAGTCACCAATATTTTGGCAATTAGTTGTCTAATAGAGTAATATGAAAATTGCAGCATATTTACAGTACCAGTCAAAAGTTTTCTCATCGAATCTAATGGAAAAATGTGTCCAAACTTTTGACTGGTAGTGTGTGTGTTTAATTATGTCAATATACAATTCAAGAAAAGATAACCAGATAGAAAGGCGGACAAGGCAGTGGGAGATACAGTGGCAATTTTTAAAGGAAAAACAAAGCTTACAGACAATTAACGGTTAGTCGATTACTAAATTAGTTGCAGACTAATTAGATTGTCGATGATTAGTTGAATAATCGACTAAGTTTGGCAGCCCTGCAGGATAATATTCTACACAACTTTTAAAAGAAGACGTAAAGAAAGGTCATTATCTAGAGAAATAAAATAATTAAACTAAAATTAGGATAAAAAGCTCATTCAAATCAAATTGGACAAAAAATCAATTAAAATGAATAGAAGAAAGGTTAAATCAAAATAAAAATGCAATTAAAACAATAACAAAATGTAGTAGGATCATAATTTTTTAATATTCAAATCAGAGAAGTTATCAAAACAGTGAAATAAAACTAACAAGTAAATAAATTAAAAAGTAAATAAAAATCAGAATAAAAGTAAAATAAAATGTTTTTTTAAACCAAAAAGCAAAGCTGTTTAACAAAAATTGTATAAATTCAGAAATTAAATAAAATAAATCAATGAAAACAACAAAAAATAGATAGAAAAGTACAGCAAGTGATCTACAGGACAGCGCATGGAGAAACCCGAGCATTGTTAGAGGCAACATTTACTAACCCGGGCTTTGCACCGGTCCGTGCATTAGGGCTGGATGATATAGAAAAAAAGATTATCGATAAAAAAAAATCTGTATCGATAGATATCGATATTTATATATTTAAAAAAAAGCAATTATCAAATTAAAAGCTATTTTAGGTGCAGTCCTGGCCATTTAAGCTTTTGCTGAATGGCCTACTTACAGTATAATAAAGATCAGACTAAAGCAGTTTTCAGACTTGCATTGCGGAAAATGAGCGGTAAAGTCCATCCACTCTTTAAACTGACTCGTCTTTTCAAACATGCCGCTTCCTTGCGGACTTATCCCACTATTCGGTGCGGAATAGTCAGCACAGCCCCGCTCTCCCTTCATCTCTGTCCGGAACATTTTCTTGTGCCTTCAGCCAAAACGACGTGCCGCAACATTTCCGGTCTTGTGACATGGAGACCAGCCAAGCTACATGTCCGCTACACTTCCGAGGTTAAAGACCGGTACGCATGTCTGAATGTATATTTTAATTTTAATTTATTGATTTTTTTTTTTTATTATTTAATTTTTTTTTTTATTTTTTTTTTTATTTTTATTTCATTCTATTCTCTTCCTCCTTTATCTATCTTCCCTTCTTCCCCCCCCCCTCCCCAACCATCCTACCCACCCCACTCTACCTCACCCCTTAAACTCCCCACCCCCCACTTCACACCTTTTTCAATCAAACCTCTCACACCACTACAATGCCTCATTTTTTGCGCCCGAAGACACTTCCACAACTCTGACCCTTATTCAGCCATTGCGCCCCCTTTCAAACCCCGGGGCCTCTCCTCCTGCCCGCCACTCTCTCATCGCCAGCACATTTCCGTTGGCACCCTCCTTCCAAGACCCACCTTTATCTTTCCCCCATATTTGGTTCCTTCTCCACCTTATCTATCTTACCTCACTACTTACACTACTCTCTCTGGCCATCCTTTATCTCTTTCACCTTCTCAACCTCTTACTTCTAACCATTTCACATCGCGTCTCATACCTTCCTTAATTCAAATAATACAGTACTCACTCCAACATGCCTTATTTTTACATCAAGTCTCAATAATTCAAATAAAATATTCAATCATACCTCCTCTCCCTCTCTTTAATCAAATTCTACTCCTTAAAAACTTATTAATAAATATTTCTATTTTCTTATAATAAATATTGAATATATAATTATTTATGTTACTTCATTTACATTATCTATTTATTTCATTACTTCTTTCATCCTCTCTTTCCTCCACATCCTCCTTAACTCTCTTCCTCCTGCCACACCTTCAACCCATCTCCGCCTCCCCTCCCCCTCCCATCCATCCAATACTCTCGCCATCCAAACCAATACCTTCCAATAGCCACCTAAAATCCCCCTATCACCCTCTGACAACCTAACTAATCCACATTATCCACCATCTTTTCCCCTCACTATCATCCTTCCCCAATATTTTTTACCATAATTTATATGACCATTTCTTTTTATTTTACAACTTATTTTTTTTCTTATATTTATATATTTTATTTTTTTCTTTTTTTATTATTAATTTTATATATTTTTTTTTTATCATTTTTTCACCTTTCTTCTTTTTTTTTCATTTTTTCTCAATTTTCTATCTCCTTACATTCACTCACTGATATTTCTATTTTCCCTCACATTTCTCTCTTGAACCATATCCCCTCCACACTTACATCATCCCCGCCTCCACCTTCATTCTCCCCCCGAATCTCCCCCTGTGCCTTTTTTATGATGCCCCTTTACTTCCCTCCTTCTCTTTCTAACCTTTTCTTAACTCCCCCTCCTTCAGACCCTTTCTATTTCATAACATAATACTTAACCCCACCACTTCTTCTATTGATTAACAATATCCTTTCTCCACACCCTTTCTCTCTCTCCCACATCCCCCCCTTCTCCCCATCCCTCCTTCCCTTCCCTCTCCCCTTCACCTTCTCCCTTCTCCCCTCCCTACCTCTCCTTATCTCACTCCTCCAACCACCACCAACACCACCATTACACCCTTCTTTACACCAACAATCTTTCCACACCCCTCACCATATTTTTCTCCATCAATCCCACTACACTCCAGCACCCTATCATCCTCGATTATTATACCACCCCACAGACGCACCCTCCCCCCTATGACCTAATAACCCTACACACCCCATCTCCCTTACATTAACGGTTCACCACCCTCCATACATCAGCCTCTTTACTCCTTCATATCCTTACTTTTTTCATTAACCATACCCTTCATTTTTATATTCCTTACTTTAGTTGATTCTATTCCTCCCCCCATTCTCTTTCCTGCTCTTTCGAGAACTTTTTATTTTCTTTATATTAGCTTTGAGTTTAATTATCTTAAATATAAATTTTCTAATATGCGAGAAAAAGAAAAGGGGGAAGAGTTAGAGGGGGACAAGGCCGCACCCCCTGGGGGCGGGGGGCGGGGGATGCCCTGGTTAGAAACTCTGGGTCCGGGGCGGAAGATGGCTGTGGAACCAGAGGAGGGGCGTAGTGCACCCCCCACGGACCCGCCACGGCCCCCAGCCCCCGAGCGGGCCCACCCCCACTGAATCCTTTTCATTTTATTCCCTTTTTTTTTTTTTTTTTTTTTTTTTTTTTTTTTTTTTTTTTTTTTTTTTTATATTTTTTTTTTTCCATTTTTTTTTTTTTTTTAAATTTTTTTTTTTTTTTTTTATTTTTTTCTTTTTTCTTTACTTCCTTCTTTTAATACTATCTTCTTTATAATATTTTTTTTTTTTATTTATTATTCATCTTTTTTTTTAAATCTTATATTATAAATTTAAAAAAAAAATTATTATTTTAAAAATTTTTTATTGTATTATTAATTATTATATTTTTATATATTAATATATTATAAAAATTAAACTTTTAATTATTCAACTTAAAATTTAAACTTAATATTTAACTCTTTATTTTTGATTTATTGTTTATTTTTAATTATTAGTTTTTAATCAATTATTTCAACTCCAACTTTTTAATCTTTGTTTAATAAATAATTAAAATTATTTCAATTTTTTTATAAAAATAAAAATAAAAAAAATATATATATATATCATAGATTAAATTTAACAAAATCTCCTTTTTTCATTTAATCTATTTATCCATTTAAGCCTTTTTTCCTATCTACTTTTCATTTCACTTCTTCTTTCCCCAATTTCTTTTATAATAATTAATAATAAAATTATTACACCTACTTATTCACCTCCTTTTATAACTATCTTCCCCTATTTAGCACACCCCTTACCCCTACCTTTTATCTTACCTCACCCCACCCCCCCCCCCCCATCCCCCATCCCCCTTCCCAAGGCACTACCAAATTTGCCTTTCCTTTTCCTCTCCTCCCCCACCCCAACTCACGCTCACCAAACAACCCAATTAACCGCGGCGCTTTACCCCAACACCACCATCCAACTTCTTCTCCTACCACCCTCCTCCTCCTCCACCCCTCCTATTAATCTGATCATTTCCCGACTTCATTTGATGAATCTCCCCCCCCCTCTTTTATTCTCCCCCCCCCCCCCCCCCCCCTCCCCCCCAACCCCCTACTCTCCTCGCCCTCTCCCCCCCCCCCCCCCCCCTCAACACCCCCCCCCCACCCCACCACCTCATTGCTTCCCAGCTTCCAATATTCCAGTTTCCTTGTTTGTCACTAACTTCACTTTCTTTTCTTTCCCTTTAAATAATTTTTTATTTTTTTATTTTTTTTTTTTTTTTTATGTCCTAGTTGCTGCACTGTCCCCCAGGCCCCCCATCCTCCCTACTACAAATTTTTTTGTATCGTGAATTTTTTATATACAATTTTTCTTCTCTCACACACAAAAAAAAAAAAAACAACTCCTCAAAAACTTATCTATATTTTTATAATATTTCTTCTCTACACATTATTTCCCCACACAACCATAATATTATTTTGTCTCTTTTTTTTTTTTACTAACCCCAATTTTTTTTTAACTTTTCAAAAATTTTTTTTTATTTAAAATTCTTTTTCACACAAAATTTCCCCTTTTTCACACACAAATTCTCTCTGGCATGATTTTGATCCCATATGAATGCAGCATTATAAAAGACAGAGTTCACAATATTACCGCTTTCCAGTGCAAGTCTGAAAGGGGCATAACACTGAATTCCAATGCCTGGGTCTGCGTTTGTGATTGGTTTGGAGTGACGGTAGTATCATGCTAACTGATAGGCTACAACGAAAAACTGTACTTCTATATTGAACTTTATTGACCATCTTTTTTTTCTATTGAAAAAACCTCTATCGATCGATATTGAATTATCGTCCAGCCCTACCGTGCATGCCGCGCCAGCAAAACACGTCGGCGTCACTCCATCGTGTCGTGCCACTGCTCTAAATATACACCCAAGCTCTATTTTTGAGGAAGAAAACACAGACATTGCAAAAATTTCAATGGTTCACATTGGACCAGACAGGAAGTCAGACACGGGTTTCAGTGTAAAACATCCGGCAACTTCCTAAATAAAAGCCATCGTGCAGATTTTCAGCTGCTAAACATCTGAATCTGAACATGATGTCGGGATTTGAAATTGAGATGACGTTGAGATTTAGAAACAATGAAATTGTTTAGTGCTGGTGCACTTACTCATGGTAGTTCCACCATACTGACAGATTATTCCGACAGACCCGAAGAAGAACCGGACAGGCAGTGTCGTTTCGTTTACATGCAATTCCATAATTTTCCGGATCTAGCAACACAGAGTGCGCTCGCAGGCGAGCAATGGAGGTCGGCGTGAAGCCGGGGCAAAGACGGGAGGCAGCGCGCATGGACCCGGTGTAAAGCCGGGGTAACAGCATGCCTTAGCTTTAGCCTAACTCTTATTAGTTCTGGGTTAGCTTGGTTAGCTCTTAGCTAAAGGTAGCTCAGAGTTTGTTGGGTGTCAATCATTCACCCCCATGCCCACCACCCTTGTCTCAGCTCCACCTTTTTGCCCATTTTCTATTTTTCCGGAAGTGACAAGATGCGCAACGCACCCAAGATGGCGACGGAGGGAACCGCCCACCCAACCTCAATTCAGCTCTTCAGAAACCTGCGGGTGGCGTTGGCTCGCTGTGGAGCGTTTGTCCACAATTTAAACAGTTTGAAGCTATGACATATCCTGCATCACTTCTTCTCTTCGGTTCGCTGGATCGTCCATTTGCTTTCACTTGTGAATCACAATCACAGGTTTTCAAGCACACCAGAATTCACTTCTTTGGTCCACACCAAAGACTAAAAACTGGACGTAGCATCCGGTAACGTCTGAAGAGCTGAAAGTGAAGCTAGTTGGGCGTGTCCCACCGACTCCATCTTGCTGGAGTGTGTCGTCACTCCCGGAAAATACTAAAATGGGCAAAGTGTGGCTGTGGGGCAAATAACTGACAGTGAACGTACTCTGGGCTAAATGCTAACCGAGCTAACTCGAAACTAACAGGAGCTAACGGAGATTAGCCTCCTGAGTGGCGGGCTAAAGGTAAGGCATGTTTGGACTTGCTGTTAGCTGCTAAAAACCACCATTTTGCTACTCTGCTGCAGACTGAGACCTTACTGCCATGTCATCACTCCTTTAAAATGTGCTTCACAGAGAAAATTAACATTGACAAATAAGTAATTCAGTACATTTCTGTTTTCAAAAACTGGGTAAGAAAATTCTACACTAAGCCTGATGTTGACTTACACAGGGTTCCTACACGTTTTTACAAGTTAAATTTAAGACCTTTTTAAGACCACTTAGAACAAAATTTTAGGCCACATGGGCAAAAACAAAGATCTCTCTGCAATACCAAGATAATGTAAAAAAAACACACACACATAAACAGAGTATATACTGTATGTAAAAAAAAAAAAAAACTAACAAATCCGTCGCTGAAAGGTTGCTGTCTGTAACGCATAAATAAAGGCTTCCTGTGTGTGTTTGGTTAATTGTTCCCTTATCATTTCTACCTGCAAAGGCAGCCATAAATTGGTTCCAAATGTCATCATAATGGTCAAGTTGTTACAGGAGGAAACTAGTTAACTACTGTCACTTTATGTGTGTGTGTGTCAGACATGTCTGACTGTTTGGCTAATATACGAAAAACACATGGATCTGTCTTTGTTCTTTCCTGCTGTCATTTTTCCAAGTGATCTGTTGTAATGTCACATAATTTAAGACCTACCATATAAAATTTACGACCAAAACTGTCAAATTCAAGGACTTTTTAAGGTATTAAATGCAGTTATGTAAATTTAAGACTTCTAAGACTTTTTAAGACAGCGCTTGAACCCTGCTTGCACAAAAGAATAATCCCAGTCTTTGTCACAAAACAAGGTTTTACCATCTGATAGTACAGCGCTGTTTTTTCCTCCTTTTTCTGTACCGGTAACAGATCGGTATTGGCAGATACAAAACCATTAAATATTTGTATTAAATCAGTAGTCTAAAAAAGGTGGAATGGTGCAGAACTAATTTTTAATAATGATTTAGTTTTTACTTTTCAGACTTGTACTGTGCCACTACATTAATACAGTAAAGAAGTTTAACATGAACTGAGATTGATGTCATTTAGTAGCCTCAAGTATTATTTTGGTGACACATATTAACAACAATAACAATAATAATATATGATATTATGTATTATATAATATTATTTTACAATTATAATTTAAATTTATTATTTTTAAAAGTAGGCTGAATTTGTGCTCATTTATCATAACTTTTATTGTTATCATGACACATGCTAGGAATTATCAGGTAAAATCTTTTAAACTTTCCGCTCATCCCTACCCTTTATTCTTGCCCATGAACTTGACATCAACTGTTGATTTGCTGTACAAGTGACATATTACACATTATTACCTGATTTTGATCTAAAAAATTTAAGAGTTGTCTAATTTAAGTGTTCTTTAACACTAATGTTTTTTTTTTTTTATAATGATTTAGTTCTCACTTTTCAGACTTGTATGATGATGCCACTACATTAATACAGCAGAGAGGTTTAAATTAAATGTCATTAAATAGCCTCAAGTATTTTGGTAACATTTAATAATAATAATAATAATACATATTTATATAATATATATTATATAAACATATTGTTATTTTTTAGATTTGTTATTTTTAAAAAATAGGCTGAATTGGTGCTCATTTATCGTGTTGTTTAACACTTAAATTGGGAGGAAAATTAAATCCTAATAGACCAAAAAAAAAAAAAAAAAAAAAAAAACCTTCATATCCTTACTTCCTGATTTCTAAAACTTTGTCCATCTAAAAATAAAAATTCAATTCCAGTTACCGCAGATATCAGACAACTGATAACACCTTCAGGATTATATCAGTTGTTTTGACACAGCTTTGGATGCTTTCAGGTAATGTGGTCTAATCTACACACAGACTGATATGCGCTCTGCAGGGATAGATATAAGAGGAGGAGAAAGGGGATTGGTTTATGTCCACCTTAGCCAGATTAATGGCTCTCTCCACCAATCACACAGCACCAACAGGGAATCCTTGAGAAGCTACGAGGGGAAGAAATAAATAAATAAAAGTAGCCCTTGCCTGGCCTGTTCAGCCAATGGCTGAGTCTACAGAGAGATGTATAAATAAATGAGAGAAATAAATAAAAGAGGAGGGAAACACATCCTGAGGGCATCCCTTACTGGCGTAGACAGCTCTGCCTCTCATCCCTCCCTCCCTCTCAGCATCTCCCACTCCAACCAATCACTCACACTATTTGAAGTTATTTGCTCGCGCTCCCTGGATCCCACACCCCCGCCACCTCCCCCCCTCCCGACTCTGCTCTCTCACTTTCATTCTCTCTCATTAATGATCTCATTTCTCACTCTCCTTCCCTGAGGCCCAGAATGAGGTTAGCTCCGCAGTCTGACCTATAAACACCGCCATGGAAACTGCAACGTGTTACAGTGAGACACCTCTTTAACGGGGGGGTGTGTTAGAGCAGGGGGGCTCTCACCTTTACTTTAGATAGAGGACTAGAAGATGTCAGATTAACTTTTAAGAACCTTACAGGCAGAAATATTTTGTCCTCCACTTTCAGAAATGTATTTTCTTAGCAAGTCGGTTGAAATTTGATTGCGGTGCTCGGCCATGCGTCAGTCACTCCTTCCTTCAAGCTTCGTTTTGTTCTTTTGTTTTGTATTTAAGAGGAAAGCACCAGTTACCAAATTTCTAAGAGCGTTTTACTGATCCAAGTGGTAAACTAAAATCTCCAAGACAAAATTTATGAGAGTACTTTTTATAATAAACAAACACAAAAGAGTTGGAAAAAAGTAAGAAGGAACAGATCTATAAGTGGCATAAAAAACAATGACTAAGATTGAAATCCAAATATTTGGTGGTTAATAGACTGCACAGCAGAACAGAATTTCCCGGAAATCTTGAAGTCTGACAACCACAGGGCTCTAGAGCGCGTTTAAAAATTTACAGGGTGCGACTAACTTTTTTGGGGGTCGCACCAGTGCGCCTAGCATTTCTCAGGTCTAGGTGAAGGACTTTTTAAAATTTCTCTAAATGTGTACATTTCCTCCTTACCAGAGTTCAGAGAAGAACAACACTGATAAAAGCCCACAGAAATGATGTGCCTTCATATGCCCCTCTCCCACTGGCCAAAAAACCTGTTTAAACCCGCGAACAATTGGCAGTGGGAAAAGGCTCACCGACTAGGGCTGTCACAAACTATTATTTTGATAATCGATTAGTCACTGATTATTTTGTCAATTAGTCGACTCATCGGATGATGCAAAAACTGCAGTATATTTACAGGACCAGTCAAACGTTTGGACACTTTCTCTTTGAATCTAATGGGAAAACATGTCAAAACCTTTGACTGGTACAGCCCCTTTAAGACGTGCACTGGAAAGCAGTAATATTGCAGACTCTGTCCTTTATAACGCTGCATTCAGACATGCGATCCGGTCTTTTACCTCGGAGATGTAGCGGACATGTATTGGCAGGTGTCCATGTCATAAGAGCGGAAATGTTGCGGCACGTCGTTTTGAAAATGTTCCGGACAGAGATGAAGGGAGAGCGGGGCTGTGCTGACTTTTCCGCAACATTTCCTGATGTCTGAAAGCGCCCGGGACGACTTGCAATGCAAGTCTGAAAGCGGCTACAGTGTGTGCGTTTATGTCAAAGTATTCAAGAATAGATGAACAGACAGAAAGGCAGACAAGGCAGTGGAAGGTCCAGTGGCGATTTTGAGAGGAAAAACAAAGCTTATAAACAATGAACGATTAGTCAATTATGAAATTAGTCACCGACTCTTTGGATAGTTGGTGACTAGATAGCATTTTGATGCGGCCTGACCCGCACCGACCCGCATCAAACGACTCGGCAAGCGACGGGCGTTAAAATCGCCTTCCAACTGCTCAGCTCCGATCAGCATGCAGTGGAAACACTAGACCTGGGTAGACCCCAAAATTTACGTGATGACATAGGGCGTATATGTGCCTACGTTGTAAACAACTCTGCTTCGACCACAAATTCACGCCATCTACGTTCTATCTGCGCAAGAAAACCATCTGGACTAGAAAACCATCAGCTGGTTTTCCTCCATTAAGGACGGACAAAAGTGCAACAAGAAAGCACGTTGACTACAACCTGACTCGCTCTCCATGTTTACTTTCCCGATTTCTGTCACACGGCTGACATCATCAGCGCTAACAGAACGCGATGGCGTCACAGCATCACAATACAGGAGCAGCAATATGATATATTGTGATACTATAAGCAAGATGATATTCACTCACTGGCCACTTTATTAGGTACACCTTGCTAGTATGGGGTTGGACCCCTTTTGCCTTCAGAACTGCCTTAATATTTCGTGGCATAGATTTAACATGTTACTGGAAACATTCCTCAGAGATTTTGCTCCATGTGGATGACAGCGTCACACAGTTGCTGCAGATTTGTTAGTTGTATATCCACGATGAGAATCTACCATTCCAACACATCCCAAAGGTGCTATATTGGACTGAGAGACTGAGATCTGGTGAGAGATGATTCACGCTTTATGACATGGTGCGTTATCCTGCTGGAAGTAGCCATCAGTAGCTTTTATGACACTGTGGTCATAAAGGGATGGACATGGTCAGCAACAATATTCAGGTAGGTTGTAGTGGTTAAACCATGCCACGTTGGTACTAAGGGCCCAAAGTGTGCCAAGCAAATATCCCCCGCACCATTACACCACCACCACCAGCCTGAACCATGGATCCTTGCTTTCATGTTGTTGATGGCAAATTCTGAGCCTACCATCCAAATGTCGCAGCAGAAATGGAGACCAGCAACATTTCTCCATCTTCTATTGTCCAATGTTGGTGAGTCTGTGTGAATTGTAGCCTCAGTTTCCTGTTCTTAGCTGACAGGAGTGGCACCCGGTGTGGTCCTCTGCTGCTGTAGCCCATCTGCTTCAAGGTTGGACATGTTGTGCGTTCAGAGATGTTTACCACGCGTACCTCGGTTGTAACAAGTGGTTATTTGAGTTACTGTTGTCTTTCTATCAGCTGGAACCAGTCTGGCCATTCTCCTCTGACTTCAGGCATCAACGAGGCATTTACTTGGTTTGAACTGCAGCAGATTGTCTTGATTATGTCTACATGCCTAAATGCATTGAGTTGTTGCCATGTGATTAGCTGATTAGAAATTTGTGTTAACAAGCAGTTGAACAGCTGTTAATAAAGTGACCGGTGAGTATATTGCAGTATTGTGTTTACAGCATAGTACACAAAGCTATATGTAAAGATCGTACATCTGGTATGATTCATTGACTTCATCAGAGCAGTTAGGTTTCGAAGTCACATTGAACAACAGCAATGCTGATCAGATACTAACAGGTATTAGCCAACATGTGGCTAACTATAATATTTCTGACAACTTGGTAACTTAACCAACAAGTTGAAGGTGCACTCCAGAACTTTTTGCAATTTCTCAGACACACCCCCTATCGACGGCTAAACTGGCATCCATCTTGCATCCAACCTGCACTGTGAGCTCGCTCAAGCTAGTAAAAGACAGTCTTGTCTTCTCTCTTGTTCGGCCCCTTCCTCTCTTTCTTTTCCTCTTCCTCCGATAATGTTTTCTGCATTTCTCTGCTGAAATAACCATGGTGTGTGCTCAAAAAACTTGGTGTGTTCATGTCCGTTTACTGGCACATGATGTTATGCGCAACCAATAGTCAGCTGCAATGCCACATTGCGCCTGAATGGAAAAGTAGCATAGTATTCCACTGAAGGGTGTGATGTCACATGCAAAAGGTAAATCAGCAGGTCATCTACAAGGGATGCAGTTGTCCTGCTAACAGTGACCACCAACACAGCAAAGTTTGCTTCTTTCTATATTTTCATTACTCCCAAAAAAAAAAAAGATCATAAAAGTTAATCCACGAGAACAATCAGCACACAAAGTCTGCTTTCTGGACCCTGAATATGCAGAACCTCGCCCGCACTATCCTTAACCCCCATCCTCTCTGGTGCAGCTCTCCCTGAAACTTCAATGCACGATATTCCCATGCATGTTTCAAGACTTCACAATCTGCTGGATTTTCTCACTGCCAGGGTCTTGCTCTAACAAAACAACAGACTGGACTTCATGGCACATGTGGATTCCCAACTCTTGGTTTCTGCATAGGAACCAGAACCTCATCCTGGTACAACAGCATCACAATCGCTGGCTGTTCCTCACATGAGGACATGCAACATCCGTCTCCATCCTCCGGTGAAACGGAGGGATGTCAGGAGAGGGGGACCACTGAAGTGTCATTGAAAGTCATAAAAAAATTGTTAACTAATTAAATCAAAAGTAAAAATTAAAACTAATTAAACTCAAATTATCAAGAGGAGTTTTATATTTATGAATCTCTCCTTGGCAAAACAAATCTTTTTGAGACAACAGCTGCCAGACAATCATTCTGCTTGATACAATGCTGGACAGAACAAGCCAAAAAGAAATAAAGAAAGAAAAAAGTCATAAAAATGATTAAACTCAAATGGTGGATCAGAGGAGAGTTCGACTATCTTGGGCCAACAATGACTAAGTGGTAAAAGGAATTTTACACAGTAATCTTCCCTCCACTGAGAATAGCATGTAGGGTGATCTTTAGCACTATGTGAGAGCAAACTGAGGAGGTCTGTGGATAAAACCTGGCTCACCGGCAGACTGGATGGCCGTGCCTGCATGCTGTCTTCTTGACCGCTCTTGTTGGGCTGGTTAGAAGATGGTGCGCTGGACTGGGAGCTGAAGGAATCCTGAGAGAGTTCCTGGTTAAAAAAACAAGACAGATAACACAATGGATCTTCAAAAACAGTTCATGAGCGAGGCACATTTAAATATCAAATATGCTGTTGAAATCAGCAGCAGGGCAGCTGCCCATAGAAATAACATTCCTGGAAAAATGAAGAGTGCTCTGCTGTGATTTCTGCAGCGTTTGCCTTGCTTCAGTTAAAGGGGAAGTTCAGAATTTTTGACATAGGGCCTCATTTACAAGTGAGCCAGAATACTACTTATCACTGAAGACGGTTTCAACATATATCATCCCGTTATTCTAGTTCCAGGAGGTTGCTTATGCTAATGCTAGTGGAAGTCAATAGGAATCTGCTAGCCTGTCATTAAAACCAATCTTATCCACTCCACAGAACATTCGAGGCAAATCAGCAGGATTATCTGTGTAAATGCCATGTTAAACGAGTAAACTCATGTGTTTAAACAAGTAAAACTAGCCTTGTATGACAAATTTTGCATTACATATTGAGGAACTAGTTTCTTACCAGCTTTCTACCTTTGCCAGTGTATTTCGGTTCACAGACACATGGTGACAGTTAGTTTGATGAAAAAAGTTCTAAATCATTTTCAAAATCCGACATATCCTCATGCCTTTCCGACGTGGCCGTATTTTAGACTTTATGTTTGTGTAATCAGATTTCTTCATGCATGCAGCAGCAGATGACATCACTCCGCTACCAAATACAGGAAGTAAAACTTTGTATTTATGTAAAATGTCACACCAGCAACAGTTTTATTTGTAACATTATTCTGTTAACACAGCATTTACACAGATAGTCTGAAGTTAGAAATGATTTGCCTCGAATGTTCTGTGGAGTGGATAAAGTTGTTATTATTGACAGGCTAGCAGACTCCTATTGACTTGCACTAGCATTAGCAATGGCGACCCACTTGAACTAGAATAACGGAATGAAATATGTTGAAACCATCTTCAGTGATCAGTAATATTCTGGCTCACTTGTAAATGAGGCCCTATGTAAAAAATCCTGAACTTCCCCTTTAAATTCTTCCAGAGACTTTTCTTATCTTGGCGTTTTCTGACCAAGTTAAAGCAGAGTTCTCGGTTGAATATACTTCGGGGTCTTACCTGTGATGGAGGTGGGAACCTCTGGTATGGTGACTGTTGCTGCTGCTGCTGTGGTGGCTGCTGTTGCAGGGGGGGTGTTTGGGAGTAAGGTGTTGGTTGACCCTGCTGGCCGTGACCTGGAGGCTGCTGGGCTTGAGGAGGTGGAGCTCCGGGCTGTTGCTGTTGCTGCTGTGGCGGCCCTTGCTGCTGCTGCTGCTGCTGCTGCTGCTGCGGGGTTTGCTGTTGTGGTGGCTGCCCTGGTCCGGGGGGTTGTGGGTACCCAGCTTGGCCCTGAGGGCCCTGTTGGCTTTGGGGACCAGGACCCTGTTGCTGCTGTGTTTGAGGCTGCTGCTGCTGGGGAGGGGCATAAGGTGGCTGTCCCGGCTGAGACTGCTGGGGCTGGCTGTAGGAGGGCTGGCCTGGAGTAGGGCCATGGGGGCCTTGGGTTTGTTGGTAAGGGGGCCCTGCCTGCCCGTGTTGGCCAGGAGGTTGAGAAGGATGGCCCTGCTGAGGGTAGGGAGGTCCAGAGCTTCCTTGGGGCTGGCCTGGGTACGGAGGCTGTTGCTGGCCAGGGTGAGGCGGGGGGCCATGCTGACCGTAGTAGCCTTGGTTCTGCTGGCCGTAGCCTCCTGGACCCTGCTGTCCGTAAGTCGAAATCTAGACATAAAAAAAAGGGACGATCACTTTGGGTCTTCATCTTTCCTACACACTAAAATAGACAACCAAATTACAACTGTTCAATTATGGAAAGTCATTATCACAATTATTTTGGTCAATATTGAAACCACGGTAAGTTACACATTGCATTTATTTAGCATTTCTCTCTCTGTCAAAAACAGTTTTTTTATTAATATATGCAAAACGTTAAAATTGAAAAAATAAAGACTATAAATGCACACCTTACAGCTGTTTTGCAATGAATAAATAACATTAAATGAATAAAATATACTTTGAATATAAAATACGGCATAGAAAAACATAAATGTATCCAAATTAAACTGTCCAACTGTTCTGCAATTTCTTGACATTAGAAAAATAAAATAAATATACGCATTTTTATTAGAAATAAATAAATAAAAATCCCAAACTAAACTTTAAGCTTTAGTGCGATGCTACAACATTCCAAATCTAACATTTTTGTAAATGACACCCAACAAATTGCACAGGTGAGAAGCCGCTAGAATTAAATTTAACTTAAAAATAACTTTCAGAAATTGTGTAAAGAAAAATGGCAAACAAATTGTTTCAACTCGATTATGAGTTTGGAGATTGTTGAAATCGCAATCAAAATTTCCATCAATTGCAAAGCCCTAAACCAAGTACAATCAGTCAAAGCAGATTTGGTTTAAAATACTGCCAAGAAATAAAAAAAAAAACCTGCTCTCTGACTTCATCTCCTTGAACTTCAATATGAGCCTTTTATACGCTTCACATACTCTGCCTTTAAATGCAGTGTTTTCCTTTCATTACGCTCAAGAAGCATGGACAGAGACAGGCATTGGTCTTGTGAGGTAACTTTATATATAAAAAAAAAGAAAACCACATTTCTTTTTTTTGTTTAAAGGGTAGGAAGGAGGGGGGCTCTTAGCTACTCAGCTATTCAAAGAAAATCTGAGAAAGAAATAAAGAACATCCGCACGTCTAAAACAACATTGAGTGGCTGCATTGTATCAGTCTGACAAAGGCAGGGAAGCCGTTTTCTTCTCTGCAGGGCACTTATCGAGTTCATGGTCAGACACCAGGCAGGTGAGATAATCACACTACACAATGGGCACAAGACCACAGGCAGCGGACGTGGAAGAAAAGGCTTCGCTCGACGGGATTCCCTGCATGCATTTCTCTGTTCTGACACACTGCCTGTCTGAGAGAGTTCAACAAGGGGCTTATTTCTGGCGATGAGTAAGTAGCTTCAGAAAACTGGATGTTTACAGTTTTCAATTGGATGACGCCGTCAGAAGGTGCTGCCCACTGTGCCCGTCGACACAGCTTGATCCCCCCCCCACCCGTCTCTTGCTTTCAAGCGTGAAAATAAAGCTGACAGTGAAGAACTGACTGCTCTCACCAAGTCTGCAAGAGCTTTTTTCCTGCAAGCATGATCTGGTTGAACTTACGATTGACCTTTGTTGGTTTATATGATACAGGTACATTGGAGGATGCATTTATGCTATAAAACCTACCTTTCAGGACCTGTTGTATCATAATCATCCTATTTGTTCAGCACTTAAAAAATCTGATCTGTACCAGATTTGAAAATTTGGAAAATTAAACCTCTTACAGCAACATATCTTTCAATTCAACAAAAAGACTGAGTGAAAAAGTAGAAGCAGAAAACTAAGTCAGTCCTTAACTGCTTCAGCAGAATTAAAGGAATAGTTCACCCTCAGAACGATTTAACTTTATTTTCCACTTACCTTCATGGTGACCAAGACTCTGGAACACTTTTTTAATATTTCAAATGCAGCAGGCGATCAGGACGGCTTCTCGTTTTCACCCAACTTTCATATAATGGAGTTCGATTGAGCCCGAGCCAACAAGGTCTTTAGAAGTCCACAAAAACTTGTTAATATTCCTCCATACTGCTCGTCCAATGTAATCCAAGTGTCCTGAGTGGGTAGTGTCCATAATTTACTCAAAACTACGCCATTTAGTATATTTTTAGAGCCTAAATAGAAGTACATCGCATCTCTTGCGCGCACGCCAATGCGCATTCTTGAAACTACGGAAGGCGCGGCAGACGAGATCGCGCGTTCTCTTTTTCTTTCATTATTTGTTTTAAATCAATATCCAACCCCTCTTGTGTTTGTCCCGGTTCGTCTGCAGCTCTGTTGCTCTTAACACAATGTAAACAGTGAATTTCTTCTTCTACGCTTGTATTATCGGCAGCGTTGGCTCTGAACGCCGAGGCTTCCGTAGTTTCGCGGATGCGCAGGTGCGTGCTTCGTGTGGCTAATATATTCTTCTTTTTAGGCTCTAAAAATATAGTAAATGACGTCGTTTCGAGTAAATTCTGGACGCTACCCACTCAGGACACTTGGATCACATTGGACGAGCAGTATGGAGGAATATTAACAAGTTTTTGTGGACTTCTAAAGACCTTGTTGGCTCGGGCTCAATCGAACTCCATTATATGAAAGTTGGGTGAAAACGAGAAGCCGTCCTGATCGCCTGCTGCATTTGAAATATTAAAAAAGTGCTCCAGAGTCTTGGTCACCATGAAGGTAAGTGGAAAATAAAGTTAAATCGTTCTGAGGGTGAACTATTCCTTTAAAGAGGTAAGTAGCAGCAACGTGCTACTAACCGAGCCCACGAGGTCATAAAAACAAAAATTTAACTGATCTGCAGCATTCAGGTGTTTGTTAACACTGTGCCAAGGAGGAAAGACATCAGCAATGATCTTAGAGAAGAGACTGCTGCCACTTATCAATCTGGGAAGGATTATAAGGTCATTTTCAAACTATTTAGCTCCATCGCTTTACTGAGAGGGACATTCGGGACGATTCTCAATCTTCCCAGGAGTTCATGTCCCAGATAGTTCAGCCCAATGTCAGACTGTGCAATGTTTAGAGAAACAGCAAAAACCCCAAGAGCTACATCTCAGACTCCAGGCTTAAAAGTTCATGACACAATGAGAAAAAGAATGAACAACTATGGCTTGTTTGAAAAAGTTGAAGAACATCTCATCTTTTAAAGAGATCAAGGCAGCATAACAGGTTTGCAGAGCTGCATCTGAACAAGCCCCCCTTTTACCTCAGGAACTTTTTTCATTTACTCTGCATTTAAAAAACCTTGGCATGTAACCACAACATTACCTGGGTTTAAAAAAAAAAATTCAAAATTAAATCCACACTTTAGTTCACACTTTAGTTATATAAATTAAGGATAGACTGATACATCGGCCGGACGATATTTTAGGCTGATATTTGTATTTTTTGCTGGTACTGGCATCAGCTGATACATCGGGTGTGTTGGCAGATACTCTCCCCCTCAGCATAATTTACAGACAGGCATTTATAAAGGCAGCAGTTTTCTTTAATATAAATATTATAAATTTAAGGTTTCTTTGTGATTTCTAAGAGCACTGTTTCGCTTTTATTTATTTGAAGTGTTTTTTTTTTTGTTTTTGTTTTTTTTTTTTATCTTAAAGGAGTTTTCAAAATTAAGTTTACATTGTGTCCAATATATTAATTTTGGGGTCAAATGCAGTATTGGGCCCAAATATGGGAAGGTTGTATCAGCCATTGGCTGAAGCTTAAGAGAAAATATCGATATCAGCCCTAAAAATCTGTATAGGTTGATCCGTAGTGTATATATATATATATATATATATATATATATATACACACACATACATATACAGATATATGCAACAATGCACATATTCGTATCGAACCATGAGCACAGCATTTCAAGCTTTTAATTTATTTGATCAACTTGTGTTCTGACGATGAGTTCTACGTTGAAAACTCAGCGGATCTGTGTTAAGGCCTTTTCACACCGGGACCGATGTGAATAAACGGCACGAAATTGTGAATAATTTGGAGGAGAAACATCGACGCATTTGTCTATACACACCTGCTCCGACACAAAATGACGAAGATGCATGAACAAACTGGTATTTGTTATTCCAGAGCAACGTGAGCACATGGAGCAGTGAGGGAGGGAGAGGCGGCTGCAGGGAAACTTCTGGATGCTGAAAAACAGCTGATCTCACTGTGGAGATGCAAAATGCAGATTTTAAATGTAATACCTGTAGCTAATAACCTGGAACGGCTGAACCATGATACAGTAGCAGCCACCAAGCCCCACTTCTCTCTTTTCCTCTCTCTTTTTGCTTGCGACCAGCTCTGTGACGGTCAGAGCGCCTTCTCTGATTGGTGGATTGTGTATCTGTCGGATGCGAATATTAAGAAAATTGACCTCAGTTAAAAAAAAAAAATGTCGCAAAATCGCAAGATGGAATTTTGTCAGTGATGTGAACGCTCCCGTTGACTTGACATTAATTTGATTAAAGCTTTTGCCGTGTGAATCTTTCGGACGAAATACTTGGAGTAGGTGTGTAAAGGCCTTTAGACTACAATCGGATCTGGCATTTGGAACTTCTCTGGTTTTCATGTTGAGTAGGATCGCGATGGTAAGCTGTTGTGGTCAAAAGGATATTGGGTAAAAAAAAAAGGCATGAAAATGTTTTATTTCTGTATCAAAAAAATATCAACCATGACGCTAAAGTATTGAACCAAACTGAATTTTCTGTATCGTTGCACCCTTAATATATATTGAATATATAGATGTGAGTGTTAGGTTAGGGAGGGGTGCCTGTAAGCCTCGGTGCCCAAGGGCCCCCGTGGTTACAAATCCAAAGCCCTGTTTCCACCCATGGGTCTGGGTCGAGTTGGGCCAGGCTGGATCGGGTGGGTTTTGGTACGGATGTGTTTATTTCACGCTTCGTCCCCACAGCAAACTGTACCTTTACTCTGGAGGTGGAGTACGAGCTGGACAGCGCTGCTACATGATTGTGTGACATCATCACCGTGCAACACCGTTTAACCAAAACACCGCAACACATGTGACAGAAACAAAAAGAGTCACCCCTGCTTTGTTTTTACGCCGGGTCACGTGGGAAGTGACATATTTTTCAACTAATGAATGGATTGCTGTGTGTTAGCTCCACCGCTTTGGTCCGGATCTGTTAGATCAGTACCCCTACCGAAGGGTACCAAAGAAGTAGGCCGGGTCGAATATAAGGGTACCCGTCCCAATTTTTATCTGTGGAGACGCAAAAAAAACCCAACCCAGACCCGCTGGTGGAAACGGGGCTCAACCCTGCTCGGACCCCTAACTAGAACTGCAAGCACTTATAACAGGGTCCAAGCCCCCAGAGCACCACCTTTCCTGGCCAATGGCGCCACTGGCCCCATACACCACTTATTCCAGACACGACAGACACAGACCATGACATCTGCAGGTCAGAAATAAAAGGCCAAAGCTACAAAAAACGTTTGATCTCCCCAGTGTGTTGTCGACAAGACCTAAGAAGCTGAAGGACCACAACAGCTGAAGTGGGTCCCATTGCCGTACCAATGACCGATATCAGCCTGATTAGAATTAAATTTCAAATACAAAAAAAAAAAAAAAAAATCAGAACACATAGATTACCATTAAGTGGAAATATCTGGACATAATGCAGGAGACCAAACACAGCATACCAGCACAGACACTTCATACTAACTGTCAGGCACAGTGGTAGAGGGATGATGATTTGGCCTTGCTCTGCAGCAGGTAGAGCATGAACTTCTCTGGATTAAGTATTCCTAGAGTCATACACAAGACCATCTGTCTGTCAACTAAAGCCTTACTGAAATTGGTTCATGCAACAACACAATCATTCCAAACCCCTGAAACAACATAAAAATAGACTAAAATTCCTCCACAACAATAAGAGAGCTGCATGGTGGCCTCAGAGTAAGAAGGTCGCTAGTTCAAGCCACAATTAAGTCAATTCATCGATTAATAATCGACTGTCAAAATAGTCGGCGACTAATTTAATAATCGACTCATCGTTTATTGCTTATTGTTAATAAGCTTTGTTTTTCCTCTCAAAATTGCCACTATACCTTGCACTTCCTTGTCCGCCTTTCAGTCAGCTTTTCTTGAATTGTATATTGACATAAATAAACACACACTACCAGTCAAGAGTTTGGATGTGTTTTCCATTAGATTTAATGCGAAAGTGTTCAAAATTTTGACTGGTTCTGCAAATATGCTACAATTTTCGTATGATCCAATAAGTCAACTAATCGTCAAAATAATCGGTGACTAGTCAATTATCAAAATAATAGTTTGTGGCAGCCCTACTCTAAATTGTCCTGAGGAGGGAATGTATGTGTGGTTGTTTGTCTGTCTGTGTTGGTTGTGCCCGTCGCGATAGACTACCCTGCCTCTTGCCTGATGATAGCTGGGATAGGCTCCAGCAGCCCCCGTGACCCTGAAAAGTGGTTCAGAAAATGAATGATGAACAATGTGAGAGACTGACGACGTGTTGAAATTAATTACTTCAAATCGTTGCTGCTGAAGGTTCTCCAAGCTGCTGAATAATGAGGGGAACATTTTCACACACAGCTAATCACAGGGTGTAATATGTCACAAGTAGCTGTTTATCTGTTATATCTTTCGCTCATCAGATGATGGGTTTCCCTTTACTCGGTCCTCATATGTGGAACTCAAACAAGGTGCATTCACTTTCACATGACTGAGCGTGTTTCTTGTCTGTCACGTAGTGTCAAAGTGATTCATGATTTTTAATTCACTTGCCCACAATTTCATTAATTGTCCATAGGCTGGTAAGCTAAAGCAGCTGGCTGGATTATTGTTAGGTTAATCACCATTCCATCATTACTACAGGAAATCAAATAAGTCGTTTCTACTGCTAACTGCTAATGTTGTGCACTGATGACTGGTTATCAGTAGTAACTTAAACTAAGTCCTCAACAGTTGTGATTGTTGACACAACTTAACTTGTCTAGTTGCAGCATGTGCAAAAACTAGAATGGTCTGGCCGATCACACCTTCCCTGGAATCTGGATCCATGATCCATACTGTGGCAATCAGATTGTTTCTCCCATGTACCAATAATGTTATTTCTGGTATTTCTTCCGCATCCGCACATAACTCAAACAGGAATAGAATCTCCTACTCCTACTCCTTCTTCTTTTCTTTCCTTCTCTGTCTAGTCAGGCATTATGCCTGACTTAAGGCCTGAAACCCCAAAGCAGCACATTCTTTAGCTTTTGCCTGAAAGCTCCATCTTCCTCGTTATCATCCTCCAAACCACTGTTCTCAGCAAACACTTTTTACATTCGTCCTCTAAACTCCATAACAGACTCCCCATCCCATTGTTTGGTCTGACTGATAGCAGACCAAACCAACAGGACACAGCTGCGCTAAGGTCTGCGCTATCATGTGCAACAGGTTGGGGTGGGGTGTCCGTGGTTACGGGTAACACTTTCTGGGGAGACAATAATTAATAACAAAACCTGGTGCACTGTCCCACATCCAGAGTCCCATCAAAGCCGTAATCGGCCTGCCATTTACCGAGAAATCTCACTGACCCTGGGTGCGTCACAGCCATATATGCAGCATCTGCAGAACACACAGACACTTCCTTACTGCGATTGCTCCCCATGTTTTGAAGTTATGAAGGTTGTGACTTCGTCAAAAGGAAATTTCTCCAGCGGACCCTTTCCTCCTTCCCTTCACGTCAAGCTTCTAGGCCAAACTTATTGTTCGGTCCGGACGTGAACTTGGGGTTCTATCCCGGGAATGTGAGGAAGGTTTTAGATCCTGATCAGAAGTCACCTAAAGCCTTAATGATTTCAGTAAAGGATTCATGCACAGTCCAGACTTTATGTTGGCACCGGTAGGTTTCGGGTCTGGACGGTGTCAGTAATCCTCCAAAATCCTTTCACTCTTTCCACATGCACACTCTTCACATCCACACTTTGAAACCAGACTAGTCATTACTGAATTATAATCAATTTAAATTGTTCCTTTTCAGTATAAAGTACTACAGGAACTTTTACAATTTAGAGTTTTACCAAATGAAGCTTCATGACTATGGGACCCAGTCCCATCAGGACCCAGTCCTGCTTACAGGCCTGTGAGGAACTTACTCTACAAATGGGACCCAGTCCCACCAGGGCCCAGCCCTGTCTCACACCCTGGCGACCATCCGGATCTTCTGTTATCCAAAAAACAGGAACGTACGTGTCTTTTTTCCCTTTAAGAAAAACAATGACTTCTTTAATTACACCTGTAGGGACCAATGTCCCTCCACTCTGCACTTGGTGGTCTCACCCCTTTGGTTCTTTGGATGCCGTCAAGCAGGACCAAACTCGGGGCGGCAGACCCAATCCCGGCCAGTACAGAATTCACTGGACTGGACTCTTATCAGCAGGTCCAACCTGCTGGCTGTGCACAGACTACGGAGTTGTTCTGCCGTTCCCGAGTCAGCTCCACTGTATTGGCCTCCGGCTCGAAGGACCAAAATGTTAGGTTAATTCTTTATAAACCCAAAAGGAATGAGAGAGACAAGAAAGAGTCAACACCAAGTTAGAGTTTTAACTTGCAAGGGGAGACAGTCTCATACCATCTCCGAGGTTTTTCTGAGCCTTGCAGCTTTTTATTCACACAGGTCATGTTAGACAAAACAACTCCTTGTATGGAAACGGGTTGACAGATACAGTAGCAGAAGATAGTAGTACTTCTCCATAGCAGTAATTTTCCACTGAGAGCATGTCACTCTGAAGCAGATCATGCATGTCACACACTTATCATTGATAATATAGAATTATTCTAACAATTATCAACAAGTCAGAGCTGAAAGATGCTTTTGTGACATTAGAGAGAGGGGGAATTCAACCTGCTTGGCTCTATCCAGAAGAATTGCTTGATCATAAAGTGATCACAAAATGACTTTTTATGAATATACTTATGGCCTGGACTCCCCTGAAAAAGAGGTTTTTAATGTCAATGGGACTTTCCTGGTTAAATAAAGGTTAAACAAATAAAAATCAAATTAAACCATAATAAGGTTAAAAGCCGTGCATAATTAGGGATGGGGCTCTGGCCGCTACTCATCCAATTCTCAGAAAGTAAAACTATCAGCTTAAGTGCACTGACATCGATCAATTCTGCCTTTTTTTCCTGAATTTCTAGCAATAATTTTCAGTAAACATTGCTTAGATCTGGTGCTGCTGCGCCCATCATTTCTTCACCTCACCCTTTTATATGATAAGTTACAGTGGGCTTGGGTGTTTACAGATAATTCCTGTTACACATGTTTAAAATGACCACTGATTATGATTAAAAAGGAGCCAACAGCAGGCTAATATGACTTCACATTGTGATACACTTATACCAAACAAATGCGATCCAAATTTCGAATAAATATCTTATTTAAAGAGATAAGCAAGAACATTCAATAAGCTAAGTTATGATGATGCTTCATTTAATATTCAACTTCTTCCTTTGAGGCCTTTTTTCCTGCCTACTGCCTGAAATCACATACCAGCAATAAATTAGAAAATAGAAACAGTTATCTCTTCCTCAATGAAAACCACATTACTTTCAGTGAGGACCAGAGGATAGCAGCCCAATTTATCTGGGAATTAGTAAAGTCTGATGAGGAACTGTGGAAAAGGAGAAGTTATAGAAAGTGGCCCTGCAGTTTTCTACGTTTAATAAAAAGGTGTCATATAGGTAAATATCTCAAAAAGCCATCGGCCAATGTTGATGGACATGTTTATGAATGGCCATAGTCAGTACAACCGAGGGATAGTCCCCAAATTCTCCTTAGAAACACTATGAGGATCCAGAACACAATAAAGTCCAACAAAGTATATGATAATACTTTACTATAAAACCCGCTTCATCTACATGGGAGCTACAAGAACCTTCAAGATTCATTTCAAACAAAGGCAGAGTCATGGCAGAGGTTTTTTTTAGCACTGGAATAAAACTTTTGATAAAAAACAGCAAGAGAAGAAATGATTTATGATTGGCTGCTATCTCCCTGAGTTTTTACTCTCACAGTGATGGACAGACATCTTTGTAATCAGCAGAGTCTGCGTTCATATGACACCTTATTTGTGTGGTTTACTTGCAGGACTACATGCATATAAACAGCTTGGGGTTTGAATGGTGCCGTTAGGATGCCGGTGCTTGGGAGAGCCTTTTAGCCGAGTTTCACCCTGAGATTTCAGTATGCTACATGTTAGGATTCCTGCCTCCTGGTGCGCAAACATCTCCTATATGGCAAAGATCTCATGCTGCCCCCTCTTTAGGTGCTTTTGTCAGGAAGAGGTGAAATGAAAGCAAAGGAAAAAGTTCAAGCAAAAGTCTGCCGATGTTTCTACCATCATGTGATCCGAGTGCCAGTTTCACGGAAAGTTGCAGTAAACTAGCAAAGATGGTGAACTAAATCAGCATGTACCGACCTGCTGTCCGTACTGCATGCCTCCCATGGCGCCTGGCGTGCGACTCTGCATCCCCATTGGGTACCTCTGAGGGCCTGGAGGTGCATAGCCCTGTCCTGGGTAAGAGCCTCCTTGCTGTGGTCCAGGTCCTGTAGAAGGCCCTTGCTGCTGCTGGGAGTAGGGACTGGGTCCTCCATATGGTTGGCCGCGCATCTTCCCTACCTGGTCCATTGGGCTTGGAGGCTGGAGGACATAGCAAGAGCATATGGGATGTAATTATGAGCTGAAATGATGCAAAGTGTGATGATTTTGATCAGCTGCCATGATGCAACTAATTTGGAAATGTGGAATATTTTAGAATCCCTTCCAGTGGATATTTTGCTAAAAAGTCATTCCTTAAAAAACAAAAAATATGACTCTGCTACTGCAACGCGTCATGCATTTGCAGGCTTCTTATATACATATATATATATATATATATGTATATATGTATATATATATATATATATACACATATATATATATACATATATACACACACACACATATATATATATATATAAATAAAATTTGCAAAGCAGTTAACTCCATTTGTTTTAAATGGTGTTAGTCTCTTTTTTCAAATAAACTCATATATATATATATATATATATATAACACAAACATACATACATACGGTCGCCCTCAAAATTATTCACACCCTCCAATTAAAGAAAAGTCTTAATTCACAATAGTAATTCAAATAACAATAAACTAAAGAAACTAATAATAAATAAAAATTGACAAAATTATGATTGAGTGAAATAAATTATTGCTTTTTAATTGTGGTTGGAAATAAGAAAAAAACAAATAAACGAAACTGGCTGAGACACTGTTAGAGCACCTTTCCCTTGAATAGCGGACCAAAATACCTGTCAACAGGTGCAGCAATCTTTTTGAACATTAGAGAAAACACCTGATAGCAGTGATTGCCTCAAAGTGTTGCCCAAGAAAATTTTAGCTTCAGAGCCCCATCATGCTCTATTACTCGTTTTATTTTTTGTGTTTATTTTTAATATTTCTTTAACACCACAATTCAAAATCAGTGAAAGTTTTTTTTACAGAAATTTTATTTATTATTACTTTTGTCAAGTTCAACATACTTCACTCACAGCTGATTTTTTTTACTTCTTTATTTGGAGGGTGAGAATAATTTTGAGGACTGTACATATATATGAAAAAATAGAACAAAAAGCACAAGGGGGAGAAAAAGAACACAGTAGTGGATTTACTTTCCTACTAGAAAGGGAAAAAAAATTGGCTACGAATGAATGAATGAGCCCACTACATCCGCCAGGAGCATTTCCCTGCCCAGGAGATCATTGTGCCAGTGGGTGGATACTGTTACGGCAGAGACGGCGGAGAGAGTTTCTATGAAAATAATGTTAAGGAAGTGGAAGTGTCTGCGGTGACTGGAGCAGAGCTCAGCCGGAGCCACGTCAGGACGGGGGCCAGGACGGCGGAGGTGAAACGAGGGGATGACCTTGGATTCACATCAGCTGGACATGTTACAGGTTTGGCTGGTGGAAGGTAGTGTACATAATAAATACAAATAACACAAACAGCGATATGTTGCCCATCAAACCCACCGCGGTGCATCAGAAACAACAGCAGCTTTGAAGTAGCAACACCTCCTGGCCCGCTGACCTCAGGCAGCAGACACAAAGCTTTCATTGCTTCCCACGGTTATTAATCTGTGTGTGTTTTTCCTTCCCCCCCCGAAAACCTCTTTCCCTTGGTTAAGGGAAGACAACCACCAGGGCTATTTATAGCCAGTGAGACAGAGAGGGCAGTCTGCCGAAAATGTAACAGGTCCCAGCTGCACTGCTGTTTGAACCTGGGCCAGGCCTTGCTCTTCCTGGGCTTTAATAAAGCAGCAGGCTTTGGCACTCTATGAATGACAGCGCCGCAATGAGGGAGAGGAGGTCGGGTGAGGGGGACCTCCTCTCCACCTCCTGCTGGGGGTGCTCAGTGGGAGGGTGGTGTGCATGTATTGGGAAAGGCTGCATGTGTTGGTGGTGGTGGTGAGGAAGTATGCGGATCAACAAGCTGTCAGCGTTGTCATCTGACGTTATCCAAGATAACATATTCCACTCCAGATTTTCCCTCTCGCCTCCCCCAGGCCACACACTCCTGACTGAGCACCTCCAGGTTCAGGAGTGTACATGTGTGTTATTTTGTGTGTGCGTGCATTCAGGGAAGAAGTGAGGGTGTGGTGTGGAGAGGGTGTTACTATGCTCCCTTGGGTCATTACCAACCGCACCGTGGAGGGGAGGGGGGGCAATAGGCAATCTCCTGTGACCTCTAATGCACTTTTAACCCTGGTCTGGAAGGAAGGACACCATAATAACCCCCCAACCCCTCCTCCTTCTTCCCCCATCTGACATCATGCCAAACAATGCATGACTCAGCTGAATGCGTTGAAGCCAACACCACTTTTTTCTGTCATTTTCCAAAATATCGTGTTTAATTATGGGAATAAGAACAAAAATAGGAAACATCCCTGTCGTAATAAGCAGCTAGTCTCCAGGGTCATCTGTAAAGTGCGCCCCCAAGGCCCGAATACCCCGCCATCACCCCCCAATCCAACATGAAAAATCACCTGGATGCTAAACTACAAAGCAGCCACAATAAAAAGGTAAAATCTATTTCTCATTTAGACTAAATCTCCCAGCGATGACCAGGTCATGAGACAATCAACCTTCTCTTTCCTTGCCGGTTCGGGTCGATATTCTGCTGGCAGTGAGGATATTTCTACACCAGCTTTGCGTACTTGCTTTTCCATTAATAAGCCTGATAGATCGGTAGTCGGCTCGGTTGTCGAGAACCACCGCTGATGCTCCGAAAACAAGCCGCCCACCTCACTTCTGAGTCTCCCTAAAGCAGAGTCATCCATGCAGCTGGGCAGATGGCAGAGGTGAGTCAGGGCTGTGCTCACCACCAATGCAACAATACACTCGCTCAGGCCACTGATTAGGGTTTGTACAAATATCTCTAATATCTAAACATCTTTTACAAATACTTATCAACTTTAGAAAATGACACCAACTTTAAACCTTCAGAAAGAGAAAACCAGAAAGAAAAGAACTGTAGATTTAAAGGAATGTCCCAAAGATACACCAATTCCCTTTGTCTTGTCTGATAACTATTCATGTATTTCTTGTGTTTTAAAGGCCTGACCAGCTGATTCTTATTTTCTTTTTAGGAGTTACAACAGTCAAAATAACTCTGGCAGGACTTGCATTCGCATTTTTGACAGTCACATATTTACAGTCACATTTTCTCCCACAGTTTTCAGTCAGCGTTGCTAGTGGAAACGGTCAGCTCGACCTCCTGTCAATGCAATTTTTGCTTTAATTGAAAATATAAAAAATACCATTTAATAACTTTTTGTCTGTTTCTAGAAAACTACAAATCAAGTGTGCCATGATATCAGAGAGCCATTTGTACAAATAAAACCCAAATCCATCATGAAATTACAGCACAGGCACAAGATAACAGGTTCTTAAAAAAACAGCAAAAAGTAGGGATGCACGATATAATCAGCCCCCCTATCGGTATCGGCCTAAATCGGCTTTAAAACTTAGTGTCAGACATCGGCCACCCAATGATATTTAACCGATAGTTAACCGATCAGCTCACTGTTTCTGAAATCTAAAAAAAACCCAAAACTACTTCTTCCTTATCTTTTTCAAAAACTTTTTTGTTACAGTCTTTAAAACTTCTAAAGATTAGAGGTGGGAAAAAATATCTATACACTGAAATATCACAATATTTACATATGCTGATTTCATGTTGACATTTAAAAACGCAGTATCAATCTATTTTACGAATGAAATCTCGCGATATTTCATCGCTATGTTACAAAATCTCACGAGAATTCACAAGAATTTTGCAATATTTTCATATGCTGATATCAAATGGACATTAAAAAACATGGTATCGATCTATTTCACTAATAAAATCTCATGATATTTCATCGCTCTGTTACGAAATCTCAAAATATTACATTTTTCTAACAAAATAAAAATCTCGCAAGATATTGTAAGTAACATAAATCGATACATTTTTAAATATCAATTTGATATTGGCATATGAAAATATTGTAATATTACAGTGTATCAATATTTTTTTCCACCCCTACTGTTCAAAGAGTCTGAAACGGATAACAAAACTGCTATTTGCAATGACTGCTTACTTTTTCAGCTTTAATATCGGCATCGATATCGGTTATCGGCCACTTGAGTTTTAAAATATCGGCATATCAGATATCGGCCAAAATTCCAATATCGTGCATCCCTGGCAAAAAACTCAAAAACATCTCAGCCCAAGTGATCAGTGAACTTTCATACAGCACAACCGAATCAAAATATCAAATATGAAAACGTGCTCATTTTATTGTTTTACATCCCTGCAGGAGTATGTTTGGGTTTTGGGCTGCCAGGTCAAAATAATTAGAAAATATCAAGAAACTACGGCAGTTTTGACATCTCGTCCACCTGATATTAAAAGAAATCAGAGCTGCAAGAGTTAAGATTTAACGAGCCACCTGACATGCAAATATGACGGTTTAATGACTGACTCTAAAATGGTATTTTATCTTGACCTGTTTTGAATAATGACCTGAATCAACGGTTTTTCGGCATTAAGAGAGGAAATGTCAGAATATTTTATCTGAACTGTAAAATCCAGAGTGTGTAGCTGTGACCTGACAGCACAGAAGCTGATGAAGTCGTTGGTTAGCAATTGTATGAAATAAAATAAAAACAAAAAAAAGACTTTTAATCCTCATGGTCTTCTGTCCGGCATAAATCCAACGCTGAAACATCCGACTTTCTCCAGAGGCCTTGTTTGTAACTCCTGGTCTTCTCTGCTCATGTTAACACATCTGTCTGCTGCAGGCTGTGTGATAGCTGCTGCTCGGACCTTTATTGATCTGTTTACCAGTGTTTTCCCTGCATTGCTTAAGTCGTTCACTTCTGACACACCAATGCGCATCCTCCAAGATCCCATAGAGCACTGTCCGAGGCCTTTATCCAGGCAACGCGCCGCATGAGACAACGCTGTCCTTATCTTGTGTATATATGGATGTCAGGGACAGCTATACAAGGCTTTGTTCCTCTTTTGCTGGGTCATACAATCAGCAGCTCGGCTCTGTGCAGAGGAAATACCACAACTGAAGTTCTGCTGCTGCCGAGCAAACATCTGACTTCATTTTTTCATATTTTACAGTCTTTAACAATATCCCTTCAAAAAGGGCTTTTTCTTCTTCAAAGCAGGCAAATGAAAACTGATCAATATTGAGATTCCTTTTAATTTCAAAACTTTGCTTGTTAAGTTTTCTAATTAAATTCCAGCAAACTAGACTTTGGTTTCAAGTGTATTAGGGATGCATGATTTTTTTAATCAGACTAATTAAGTGTATTATCTAATTATCATTTTACCCATTATGATATACATAATGAATTAAAAATCATTTTATATTTGAAAAACATTTGACCCGACTCCACAAAGACTTTTGCAATGAAACCAAAGGTTTGTTAAACAATTTTCAAGGAATGCACTTTGTTTGATGTTATTAACAGATGATTTTGTGCGATAACATGAAAAAATAAAACATTTGAAGAGCCAAAACTTTCTGTCTGCTGTAAGATTAACCAGAGCTACTTAAATATCAGTTATTCATTGCTGCATCCAGCACAAACCACAAATTATATGAAGATTATATTACAACATGAAATTATCGCTCATTGAATCAGCTGAAATTTATCATGTTGTGCATCACTTCAATGCATGGCAGGAAAATGTCTGAGAGGCAAGATGGATGCAGTGGAAAGGTGATTAGGCATGCAGGATGAAATGAGTTGAGGGTTCTGGCTCTTAGATGGGACAGACATGGAGACCACGCCACATGTGGTCGATGTGAGGAAACAAAGCAGGGACAATAAGATTTCACTTCTAAATATTACACATTAGATTTGAAGAATTTCTACCTCCAAAACTAAAGCCAAATTAACTGTACAGACGTTGTCTTAAAGGCTCTTGAACAGGGGATTTTGTCATATAAAGTCTTGTTTTATAAAATTAAGATTTCATTAGATCAGAGTAACAATCATCTGTATTAATTAGAGCCTGACCAATTGATCAGCTGGCCGATCAAATTGGACAATTGTAGCTCTTGTAAATAAATCGGCCTGGTTTGAGTTTAGCAGATAAAGCTAGGGCTGTAACGGTACACAAAAATCACGGTTCAGTATGTACCTCAGTACAGTACTGGAGAAAAAATTAATAAATATTAACTGTCTTGTGTTTTATCAACAAGTTCACTTAACTTTAACATCACGGCTGAGTCCATACTAAATACCGGAGCCAGTGTTTTCCTGATCATTATATAGGCAGGGCGCCGCCCTACCAGCCCCAGCCCCGCCTACAAAGTCAGGTTCATTTATCCTGATCTGGTTTTCCATCCAGCACCAGCTCACAAACTGGTTTCAGGTCTCATTTCCTCTAGAACACGTTTATACTGAGCTCTTGGATTAAAAACTAAACTGATGTTAGTTATCAGATTTACATGACAGCATGCTGCTGCTCTCTGAGTTTCTGTGACGTGACCACCCACAGACACGAGAGCTGGTTTGTAGTTTCTTTAGGTTATCAACACAGCGGCTATCACACTTACTCATAATCTACCCCCCTGTGTGTGCGTGTATATATAGGGCTGGGCGATATTGCCTTTTAGTAATATCCCTTTAATTTTATGGCATGCTGCGATACACGATATATATCTCGATATTCTACTTGAGCCTTAAATTAATGCTGTGATGCGTATAATCACATCAGTAAGATGATTCTGTGTCGACATTAAACATTACTGTTCATACTGCATTAATATTTGCTGATTTTCCTTATTCATGCCAAAAGTGTGAAATCAAAATGAAACAAATCAAAACTGTATTGAACAGTTAAAGCAGTGCAATATACATCGTATAATTTTAAAACAAAACATAGTGCCTACAACTACTTTTATGCCTTTTGGTAAAAGAGAAATAATAATGTCATGGTGTGAATACTCTACTTTTAAAAAAGGGAAGAAGTTGATAGCTACTACAAGTAAGTTATTTCATGCTAAAAACAGTTAAAACGTTTGGATTTTAGATCTAATTAGTGTGACATCTTTTTCTTAAAAAGCTCTTTGTTAAAACGTGTGCTCAGATACACGAGTGAGTCCTCTCACCTTAACGACAATCTTTGTGTTTTCTCCGGCAATGTTACGAGCGATTTATCAGAGAAACCAGTGAGGAAAATACTCAAGTGCAAATATGTTTTACACGCATGAACCTTGGAAAACTCAAGTCCTTGTAAGTAATGTGCTGTGTACGTGTGTTAATTACAGTAGTTAGTTGGCTGAAACACGAAGCATGATGTCATGTACATGCACACGATGTACGCAACTAGGTAAGCTTGTTTTATCTCTCTGTGCAGAGCAGTACTGAGAGACGAGGGGTGAGAAAACCCCCGCCCGCAACTAAAAGCAATTGAATACTTGAATAAAGTAATTTCTATATCTCACAGGGAACCAGCCACATCTCGAGTATATTCTATATGTCGCCCAGCCCTATGTGTATATATATATATATATATATATATATATATATATATATATATATATATATATATATATATATATATATATATATATATATATATATATATATATATATATATATATATATATATATATATATATATATAAATAAATAAACTGTTTTAAGAGACTCATGAACTTTCATGTCGTCCTCAATGTTTGACCACGAGCTGTTTCTAAAGAAGTCCAAGAAGTCCAGAAGTTTGTTTTGGTAGCGTTTACAATGTTGAACATTTATAATATAAACCCGGCGTGCCTAAGTCTGGTCCTCATATCTACTATCCTGCAATTTTTAGAACATACCCTCTGAAAAACACACCTGCATCATATGGCTAATTCCCTCATGCACATGTCATTCAGCTCTGCAGAGGTCTGGTAACGAGCCATTCATTTGATTCAGGTGTGTTGGAGAAGGGACGCAACCAAAATGTGCAGGATAGTAGCTCTCACGGACTGGACTTGGGCACCCCTGATATAAACCATAATATCAAACCCACAATGCCATGCTGAACCAAATGCATTGTGGTAGTTGTAGTCCACTTCCTGCATTTGGTTCGCCTCAATCGTACAGAGACCTGCATTTGTAAGTGGACCAAGTCCGCTTGTTTGGGCCAAATCATAGTCTGTTTGCGCAATCATAATACCCCCAAACGAAGCAAACTTTCAGAGCAAACAGACCCTGATTTGAATCAAAAGGCTTCATGAATGCACCGTAAAAATCCTAAGAAATCCTGGTAGGGCAAATAGGTTTAATGGGCTCTATGCATGACTCCACTACTTCCTGAACGTAAGGTAGCTCCTTTGTTTTCTGTCTTTCATTACTGGACGAACTGATTAATCCAGGTGTGTCTGGCCAGTTACTGAGATCAAACACACCTGGGTTAATTAGTCCATCCAGTAATGAAAGACAGGAAACAAAGGAGCTACTTTAAGTTCAGGAAGTAGTGGAGTCATGCATAGAGCCCATTTCCATCAATTCAAGATGTGTGCCAATATGGTCAGACAACTATAGACCCCACTAGGCTTTTTTTTTCCCTTTACGCCTATCACAATGAAACTTTGATAAGTGTTCAGCTCATTTGCATATTCAAATTTATTTTCAAAGAAACTCAAAGCAAATGTTACTTTTCATGGATACTTTAATTGTGTAAAGTTTTATTGTGGTAAAATCACCAAGCACTTTACAGTCTGTCTGAATCTACAGTTGTGTAAAAAAGTGTTTGCCCCCTTCCTGATTTCTTACTTTTTTGCATGTTTGTTACACTTAAATGTTTCAGATCATCAACCAAATTTTAATGAGAGACAAAGACAACACAAGTAAACAGAAAATGCAGTTTTTAAATGAAGATTTTCATTAGTAAGGGGGGTAAAATCTAAATCTGGAAAAGGTTCCAAAGCCATTTCTAAAGCTTTGGGACTCCAGAGAACCACAGTGAGAGCCATTATCCACAAATGGTGAAAACATGGAACAGTGGTGAAACTTCCCAGGAGCGGCCAACCGACCAGAATTACCCCAAGAGCACAGCGGCGACTCATCCAAGAGGTCACAAAAGACCCCAGAACAACATCCAAAGAACTGCAGGCCTCACTTGCCTCAATTAAGGTCAGTGTTCATGACTCCACCATCAGAAAGAGACTGGGGGGCAAAAATGGCCTGCATGGCAGAGTTCCAAGACCAAAACCACTGCTGAGCAAAAAGAACATAAAGGCTCGTCTCAGTTTAGCCAGAAAGCATCTTGATGATCCCCAAAACTTTTGGGAAAATACTGTGTGGACTGGGGAAACAAAAGTTAAACTTTTTGGAAGGTGGAGGTCCCATTACATCTGGCGTAAAAGTAACAGCATTTTAGAAAAGGAACATCATACCAACAGTAAAATATGGTGGTGGTTAGGGCTGGGAATCACTAGGTACCTTGCGATACGATACTATCACGATAGTTTGCCTACGATAACGATAATATCACGATACAGTAATTCTGCAAAAATCAATATATTGCAATAAATTTATCCATGATAGACCACAGTATTTGTCCCTAAAGACATTCCAAATTTATCGACCAAAGTGAATCCATGTGAAATGAATTACAAAATATTATCAATCAGTAGCACATAAGTGACATCAGTTCATATGAAATGAGCAAAACAGTAAATCAAAGTGCACAGTGGTTCTTCTTAAGAAAGCACATAAAAAATAAACATTTCAGTCATTATTTCTTCATAATCTCAAACAACTGGGTGGTCTATGAAAACCTGGACACACATTTTAATGTGTACTTTACACCATGTTTAAAGTTTAACCTGAACCTGCAGCCTGCACACAGATCAGTGCTAATGCAGGGACTTTTCTACATGCTGAACCGCTGCAGAAAGAACAACGAAATCTCGCGAGATCTCACTGGTCTCTTACAAAATCTCGCGAGATTTCGTAAAAATATCGATACAGCTTTTTAAAATATCGATATGATATCGCAACACAAAATATCGCGATATTTCAGTGTATCGATATTTTGGCACACCCCTAGTGGTGGTAGTGTGATGGTCTGGGGCTGTTTAGCTGCTTCAGGACCTGGAAGACTTGCTGTGGTAAATGGAACCATGAATTCTGCTTCTACCAAAAATCCTGAAGGAGAATGTCCGGCCATCTGTTGGTGACCTCAAGCTGAAGTGCACTTGGATTCTGCGGCAGGACAATGATCCAAAACACACCAGCAAGTCCACCTCTGAATGGCTTAAGAAAAACAAAATGAAGCATTTGGAGTGGCCTCGTCAACGTCCTGACCTGAATCCCATTGAGATGCTGTGACATGACCTTAAAAAGGCGGTTCATGCTGGAAAACCCTCCAATGTGGCTGAATTACAACAATTCTGCAAAGATGAGTGAAACAAAATTCCTCCACAGCGCTGTAGAAGACTCACTGCCAGTTATCACAAATGCTTGATTGCAGTTGTTGCTGCTAAGGGTGGCCCAACCAGGGGGCAATCACTTTTTCATACAGGGCCATGTGGGTTTGGATTTTTCCCCCCTTAAAAATAAAAATCTCCATTTAAAAACTGCATTTTCTGTTTACTTGTGTTATCTTTGTCTCATATTTAAATTTGTTTGATGATCTGAAACATTTAAGTGTGACTAACATGCAAAAAAGTAAGAAATCAGGACACAACTGTATGTTAGAAATCCACAATTTTCACATTTCCAATAGTTGTTCAATTATGAGAAATCAAAAAGTCTTGATATAAGGCAATTTCATTTCAAGTGGCAAAGAGCATTAATGCGTATTCCTAGTAAGTTGATGGGACCATTATTTAAAACGTGGTCCAATAATTCCCTCTAACTTACTTGAAATGAGCGCAAGCGAATTTAAAAATCAAATTTTTAATAAAAGCATTTGTGTGCTTCTTGTCATTCAGCCTGAAATCAGAGTATAAATATCCCCTTGCTGCATATGTTTGTGGATGTATAACAAGCACTTTCACTCAGACACTGTTTTCTGCACAGGTTGTAATACGGCTCTATGGCTGTTTATGTCCCCTTCACAGGCATCTAGCTGAAGTGTGAAGGAACATTAAGGGAAAATTGACTGAACACCGCTGATTTAAGAGACTAATGAAGCCACTACTGTTATATATCTCATGGGTGAAAAAAGCTGTAATGAAACTCATGAGAGTCGGAGGGAAATTCCCTAAAACGCACACACATACCAACCAAAAAGGAAAGCGATTCAGCCTCTCATTTCTGTGTTTGTGCCTTTGACTAGATGTTTATTTAAAAGGTCAACAGCATGCTTTTACAGATGAGGGATGGATGGTTCAGGTAAAAAAAGAAAAAAGCATTTGTATTGGCTACATATGTAATATAGCATCACTCAATGGCATTTCTTTGCCTGTTTTTCTAAAGATGTCACAAATAGAATGACACTTGTCTGGGATTGATGTCTTATTTTTTTCCTAAAAGGTCAAACCATTCACCCATTTCTGGCTCAACACAACAGTATAAGCAAAACCCAAAAGCAACATTCATGCTGCAAGCACCATCCTTTTTGCTTTGCTCAGTCATCTCCTCCTCTTACGTTTTCTTTTTTTTTAATTCTTCCATAAAAAAATAAACAAACAAGTGCAATTAGCACGTGGCTAATCTGCATAGAGGAAATCCAGAGCACTCTTGGCAGAAGAGACTGCACTGAGAGTATTGTGTCATGACTGGGGCTGCCAGTGGATATTGCAACTATTCAAAACTAAGTGTGTGTGTGTGTGTGTGTGTGAGACGCGCGAGGATAGGGATTTGTAAGGAGGGCGGAGTGGGTTCGGGGATGGGGGGGGGGCTGAGTGCAGAGCTTGATGCAGGACGCAGCAGATGGACCGTGGGGGACAGACGATAAACAACTGCTGCTAATTTAATCCGCCACATGGCCTCGGCTCTGCACACACACCATTGTTCTGCCTTGAAGCCCTTCGACACGCAACGACACACCAGCGCCGACACACGCCGGCTGAGGCTACGCTCTAATGCTGGTGCAGGAGCGTGCACATCACGTCTACAGGGGACGGGAAATCAACTCTTCATCATCCACGTGAGATTCATCAGAGCCCACTGTCACAAATCTTTCCCTGTTTAAGCTCTGAGCGCATATGTGGGAGTTTGGTCTGGAATAAGGGACAGTGGTCCTAATCCACTTTCAGTGTCAGACCCCCTCTGAGGTAACCACAGAAACTGTCAACAGAGTACGAAGATCTATAAGTAACGTTTAACATGCACACCAAAATCAATCTGTAATCTATTATAGGGTTGCCGCGATTAATTAAGGGTCTAACAACACATCGATGTATCGATTGTAAATCGATCCAAAAACCCAATATAATAAAACTAATAACAAATCCACTTTTATTATGAAAATGGCAAAACATTTTCACAACAAAATACATGTTTATAGCTGTGCAATGGCTAGATGTGACACAGGGAGATTACACTGCAAAACTTAGTTATGTTAAGAAACAATAAGCTTGTTTATTACATGCAGTATTTTTTTTATATCGTTTTATATCAATCGGTGGATCCAAAATCATACTGAATCGAAATCTTATTGGGACTGAATATGTCTGAGATATCGGCAGACATCTCAGACATCAAATCACCTATCCACTGTATCGATATAATATTGTATCGTGATTAAACCACTGCTTTCCGCCCCCACGATCGACTAATTGTCGACTATCAAAATAGTCAACAACTAATTTCATAATCGACTAATCGTTAATTGTCTTTAAAGTTGGTTTTTCCTCTCAAAATTGCCACTGTACCTTCCACTGCCTTGTCAACCTTCCTGATTGGTCAGCTTTTCTTTATTGCATATCGACATAAATTAACATACACACTATCAGTCAAAAGTCTGGACATTTTTTTCCCATTAGATTCAATGAAAAATTGTCCAAACTTTTGACTGGTACTGTAAATATGCTACAATTTTCGTATGATCCGGTTAGTCGACTAATCGCCAAAACAATTAGTGACTAGTCGATTATCAAAATAATCATTTGTGGCAGCCCTAATCTATTGATGTTCTCAAGAAGGAAGAGTTTGCAGTACATTAACGGTATACTCCATGTATCCTGTGTGGCTCTTTAAGGCCGAGTATTGTTACAAACCTCACAATATTTTTATCTATTTATTTCTTTCAACTTGTCCTGTCCAGCATGGCAGCAGCAGAATGATGATCTGGCTGCTTTGTTATGTGACAGATTGCTTTGCCAAGGGGAGCTTTATAGATAAAAGGCTCCTTTTGATACTCTTAATAAATTCATTTAATTTTATTTAATTGAGTGTTTATTACTGCATTTTACACAATATTGCTGGACCTGACGAAGAAAGAGAAGGTTATGAAAAGAAGTGATAAGGGGTGAACCAAAAAAAGAGAAGAAAAAATAGAAGCGAAGAAAAGACAAAGATTAGAGATGGACGACATAATCGGCCCCCTACTGGTATCAGTACTGAGTATCAGACATTGGCCACCCCACCAATATTTAACTGATATTAAACCGACCAGCCCGCTGTTTCTAAACTCTAAAAAAAAGGAAAAAAAGAACAAACTACTTCTTCTTCTTCAAAAACTTCTTTTTTACAGACTTCAAAACTTCTAAAGACTAGGGGTGGAAAAAATATCGATACACCGATATGCTCATATCATACATTTCAAAACTATTTTACTAATGAAATCTTGAGATGTTTAATCTTTCCGTTATGAAATTTCACAAGAATTCATGAAAATGTTGCAATATTTTCATATGCTGATACCACACTGACATTCAAAAACACGGTATTGATCTGTTTCACTAACGAAATCTCACGATATTTCATCATTCTGTTGTGAAATCTCATGAGAATTCATGAAATATCGTAAGATTTTGTAACAGAATGATGAAAATTCGCGATATTTTGTAAGTAAAATAGATACCACGTTTTTAAAAAACCGATTTTATATCGGCATATGAAAATATAGCGATATTTCAATGAATCAGTATTTTTTCCAACCCCTATTTTTCAAAGTGTTGGAAACAGATTAAAACTTTGGAATTTGGAATGACTTTTTTTCTCAGCTTAAATATCGGTATCGGTTATCGGCCACATGAGTTTTAAAATATCGGCATATCAGATATCAACCAAAATTCCAATTTCGTGCATCAATAACAAAGATACACTAAAACAGCCAACTGTTGCATCTGCACAGAACCTGTCAGAAAACATTCCACCGTCTTCGCTGGAAAACAAAGCTAATAGTCACCTACGAGAGGACCGACTGGTGACAACCAAGCTGAGAGCAACTTGAATGAAGGTAGCTACCAGAGTATAATAAGATCATACATTCACACACAGAACTACACAGAAATAAACAGTATAAACCTCGGCAGAAGTAGTCATAGTACACACTCAACGGAAAGCACAATCAGTGTCAGCATGCAGAATATACGGAGTAAAAAGTGCTCTACGGTGAGTGCAGTCATCCAGATGGAACCTCGTCTCTGCAAAGGCTGGAGGAAGCCTGAAACCCAGGCCACCAGCAGGCCATCCAAGGGCCCAGACCCCCGCCGACACCCCAAAGAGACAGACAGGCATCCACCCCAAAGCATTGTGTATCCCCCCATCTGAATGCACGACAGAGCTCTTTGACAGATCAAAGAAGCCAACTCTAGTCCACCTACGAATGTAGGTCTCAAGGCCGTTCACACATTCGCTGTCTGGTCCACTCTAACGGACCATGGTCCGCTTCCACATATGCTTCATTTAGCAAAGTGTGAACACAACCATATTCTGATGCGGACAAAGGAGCGGATTCTGGGCTGCTTGGAAGCTGGGGGTCTTAGTTTACCTGCAAATGGACTATCCAGAAGACCAAAATTAAAGGGACATAAGCCAACTGCGACCAAGCATCAAGAAGACTAGAAAAGCATTCGGAGAGCACAGACCTCTGCCAAACAGCTCAGTAACTCAGTACAGACAGTGATCTGGATCAACACCAAAATTTAATCAACTTTTCTTTATGCCATTACCAACATTCCCTGAATATTTCATCTAAATATGTTCATAACTTTTGAGTTTGGGGGGGATTTACTAAAAGAGACAGACCAATACCAGCAATTTCATTACCTCCTTGGCGGCGTTAAAGACGGAAAACAGATTTCCAAAAGAACTGAGTGAAGATTCATTATTCTTAACTTAAAAAAAACAAACAAAAAATCTGTGTGCAAAAAGTATTCTACCTTTCACTTAATGATGTACCATATACGTTTATAACCAACTGTATTTAACCAACTTTTAAGACCCACAACATGACTTTGACCTTAAAAATCTGCGTTTGACTTGTTTTGATGGCACACCAACATTAATTGCACTGCCCAGCGGCGTCCCGAGGCTCAGAAACCGTACTGTGTAACTTTTCCCATGACACTGCAGCTGACTATTGGTTGCGCACCACGACACGTACTAGCAAACGGGTAAGAACCAGATATGAACACAGCGGGTGATTTTAACGCACATCATGAAGGATTCGGCAAAGAAACGCAAGGAAATAATACCGGAGAAAGAGAGGAAGGACAAGAACAAGAGTCAAGATAAGACTGTCTTTCACTGGCTGTGGGAATCACAGTACAGGTAGGATGAAGATGGATGCCAGTTTAACCATTGGCAGGGGGCAGTTTTCACTGGGAAAACAGCTAAAATTTACACTGTGGGTCTTTATCATCCTCCTACGTGGTATAAAACTTACTTTAGCATTCTCAAATCCACAACAGATCATCCCAATGTCAGCAGGGATGCAGCTTGAGCTAAAAATGTAAGACTCCCTCCAAACTTGAGCTCCGAAAAAAAAAGTCAACTTAATATTGTTTACTTGTTTTTGTTAAAAAGATCCATACCTGTAAGCAAAGCACCTAAATCAAACCAAAAAAGCCACATTCTTCACCTATCAATGTCAATTCTCAGAAAATAAATCAACTGAGGAGCTCCAAATTCCCTCCGACCGTTGCATGACTCAGAATTAAAGTGAAGATTAGGACCCAAGCTGTGTGGAAGAGGGGGTGGTGTCAGCCCATGCCGTATGGTGCTATCCTCCACAAAGAGATGAACACCCAGATGTTCACCCAGCTGTTTTAAAGAAATCTGAAGATGTTTAGAGGGGAACAAATGACGATCTCACACAGAAACAACAACAAAAAGAGATGGAAGTAAAACATGAGGTGATTTTATTTACAGTCAAGTTAAATCCACTACAAAGCCTTACAGCAGGAGTGTCCAAAGTCGGTCCTTGAGGGTCGCTATCCTGCAGGTTTTCTATAGATACTGTATGTTCCAGCTGGTTGGAGGTTAGTACAGTTCAAAGTGCGGACTGATCGGCCGCATACATCACAGCCGCGCACCAAGTACTGTCCCACTTCAGAAGCCTCCGAAGGAGCTCCTGAATCCACCCCTAAAACCCGCACTTTGTTTGGACTGTAACGAAAGCGACTGGCAGCGTATCCTTCACGGCCTCGCCTGTCCCAAAATTCATTGCACAAAAGATGGCAGGGAATAAGCAGCAGAACTACAAGTGTAATATTTGGATATATTTGTGGACTTTAAAAGTTAAATGAAGTGTTGATTAGAAACAACAGATAGCCTTTGAGGAAATTCCCAAAATATTTGGCCAAGCTTGAAATGAGAGTTTGTGCTTCAGAAAATGCATTTGTTTGACATTATTTAGTTAAGAAGTAAGAGAACCAACACGGTCGGTGTTAACGACCGCTTAATGGGGTGTTAAAGTTCAGGTAATGACGGATCAGTAAAAAAGAATATAATCCATTTAATTTTTCACAATGTATCTGTAGCTGTTGAATCTGCAGGTGCTAGGCAACGAGACTGGAGCACGATGGGAAATTGTGAGGGCTAGACAGTCCCATTTCACGAAGGTTAGACAGCTTCTGAGTGTGCGGACTACGTAAGACACTCCGTAGCCTACATAGTCCACACGTTTTTAAGTGTACAGACCTCCAATCAGAACATATCTTACTCTACGTATCCCTACTCCAGCACACCTGACCCAAATTAAATGAATCCGACAGTCATTGACATTTTGCACAATAGCTTATTAATTTGAGTCAGGTGCGTTGGAGCGGGGAGGCAGAGAAAGCCTGCAGGATTATGGACTTTAGGGACCGGAGCTGGACAACCCTGGCTTAAGAACTGTGTCTTCCTAAAGTTATCACTATAGCCATCACTGGATCTCATTCACCAACGGTTCAGGAGCACATTTGTTCTTCAGTCCAACGTAAAAGCTTTTTTTATGAAGACTGTACCATTAACAAATATTTTCATACCAATGATTCGCTCTTAGGAAAGGCCAAATCCTGGTGGTCTGTTTTATTTTAAAATAAATCAAGTACACCAACACAATTAAATTCATTGGAAAATTGTGTTAATAATACCGTTAAATAATGAACAGTTTATAAAAGTGTCTTTTTAATTATAACTAGTTTATTAGGAGACTGAGGTTATGCTTTGTGCCACTAGTTAATAACACCACTGGCTAACCCTTACACTCACCGGGAGGTTTTATTTAATAAGGTGCAAGCACAGACTCACTCCACCATCAAATGCATCATAGGCATCTTTAAGGATGTTGGATGTGTTTGGACACAGCGGATGGCAAGCTGCTTTATAAACCCTAGAAGGTAAAAATAGATGGAAACATCTTATTCTTGCAATAACTACTTTAAATCAAACTCCTATTTCCTAATTCATGACTCTCAATCATCATTATGGGTGTGTATGATAATCATGACCTGCTGTGTACTGCACAATATTAAAGTGAAACATGGTGTACTACTTCCCCTTTTACCCGTTACACCACGAGGATATGCATCCTGAAGTGCTCATGGGACCAGACTGCAGGCTTGTTATTCAATTAATAGCCCATTTGTAAAAGCAGCTTTTATATGATTTAAATCTCACAGAATGGTAATTTATAACCTCATGTAGCGCTTTAGAAATTAGGAAGAGTTTTCTGAAGTCTGCAATAATAATCCATTATTTTCATTTAGATGATTGGTGCTGGAAAACTTCCAGTTTTTTGCATATGCCTCACCAGTAGTAGAAACAAACATTTTTCAACATTATATAGCCTTCCTAAAAGGTATTCATACCCTCGCATAAGAAAGGGCTAAATTAACAATAGTTATTCAAATAACAAAAAACAAAAAAGTAATCAAATAAAAATGTAATATATTATATTTTAGTGGACAAAAAATATTGTTTTTGAATTGTGGTTGAAAAGAATAAATTAAAAACAAGCAAACAGAACTGTAGCACACAAATTAGAGCACTTTGCCAATAAGAAGTGGGACAAAATACCTGTCAACAGGTGCAAAACTCTGAAAGTTAAAAAAAAAAACAAAACATGATTGCAGTGATTGCCTCAAAGGCAACAAAATTTTAGTTCAGTTTGCTTCTTTAATTTTTGTTTGTTTCTAATGTTTGTCAATTTAAACTGACAGCTGTTTTTTTTTTCTTCTTCTTTAATGGGAGGGGATAAATAGATTTGAGGACAACTATCCATACCAAAATCAAAATATTCTTGATTCAGACTTTACAATGAAGTTCCCTTCTTCAATGAGAGGGAACGGATGTCCTGATTGGCTGTTGAGTAAAAACAGCTGTTCTCCTGCACTGAACCCAGAGAAGCGAACTGCTCTGTGGGAAAAAGAAACATCTGCCATAAAGTAGATCAGATCATCATGCTGCTCGTGATGCACGATATAAAAAATTTCAACCAATACCGACGACCGATCATTTTCTGCTTCTTATGACCAATCGCTCATAAGTTTGTATTCTAATACTTAATATAATCTTCATAATATTTGCAGTTTGTGCTGGATGCAGCACAAACAGGCCTGATGTGAATCGGCCATAAGGGTTTGAAGATATCAAATTTAAAAAATAAGGAGGATAAAATCAGCTCAAGGTGATGCCAAATTGGGATTTTTAATGTTTTAGTTGTTTAGAAAATTAACAGGTTAATTTCAGACATTAATCTTCCTGTATTAACACATTTATTTTAACAGGCCTAATTTGTTAATTTTATTCGTTTTACATGATCTGGCAACCCCCTGAAATCCTCATTTTGGGAAATGCTGGTGCGTGATATTAGGGCAGTGCAGAGTGGCTGTCAATCATTTGCTCCGACCTCAATTTTTGCCCATTTTTGTGTTTTCTGGGAGTGCCGACACATACGGCGCGGCTAAGATGGCGTTGGTGGGAGCCCCCCCCCCCCAACGTGCTTCACTTTAGCTCTTCAGAAACCAATGGGACACGTGAGCAAAGGTTTGCCCCTCTTGTTAACTGTCCACGGCTGCAATCCAACCAGGAAAAATATGACCGTGCTTCCTGCTGCCTGGCCTGTCATTTCAGCATAAAGGCTGGACGCACAAGAGAGCGAATATTCGCCCTGACTGCCAGCTGTCAACCTGTCAGGACAGACTTATATTTCCAGGTGACAGCGGCTGATTCCCGGGAGAGAGATGAGGCAACTGGTGTTCGGACCTTTTATGCACCCATTGCCAACATGATGGATACTGCACCTGCAGCTGTACACTGGATGAGTTTTCCCTTCTTAACTACTTGCAATGGCAGAGACAGTCATTCATTCATTCATTTTTCTGTACCGCCTAGTCCAATCCAGGGTCACGGGGGTTACAGGAGCCCATCCCAGCAATTATCATGCGAGGGGTAGGTACACCCTGGACAGGTCGTCAGTCTGTCGCAGGGCCGACACAGCAAGTCAAACAACCATGCACGCTCACATTCACTCCTAGGAACAATTTAGAGTGACCAGTTAAGCTAACATGCATGTCTTTGGAAGGTGGGAGGAAGCCGGAGTACCCGGAGAGAACCCACGCATACATGGTGAGTCGGGATGGGCGATATGCTATTGTGTGCGATATCTTGTCAAAGAAATTCCCCATGATAAAAATTTGTCATATCACAATAAAAACGATAAATTCAATTGATCAGGTCGTATTTAGTTTTTTGTATAGTTATTTTTGCTGTTTGCACCATAAAATTTGTTCTCATATTTCAGACTTACAGTTTTGCAATACCGGGGTACTACTTGAACTTAATTGATGTAGTGTAGTGGCTTCTAGTATTATTTAGGGCTGAAGACAGAATGTAGGTATAGATTTATAATACAAAAGGTTAGACTGATATTTCATGATAAAAAAACAGAAATTATTGTGATACATAATTTAGTCCACATCGCCAATCCCTAATGGGGAGAACATGCAAACTCCACACAGGAAGGCCACTATTGGAACTGTTCGAACCCCTCCCCAGCCAAGGCTTGAAACAACCTGCTTACCACACCACCGTGCAGCAGTGATAGTTTTGAAACAACAAACAAACAAACAAAAGAATCAATATTTGAAGTCTACTTTTGGTAATAGCAGTGAAAGTACTTAAGAAAAACGGAACCATCCTTCGTAAACATTTAGAATGTCTCAACCTTTCCACAGAAAAACATGATAAAAATGCAGCTCTGCTTCCAGGAAAGGGCATTAGTGTTATTTAAGGAGCCCAGTTAAAACTAGAAGTGCAACTCCAGCCACATGAGAACTTTGCCAGGAACGCTCACAGAGGAAGAAAAAGAAAAGTCTCCACTCTCCTCTTCTGCTCAGAGATAAGCCACTTGATGCATTAGCGGGCAGCGACTCCTCCGTCAGCATCGGAGAGAAGACAGTGATAGGTTACATCATGGCAGGTGCTGCCGAGAAGGATGCTTATTCAGGCTGACCATCGGCAGCCGGGACAAGCCATTACGATAAGTGTGTCACTCAGTAAGATGCCAGAAATAACCCGGCTGCCGGACGAGGACCTGACCGGGTCACTGGCTGCCTCATGGTTACTGTCACAACCCTGATGCCGACAGCAGACGCAAACACACACACCAAGATGAAGAAGTGTCCGATGTTGGCATCAACTGGACACCAGATGCTTTTCAAATTAGTCTTTGGTGCGTAAAATTTTACTAGTTTCTCACTCAAAATTGTGTTTCAATGTGAGCCAATCCAACCCAAAACCAACTGGAGGGTAGAAACCAACATTCAAAGACTTATTACTGGGGAAAATGGAGAACTGACGTATTTAGGCCTGGATCTAAGCTAATGTTGCGCCATATTGTATCATTTATATCCTATCGCGATAATACTGTTTTTTATTTTTTTATTTATTTATTTTTTTACATCCACAGAAAATGTAATATTGTGACCTGTGCATCACAGTGGAGCTACGCTGTACGAATGAACAAGGAAACATGGCAGTTCAAAGTAAATGAATCAGATAGACTAAAAACTATATTCTAAAAAATAGCATTCATTAAAATAACAAACCAAAATAAAGCAAGAGAAATTTAAATTAGCATTTGCAGAGGCTTTGTTTTGCTGTACATTTTATGTCAAATTGGGTGAACACAGGGATGATTTTAATGTGTTTGCGACCTCATGTGTGGCCATCAATATCATCTCTGAGTGTTCTTGCAAAATTTCTTTTCTAAAAAAAAATTTTTTTTTTTCCACATTACCCACCCCTAACTAATCTCTTAAGTTTCTTCCCAGCACAGAGCATCTGTACTGTTTTCTGTACAAAAGCTTTAAAACTGGCGGTACAAAAAAAAATATCTATAAACAATTGAGAAGAGCAATATGAATAAATAAAATATATAGTAGTATTTTTTAAAATCTAAGCTATTTACACTATCCATGTTTGCAGGAAACTTTAACCTCCTTTGATTCGTCCGCCCTCCCGCCTGCCGATGAGATTCATGATGACCATCAAATCTGCCGTTCTTCTTTTTAAAATGTTTGCAAAAACTACATTCATTAAACTATGAGGACTAAAGACAAAACAATAGTGAAATAACTGCCAATTAATCAGAACTGAGGCAACATGTTCAATTAATATGGGGTCATATCACTCTGCCCTGTTCCACATGAATCTGCAGAGACAGTATGAATATAAGTAATGGATGTGAATGAGGATGGGTATTATTTTTATTTTGATGACACATATTTATCAATGTCAGTTCAGCCATTTGCGCTACAGATGTACAGACCAAAAGAAGCGGGACAACAGAAGCATACCAATCTATTTTATCATTATACATGCTGAAACACTGCAACTGTTGCAAAACAAAATTGAAGCGGAGCAACATCAAACATGGTGACCAGAAATGGGCAACTTTTCCTATCCATAACGGAGCATTTCCTAGGGATGCACGGTATTGAAATTTTGGCCGATATCCGATATGCCAATATTTTAAAACGCATGTGGCCAATAACCAATATCGATACTGATATCAAAGCTGAAAAAAATAAACAGTCATTGCAAACAGCACTATTGTTATTAGTTTCCGACACTTTGAAAAAAAGGGGTGGGAAAAAATAGCGATATACTGGAATATCGTAATCTTTTCATATGCCAATATCAAATTGATATTTAAAAACACGGTATCGATCTATTTTATTTACAAAATCTCTCGAGATTTCATCGTTCTGTTACAAAATCTCACGAAATTTCGTGAATTCTTGCAAGATTTCGTGATAGAATAAACTATCGCAAGATTTTATTAGGAAAACAGATCGATACCGCATTTTTAAATGTCAATATGATATCAGCATATGAAATTATTGCAAAATTTTTGTGAATTCTCGCAAGATTTCACAACAGAACGATAAAATATTGCAAGATTTCGTTAGTAAAAAGATTGATATCACGTTTTTTAATGTTAATATATCAGCATATGAAAATATTGTGATATTTCAGTGTACAGATATGTTTTCCAACTCCAAATCTGTAGAAGTTTTAAAGTGTAAAAGAGAAGTTTTTGAAGAAATAAGTATTTTGTTTTTTTAGACTTTAGAAACATCGGCCTGATTGGCCACACCACCGATATTTAACCAATATCCGATACTCAGTTTTAAGGCCAATATAGGCAGATACTGATAGGGGGACGACTATATCATGCATTTCCCACTTCTGCTCTTCACGTTTGACATGTTTTCATGCTCAACCACACCTGATTCATTTAATTTATTATCAGGCTTCTTTCAGGCCGGGCGACACTTCAATAACAGTATATGTTGTCCAATAGATACAATTGGGGTCAATAAAAAGTTTTCCTTCCTTTTTCATGACTGGTGATCATGCAGCTTAATACTACTGTCATTACTTCCTCTCAACCAATCACAAACGCAAACCCGGGCACACTCAGTCACCAAGCCCCGCCCTTCTTAAACCACAAACAACTGAGAGCACGTGTTGAAGATGATGTTGCAACAATGAGAGGCGGAGAAAGCAGCCTTTTCCCAACACTGACTCAATCGTGGTGGCCTGCTATGGCTATATTGTTAGCTCCACGCCCTCAAAATGCTGAGAATTAAATAGTTCCACATGGAAAACATCAACATTTGTTAGATGAAACTGCTCCAGCAGTGCAGCAGCTGTATGACACTCAGCTATTATCTGCTCTGCATGTGAACACAGCATGCGGTGCAATGATGGGGAGCAAGCCGGAGCATCAAGGTAAACTTTGCAAGCATCCAACATCCTTCTTATGCGTGGAGTCCAGAACAAGGAAACTGCTGCTAAGTTGGCTTAGATTTTGCAAGTTGAAATATTCAAACAAAGATATTTGATCAAGGTTGATCAAAGTCCCACGCACGCACATGAGTGCATGGTAGTGTGGTCAAAAACATGGTTACTACCAAAACCATTCTGCTACCCGCTGATACAATCAGAAAAATAACAACTACTCATGCCAGTAGCAGAAAAATCCTGATTTGGCATTATCTCAGCGAGAGAAGCTGATTCCCAGCATGTAGGTCCCGTGTTACAATGGTGAACCAGATCCACCAAAACCCACTTTATCCACCTTATTTATAAAGTTTCTGATCATTTTCAACTATTTTTGGTCATATTTCAAATAACTGGTGCTATCTAAAATATCTGAGAACTTGCTTAACCATCCAAGCCGCCTGCACCCAGGCCAGGACGGCATTATATTCAAGATCTTTTAAAAATCGTCAAAGTCGTTCAATAAAAATTTTTTCGTAACAATATGCTTTTTTTTTTTTTCCTATATCGCCCAGCCCTAGGCTTCTTCTAGGCTCAAATCCTGACTATAATCTGGGTTAACGATGAGGCATGAGGAATCAAGTCAAGTCAAATTTATTTAGAATATTCAAAAACAACCTCATTTGACCAAAGTACTGTACGGGGAAAAAAATCAAATCAGAAATTCATAAAAGTGAAGAGAGAGGAGATGAAAAATAGCACACAAAATACACAACATCATAAAATAAATTTGAATAGATACAGATATAAACTCAGGTAGATAAATACCAGAAGGAACTGTTCAAGCAGACTGTCTCCTCTGCCCTGTAACTGTCAGGAGCAACTGCTCTGATGACCTCAGTGATCTGACACCACTGTGAAAATTCATCAGTTCCAATAAGGCGGTGTTGTTCTATTAAGACTTTTAAAAACAAGCAATAAAATCTTAAACTGGATCCTGAACTTTACAGGCAGCCACTGAAGGGAAGCCAGCACCGGAGGTACGTGCTCACGTCCCTGTAAGATGACGAGTCGCTGAATTATGAACATTTAGCAAATTACGCAGCAACAATTGTCCAATCCAAAAACAAAGGGAGCTACAGGCGAGACGTGATTAAAGCATGAATCGCCCTCTCCAGGTCGTTGCAGGGCAAATATCATTTCACCTGATCCAAAAGCCGTAAATGAAAGAAACTAGATTTGACTACAGAACTGATTTGTTTGTTAAATCTAAAACTAGCATCAGAAGTCACACTGACGGTCCTCACATGTTTACACTCACTGGCGGTTCTACATCAAAATTCTCCACAGGCGATGCACCCTCTGACCCTAAAACCAAGAAGGAACACAGTCCAGAGGGCAGTTTGAGGGCCTCAGATGCTTCACCATCTCAGATTATGGCGGGGGGAAGAGGTTGGGATAGGGAAGTGGTTAGTAGCTTTTTAAAAAAAAAAAGCCTCAACAGCCCTTTGGTATCAACGTAAGCTTTCACAAAACATCTCTAAATAGATCTGCAGACAATCTTTCGTATACTTTCATATATGAATGCGATGGAACACACTGAAACACTGCATCCTGGAACGGTTTAAAGAACTCCCTACTTAAAAATGACCATCATGCATGCGGTGCACTGGTGGAATATGTTACGATACCAGTGAAAAGGTTTAATGATACACAAAACCAAGATAATGGTTATATTTTGGATTTCTGAGCATAAAATGGTCATCTTGAAAATAATTTTGGAATAGAAATATCATAATTGGTTAAAACTAGAGTTGAGAATGAGCACTGTCACAAAACCGTTTTCAAAAATTTTAATTTAACAAAAAAAAAATCATACAAAATCTTGATTCTCAAAACCAGAATCACACTCTCACATAATGCCTTTGGAGGTTTAATTTCTCATGCATGTACACACTCAACTAGAGACGCACCGATCCGATAGCCGGATCAGATATCGGCTCCGATATTGACTAATTAGCTGGATCAGATATCGGATAAATGAGGCCGATCCAGTCTTTTCTTTTCTTTTTTAAATGTCATACACAGCAATACAGTTACATCAATCTAGTCGCTTCAATTCTATGTTTGCAACACCGGTTATGTCATCACTCAGAGCAGAGTAGTGTTATTTATTTGTTTTTGCTGCTAATGTACACTTCATTTGTTAAAAAATAATGTTAAGTACATTTTTAATTTCTTTCCTTTTTTCACAAGGCTAAATGTTTATGTCAAGCCTGATGCCTTCACTCACATGGCAAGTTATACAGTTCATTTAACAGCAGTATCAGATCAGTATCGGCCGATATGCTCAGCCTGGAATCGGTATCGGATTGGATCGGAAAAAAATTGATAGGCGCATCTCTACACTCAACGATCTCAAATGTGCCTAGTTGCTCTTAGGGCTGTGCAGTTCATCAAAATGTGATTGTGATTTCAATTTTCATGACAAATGATCTCCAAACTCATGTAATCAAGTTGAAACATTAATTTGCCATTTTTCTTTACACAATTTGTGAAATAGACACATACATTTCCTTCTACGTGGCGCACTACAACCTACACTCACACAGCTGAGGAGCGAAGGAGATGGGTTGTGTTTTGCGTAAATTATCAATAAAGTGTTTTTTTAAGAGAGAGAAGTACTGAATAAATGCATTGTGTAATTAAAACAATTGTTTGAACAATCATGATTTCTATACTGACCAAAATAATCGTGATAATGATTTTTCCCATAACTGAGCAGCCCTATTTGCTTTTTACAAGCTTCTAGGTTAATTTCTGCACCTTTTTCTAATTATATCAAAGTCTGAGTTTGTTTTAAAACTGCTGAATTATCAAAACTTTTCATAATTTTTAAAGATCTTTAGACCAAAACTTGTAACTGAGAAGCAGCCCATTGAGACTTAAGTTCGCCTTTTCTAAAGACAATAAAATGATAATCTTCCAACCCCCGCCTCAACTAACAAACTTGCCAATAATTACATTACATCATTACGCAGAGCAGATAAGCCTAATTTCTTTTTGTGTTAATTTGTTACCTCTTAAAAAAAACAAAAAACAAGGCTAAATGTTTGTCAAAGCCTGATGGTCTCACTCACATGGCAAGGTATACATTTCATTCATTTAACAGTAGTATTGGATTGGTATCGGCCGATATGCTCAGCCCAGATATTAGTGTTATTAAAAAAAAAAAAAAGATTCTCAGATACTAATCAATTCTAAAAGTTAGTATCTAGTTAGATACTAATTTGCACGGGTTTCGATATTCAAATGCCACTGTGGCGTCTGCTGAGTCGCTGAAAGCATCAGCTGCCTCTGCCCTTTTAAACAGGCACTGCTGCGGGCAGCCCCTCCTCTACAGCATCTCCCTGGAGGACCCATTGTTTACAGTGTGGCTAACGTAGCGACTTAGATCGCTCTATCAACTTTATTGTTCAGCATTTCAGAAAGCAGAGACTATTAGCGAGTTTTTGAATAATGCGCATGCTCGGGATGCAACAATATGAAAATTTCATATCACAGTTATTGTGACCAAAATGATCATGGTTATCATTTTTATCACAGTATTAAATAAAAGGCCCCCCAGCATCTTTAAAAATAGCCAGAATGGGTCTAAATGTCTACTTTGTCCCTTATAAATGAGGAAAAATCTCAAGAGAACTGTCCATGTGGATGCCTTCGTTGCCTTGCGCAATGTTTTTATAAATTAAACATTGCAAACTGGGACTGCTGCTGCTTTTCCAGCCAATGAGCAGCATCACAGGGAGTTTTTCAAAGTGCAATAATCAGTCACGGTTTTAACGATACTAATAGTTGGTAATTTTATCAAGATTTGCCATTTTACCGGTAATCATTACATCCCTAGCGCAAGACCAAGACCGACCTGCTGGATTCACAGCTCCCTCCTCCAGCCACAGAATAACGTGCACGTGCCACTCCGGTGTTTAGCAGACAGCAGCCAGTTTCTCCATCATGTCACAAAGTAAAACAGATGTTGTCTGAACGTCGCTAACTGCTAGCAGAATGATGTTAGCGACCTGCTGTAAACGTCAGACGAGTGCGCGCAGCTTCCGGGTCGCAGCATTACTCTCGCCAATCAATCACTCTCATTGATTAGTCTCACCTATCACCCATTCTTACAACGGTAGTAAAAGTGATTGATGAGCCAGTAGACAAATGAAAAAGTTAAGAAATGCAGAGATGACTGGCGGATGTTTTTTCAGCCCCATTACTTTCACAGCTGATGTATAATAACCCAATTTTACCAAATATTGAAAAAATTGTTGAAAGAAACATCTTCTATAACGCCTTTAATTTGGCATCAAGTATTGTGAAGAAAAGGAGAGTAAATAAGTCCATTGACAAGTGATTGAAGTTTTTTAGTTTGTCTTTCCTGAATCACAGCGAGCAGATGGAGAAGACTGTTGAAGACTGAAGATCTCGGCACAAACTAGATGTATTTTACATTTATGACGTCTTTTCTCATATTTATTAATATATTTTTGTCGTATTGTTTGGATCGTTATTTTTTTTGCGATTATTTTTTCCCCCCTTTGGTATCAAAAATAGTATCGGTATCAAGAATGAAATGTTTTTTATCATGACAACCCTACCATGTATCGCATCGGATTGGAAAAAACCGGATCGGTGCATCTCTATAATAAAGTTACTTAGCATCAATGTGTGCGCAGTGAATTCAGCTAAACTTGCATGTATTTTGCTCTCTCTATAGAGAAAGAAGTAGTAGACCACCTTGAATGTTTTCTCAAGTTCTGTTCCTGTGCATGTACTCGGGGACAGAACAGTGGTCCAGTGAAAAAGCCAATTTGAGGCACAACAGCAACAACAACTTGACTACAGCCATTATTCACACAATTCAAAGCAGCCATTTCCTCCAGAAATCAACTTATTCTTGTTTTAGCTCCAAACAAACAAATCCTCATGATATATGTGGTATTTGCATTAACTTATTACATCATTTAAAGACCAACTTCTAGAACAAGTTCTTTATGGGCCAAATATCAAGAACAGACCATTTGCAACAAGTATCACTGCGAACCAAAGACAGAGAAAAATCTGCTCCTCATGTACTTGTACTTCTTTCTTTCTGCTTTACATACCCCCCTTTTTCTTTCTTTCGGCAGATCAAAGGTGAGAGGTGCATAAGAGCTTGGAGGAAGCATCAGTCTCCACCTTCTAGTATCAACAACTGCACCCATTTAAAGGTTAACCACTTTATTCCATAAAAACGCGCACATCATACGTCATGTAAATGAGCCTGTAGTCCTGCATGGGCTCAGAGAAGGATATTACTATGCTAATCTGGAGCATTTTGGAAGGTAAATGTCAAAAGAAATGAATTACTTTTACATTTCTGCAACGCCCCAATGCAATAGCCCCAGTCTGACATTTGTCCATGAGGAGCTTGTTTTTCCAAGTGTACAGGCAAATGCTACACAATTATTCAGATCAGGGCTTTTTTACTATCTGGCTGCATATCAACTTTTCAAATCATAAAAAAAAGCAAACAAAAACATCCAATCTAATCTGAATAATTAAGGATTTTTAGGGAAAATCTTGAGGATTCATGTCTGGAAAAAGACCTAAAAAATGCTACGTTATAATTGCCAGCGGGTAGAAAAAGGCTGATGATAGTAGAGAAAGATGGATGGCTGGTGACACGTGGAGTAAGAGCAGGTCAGAGAAGCTCCTGAGGCACACACACAAACACCACAAAGTAACCGCCGCACTTTATACACAAATACACACAGCTGTCAGGGCCAGACGAAGATCATTCACAAAATACCCCCTCCTTCCCCTGGGTATCACTGACACCGTTTCTCCCTCATACACACACACTACCCCACTATCTCACACATACACAGTTGCCAGGAGGCAGCATGCTGTCCATGTGGCCTGTGGAGAATCATTACTCAGCAGTGAAGACTTAAAAAGCCGAGAGTGAACTTCCTCTCTGAAAGCTCCTTCCTCCTCCTCTGAGAACAAAGCCGTACGTAACGTCGCCCGAACGGCAGCTGGAAGCTGTCCGGCATGTTTTCTTGAAACTGTGTGTGTGTGCTGAACGGGAACAATTCAGAAAACGTTGCCTGAACCGAGTGGTCAAAGAACAGAGTGAAGAGATCTGGTGACTGTGCAGCAACTACTGATACAGTCTGCATCTCTAGTATTAGACAGCTGCAGGAAGCCACCACGATGAAGAACAGGAATAATAAAACAAACTCCACATCAGGACTTAACTTTTAAAAAAGATGTCTTTTACATCTGGATAAATAAAGGATCAAAATTAGTTTGATCAACTATACTGTCGATTTACATCAGAAACACCATCAGTTTAGAAATAAACCCTATAAATTAGAGATGCACCAATCAGATACCTGGATTGGATATCGGCTCCGATTATTAATTATTAGCTGGATCAGATATCGGATGAATGATCCAGCATTCCGATCCAGTCATTTCTGTTTTTATTAATATCATACACAGTACACTCTAGTCACTTCAATTCCATGTTTGCAACACTGGTTACGTCATCACGCAGAGCAGAGAAGTCATATGTATTTCTTTTTGCTGCTAATATACGCTTTATTTGTCAATAAATAATGTTAAGTACATTTATATCTGTTAATTTGTTACCTTTTTTAACAAAGCTATACGTTTATGTCAAACTTGATGCTGCTGATTATTAACTATCTCAACGTGATAACGAGTCATCATTAAGGGTGTAAATCACTGGTTGAATCACGATACGATATTGTATCGATACAGTGGATAGGTGATTCGATGTCTGCCGATATCAGCCGCGATACGATTTCAATTTGATTAAAAATCCACCAATCAATATAAAACGATATAAAAAATATTAGAAGTAATAAACAAGGTTATTGTTTCTTAACATAACTGTAAGCTTTGCAGTATGATCTCCTTGTGTGTCACATTTATTCACTGCAAAACTAAACATGCATTTTGTTGTGAAAAAAATTGTGTCAGAAGACTTTCAAAATAAAGCCAATTTCATAATAAAAGTGGGTTTGATATCAATTTTTGGTCAATATTAGGCTTTTGGATCGATTTATGATCGATACATACATCGATCTATATCCATTTATTGATATAGATTGATGTATTCTTACACCCCTTGTCATCATCTAGCTAACATTGTCTGGATGCAACAGCTTTACTCAACTTACACAGTTTGTTTGGAGAAAACTCTACAAAGTTTTCTGCGTTTTGTTGGTTGTGGATGGTTTGCTGGACATGACGGGCGCCATGCTGCACAGTCTTCTGTTGGTAATTCACTGCACTTCCCAAGGTGCGTTTAAAGACGACTGGAAAAACACCTTACCGCGAATTAACAGATAAAACTTGGTCATGGATGAAAAAAGTGCAGGGGACAGAGGGCACAGATACAGACATGTACCATGCCTCCATCACACCCATGCATGGATGTATGAAGGGGAGAAAGGGCGCTATAAATACACGGCACGTTGTGTTTTCATTTTCCAAAATCCAATTCATGGCGGTAGAGTTGAATCTGTAGTGCTACGCCACACATTGGTCTGTGTGTGGGAAACACTGCAATCAATCAATCAATTAATTACATCATAACCGCAATGAATGAACTAATTGAAAGCTGTCAACATATACTATTGATCATTCCTGGTGTGCACCAAACTTATAGATTTCAGACTAGTTGTGAGACAAGTGATGGTATTTACTAGATTTTATACTATTTCTACAACTTGAACTAGAAATATTAGACTAAATGATTGAAAACGTTAACTAAAACTTAGATTTAATCAATCCAGCCAATCAAGACTATAACATTCATCTCATTTTGCTTATCACCAAGTACGTGGTATAAAGCACAAATTTCACATCATAACAAAAAGAAATAAACATTCAACAATGGCAGAACTTGTCGAGAGATGAGTTCATAATCAGTACTAACTTTTATATATAGGTATATGGGAAATATCAGGTTTGTGAACAACTGATACTTCTACAAAAAAATGAAAAATTTTAATTACTCAGTAGCTACTAGGGGTGTCAATGTCTACACGTGTAAACGGATAATAAATCATAACCGTTAAGAAAAAAAAAATCAATAACAGTATACACGTCATTTTTCCCTCCTCTTCCTCGTCCTCCATTTCTCACCACTGTATTTCCAGGGGTGGTTATGTTGCCTGAAAGCTTCAGATAATAACTAACTATCCACATGCATAATAGATGCCTGGGCCACAATGTTTCATTGATACTTTTATAATAAATGCAGCCACAGCACGTCGAGTCACTTACAGTTGACTCGGGGACCTGAGCTGACCGGACGCCGACTGCATCTGTGCAGTATAGCCGTTGTATTGGGTGAGCGTCAATGCAAGTTAGGAGAGCTAGCTTAAGTTGCTGCCAACTGGGTTTCATGTATATTTTTTTCAGAAAATTAAGTTAAGAGCATGAATCCGATCCGACACTTACTGTAACAAATGCACGTTTAGCAGAAGATGTAGCCGCTCGTGTTAGCCGCTGTTTGCATAAAGCTGTTCACCAGAACACGACTAACTTCTCTCAGCAAAAACATTTACTTGAGATGCCGTATTTTCGGGTCAGCCCAGCCAGCGTTGAAACATCGACAGACATCCCTGCTTGTGAAAGCTTTCTTTCTTTCTTCCATGTATGAAGACGGGTTTTTATGGATCTGATAGATGTAGGACAAATTGCTGCTCTGAGCTCAGTATGACAGCGGGAGTACGGTGGGATGTGTAGGTGACATCACCATCTGCAACCGAAAGATTATCAATCTCTGACATGTAACCGTGTACTCAACGGTTAGTAGTCCCGATTACACGTGTAGAAATAATTGTAAACGTTGACACCCCTGGTTTCTACATTTACATGGATCCAAATATACTGATGGCAACTGGTAGGAAAGCTCTATGGGAATGATAATGATCCATGTATACACCCCATTCCGAACAAAAGTGCCAAACCAAAAGGATTTTCCTTTTCACAGGGGTAGAATGCCAATCGTGGCATCATGTAAACCTTGAATTGAAAATTTGTGAGATTGCGCTTCTACACTTAAAGTAAAACTTGCTTTGCATTGTATAACACTTCCTGTAACAGGCAGAAGAATGACATCTGCAGTCAAAAATATAGCTATGCGTAAAAGGCATGAAGACATGTTTAATTTTGAATTTGTGTCATCATATGAACCATCACCATATCTCCATGCACCGGAATACACAAAGGTAGCAACGCTTCCACCCAGAAGTCAAGTATAATTCTGCAGCTAGTCCCCCAAAAATTTATGCATAATTTGTAACGCAAGGCAAGTTTTATTTGTGACGTTATTTCGGGCATTTACATCGATAGTCTTGGGTTATAACAGATTTACTTTGGGTGTTCAGTGGAGTAGACAAGATTGTTTTTATGACAAGCTAGAGTTGAATTCCTATCACTTGCGCTACCATTAGCATAGGCAACCTGCAGCTAGAACAACGGGATGAAATGCTGATACTTTCTCCAGTGACAAAGTCGAAAATGAGGCTCTATGTCAAAAATTCTGAACTACCCTTTAAAAGATATGTTATTACCACATTCGAGGTTCATACATTGATTATTCTTATACCTATGGAGCTACAGAATTTCACCAAATGAAAAATATTACGATCAAGTTTACACACTGAAAATATGTCATCCAAAAATCTCCTGTTTGCCCAACAAAATCAAACAACAATCAACTTAAAACTGTATACAACACAGGAACAATGTTGTGGAAATGTAACTAGCTGAGTGCAGACCACGTCGGCTATCACTAAGTTTCCCTCTGCGTACCCTGATAGCAACGACACCATAAAATAAAAGCAGTTGGATTTTGCTGTAATATAGCAGTTAAAGATTATATAATGGGAAATAAATCTGTTATTCTCATAAACTGGTACCGATTGGGTACCGATTACCAGGTCCTGGAAGTCGATACTGTATCGGTTCAAATGTAAACGGTACACATTCCCATCTTCAGGTCTGTGGATCTGACAGCAACGCCGTCTTACCAGCCGCAGCACGACTCGTCTCAGGCTGCACGGTACAGATGGTGCTTTCAGGTGGTTCGTAACTCCGATAGCCCGGGAGTAGAAGGTGTCATCATGTAGTTGGTGTTAGAGTGCGATGTCTGTCACGATACACAATCTTTGCATGAACATGCATACTATGCATTTATGTGAATGTTCCTGGTCACTGTTAAATAAAACAGTGTGTGAAGCAGAAGGTTTGCAGCCAGCGCACCGAGCTCAGAGCAACCTTATCCTAAGTGTCTGCATCCAAGTCACTGAACGTGTTAACTCCTTGTATGTGAGGGATGTCTACAGCTGAGATATCTGGAGAGGGCTGCCAAACAGGGAAAGGGGCAACTGCTGCTGGAGAACCAAAGGTTGGCATTCCACCTGAACCAACTCTGAAAAAATACACGTCTCCAAAATAGCAACTCATGCCGTATAAGCTAGAAAAATCTTGTAACAATGTCACCATGACAACACCAGCCAGTGTTTTATAAACAACTCCATCTTGTTTTCAAGAACAAAATCACAGCAAGAACATGATTATTAACAACTTGAAGCTTTTAAGGTAGAAACTTAAAATACAGCATGTTGTTAAAAGGACAAGTTCTCTGTAGTATTTTCTATAGTAAAGAGCGCAGAGGAAATATCTGCTGTGTCCTCCATAGAACTTTATGTAGGCCTACACATTTAGGATCGGAGATGTGGTTCTTGCCGAAGTCCAACAACAGTAATAAAAAAGTAACAGGAAAAGTTACCGTCCATGAAGTGTAACGAGCTTTAAAGTTACTTTTTAAAAGTAACTTGGGCAACATTGCACAGGAACGTATCAAACATACATACAAGCGTGGTTTCTAACCTGGGGTTCCACAAAGAGTACAGGGATTCCTGAGACAAGTTGAGGTATATCAAGTTTTTTTTTAATCATTTTGGGTTTTTCATTCATATGGAACCAGTTTTGCATCATTTCATTAATGAGACGTGTGAAAAACGCTACAGCACAGATGACCCGTCCTAATTTGGAAAAAGGTTATATGCCGATAACTACCTTTGCTTTCATCAAAGGAAAGGAGTCAGCCAGAAGGCATCATTTATGATGACAGGCTAGCTAATAAAAGCATAAAACCACGCATGTTTCAAGCTTTTTTGTCGTTGCATGAAAAGATAGGCTGGAAAGCACCGATTTAGAAAGATAAATCATGGAAATGTTTGACATGTCTGCTTAAAAAAAACAAATCTTCATGTTCATCGTGATCTTAAACAAAGATTGAAAATTCAATTTTATCTAAATAAATTGATCTGTGTTTGACAAAAATCCCAAATATTAAATCTGCCATTTGAAAGTACATAAAAATCAAATATTACATAGGAACAGCTTCAGCTTTAGTTATAATACTTTAAAATGAATATATAAGTTAACGAACTTTAAAAACAAAAAGAATAAATTTGAATGACTTCAGCTTTTTGATCCATGTTGCAACACAGCTGCTATAACTTGGTGGAAAAGTCCTTGTCATTCTATACTTTATAAAATGACCTCTTTAGTACACAATACATGACACACTCAGCACAGCCTTTGTGGGTTTGATATGACTTCTGAATCACAAAGCAGCGCCGAACATAAAAACTGCTCAATTAAATACTCACTATATTCCATCTTCATTTCATTCCTTCTTTTTTCTATGAAGCATTAATAAAGCTGCTATAAACTAAGCTTCTCTTTAACTCTGCAGTCAGCTTCCCTCGTGTACGTCAACCCACAGTTATGTGTCTATTAGCAGCAGTCAATGCAGAACCGCTGTGTTTGGGGTTCTCATTATGTCTCGGGACATTATTAAAGAAATATTTGCCAATTATCTTTATGTTTCAATCCATGCTCATTTTGGGATGTTGGCCTTGCAGAGCGAAGGGGGCATCCCTGATGACTCACTGCTGTGTGTAAGGCTGGAGGAAACACCTGGCGTTACGCCATCCATAACAATCCCAACTACAAAACACTTCCGAGTACTTGTTTATGAGCAAAGCATGATGAAAACCAATAGTACTAATCCTCATCATCCGCTCACTAAACACAGTCATTCATTTTGAGCTGTTGTCCCAACTCAGGGGAAAGTCTCCATCAAATCATCACTAGAAATAAATGTGCACCAGTTAAAACACCAGTCCTGCTGATGTTAATGAATGAGAGGCTCAAGTTTCTGCTACATTCAAGTATGCTTCATAAATTTAAAAAATTCAACTACCCTCCTACCTTTCTGCCACTCATACAATGAGATTCTACCTTTTATATCAATAATAAACTGCCTAAAGGCATTTTAGTCTATGTGAAAAGCCTTCATAAAGGCTTAAGATGCAGTTATGACTAGGGCTGGGCAATATGGACCAAATATATCACAATAAATTTATTTTAGATGAGGATATACGATATATCCCAGTATTTTTGCCCTAATTTGTCGGAAAGTTTAATTTCATATCGAACACCTGTTTTTTAGTACTGAAACATGTTTAGCGTAAAGGTTTCACTGCGCTGCAGTGATGGAACTGACAAAACAATGGTTAGAAATATTTGCTAAAGTAATTAAAAATAGTTGGCTGTTTTTTTAATGATTTCTTTGTAAAAGTCTTGTGGAGGATTGTCTTCTAGACAGTTTGAATAACAGAGGTGAGGAAAAATATCGATACACTGAAATATTGCGATATTTTCATATGCCGATACCATATCTATATAAAAAAAATGCCGTACTGATCTATTTAACTAATAAAATCTCATGAGATTTCATCATTCTGTTACGAAATCTAGCGGTAAAATAGATCGATACCGCGTTTTTAAACATAGATATGGTATGGGCATATGAAAATATTGCGATATTTCAGTGTATCGATATCTTTCCCACGCTTATTAAATAACCAGGTGACCCCTTTGAAGTCAGTCGAGGTGCAGCCGAGTCATTACGAAAAAATAAAGGAAAACAATTTGCACAACTATTACCCCGATTTAAAGGGACTAGAGGCAGGAATTTAAAAAAAACCAAAAACATGCATGTCCATTTATTTTTAATACTAATGGGTGATGAAGCGCTAAATACCAAAAAGAACATTTCCACCCACGTTTCTCTCCATTGCCTTGAACGGGCTGTGTGCTGCAAAATGTGCTGCAGTTCTTCTTCTACTTCTGCCTGCAGCTAAAAAGTGTAACTACGAAGAAAAAAGTTAGTAAACAACATTGTAGCTTCAGTTTGTGCTCCTGTGACAGCTTGGCTCGTGGCTGCAGTTACCTGAAGCCCCAGTCGCGAGTTTCATTTCTTAATCTTGCCTCTTGTCCCTTTATTTATGTGTGTAAATACATCTCTCCAATGTTACTATATTGCGATATCATATTGGTGTACCGCACAGCCCTAGCTGTGACTCCTGGGTCACACATTTATTTTACAAATCAATTCTACTCTGAAAATGTCTCAGTTCAGTTCTACATGGTGATAATTCCCAAGTCTGGTCACAAAAAAGCAGATTACAGTAGCAGGAGAGCATGTATGTAGGGATGGGCGATACCCATATTTTTCCTGTTGATAAGATACCTGAAGTTTATGGTACTTTTTTCTAAAGATATTGATAAAGATACTTTTTATCCCTTAAAAGAAAATTACAATTGCACAGTTTGCATTAATATCTTGAATGCAAGGGTAATATTAGATACGAGAAAAATTTAAGAACAGAAGTTGTTTTTAAAACAATAAATCAGTGAGGCTAACCAGAAAAAAAAGGCTTCAACTTGCTAGGGAGCATAAAGATTGGACTCTGGAGCAATGGAAGAGAGTCATGTGGTCTGATGAGTCCAGATCTACCCTGTTCCAGAGTGATGGGCGCGTTGAGCCCATTGAGAATCTTTGGGATGTTCTGGAGAAGGCTGTGGTCAGACTCTACCATCATCAATGCAAGATCTGGGAGAAAAACTAATGCAACACTGAATGGAAACAAATCTTGTGACATTGCAGAAGCTTCTGGAAACAATGCCACAGCGAATGCCGATGTAATAAAAGGCGGTCCAACAAAATATTAGTGTATGACCTTTTTTTTGGTGGCAACTAGTATTTGGCCAGGCAGCGTATATAACACAAACTGCTTTACATGATTACTTCCTAAAGCAGTTAAATACATGTTTCAATGTTGCCTGAAACAACATAAACCTGCTTCTGTGTACACATAACTGTAGTTACAGTAAGCTAACGGCTAATGAAAGAATGTTATGCTCTCACCCATGGTTTGGAAAATGTGCAAAATCAGGTATTGCGCCTTTAATGTTCTTACTTCACCTAAAGTTCACGATAGAGGACGAACCGGGCGGTCCGTCGTCTATAATATCCAGGCGAAACGCAAACTTCTCCGTTACGGTCACACTCTGCAGTTGTATTGCATAGTGATGCATCGATCCAGTTTTTACTGATCCAGTCCGATACCGATACCAGGGCTGAGCCTATCAGCAGATACCAATCCGATACTACTTTTGAATGAATAAATCGCATTCCTTGCCATGTGAGTGAGGGCATCCAGCTCCATAAACATTCAGCCTTGTTTAAAGAAAGGTAACTAATTAACACAGATAGAAATGTACTTATCTTTTTAACAAATAGAGTGTACATTTATTACAATAAAGTAATGGAAATAACTGGATCAGAATGCTGGATCGGCCATATTCATCCGATATCTGATCCAGCTAATTTGTCAACATCTGAGCCGATATCCAATCCGGGTATCGGATCGGTGTATCTCTAGTATTGCAGTCATTTAATTATTAGGAAAAAAATAAATCGTTTTGAGCATGTCACATGCATTGGCACACCCGTAGTTTTTGTGTTTAAAATGTTAAGCGAATTTAACAAACTTAAGCTTGAATATTTCAAGCTGATGTCAATCCATGTAAAGTTTGAATATACAAAGACACGCAGGATCCATGCAAGTCATGAAATTAACATTTAAAAAGTCTGCAGGACAGTATTAGCACTCACTGGAGGAATTTCATCACCTACTCTAGAAGAAAGAAACATTTTCAATAAATCTCCTCCCTTCCTGTTTGTTGGACTAAAATCTTGACTCAGCTGTGCTTGTAAACATACCAGATTTATTTTGTGAATGAAAGTGTGAGGATAAGCCCTCAAGGACATGGATACTCAGCTTAAGACAAATATCTCTAGCAGCAAACAAAGTTCAGTTTCAACCTCTGCACAGGTGTTTTGAAAGGCAGGAAAACTTTCACTCGCTTTTTATGTCATCTAAAGCAATCATTACATTCATAAATGCAAGGAAAGAGTCTGCTTTTCTAAAACTGACATTTATAGAGACTTTAACACGTTTAAGTTGAGATTAAATATAAAAAAGCAGGATACAGATTTCAGTAAGCAGCAATCCATAGAAAAATCCACACATTTTTCATCTGCTCCAATATAAAAATATTACACCAGCTAGACAAGTGTGACAATCAGAACCGCTGTTTACTGCCACTGATGTCAAATCACAAAATATTGAGGCATTTGGTCCAAAACTGAACACTTTTGCTGCCTTTCAAAATGCAACTGTGAAAGTGTATTATGCAGCTGTAAGAGCTGACAATTTACCTTGCCGTGATTCAGCAAAGTGGCAATCAGAACGTGTGAAAAGCTGTCATCTTCCAGCTTTAAGCAACAAGTGGTGGTATCACTTTTCCAGATGAAAATTCAGCTGTTAATGGACACGATTTATGTGCTGGGAATAAAGTAGAAAAAGGCAGATGTCTGCAGCAGACACGTAGACTCACGGTACAGCACAGCCTGTGGCGTTACAAATCTATCGCCTTCATATGTAAAAATCACCTGAAAAATACCCACAAATATTTAAAAATACCTTTATTAGCTATGACAAACAAAACGGGTAATAGACTAAGCCCTGATGCAGATAAATACTTGTTTGAATATTCAAATTACAAAGCCTCATCTATCATTTTTCATTTGTAACATACTCCAGCTGTCTCGCATGTGACAGCGCAGAATAAAAACACAACACATGTGGTTGTTATCTCCGAGGAGAGAGATGCAGGTGAGCACCGTTGACATGGAAACCCTGCCAGTAGGAGTAAATTAAGCTATTAAAAAACCTGTGAGGAAAAAAAAAAAAAAAAAAGGCAGTGACACTTGGCTGACACTTCGGCTGCTTGTAAACACAACTGCAGCCAGTCCATCTATCACGTGGGCCAAAGAAAGAGCCATTTAAGCACACAAGTCTCCTCCAGTCCTGATCTGGAAACAGTGGAAAGCACAGTTGTACAACGGGGCTACATGACCACACCTACTCCATCTGCTGTACCAGAGTCAGTACACTTGGAAGAAGCAATGCACCCACTCAGTATACCCAACAGCAAATACAGAAATAAAAACATAAAGGAAAGTCAGTGGCTTAAAATCATAGCAGGGATGTGAATCTGTATGCATGCTTAAGTATACACCAAACATAAAAAAACAATGGTTGATTCACATCAGTACAGTCAGCATGCAAATTACTGCAGTGGGAGGAAGTGAGCAAACTGTGCTCGCAAAATACGTTCAACAAATACAACCAAAGAGTGGCTTATAACCAAGATATTCCATCTAGTTTCTGTTCATGTCTGCTAACACAACAGATTTGGTTTTATTTGAACAAAAATAAATAAATAAAATATATTAAAGTTATGTATTTGCAAATAAATGCGTTTAAAATGACTAAAATACGTAAAAGAATAAGGGACTATGTTTTCCTGATAAGGTGGAAGAACACACAACGGAGAAGAGGGGGCTGTTTTTCTGCAGCCTTCCATTAGAAGCAATTATAAATGGCCGAAAGCAGAGGAACGGGGAGCCAATCAGATCTCGGCTCGCATGTCAACCTAAGACCAACTGTCTCCTGGCTCTGACAGCAGGATTTTACCTCCATAATTCAAATCCCAAAGCAAAGGCAATGTACACTTTGCCAACTCCAACCAGCGGGGCTGTGTTTACAAGGCGATACATGGAGGAGAAAAGCGAAAAGACGGGTGGAAAAAAAAGGAAAAAGGCGAACCGAGCCGCTACAAATAAAACTCCCTGTCAAGATAAATCACTAGCGGTCACAATCACACTTTGATTCGAGCTAAGACACACTTCAACGGGGAGCAAAATGTAGCAAATTCCGCTAACTGGAGTGCATATCTACTTACTCACACAGCGACTGTTTTAACCGATACACGAGTCTTTTCTCAATGATTATGCAAATGTCATTTAACGGCTATCGCTGTCATTTGCATCTTGTTTATGGCTTTGCTAACTACGGACACAACTTTGGTGACACCGGCGGGAGCTGGAGATTTCCTTCGTTTTTGAAGGAGCAATTTCCCCATATTCTTGCATTCATGACCGCGATATTAACTCAGAAAAAGGCAAAAGAGAAACGCGAAGAGGAGTATCACCTTATCCTCCATCTGCGCGCACACACACGTTCCCCTCGCTAACTTGCGCTACTTAGTCAAACTCCTGCCCTGTACCGAGCAGGGACCCACACCGGCACCTACAACTCCCAAAGTTGTTCCTGTCGGAATACACGGTTTGTTTCTCCTGTCTAAACACTATTGCAGGGGTGGTGTTGAGAGAAAGAGAGAGGCAGCCATTTTAGAGCTCTTGCTACATAGACAATGGCTGGTCCAATGCAATATGCAACTACAGTTGCTCTTTCTCAGCTACTGAGTGTCTGCAACTCTTGTCAAAGTGCGTCAGGTTAAGTGAAGTTTACCTGATTTCTGTTTGGAGGCTGTCCAGTGTTGCCCGGGCTCATGGGAGGCGGGTGGTGGGTCCTTTGTTGCCAACCCGGATGGACCCCACCATACTGACTGCTACCCATATCTCCTGGTCCCTTGTTTGCCCCTTCCTGATTGTTATAGTCTCCTTGGGGATAGTTGGGGTAGCTCCGAGCAGAACTGGGGGATGTCAAAAGCTGATTTAAAGTTGGTGTAGACGTAGGCTGTTGGTTTCCCATGTTATATCTCTGATTATTATAAGAGGCAGCCATAGCTGTGGTTCCTCCTGCTGGCTGTTGCTTGCCTGGCTGCCCCCCAGCTGCCGGAGGCTGGTTGTTACGTGGGGAATTCATGGCCCCGTATCCTTGGCCCTGAAAAGAAGTCCTGTTCTGGAACTGGCTGTAGTTGTTGTAACTGTTGTGGAAGCCGTGTTCGTGGGAATTAGGGGGGTAAGGGTCCATCATGCCCGGCCCCGATGCAGCTGCCATGCCAGGGCTTTGTTGTCCGCCATATTGATGAAAAGGGGCCCGGTTGTAGTGCTGGTTGTAATTGTAAGGAGGTGGAGGAAAGGGGCCAGGGTGGTGGTGGCCCATCCCGGGATGGTTATTCCCCTCGGGTCCGCCTGTATCATTCTGATTACTGCTATTATTATTTACCCTGGGTAAATTTCCGTTGCCGTTCTTCATGTCAGGATCCCCTCCTCCCCCAGCATTTCCAGAATCGGTCCCGTCCTGTAGCTCCTTCTGGCCTGGAGATCCGCCGTCAGGTCCCGTTTCCTTATTTTCATGCTGTTTCTCTCCCGGTACCGACTCCTCCTGTGTGTCCCGATCCGGCTTTTTGAGTTCGGATGGCGGGCTAGTGTTGAGAGTGGCGACGCTGGCGACCTGAGCGGCCATGATATCCCTCTCTCTCTCCCCTCCACTGTTTCTCTGCCTCGCTCTCTCTCTCAGCACGGCGATTCACTCACAATAAAACTCCAAATAACCATTGAATATAAATACAATTATATTAGTAACAACGTACCCTTTGTCCCGAATCATTCCCCCCCTGTTCCCTCTGCCCGGGCGGGTATCCGGTAATCCACCGCGACTCCGTTTAAAGTTAAAGTAGAGAGGGGAAAGTTTCTGAGAGGCTAAATGTATAAATACAGAGCCAGGGAAATGATTTTCACCGACACTAGTCTGTGTGAGTGTATGTGTATGTGTGTGTGTGTTGGAGGAGGGGAGGGGGGGCTTCTGTTACAGAACGAGAGCGCGAGCTAGAAATCAACCAGACCAGCACGAGGCTCCGCGAGACACAGCCATCTTACCGACCTATCGCGAGAAATGGAAATCCCGGACTGGAATCCTTTCGAAAAGAGGATCCGGACTGCGCTCGCTGCTCTTAAACAGTGTTGTTTACACAGAAGAAAAGCGATTATTTGCGGTTATTACACTTTACAGTGAACTGTAACATACAATTTAAGCTTTGTTAGATAATTCTAGTTTAATTTAGATATAATTTAGAAAATGGTTATAGGTTGTATATAAATAAAAAGCTCGTGTAAGTGATGATTCACAACAGTGGGCAGCAAGATGATGTAATTTTTTTGTTTGTTTGCCTATTTAATTCATTTTTTTCTCTATTCCAATTATACATTTTAGAATAGAGCATTCTCTAGAATGGAGACTTTGCCTTTTATTTAAATTTTTTTAGAAGCTACCACATCATGTTCTTGTTTGCCAGCATATTATTTACATCAGTATCTTGCCTAAAATGTAAACAGAAATGCAGTGTTACACATGTTTAGCAGACCTTAACATACAAGTCTTTAGTGACAGACTTCTGTTTTAAGCCTTTTAATAATCAAAATGTCTTATTTTAAATCTCCTCAAGCCTCAAACTTGACACAAGTGCTCAATTCTGACTGCAGCAAATCTTTGTCCTTAAGTGTGTGACACATTCACGGCCATTATTCTCACTATCTTATCTTATTAGGTAGTGAAAAGAGTGACACAAAATAGGCCACAATGTCTAACATGAGAGTGGGCTAATGGGTGGAAATGACTGCCTCCATGTGTCTACAACTGAAAATGAGAGGAGTGAGCACAGCAGCGCAGGAAAGTGGAGGAAAGCATGAAATTACAACTTGTCCATGTCTGTGCAGTGTGTGTGTGAGTGAGAGAGAGAGAGAGAGAGAGAGAGATGATAGAAGAGGAAGAAGGATGGGGGATGGACTGAGCCAGTCACAGAGCAGGAAGTGAAGACAGAAAAAGAGAAACAGTGCCGGTGGAAAAGTGACAGTGTGTAGGCCACTGAAATTTTATGCATTGCATGTTATCTGCAAAGAGTCAACTCTCACAGCAACACACACACACAGACACACACACACACACAAATGAGAAGAGATTTGGAAGAAGCCTAAAGTCGCTCTATGCAATTAATAGAGAGAGACACTACAGCTCTTCACCAATCTCACTCCCCACCCCCTTTCTTCATGTTCTCTGCCTGCATGCACTCTCCTAGCAGCAGCAGCCTTCATGCTGCCTTCAGGTGCAGTGGGGATTTTCTCAATCAGTGAAATTTGAATGACTGCCACTCTGTGAAATCAAGCAACTAAAAGTGAAAAGAATAATGTGAAATATCTAAGCACATTTCATCTGAAAGGTCATAGCTACAACTTTTTCCATCAAAATAATAGTTAAAAGAATACATCCACAGAACATCTAGAGGGGTAGAGAATAAAAGTTTTAATTTATCCCCCCCCCCCCCCCCCCCCCCCCCCCCCCCCAATTTTTTTTTTTATAGCATATAGATAATTGTTTTATCAATTTTGACAGGTCTAAAAAGTAAATATATGAAATGAAATGAAAAATACTTTATTCATCCCAGAAGGGAAATTCAGTATTGTAACTGCATCTGATTATCATGCCAACATCCCGATTCTTTGCCGTTAGCATTAGCATCTTCCTTGCCTTAGATTTATCAAATTCAAGCGTACAAAAAACTAAACAGGATGAAGGTGGATTTAATAAAAAGGCTCAAAAGCCCAGCAGAGTTTGACACCTTTCTTCCAGTTATGCACAGTAAATTAAACATTTGCTAACGCTAATTACAAGTGATAGAATTAAAAAATAATGCATCCACAGAACGTCAAAAGGGCTGCAGAATAAAAGTGTTGATTTTACACACACACACACACACCAACATATGTCAGTCAGTCAGTCATTTTCTGTACCGCTTATCCAGTTCAGGGTTGCGGGGGGTTGCTGGAGCCTATCCCGACTATTATCAGGCGAGAGGCGGGGTACACCCTGGACAGGTCGCAAGTCTGTCGCAGGGCCAACACACACATATGTATATATATATATATATATATATATATATATAATAATATGTGTGTGTTTTTTTTTTTTTATATATATATATATATAACAAAATATATATATATATTTGTATAACTTAAAAGATGCCATTTATATATTGTATAGATGAATAATGTGCAAATCAATATATTTCAAGCTTTTATTTGTTTGAATGTTGCTGATTAGAAGTTGCAGCTTAAGCCTCCCTTTTTTTTTTTCCTTTTTTTCCCCCCCCTTTTCCCCCCCTTATTTTTTTTTTTTTTTTTTATTTTTTTTTTTTTTTCCTTGAAAACCTCAAATTCCAAAACTCAAAAATTAGAATATTGCATGAAATCAATTATGAATGGATTTTAAAAGCAAAAACGCTGGGCCTCCTTAAACAAAATCTTGCATTTGTACTTAGTACTTGGTTTGGGCCCTTTTGCATGAATGACTGCCTTAACCCGGCGTGGCATGGATGCTACCAGCTTCTGGCATATCTCAGGTGGTATAGAAGACAAACTTGCTTCAATCACAGCCTTGAGCAATTCTTCATTGTTTGGTCTCTTCCTGTTCAGCTTCCTCTTGTCAATACCCCACAGATTTTCAATGGAGTTCAGGTCAGGTGAGTTTGCAGGCCAATCAAGCATGGTGATCCCATGGTTGTTGAACCAGGATTTTGTACTTTTGGCAGTGTGAGCAGGTCCCAAGTCCTGCTGGAAGATGAAGTCTGCATCCTCATACAGCTGGTCCACTGAAGCAAGCATGAAGTGCTCCAAAATGTCCTGGTAGACGGCTGCATTTATGCTGGACTTGATGAAGCACAGAGGACCAACACCAGCAGCTGACATGGACCCCAGGTCACCACAGACTGGGAAACTTAACACTGACCATCTTCTCCAGGCTGCTGTCAGTCTTCTGGCTTCTACACCGTTTTCTTTCTTCCACACTTCTTCCTTCCACTTAACTGTCCATTAATGTGCTTTGAGACAGCACTCTGAGAACATCCAGCTTCTTTTGCTATCACTTTTTGTGTCTTTCCCACCTTGTGCAGGGAGTCAATGATGGTTTTCTGCACAACTGTCAGATCAGCAGTCTTCCCCATGATTGTGAATTCTTTTAAACCATTCTAATTTTTTGAATTTTTGAATTTGAGGTTTACTTAAGCTGCAAGTCCTAATCAGCAACATCCAAACAAACAAAAGCTTGAAATATATTGATTTGCATATTATTTTTTTAATACAATGTGTAAATTGCACCTTTTAAGTTGAATTACAGAAATACAGGAACGTTTTCCAGATATTCAAATTTTTTGGATAGTACCTATACACACATACAAACACACACACACACACACACATATATATAAATATATATATGTATATACATATTATATATATATATATATATATATATATATATAAATTATACAATACAATTGTTGCTAGCTCGATTGCTATTTAGATAGATAGATTAATACTTTCATTCTGCAACCCCCTCGATGTTCCATATTATTTTTTGAAAAATTGTAGCTATCACTTTTAATTAACATTAGCATATATATATATATATATATATATATATATATATATATATATATATATATATATATATATAGAGAGAGAGAGAGAGAGGGGGGGGGGTGCTGCAGATGTTGCCGCTTCCCACCTTTACACGTAGGTTAAACATTTACTAAAGCTAATTAGCTTGTTTTGTAACATTGCTAATGCTAACTGAGCAAGCGGGCGTGAGTGCGCCACCTGCTGGTGGGGAGGAATTTAACTTGTTGCTATCACCTTTAAATTCCCAGTGTGTATGGTTTTAGAAAGTGAGGTCAGAGTGCTGAAGCTATTTTAAGCATAGTACATGTATTAGTACATAGATAAAACACAGTGGCATGGTTGGTTAGAAGTGGCATTTCATAGTGTCATGTGGGGAGCATGAGATTGAAAAATTAAAGGTGTGTTCACTCTTTGGCTGTTTGGTCCGCTTTAAACTAACCGTGGTCCATTTCCACGAATAGTCCACTTCGTTTGGTGCAGTGTGAACACCAACTGCATCCTGGTGTGCACCAAAGAAACAAAGTATAGTCCGCTTGAAAGCCAGGGGTCTCAGGGTGCTTCACACTCTGGCAGTTTGGTCCGCTTCAAATGGACCGTGGTCCGATTCCATGGATAGTCCGCTTTGTTTGGCGCAATCTGAACACCAACCGTACTGTGGAGCGCACCAAAGAAGCGGACTCTGGTCCACCTGAAAGCCGGAGATCTCGGTTCACTTGCAAACGGACTATCGGACTATCCAGCGCACCTAATGGAAGTGATGTTTGTCGGCCGCAATAAAGCATCAAGAAGAAGAAGCAGACAGAAGTGGTGTAGAGTATTGTTTGGGCCAGAGGAAAAATGAAGCAAACAATGTGTGTTTGAAGAAGCTGAGGTCAAAACAACGACGAAAAACAACTGGAAAATGTGTAGACAGAGATGGTGTGGCCTAATAATAAGAAGCAAAAAGATTTCCACTTTAATCACGGAGTCCTTTCTTCTTCTTCCTCCTGCTTTTTTTATCACTGATCAGTGGTTGTATTGGGGAGCGTCGCGCCCCAGAGGGCAGTTTAACTACGGTGGTTTAACCCGGCGGTTTGGTCCGCTTCGGTTACTGCAGTTTGAATGCAAACCAAAGCAAAGAAAGGTGCAAATTTTTCAGAAATCCCACCCAATTGGACCGAGGTCCCAGACTATCCTGGTGTGACTGCACCCTCAGTTCACTTGCAAACGGACTTTCGGGGTTGTCCAGCAGACCAAAAAGGAAGTGACATATGCCAACCCGACAAATCAAGAAGAAGTAAAAGGAAGTAACGTAGAGTATCATTTGGGTAGGAGGAAAAACAAAGCTAATAGCGCATGCTCTAAAAAAACAAGTTAAAACAACAATGAGAACAACTTCTGCTTTCATTCCTGGCCAATCACGGAGCCTGGTTTTCCTCTTACATTTTCATTATTGATCAGTGGTTGTTTTGGAGGGTATCGCCCCCCGAGTGAGCAGTTATTTTAACTATGGTGGTTTGATCTGCTTCGGTTAACGTGAAACGAAGCAAAAACAGGTGTGAAATTCTTCAGAAATCCCTGCCCAATTGGAACGAGTCCCCGACTATCCTGGTGTGAATGCACTCTAAGAAACTTCAAAGAACACAACCTTGAAGTACAAGATGGCAGCTTTCAAGTAGTAAAAATGAGTTAAAACTGAAGTAAGTCGCTGTTTCTTGTACCACTTTTTGTGTTCCAACTTTTAAGTTTTATAAAAGACAACTTAAGACTCCTGTCTAGTTCAGTGATTTTTTAAAACAATGATTAATGTGACGTTAATTAAAATTGGACGTGACCATTATATCAACAACTTGTTTACAGACCACCATTTCAAAACCTTGAATTTTTCATTTTACTGTTTGGGATATTCAAATCGGCAGCCACTCCATCAAAATTGGTCAAATTGGTATATTTTTATATATTATTATTTTGTTAGATAGCCATTTTCACTCATGGTTTCTGCCTTAATGGCATAAAATAGAAGTCATTGTTGTGGCTCTTGGGTATTTCACACAGACCAGATGCTTAGCGCCATATCAGTGTGCACTTAAACACAGTACACTAGCTCAGAGTCTTATTAACGGCGAATCAATGTCAATCCCCCATTCAACCTCTGTACTGCAGGCATAGACTGATGTGTAACGATGGGGCATTAGTCCCACTTTAAGGAGGAATTACAGAACTTTTGCAAAATTTCTCAGTGATGTGCTCCTCATTGACTGCTGATTTGGCGTCCATCTTGCATCCTAAAAGTTTAATGTAAAGCAAAAGTCTGCACCAACATCTTACGGCATCCAAGAACAAGCTGTTTAATTCCAGTTTCTCAGCCTCACAAGGGGCAGTGAATAGATGTCACTGTCCCATCAAACGAATCAAGAATGGCGAGTTTTAAGGTCAAATAGTTACGTGGTCTTTAAAATGGACTTTGTGAAAAGGTTTATTCGCGTGACCACAGACCCCCTGTCATATTACCCAATGGTTTGTAAACTATCATTCTAAAAACCTCTAGTTCAACATCTGGAGGTCATCGCTTGGCCTTTATAGAGCCAGGACTATTTTCATTTGGGCAAGAGGGTGGAGCTGGGGAGAAACAATAGGACAAGAAAAATGTCTCTGTTTAGAAACTAGAGAGGGATCAATGAGGTTTTTTGAAGAAGAATAACCTTTTTGTTGTTTGGTTTTTCCAATTGTTTTGGTCCATTACTACATATTGGGCCATGTGGAATGGGTGTATGAGCAGTATGAAAGGAGGCATGCCACCACCTATCTTAGCAAAGTCTGACATACTTTCATCAATAAATTGACTCCCCTCCTGAGCAGCTTGTATCCTAGGAAAGTGGTTCTCAACCTTTTTTTTTTTTTTTGCAAAGTACTCCTTGTGAAATATATTTTCAGCTGGTAACTCCTATTTACTGCAAAGTATTTTTGCTTGGGACAAATAGATAAAAAAAAAACAAAAAAAACAAGCTACACGTTGTCATTTGTGTCAGGTTTATTATAGTGGAACTGTGCAAAACAACAGAAATTTTGCCTTCTTTGGCCCTTAGCCCCTTATTGTCAGTCAGATTTCTATTACGCTTTAACCATGACTAGGCATGATAATTGAAAACCGGTTCCTCTGTGCCATTGATAAGAAATGGATCAATTTCCCGGAATCAAGTCCCATTTTGAGACCCAGTTCCTGTTATCGATGCCTTAACGTCACTTTTGCAATTTCTGTTTGCAAATTCCCAACTAAAGATGAAGCGGAAGAAGCGGTGGAGGGCATGGGTTGCTGTATGCAACCACTGTGATGCTGCGTTCTCCTGTAAGGGGGGCAACACAACCAATATGTTAAAACATTTGGAGCCAGTTCACAACCTCAATGTCCGAGATGCTCGTCGTGTCTTTGAGATGTGGAAACAAGGCGAGCGGCAGTCAAACATCCCCCTTCGGCTTCCAGCAGTGTTGCAGATGGTGTTGGATAAGGCGACAATGTTTCATTTTCAGGTTGGTTAGTTACTTGCTAGCTATTGTTTGCTGAATGATTTTCATAGCATTTTCCAGCGGGTAGAGCAGGTCGCTCTATCGTTAGCTCGGCTGACTGACGTTTGCCTAGCTAGCTTGCTCTGTAGTTATCAATGGTACTCCATTAACGTAAGCCTTTTTGTTTGAGTCGGATAACATAGCGTTATCTTGTACAGCACTCCAGCAAAAGCTAACGTTATTGATGGAAGTTAACGTTGGTGCTCACAAGATCTGAAATGAAGTAAGAACGATGCTAATGTAGCGTTCTGGGGGGCATAGGGCTTCTGATGTCACGACTGCACCCAAACACACATGAAACACCAGGCAGGCTCTCAGGTCAGAGTTCAGTGGTTGCTCTTAAGTTCCAGATGAAGCTGCCTTTTTTTTCTAGATGTTTTTGTTTCCTCCTATTTTTCTGTGACATTCTTGTCTGTTGATACTCAAATATTCAGCACAATAAATAAGAGTAAGCTTTTTTACAAGCCATAGCCTACATTATCTGTTAGGTTGTTATATGAAAAAAATAACCACGTGGTATGCGGTAGCCTGGTACACCAGCCAGACTATCGCCATGTATGAGATACACGGCAAGTCAGTCTGGGTTCCCTTCATTGAAGACTGATTTCCAATTCGAGACAAGACGCGGGACTAACAGGAACAAATTGAACCAGAGAGAACCAATCAGAGAAACACGGAAGTGACGCAAACATCTTTGTTAGAGGAAAGCCCTCAGAGCAGCAAGTTGTTACAGGTTTAGGTAGGGATGTCCCAACACCACTTTTTGCTGACCAATGCAAGTACAACTGCTTGCATTTGAGTACTTGCTGTTATCGAATACCAATCCGAGTATCTATTTAATGAGGATGAGAGGCGTTTTTGTTTTGTTTTTTGGTTATTTGTTTTAGATAAAGAGAAGCATCTCTGTGTGCTCAGGTGTGATGCAGGCATGTTGCTGCCATTTGCTGCCAGCTGACTACAACATTTAACTAATACGTAAGAAATAAAACTTACAATAAGTCGTTAGAAGCTTCATCAGTCTTTGATGCATCTGCAGTTTGCTGTATTTTAGCAATGCATCACCATGGAGCTAATGTTTTCGATAGCGTTGGTTTGTCTGTCTGTCAGCAACTTTACGGAAAAAGTACAGGACGGATTGACCTGAAATTTTCTCCAGCCGTGTGTCTCAGCCCAAGGACGAACCCATTAAATTTTGGTGGTGATCCAGATCAGCTTCTGGATCCAGGAATTTTTTGAAGGATTCTTTTATCATTGTGAGAGCTGCTTGGCGGAGCTCTCCGAATGCTTTTCTAGTTTTACATATTCAAACTTTTACCAGCTTAACAATCATATATTTGGAAAGCGTAGGAAACAGAATTAGAAGTAAACTTACCACCAACAAAGTGAATCCTGAATGAAATGCCTGAAACTGTAGGTGTGTATGTGGAGGTACTGCAGGTCAGGTTAGTGTGAAACTAACTTCAAACTCAGTTTATGAACATACACTTACATTAACTAAAATCTTTATTAGATACATTTTATTTAAGGATATATCCTTTTTTTTTTAAATGAAAGAAAACATGCATAGATATCCCTGGAATACCTCAAAGTACCCCGAGGGGTACCCCCATTTGAGAAACAGTGCCCTAAGACAGTAGTCCAATTCAAGGGTAAGTTTATTTTTTTTCCATCTGGACCCATTTCTTAGCATGAAATACATCCATTTACTCACCCAGACAGTTTTGGTGCAACTTGAATTCCTTCAGGAGATTTTTAGATCCACTCCAGATCAGCGTATGTCCAATATAATGTAAGCGATGCGGACAACCTCACGCAGCCTCTAAATAAGGCATTATCTGCCACAAACTCCTTCATTTCACCAATGTTTTGTTACAAAACATTAGTCGGACCCCCCTGTGAGCTTAAAGTGGCTTTTTTGTGGTGATCCGTCCTTATTTTGAACATTTTACTGCAGTGGCTTTGATGACGTAACTGTTTTGCGACACCATAGCAAATTAATGTCTGTAAATAAGGACGAATCACCATAAATAAGCAACTCAAAGCAGCCTGGAGCTCGCAGGGGGGTACAACTATTGTTTTGTAACAAAACATTGGTGAAATGAAGGAGTTTGTGGCAGATAATGCCTTATTTAGAGGCTGGATGTGGTTGCCTCATCACTGCCATTATATTGGACATACGCTGATCTGGAATGGATCTAAATATTTTCTGAAGGAATTCAAGTTGCACCAAAACTGTCTGGGTGAGTAAATGAACTCACATCTCATGCTAGAAAATAGGTCCAGGTTGAAAAAAAATGAACTTCCCCTTTAAGTGCCCCAATCGAATTATGAATGTAGCCCTATTTTAACTGTGTTTTTTTGCATACAGTCTATTTGACACAATATAAATTGAACTGAATAAGGCCAAAGTCACTATTTAGTGATTTAGGTTTATTCACTTTCATATTAATTTTCCAGACACAGATTTCTGAAAACAGTAACAATACATGTGTTCACATTTTATATATTCCCATCTTTTATATTGCAGGATGAAAATGTGCATATAAATACTTCAATACAAGAAAACAAGAAGGTATTGAAGTTGCTTATTCTTCCCGACCTGAGAGCACTTAAATGCTGCAGCATTGGGCTTTCACGAGCGCGTGGAGGAGCACGTGAAGGCAGCATCGCGCTCGCAAAAGCAGCAGAATTTTGCTATGTGAATGTGGGGGATGGGAAGCAGCAGCGCTCTGCTCAGCTCTGCTCTGCTCAGCCCTTTCTCTCTACATTGCAGGGCTTTCAGCCCATACTGCTCACTATATCTCTGGAAAACAGCTTCTCTTTTATTTAGTTTTATTAAGAAAGCAGCAGAAATAGCCACATGTATTTTATATTTTTGCAAACCCAACTTGTCTGTTTAGTGAAGGAGAGAATGCAGGGTGGAGGGGTCAGCTCAGCTGCTGTCTGCTTATATAGGCTAAGGGAGGAGTGTGTGCCTGTGTGTGTTAGCAGAAAGCACAGATACAGGGCTGTAAGAGAAGAGGGGGTAGGGAGCTTCTTTTTCTTTTTAGCATAAACTTGCTGTTTGTTATCAAGGGGCGAAGTCTGCTCTCGTCTCTCTTTCACATGTTTGAAAACAGCACCAGTCTGATTTTCTCTGCTCTTATTTTAGAAGAACCTTCAAAATGTGCTGCGTTTTCTACATTCACCTTGAAAAATATTAATGTTTTTTTTTTCCTTTGTGCAGCTGCAAAGTGACTTAAAAGCATTAAGTTCATATGGTTTGTTATATCTCTGTGGTAAAACAACATGATGCAAAGAGACCTGTGCAGCTGGGAGTGCAATGCGTTTATTTATGTGATTCTTGTTTTTAAGGATAAAGTGTTTCCCTTAAATGCCAAGCATCCTGTCCTAACCAGCTCAACAGCCGTGTGGCTCTCATGAAGACCAAACAAATAAGGAAAATATGATTGTTGAAATAATATAGCTTGGAAAGCAGACTTTTCTGAAATACTGATGTTGAATCAAAAACCATCATTCATATTCAGTCAAACTGAAGCTCACAGATGAAGAAAGTCCTGTTTTTATGATTAAATGCATCAACTAAAAAATATATTACAATAATTTCCAGTTTTTATCACAGTAACAATAAGATGTACACCTCCAATTCCAAAAAGGTTGGGATGCTGCGCTCTAAGTTGAGTTTACTAGAAATTTTCATGGAAATCTGTTGTCTTGAACAGTTTTTACTCATGCTGAATCTAGACAGGTTACGTTTTTATCAACTTAGGCGATAAGTAGTGTTTACTAAAAAAATAATAATTCACTTACAGTCGTCCTCAAAATGATTCCTACCCTCCCATTAAATAAGGGAAAAAAATCAGCTGCCAGTAAAATGAGCTGAAATTGAACAAAGTATTAATAAATAAAAATTTTATGAAAATCATGACATTGATTTTTAATTGTGGTTTGACAGAAATATGATAAACAAACAAACAAAAAAAAATGTTTTCTCTAATTTCCAATCAGACGTCTACACCTGCTGACAGGTATTATGGTCCACTGTTTATGAGCAAGGTGCTAATTTGTCAGGGACAGTTTTTATTTATTTATTTATTTTAATCATTCTTTTCAACTACAATTAAAAAACAATATTTCATTTCACTAAAGTAGAATTTTGCAAATTTTTTATTTAATATTACTTTTTTAGTTTCTTATTAACTGACTAACTTCTGTGAATTTAACTTTTCTTAAATAGGAGGATATGAATACTTTTAAGGACGACTGTAACTAATTTTCATTACACTCCAAGTTAAATCTCTGAGATCAAATTTACTCAAATCATTTTGGTTTAATTTCTGGAGATGTGACATTCATGAACGAATCGATTCTTTTGAACGGCTCTTTTAAATGAACGATGAGAATCGAGTCACAGTTGTGAGCCATTCTTATTTATACCCAAACTGCCTTCACGTGACCCGTGTGTACCATTTCTGCCTCAGATCCTTTTGTTGCCCTTGTTCCAGCTTCTTTTAGATATAAACAATACATAAAATTCATTCATTCAGAAATTCAATCATTCATTTTCTATGCGTCTTATTCCAGTTCTTGGCTGCTGGAAAGCTGGAGTCTATTCCAGCAAATGAGGCAGGGCCCTGGATGGGTCGCCAGTCCACTGCAGGGCCAACATCCAATCCAAAATGGGCTGATATCTTGCATGAAATGAAAATTTTCTCACTAAAGAATGAAATCTGGTTCTGTGAGATTAGCAAATGATTGAATTATATTTATAAATACAATTTATACAGCGTTTCAACTTTTTGGGAATTAAGGTTTAAATTTATAGGTTGTTGCATAAATGGACTCACTGTCACATAGGGAATCATGTGACAGACTTACCCTAACCACTACCACTGATTGCCTAAACCTAACCCTAACCAGAACCTAATTTTAACCTAAACAGTAAAAAACAAATCTTGACCTCCAAAAAGAGTTTTTTCTTAGTGAGGACCAGACGAAATGTCCCCACAATTACAAATGTCCTCACAATGTCAGTGTTTTGGTCCACACAACAATATAAAGACACGCCCACACACACACAAACACACACACATCTGTCCCAGGATGATGATTTAGGAGTGTTTACTTGTACCTCACTGCCGCCTCCCTGCGAGGATGACCATGATGCATCACCTTCGGCCCGGTGCTCCGGCTTTCCTGGCCGTCACCACGGCAGCAGCTTGGACTCAATCCAGCCTCCTTTTCTACAGAATAAATGTTGAACTGGCATCAGTTGTTGACTAGAAGATGGGGAAAGAAATGAACAATGTAAGGTTTTCCTGATTTTGTGAGAGTTTATTATTCATGTCATCAAATAAAGTATAAAATAAATTGAATTAATTAAAAAAAAGTAAATACAATTATACTAATACAATAATAATATAATATATAAATATACTTAATATATCATATGTATGTATATATATATATATATATAATGTATATATACATGTACAGTATATAAATATATAGTACATATAATATAATATAATATAATAAATTATCAAATTAAATAAAGTACTTTTATATCAAATTTGATTAATTTCATTTAATCAAATTTAGATATAATTAAAATAATATTGTGGACATAAATAATTTGTAAATTTGATTGCAAAAATTTGTTTTTCTTTAATGTGCTTACTTTGTTTAATTAATCTGAGCCTGGCAGAGTCTGTCACCCTTGCTCAGTTTTTTTTCCCTATTTTAATCCCTTTGGATCCAGTCTGGGAATGAAGCCACACAATCACCAAGACAACCCAATAATGTTGCATGGAATCTCCTAACAAGCATGCAGGCGAATTCAGACACACAAGCACGGTACACACTCGCACGTACAATAACCAAACACAAGCCTTACCTGACAGAAGTGTACACAGGGAAAATTTATGACAGTCAAGAGTCTGTTATTAGGACACACTTGTGCTTGACGCGGGTGTCCATCCCACACTGAAGCAATCCTGGCCACAAACACACACATACACAGTCAAAACTGTTGGGTGCTGTCCAGATGGTTGCCAAGCAGCAGTCCAATGCATTGTCTGGAGTGTGTAGAGGAAGGAAGTACCACTTTGTGAAGTGCTACGGGCATCCGGCTAGTTCCCAGACACTTTACGTGCACGTGTTGAACCTGCTGTTAAATGCACACCTGACAAACACACACCCACCGCTCTGTAAACAGTGCAGGAGTAAAGACTGTCCAGTAGAAGTCTTTCAGGCTCTCTTGTGGTTTTCCTGTGGTGTAAATGTAGGGAATCACTTTTATATTCACAACACAGTCAGTGCAACAGTATATGTTTAATCCAGACATACAGCTATGATAGATTAGATAGATAAGCGGATATTAAAAAAGCACCTGGGGTATTATCCTGCTGCCTCATAAGGTTATGCTTCAAATTAATCTTTTTGGCCGTTGTTCATACCTGATTTGATCAAACGGTATCAAACTTTTCACCACTCGCTAGAGCTCACACCGAACTGCCGAGGAGACCTTCACACTGTTCCCCTCTTTCTTTATATATTATTCTCTCCCGAGAAATGAAGTCCTCAAAGGAAGCTTGATGCCTTATGACAGGTTTGCTTTGTGTATTGGTTTATAATTTGCTTGGGGTTGCTTTTCTTTAAAAACTAAAAATATGAATACTTGTGGTTCACACGGGTACAAGCACTGAATCTTAAACACTCCTGATCACAACAAAGGCAGGCAAGGTTAAGTGCATTTAAAATGATGCTGTCCACCCTACAAGGACAGAGATGTGTTGGCTCTTCTTTCAGCAAAGGATGAAAAGAAACCATGTGGGGAATCATCTCTTCATGAGGAATCTCAACACTGTAGGAATACTGAAAACTGCTCTATTGTGGGTCACAGAGCCCAGTATGTGAGCTTGCCTTCACTATAAAAACAGTTTCATTCCTATTACTCACATCGCATCCTTTCAGTGTTTTAGCTGTGAGCTAGGGCTGACAAAGAGAAAAGAAAGGCCATCTTGTCCTGGATGGGTGGCAACATAACAAGGTCTCTTAAAATGTTCCTTTAAAGGGACTTGAGGCAGGAATTTGAAAAAAACAAACATGAATGTCCCTTTTTTTCATACTAATGGGTGATGAAGCGCTAAATACCAAAAATAACGTTTCCACCCATGTTTCTCTCCGTTGCCTTAAACAGGCTGTGTGCTGCAAAATGCGCTGCAATTCGGTGTCCGAATTTCCCGCGCTGCCCTGCGGACGTGACGTCAAATGACCTACATCCGCAGTTTTGATGCAGGAAAAAGATGGTTGCGTTAAATAAAAACACTGTAAGCGATAGTTATGGATTATTCTGCCGTCAGAATATGATTTAGATCAACTGAAAGACACTAAAAATTGTAACTACGAAGAAAAAGCTTAGTAAACAACATTATAGCTTTCCAGCTCTGCCATGCGGACGTGACGTCACATGACGCTACATCCGCTGTTTTGATATAGCACAAAGCCGGTCGCGGTAAATTCAAACACTGTAAGCGATTGTTACGGATTATTCTGCTGTCAGCAATCGATCCAGATCAACTGAAAGACACTAAAAAGTGTAACTACGGAGAAAAAGGTGAGTAAACAACATTATAGCTTCAGTTTGTGCTCTCGTGACGGCTTGGCTCGTGGCTGCAGTTACCTGAAGCGTCAGTCGAGGCAGTCGCGAGTTTCATTTCTTAATCTTGCCTCAAGTCCCTTTAAGACACACAACATAACTTTTAGACCTTAAAAATCGCGTTTCTGGCTTGTTTTGATGGCACGCCAACATTCATAATGTGCATTTTCGAGCCATCACTGTCCAGTGGCTCAGAAACTGCAAATTTTTAAAGTTTTGTATCCGGGACGCAGGCATGACGTTGCAGCCGGCCATTGGTTTCGCACTGCGTCATGTACTAGCAAACGGGTATGAACCAGATGTGAACACAGCAGGTGTTTTGAACGCGCATCATGGAGGATTCAGCAAAGAAAATCAAGGAAACGTTAGCGGAGGAAGAGAGGAAGGGACAGAACAAGACTCAAGATAAGACTGTCTTTTACTGGCTGGAGTGAATCACAGTACAGTTACGATGAAGATGGATGCTAGTTTAGCTGCTGATAGGGGGCGCGTCACTGAGGGGGGCGCGTCACTGAGAAAACTGCTAAAAGTTCTGTTGTGGGCCTTTAAGGACTGCACTTATGGCAAGTTAAACCAGCAAAAGGTCAATTATTCTTTTCAACCACAATTCAAAAGCAAAAGTATATTTTCCAAAAATGATAATCTACTACATTTTCATATATTGATATTATTATATATAAAAATATTATAACAATTTTGTATATATATATATATATATATATATGTGTGTGTGTGTGTGTGTGTGTGTGTGTCTATACAGTCATCCTCAATTTATTCATACCCTACAATTAAAGAAAAGGCTAAATTCACAATAGTAATTCAAATTACAAGAAAATAAAGAAACTAATGATAAATAAAAATTTACAAAATTCTTATTTAGCGAAATAAAATGTTTTTTTCAATGTTGGATGAAAATAATAATAATAAAAAAAACTGTCCCAGACACATAAGAGCACCGTTCCCATGAACAGTGGACCAAAATACCTGTCAACAGGTATAGAAGTTTTTGAACATTACAGAAAACACCTGATTGCAGTGATAGCTTCAGAATCCCATCGTGCTTGTTTACTTGCTTTATTTTTTGTGTGTTTGTTTTTAATATTTCTTTCGGACCACAATTCAAAATAATGTCATGATTTTCATAGAATTTTTACTTATTACTTTTGTCAGTTTCAACTAATTTCACTGACAACTGATTTCTTTCCTTCTTTAATTTGAGGGTATGGATAATTTTTAGGATGACTGTATATATGAGGGGTGCAACGATACAAAAAATTCACAGTTCACTTGGTTCGATACTTTAGTGTCATGGTTCAATATCTTTTTTTCTGATACAAAACCCCCCATTTTCATGCCTTTTATAACCCACTGTGCTTTTGTCCACAACAGCTTACCATCATGATTATACACCATGCACAGCCATGTTGGAAGGGGCCAACTCCAAACTGTTCCCACGAAGTTGGGAGTATGGAATCGTCCAAAATGTCTTGGAACAAAGGGGCTAAGCCCAGCTCCTGAAAAACAACCCCATACCATAATTCCCCCTCCACCCAACTTTACACTCGGCACAATGCAGTCAGACAAGTACTGTTGTCCTGACGACTGCCAAACCCAGACTCGTCCATCAGATTGCCAGATAGAGAAGCACGATTCGTCACTCCAGAGAACGCCTCCACCATCGTGGCGGCTGCTTTACACCACTGCATCCACGCTTTGCATTGCACTTGGTGATGTATGGATGGATGCAGCTGCTCCACCACGGAAACCCATTCCATGAAGCTCTCTGTCACTATCTTTGTACTGTGTCTTTACCTTTTCCCTCTTTTTTCTTCCTCTCCTTCTTATCCCTCTCTTCTGTTCTTGAGCTGATCTGAAGGCCACATGTTGTGATTGACTCTGCAGAAAGTTGGTGACCTCTTTGCACTGTACGCTTCAGCATCTGCTGACCCCGCTCCATCAGTTTATGTGGCCGACCACTTCATGGCTGCGTTGCTGTCGTTCCCAAACACTTCCATGTTCTTATTATACAGCTGACAGTTGACTGTAGAATATTTAGGAGTGAGGAAATTTCACGACTGGATTTGTTGCACAGGTGGCATCCTATCACAGTTCTACGCGGGAATTCACTGAGCTTCTGAGAGCGACACATTCTTTCACAAATGCTTGTAGAAACAGTCTGCATGCCTAGCTGCTTCATTTTATACACCTGTGGTCATGGAAGTGATGGAGACCTGATTCCCATAATTTGGATGAGTGAGCAAATACTTTTGGCAATATAGTGTATGTATGAAAAAATATTATTATTATTTTTTTGCTTTGTATTATTTTACAAAGTATGTTTCATGTTATCTACATTTTTCTTGTGTCTGTGTGTAATTGGTGTATTAAAACCTGAATCCTTGCTGTACTTACCTGACAATAAATATTAACTTATAAATCTTTCAAATTTCTGTTCAAGCAAATATTCATAGTGGAAGACGGGATCAAGGAGCCACGTTTGTAATATAAGAGGTGACAGTGTGGGGATCTGGATTTGTTTTGAGGTAAAATAACAACTATAATTCAGACATGATGAAACAGGCTTGCAGAGATATGGATGAAATCGACATGTTGAAAATTGAGTGATTAAGTTACCTGTTACAGAGCAGCCCCTTGAGCATATATCAGTATGAACTGTGGCAGGACAAGAAGGTGAATTGAACACAAGCGAATGGATGTGAAAGCAAAACAAAAACAAAAATGAATTGTAGTTGTACATTTCCAGCACCAAAAATAGTCCTTAGAAACCGAAGGAGCATTTTATGGCAAAACTGTTTTCAAGGTGCAATATCAGCGTTGTGATAAGAGGCAACTGTATTGAAAAATGGGCGATGTAATTTACTCTCAGGGCCCCTAAGATGCTCAAGAGACCAATCTTCTCATATATTGAAATTGGATGTTTTCAGCTGTTACCAGTGAGATCATTTTCTTGTTCCACTCTTTCAGCCTTTTGTTTACAGATGCGCCTTTTGTTGTGCCTGAACTCTTCCCTCTTATGGGGACTGTTGTTTGTGCTGTTTCAAGCATGATTGCTTTAACCTACGGAGGGTGAGGAGGAGGTAAAGCTGGGAGAAAAAAAACCCATAATGCACTAACATAGCAGTTTAATGTGAGCTAGGTGTGGGAGTGGATGATGAAACAGAAAGAGTATTTTCTTTAAACACAAATTTGCCACATAAAAAAGGCTGTTTGCAAGGTGTCGTACAGTAATTTGTCCCACCTCGTTTCTTTATATTTTGCTCCAAGGAGCCAGAATTTGTTTTAACCTTTTAAAGTGATCTTGAGAAATATCTCTCCAGGCTTTTCTCTGAGTTTTTCTTTGGATGTTGGCTGCTTTTGAACTCAGTTTCAGCCCAGTCTTTGTACCTGGTTGTTTTCAGAAGAATGTGTATTTGTTTTGCTTTGGTTTTTTTCACATTAACGTACTAAAGCATAAAAGGCATGTAACTCCAGGGATATTGCGTCCACACATAACAGATGCTTTGCAAATTTTATATATCATTTTTATTTATTTTGGTAATGGCAGCTTGTCACAAAGCTGCATAATTTGTTTCAAACTCTTGAGTTGTATCCATGAAATGTGGGAGATGTTTAGTATTTATTATGTCTTGCTGAATTCAGAATGGAGACTTGAGTGACTTTGAAGATGGCATCTCCTTATGGTAACAGAGAATGGTCTATGAAAGAGAAAATATCCAGTGAGCAGCAGTTGTCTGGGCCAAAGTGTCCTCTTGATGTCAGAGGAGAATGGAAAGACTGGTTGAAGGAGAAAGAAAGGGAACAGGGACTCAAATAACCACCGGTTCCAACCAAGATATGCAGAATAGCATCTGAACACTATGAATATTGGCATTAAAATGTGATATTGGAAAATATTGTCATTGGTTTTTTTGGGCCGATACTTTTACAAATGAAATTTCACGAGATCTCATCGTTCCATTGCAAAATCTCGCCAGATCTTGTTCCATTAGCATCGGTCCAGTGTGTAGAAAAGGCCCATTTATTCTGGAAGAACTTCATATCCCAGCATTCCTTTTAATCCTGTGACTACAGATGCAGGCATGAAAAAGTTCCTCCTTTTTCTGCCAGAAGTGGTGCAGTAATAGTGCACTATTACTGCACTATCACTGGCTGAACGATTTGTCCCGCAAATACGCCATCACGTACGGTGTCCAAACTTGGCGTGTGGAAACATCCTTGTTCCGGGCATTCATTTATGCTCTGAAATCGTTTCCCCTGGGTACACAGGTGTTTCTCTGTGCGATTGAATTAGCAGACAAGTCGCTGGCAAGTGGCTGGTAAGTGGCTGGCAGTCGGCAGAAAGGGGAACTTTTTCATGCCCAGATCTGTACGGTGCAGCTGCTGCTGCTACAGACTAACTTGCTTTGAAGCTGCTTATAATATGTCTGGTTTTAAGTTGTTGGTTAAGTTACCAAGTTGTTAGAAACATTAGAATTAGCCACATATTGGCTAATACCTGCTAGTATCTGATATACAGTATGGCAGCCAGATGTCAAAAATAAACTCCTCTGGCTGAGTTAAGGCTATCTTAGGATCTTTGCTCTATATGTATATGAGATATACAACCTCACAGTTGTCTGCATAGATCAGTATCGGTTGATATTGGAAAATAAGAGTTGGACAATATCGGATATTGGTAAAAAAGCCAATATTGAACATCCCTACTGAACACACAACCCTATCCAACCTTAAAGCAGATCCAGATGGGCTACAGCAGCAGAAGACCACACCGGGTGCCACTCCTGTCAGCTAAGAACAGGAAACTGAGGCAACAGTTCACACAGACTCACCAAAACTGGACAATAGAAGATGGAGAAACATTGCTAGTCTGATGAGTCTCAATTTTAGCTGCAACAATCAGCTGATCAGCAGAGGCGGAGCTACAGGGGGGCCGCGGCCACCCATGGCCAACCACTGGCAACCCCCACACTTTAGCCGGGCAGCGCTCAAGCAGTTACAGGGACCCCAAGCTGCTTCCAAACCACTTTCCCTTTTCTTTTTAGACACTAGCTACCCCATACAGTTGGAAGTTTTGAGACCGGAGATGCAGAAGTTGAAAATCCCAGTTTTAAGCTTGTCTCACTGAGATATTGCGATTGGGGAAAGAAAGCTGCTGCTTCACATGAGAGACCCAAAACTGCTTCCAAACCACTTTCCCTTCTTATTTTAGACACCAGCTACCCCATACAGTTGGAATTTTTGATTTGGTTGATCTGTATTGGCCTTTAGGAGCTGAAATCTACATATATATAAAAAAACATGGGCTCTGAGATATCTACTTATGGCCACCCCTATACTAGTAATGGTAACTCCCTGGCCACCCCAGTGAAAGAGTTTTGGCTCCGCCACTGCTGGTAGGGGTATGAAAGCATGGCTCCATCCTGCTTTGGATTAACGGTTCAGGCTGCTGCTGGTGGAATGGTGTGAGGGAGATTTTCTTGAAACATCTTGGGCCCCTGAGTAGTAGCAGCAACGCAGCATGACTGTTAGTGACCATGCCCATTCCTTGCTGACCACATGATGCCCATCCTCTGATAATAACTTTCAGCAGAAATTAGTTTCTTGAACATGACGATAAGTTTATTGTACTCCACAGACACCAAATCTTAATGCAACAGAGCATCTTTGGGATGTGGTGGAACGGGAGATTTGCATCATGGATGTGCAGCCGACAAATCTGCAGCAACTGTTTGATGCAATCATGTCAATGTGGAGCAAAATCTCTGAGGATTTTTTCCACACCTTGTTGAATCCATGCCACCAAGAGTTAGGGAAGTTATGAAGCAAAAAGGGAGAACAACCTGGTTCTAGCAGCAGTCGTCCTCAAAATTATTCACCCTCCAATTAAAGAGGGAAAAAAAATCAGCTGCCAGTGAAATAAGTTGAAATTGACAAAAGTAATAATACATAAAAAATTTATGGAAATCATGAGATTGAGTTTGAATGGTGGTCTGTAAGAAATATTTTTAAAAAATTGTTGAGCAACACTTTGAGGCAATCACTGCAATCAGGTGTTTTCTGTAATGTTCAAACAGACGTCTGCACCTTCTGACAAGTATGTCCACTGTTCGTGGGAAAGGTGCTCTGATGAATCTGGGCCGATTTTGGTTGTTTGTTTTTTTTAAATATTATTTTCAACCACAATTCAAATATTTCATTTCACTAAATTATAATTTTTTAATTTGTATTTTTTTTTTATTAGTTTCTTGTTACAGACCCCTTCACGGCCGACGTCACAGTGACGTCGCTGCTGTAGCTGGAGGCAAAAACAGAGGAAAGCGCGCAGCAAAGACTGTAGAAATGAACTTTCTCAGGTGTTTTTACAACTTTAAAAATATCGTGTTGTTGTGTGTTTGGGTGCCAGGATAGTTTGTGGCAGTAAATTTAAGTGTTTTAGGACACCAGTGGGCACTCGTCCTCAGAAAAAATGATGACATTTATGGTTTAATGCAATAAGATAAAAAGACTGAACAGAGACGATCATCAGCATTGCTCGCGTTTTCAGTTTAAATAATACTGCTGAATGATGCAACAGGACCCTAGTCTGCAATATAAAACTGAAAACGTCAAATATGTTCTGCTTTTCCCTAAAAGCAATACGACGAATCATCATAACACACATCAGAACCGTGTAACAGTTACTGCATTGCAAGTATTTCCGTTAGCTTAAACTTACCAGCCATGCAGGTGCAGTTTGCTCTTAAAATGATTATGTTTTCCCAACTGACGACAATCCAGGTCTCATACGTACTGTAGATCTCAAACATAGATTGAAGTACTTAGAACGTGTCGTGACCATTTCTGACACAGATTAGCATTAGCTTGGATTAGATGTCCGGCCACTTCACCGTCTGCAACGTAGAAGATCCCCATGTCTCCCCTGTTAGGTCTCTGGATCAGCCAGCTGCTTCCATCTGCTAGCGTTAATTTACTAAAACAGCTGTCACGGTCCGTAGAATGTCTGGACATATTCCCACAATTTCCAGACTGAAACACGTTTGAAAAATCTCCATTTACAAAAAAGACACCAAAACCTGCTAGCTAGGTAAGATCCTGAATGAACCCGCTAGGTAATATAGCGTCTAGAGCTGCTTTTGCCTCCAGGTTAAGCCCCGCCCACCAAAAACGTCACAGTGTTTGTAAACTTTGAAAAGGTCTATTTGAATTATAGGGGATTATCACACTTACCGGAAGTTCCCGGATTTTGGGCACTTCCTCTTCCGGGCCATGTTAACGACAGCTGTTCCTGCTCTGTTATACTGTTTAAATCGGATAAACTCCAAACATACTCAAGTTTTCATTCTAGACTGAAATGATACTAAGGAAGAAGTGGATCAAAACGATCGATTCGCCGCGGTGAAGGGCCGAACTTTATAATAAAACACACGTTTGTCGCCGGTGGGGCACAACACCGGCACTTCACAGCATGCTAGCATTAGCCAGCTAGCGTTTACTGACATGCTTAACATTGTGCGTATTAAAACACACAAACATCTGAAAATCGGGTCTGTACCTCCCCGTTTCCAGTGGAACAACTGGGGACTGCCAAGAAAGGAGACACTTTCAGATGCTTGTGTGTTTTCAGCCGCACAAAGTTAGGCACGTTATTGAGCTGGCTAATGCTAACCTGCTAACACGACTGCGCAGTATGCCGGCCACAAACAAACGTGTGTCATTTTATTATAAAGTTCAGTCCTTCACCGCGGCGAATCGGTCGTTTTGATCCACTTCTTCCTTAGCATCACTTCAGTCTGGAATGAAAACTTGGCATTGGCGTTTATCCGATTAACAAAGTTTAACATAGAAGTAGCTGGCGGACTACTGTTAGCAGGTTAGCATTAGCCAGCTTGATGACGTGCCTAATTTTGTGCGGCTGAAAACACACAAGCATCTGAAAGCGTCTCCTCTCTTGGCAGTCCCCAGTTGTTCCACTGGAAACGGGGAGGTACAGCCCCGATTTTCAGATGTTCAGATGTGTTTTAAGACGCACAATGTTAGGCACATCAGTAAACGCTAGCTGGCTAATGCTAGCATGCCGGTGTTGTGCCCCACCGGCAACAAACAAACATGCTACGTTGTTTTATTATAAAGTTCGGCCCTTCACTCTGGTGAATCGCTTTGATCCACTTCTTCCTTAGTATCACTTCAGTCTGGAATCCGTGAAAATTTCAGTAGGGTTGGCGTTTATTCACGTTATCTACGAAGTAAAGCAGGGACATTGAACTGGGCCGGAAGTGAGCCCTCTAAGTGTTTCAAACCGGAAGTTCGGAACACGGAAGCGTGATAATCCCCTATTATTGTGAATTCAGCCTTTTCTTTAAAGGAGTAATGACATAGCAGTAAAAACTGGTTCATGTAGTTGACTTCATGTAGTTGGGGGCTGTTTTGTTGATAGTGTGCTCTTATTGGAGCAATTAAATTACGTAGAATGATAGCCTGCTGTCTGATTCAACTGTTTCTGAGCAGAGAGACAAAGCTGACAGACCATAAACAGGAACTTTGATTCTCACTCTGGACATTTACATGACCTCATCAGTACACAACAGATCATATTATACACCCAAAACCGCAGAAAAGAGAAATTTGATGTCATGGCACCTTTAATCATTTTGAGGATGACTGTATGTGGACCTAATTACGTGTCTAGTAACTGCATATGTGGAGTAACTAGTTATGCAGCACGACCCCATGTGTGGCGGCACACTTCATGACCTTTTGCATCCATGCTGGAATAGCCACTGGGGGGGTGAGGGGGGGGAGGAGAACCAGCACCACCCACCAGTCTGCTCTGAAAACAGAACTTTATCTTGACTCTGCTGGGAGGCTGCAGGATACAAGACTACAAGGCTTTGAAAGACTTTGAGACACTCTTGTTTGTGGCTGCTTATTGTCCTGCAGGGGAAGGAAAGCTTAGGATCAGGGTGGCTCTGGTTGGGGGTCAGATCTTATATCTTTGCATTGAAATGCTGATGAGAAAGACAATCAGCTGTTACTGCTCTTTTGCTGTAACTCTGGCAGACACACCTCCAAGATGAATACCAGGAAAACAAACCTTGAACGCTGATGTGTCGCGGCTGCTTACCTTTTTCTTCCCACGTATTGAGGAAGGAGGATACAGGGATTAAGAAACAAAATGCACTATAATGTGTGACAATAAAGGAAAACGAGGCTGAGCATATGACTTTCCAGTTTTTCTCCATCTGCTGCCAGTTGAGTTGATAAAACATAATCCGCGGTTTCCTCTGAATGTGATATGAGAGCTTACAATTTGGAATGCATCATTTGGATCATTTAGGATTTGGATCAGGTTCACATTTGAAGAGGGTATTTGAACCAGAACCTTAAGAGACACTGTGAGGCTCAGCTCATGCCAAATAGGGCATTTATAAAAGGCTGGCACAGGCCCTGCAGAGTAAAGGCTGGCAGAGGCATGATGCCCACATCATAGTGCCAACTAAGGGTTTTGTTTGGCATGTGTCTCTGTAGTATGGCTTGTCTCCTCCAGACAACTGGCCCCAGAACAACTTAGCATTAGGTTGCAGAAGCTTTGCAAGCTGAAAATGATTAATTGAAAAGCCAACTGTCTGTGGGAGATGACATGCAAGAAATAAATGACGGTAAAGTTGCCTCCTTCAGTCCTCAGCTGTCTGTTTGGATTGCTTTAAAACATTTTTTTTGTTTAAAATAACACAATTTTAATGTAAAGTAAGTGTAATTATTCCTGTGTCTGTCTTTGGACCTCCAAGCTCGCATTATGCCGAGTCATTTTCTAACACAAATGGATGGATATACTCGAGCTTGCAGTGGTGAACACGGAGAAGCTGGAAGCTGAAAGTTTCCGCTGATGCAGGTCGAACGGACAGTTTCAATGAATAACCGATCGAGGTGGTAAAAAAGTAAGAAATACAACACACATCGCATTTAAATCAACCAGTATCCTCCAGTGGCCAACTGTGAAGCCATCTAGAAGTCCAAAATATTTGTAGTTCTTCCTTCATCCACTAGGGGCTCCAAAACAGAGCAAATCCTCACAGACTCCCATATTAAAAAGACCAACTTCATAGCAGAAATAAACATGTTTACAGCTGAAATAAAATGTTTACAGCCTGGTTCAAAACATCATTTTAGATTTAATAGGTCAAGTTTACCTTCATCACTGCTGCCAACTCTTTAGGGAGAAAAGTCATTATTGGCTACCTTTAAAATTGCTAGATGTCGCTCAGTGGCGTCATTTTGACGGACAGTCAGTTTCACACATGCACTGTACCATGTGATGATTTCCAAATTATTTATTATTTGACATGCTTTGTTGCTAATTCACAAGAGTACTGAAGGGGTGACACATAGGCCTGGGATGATAATCAATAAATCAATTAATCGCACAATATATTAAAATTGACTTAAAGGTACAGAATGTAGAAAATCAAAGATCAGTGGCCAAAAAATTTTATATATAGTTCAAAACTGTGTTTCTATTGATGTGTAATTGCTGCACTAGATACATATACTAGATTATATGTTTATTTTCTTAGAATAAGTCATTTATATCTACTTGCTAGGTGGTGCACATATGGAGGCTGCCATAGTTGTTCCACCATTTCTTCTACTGTGTCCCTGAATGGACAAAACAATGTGTGAAGTGATAACCCTCTGAACTTTAAAACTGCTGTATCAGCTTTGTTTAATGGGAGTTAGAGCACTGTTTGGGATCAGTAATGCCTTAAAAGACATTAAAAAATAGTTACTCACAGTCCAGTCATAGCTACACCTGAGACCACTGGATCCACTCACAGATAAAACATGTTTTTGTCGAGGAGAATTTGGCCACTAACGGCCACCGTACATTCACAACAGTGCTTGGAATATGAAGTCATTTGAAAGAAAACGTCTTTTCTTTCAATACTCATCCTTACCACTAGATGTCAGTAATTCTTACATACTGTACCTTTAATAATTATTTGTTTTCCTCGTCTCTTGCCTCCAAACACGCTGGGTGACAAGAGGGTTCACTCTGAGCATCGTCTCAGCACCTGGGCGTGTTTGTGGCTCAGCAGTATGAAACGAAGGGAGTGCACCATCTTGTCGGTCATTCAGGATCTTTGTATCTGTGGAAGGAGGCGGAGCTGCAAACACATCCACAGACTGCAGCAAGTGAGCTTCCAGAAGCTTGGAAACATTGATTGTAAACCTGACAGACCTTTTTTATTTAATTTTTTTGTGTGTATTTATTTAGGAAATTTAAAAGTTTTGGTTCTGGACATCAGCCTACCAGTTCGATGTATATATAAATGATATGAACTGCAAATTTCAGAGCTTACAGGAGCACTTCATTTTGTTGATGGGAGTGATTAATGATTATGGAAAAACACTTTTGAACAAAATAATACATTTTTGTGAATAGACCCCATGCACAACCCTAACCCGCCACGGACAAAACTTGATATAGACCAATCCGGCCAAACGCCACAACTAGACCGTCCACCATTGCCACAGTGGCATTTCTGTACATGTGTAATGAGAACAGATGAGAATCTGACTTTTTTTCTTAACAACATGGAGGAAATCTGGAAGGACTGTCACATTCCTGGTTGTTAGAACATCAGGGGAAAACTTTAATGTGGTAATAAGTGAATAAGAAGATCACAGACATTTATTTCATGAAGATTTCTGCTGTCTGTGACAAAAGTGGACGCTGCTGCTCAGTCCACTGATGTCAGTGTGTTCGTATCGGGGGGAATATCAGAGCAGAGGAGGAATAACTTGCTGCCACAGCTGAGAAAACACTGGATTTAATCCCCAACAACAAACACACGGTAAATTATGATGAACACTCATTAATCTGACACTTTATTTCACGTATCTATGCTCCTGAAAGTGCACCGCATAACATTATCATGCTAGCTAATGCTAACAGAGACAGCTGTGGTGTTGCTGAGAGTTAATGACTAATCTGGGAGATATTGTGAAATATAAGTTATTTGCTCTGATCAGGGAAACATTGTGACCAGAAAATAAAAACAGTTCAGTCAGAAACAGAAACAGATCAGGAAGACGGTGTCCTGCAGCCTTTAGTTTCATCTACAGGACATGTGAAGGCTACGTGGTCTATACTGTCCTTAAACAATACCAAAAGCCAAATATGTGATAAAATAGAAAAGTAACAACCTTTAAAAGAGTTTTTTTTTTTTTTTTTTTAAACTTTAATAAGTAGACTAATCACGAGATGTGCTTTTTATTCCAGTGTGGCTTGACTGTAAAAGCCAGCTTCCGGAGATGAATTATAGTTTAAATCAGGGGTGCCCAGGTCCGGTCCTCGAGAGCTACTATCCTGCAGTTTTTAGAATATACCCTCTCCAACACATTTGAATCAAATGGCTAATTCCCTCATGAACATGTCATTCAGCTCCACAGAGGCCTGGTAACGAGCCAGCCATTCATTTAATTCAGGTGTGTTGGAGACTGGATGCAACCAAAATGTGCAGGATAGTAGCTCTCAAGAACTGGACTTGGGCACCCTAGTTTAAATTAATGCATCGATGTAAAACATAAATAAATAAACAAATAGATGTCAGAATACTTTACAGATCTCTGGATAAAATACCTATAAGTTTTCATTACCTTAGACGACTGTCCAACGTTGTAAATCCAGATTTTCACGCTGCTTTCCATGTTGGTAGATAGGAGGTAATTGGGACTCGTTCCCGTTGCAATGCCGGCATCGCGAGATGGCGCAACACACAAAACACTCGTTGGATTAGTCTATAGAATATAAAATTCCTGGATCCATAGTCATCCACTTGCAGTAATCCACGCCCTGTCACGGATGAAGCTTCTTGTGGAGTTTGTATAGACTGGACCAAAACTGTCTTTTCCCTTCTTGTGATCTCATAAGCAAAAACTTTTTTGCCGACTATGTAACCAGCTTTAACCCCTCAAGCCGATCCCTTCAGTATTCGCCCAAGCTCAAACCAAATCGGCAAGTGAGTCATGCTGTCTGCCCTCAAAAACCAACCAGGAAGCAGTATTCTCCCCCACATATTTCTATGCTGTAGCACTAGCTGGTAGTCCTGAAGTCATTGTAATGTTGGCAACAGTGAAATGACAAATATTTTATCTCCAGGTGGAAACTGCCAGACATTTGTGATGTTGTTAATGAAATGTGTGTATTCCATACAGGGGCAAATGCAGAAATCCCAATGACAGTGCATGAGGGGAAGAAATGCATCTAACCGCTGCATGATAGCAGCTCTCGAGGTTTAGACTTCGACACAGAGCAGTTGCAGATCAGATCAATTCCAGGTTTCTCCAGGCAACATGCAACCAAAAAACCTAAAAGAATGTAGGCTAGGTCAAAATGAGAAGAACTATGGATCGCTTATATAAACTGGATGGATATCAAAAATGTAATATACTGTAGTTTGTATTTTTGCACATAAACAAGCGACCTAATACGGGTGTGATTTTGTCGGAGGACTTGTTGATTTTACATTGCACAGTTTTACGTGTCAGCAGCACGTAATTTGAAGCAGAAAAGTTGGTGTCTGGGACACGAAAAGCTTCACCATTGACTTAACATAGTTTCTAGTTTTATTTTTGGTTGTTCATTTTCTAATAACATTAATACAGTTCTTCCAAGACCAATATAATACAATAAAAAAGGGGGTTGGGCAGAAGCAATTCTTTATTATAGCCCACCTTGAACATAAAAAAAAACAAAAAACAACTCAACAACAATGAAAGTAAACTTTTGCAATTAATTCATATTCCTGTACATGAATTACCATTACATTAAGCAAATGAATAAAGAGACTTTATCCAATAATTATTCACATATTTTATATATATTAATCATTTCACTTTTTAAAGATTGTTTAAATTTTGATAGAGAACGTATAAACTTAACTTGATCATCAAGATCATTCCACAATTTGACACCAGCAACTGAAACACATCTTTGCTTAAAGATTTACTTCCCTCATCATTTCATTAATATTTCTGTGTTCTCCATTATTATTGAATGCATTCTGCATCGTTTCTGTTTAAAAAAACCTTCTGGTTGCTTTGTTTCCAGCTGTATTTGTATGCTAGAAGAGAGGCTTGTGGTCCAACGGCAGGCTTTTCCGGGTCCTTCTCATGAATTTCCGTCTGATTGGCCCCCTCCCATGAATGTATGAAGGAACCTCCTCCCCCCCACTCTGTGTACGTAACAGAGCACACGAACGAGTTTGTTCGGCCATGCTAGTAAACAGTTAGCTAACTTAGCTTCTCAACTCCGCAGCTACAGTCGTGCTGTCTTCATTTCTAGTGCGGAGGGGAGGGTTACCTGCCTTCCCATGGGCGGATATAAACCCACGTGGGATACGCCATTTTCAATGTGACGTAGAAGCAAACGGCTTTTCCCGATTCGCTCTTTTCTCCGTATTGTTTCTATGAAGAGGAAACACAGCCGGTGGAGGTGACGCATGACTAGCAAGCGCAGCATGTGTAAGTAACCGGGGGTGTCCCTACGTTTTTCAAAAGCAAGTTAAACTGGTTTTCAGTGGAAGGAGATCTTTAACATTAGTTCTTATTTTACTTTGTTCATACCGAAGAACACCTCTTAAATTATACTGTCCTCTTCTTACTTGGAAGAAAGATCGAAAGCTCAAAGGAAGACTCCAGTGGGCAACACGAAACATAATTTCCAACACTTTTAGTTTGACTATGTTCATAAATTTCAACTGCTTGGATTTTATGAATAGACAACTGTTTGTTTCCAGAAATCCAGCCTTATTTATTATTCGTATTGTTCTTTTTTGCAATTTAACAATTGGTTCTAGGTATGTTTTGCAGGCATCTCCCCAGAGTTCTGACCACAAGTCCACAAGTATGGCAACACAAGAGAGGAGTACAGTATTTGCAGACACTTTGTATTCAGTAATGTTTTAGTTTTATAGAGTATAACATTGCTCAACTTTATGTGCCAGTGGCACATAATTAGAAGCAGTTAGGTGTCCCACGTAACTGCCAGAGCAAAAAAGACATAATTTTTGCTGGGGTGGCCAGTAGGGTGAGCAGCTTTTTCTTCAAGGCCACCCCTGGCCACCCCTTGAAGGTGCCATGGGGTATTATCACGCTGACCGGAACTTCCCGGTATTTGGGCACTTCCTCTTCCGGGCCATTTAACATCAGCCGTTCCTGCTCTGTTATACTGTTTAAATCGTATAAACTCGAAACATACTTAAGTTTTCATTCCAGACTGAAGTGATACTGGATCAAAAGCTGGATCAAAGCGGTCAATTTGCCGCGGTGAAGGGCCGAACTTTATAATAAAACACACGTTTGTTTGTCGCCGGTGGGGCACAACACCGGCACTTCACAGCATGCTAGCATTAGCCAGCTAGCATTTACTGACGTGCTTAACATTGTGTGTCTTAAAACACACAAACATCTGAAAATCGGGTCTGTACCTCCCCGTTTCCAGTGGAACAACTGGGGACTGCCAAGAAAGGAGACGCTTTCAGATGATTGTGTGTTTTCAGCCGCACAAAGTTAGGCACGTTATCGAGCTGGCTAATGCTAGCCTGCTAACACAACTGTTTAGTCTGCCGGCTACAAACAAATGTGTGTTGTTTTATTATAAAGTTCGGTCCTTCACCGCTGCGAATCGGTCGTTTTGATCCACTTCTTCCTTAGCATCACTCAGTCTGGAATGAAAACTTGGCATTGGCGTTTATCCGATTTACAAAGTTTAACAGAGTAGTAGCTGGCGGACTACTGTTAGCAGGCTAGCATTAGCCAGCTCAAAGACGTGCCTAACATTGTGCGCTGAAAACACACACGCATCTGAAAGCGTCTCCTTTCTTGGCAGTCCCCAGTTGTTCCACTGGAAACGGGGAGGTACAGACCCGATTTTCAGATGTTTGTGTGTTTTAAGACGCACTATGTTAAGCACGTCAGTAAACGCTAGCTGGCTAATGCTAGCATGCTGTGAAGTGCCGGTGTTGTGTCCCACCGGCGACAAACAAACGTGTGTTTTATTATAAAGTTCGGCCCTTCAGCGCGGCGAATCGATCGCTTTGATCCAGCTTTTGATCCAGTAGTACTTCAGTCTGGAATGAAAACTTAAGTATGTTTGGAGTTTATACGATTTAAACAGTATAACAGAGCAGGAACGGCTGTCGTTAACATGGCCCGGAAGAGGAAGTGCCCAAATGCCGGGAAGTTCCGGTAAGCGTGATAACCCCCTATTGCATTTCAACTCATTGATTAGTCATCCACCCAGCCAACATTGAATTAAATTGTGGCTGTATATATGGGACCCAAGTGGGATTGTCCACAGTTTCCATAGTGGCCCCAAATGTGTTTTCCCATGTGGGTTTCCACATATGGGGCCCATGTAACTTAAACTATGAGATCTGCAAATTTGCCCAGTTCAAGCCCATGCCTACAGGCTATACGGGAAAACACAGGTGGGACCACCATGGAAACCATGGACAAACCCACTTGGGTCCCATATATACAGCGAAAATTTAACCCATATGGGCCCCACGTGGAAATGCTGGCTTGGCACATCCCTACCAAAAACCTAATAAGCCAGAGCCTAATGAGATGATGCAACGTCCTGATTGGATGCTGATTGGATGCTGATTGGATGCTGATTGGCTGAAAGTTAACTTGCTGCCCCGAAACCTGACTCCGGCAGATGGATTTGCTCTGCATCTCCATCTGGGAACCAACCATTACAGTAGTTTTGGGAAGGGGCGAAAATACTGGTTAGCTGATTGGATAAGGCATCTGTCTATCACCGCCTATGTTGGTGATAGACGGGACAAATCAACCAATCAGATCAACGAAGCATACGACCTACTAACAAAGCTACGACGAAAAACAAGAGCAAAAACAAATTTTCCTTTGAGAAAAGCCTCCAGAGGAGCGTTTTTCTCTCCTCTCAGTGAAGAAATACTCTGTAATTCCGATAAAACTTGAGCGATAGCCACGCTGACGCTAGTTTCGTCCGCTGAAGCCGCGATATTGTTTAGACTTAACTGTCGCTTCTCGTTGCGTCACACCTCAACCCGCCTCAAAGCCAACGCCGACCGGACGTTCGTTTGGTGAACTCTCCAAAATCTCTTCAATTGAAAGAAGCCAGACTGATCTGCGAGTGAAAACCTGAAGCTCGCAAGATCAGGATGGTTTCACGAGGCTACTGCCCCGACTCCAACTGAGAACAATTTTATAACAAGCAGGATAAAGCTGCAGAAATGTCGCCTGCATGATACTTCATACCTACTGAACTCTTTTTCATGTCAGAGCAAAAGGAATGAAAAAGAAAAATGTAATCTGTTCAATGTTTTCTGTCCTGCCTCCATGTGTCACATTCATGGGAGCTGTTAATGAACACTACGCAGAGGCAATAAGTATGTCACTATCTTTTATCATGACCCTTCTAACTCAGAGATTTGTTTGGAGGCCTCTGAGAGAGATTTTGATATCCCTTGTTTGATAGCAGCCGGCGCCACATGGGCTGTAGGAACACCGTCAGGGACAGCAGCGATGCTTTATTTAAGGCAGAGAGCAATTTCTGTCCTGCAAAAGTACTAATCAAGACAGTAGAGAAAGAGGGGCATAGATGAAGAGATGATGAATAGAAGAAGTCATTTACAGCGCCTCATTTTAACCTGTCAGAAAAGACTACTTTAGGAGAAATTTAATTAAAAGAAAATAGCGAAGAGGTGGAGTAGACTGCATTTTAAAGGAGGCTCTCACCCCAAGTGTGCCTTTATCTGTCATTCAAAGCTAGCAGCGTAAACACATATTATGGGGGAAGACAGAGGGGTTTCCATAGCCACAGTTTTAAATAGCACCGTGGAGCTGAATGCAGCCCCCCCCAACCCCCTCCTCTTTTCTTTTCCATTACTGCTTATTTATTTGCAGTTGCATCTGACAAAATTTCAGGTTGTGCATAAAGAACTTGCTTTCTTACTCTATTTTCACTGGAAGAGAAGAAGAAAGAGACAGGAGATGGACGGGGTGGTGGGGGGCGTGTGTGTGTGTGTGGGGGGGGGGGGGGGGGGGGGGGTTAAAAAAAAAACATACAAGGCAGGTTATGCAGAAACACAGATTTAATGTAAGGCTTGGCTCTCTGTTATGAGCGGAGGAGAGAGGAAAAAGCTGGTCCGGACTGGCAGGAAGTGGGGGGGGGACGGAGAAGAGCTGGATGCAGACGCACTCGGAGAAGATTCAACCTCTTCTACTGTCATGACTTGTTGGAAGCAGGTCCTCCCCCCTCTCTGGATAAACAATCCTACAATACACTGAATTAACAACACAGGCTCTAGGGAAATCAGGTCTCTCAACAATAAATAGTCAAGCCCCTCCCACTACCGATGATTTTTATGGTTTCAAGCTCAATAACACAGTTATTATTAAATAACATTCACTGGAATCACGTGCATGCAGCCGCCGTTTTCCCCTCCCCTTTTAGGTGAATTTGTTACATTAGTTGATATTTCATAAGCATTTATTGATTATGGCTGTGGGCTAGAAATTCACCCCAGCCTTTGGATTTTTGAATCTCTGCAAAGGTATTGCAGATTTAAAAAAATAATAAAAATGACATTAGGTTAATGTTATTTGTTCAATTTGTCATCGGTGGATGCTCAGTTCAGCGGCCGCCCATGCAGCTTTGCTTCTCCCTTGGAGGTCTTTACTTTGGTGAAACACAAAAAACACCAACATGTAAGCAAGAAACAGCGTTCAGCAACACAATGCAGAGTGTGAAAAGGGGATATGATCCGTGCAGAGCCACATTAAAGCAGCCTGCAAACCCTCTGATTCTGTTTCTCCTGTCGTCTCTGCTGGAGACCAGGTAGGAACCCCTTAACTGTGGCTTCTCACCCGCCACTTAATCTTGCCCACAATCACATTCAGTGACAGGTGCACAAAGCCATCCGGCGAGCCCAACAAGGCTCTGCTATTATGTAACCGCTGACAGCTGGGCCTTTCATGGGAGGGGTGAACCCCCATCCATGTGGCAGCACTTTGTGTCAACCAGACGTGACAGTCAAGAAAGAGCCGGGGTAGTGGAAGGGTATTATCAGGCCAGGCAGGAGCATGCACCCCCAATACAGCAGAATCCTTTATCAAATGTCATGGAAGACGTTGAGCGTGTGCGTCACTTGATAACAAATCCTGACCGTCATTGGATTTTAGTGCATTCGCAAACATTTCTACTGCCTTGTTTGCAACAGAAATACACAAAAATGTTGTTTAGTAAACAAAAAAACACACTGAAACTGAGTTTTAGGTGCAAAAGTTTAAAGCCAACCAGGTGAGGTCTTCCTGTTGTGTCTTAAAGGTGCAGTCTGTAACTAAATCAAAGGTCAGTGGCAGGAAAATGTGATATATAATTCAAAACTTTGTTTCTATTGATGTGTAACTGTTTCATTAGAATAGTTGTTATGTGTTTATTTTCTTAGAATGAGCCATTTAAATACACTTGCTGGGGGTCCACATACATGTAGGCTGCCACATTGGTGCCGCCATTTTTACTACAGTGTCCCGAAATGGACAAAACAAGTGAGAACCCTCTGAACTTTAAAACTGCTGTACCAGCCTTGTTTAATGGGAGTTTGTGATAAGTAATGCCAAAAGACGTTAAAAGTTACCTGTATAGTTACACCTGAGACTGAATCCACTCACAGATGAAAACATATTTAAGTCTGGGAGAATTTTGGCCACTCATGGCCACCATACATTCATAACAGTGCTTGGCATATGAAGTTATTTGAAAGAAAACATCTTCTTTTTCAAATACCCATCTTTACCACTAGATGTCAGTAATTCTTACATGCTGTACCTTTAATATGTCTTTTCGTTTAAATGGTGGCACGACATTGAACGCAGAGGCACCCACATGTTCGATCGCACTGCGCGTTGCTTCCCTTTAGGCCGACGGAGCTTTGAAGCTGTGAACACACAGCAGAGCTAAAGGGCCCAGAGTGGCAGGGGGATAATCAGCAGACGGGGTGTTGGTTTTGCCACCCTTTCCAAATAATTCCCTGTTGTCCCAGCGAAGAATTGCTGTCAGTGGCGGCATTCCAGGGCAGACAGAGATTGGAGAGGATGAGGGCCGCCGTCGAGATAGCGCAGATCTAAACACGTCTGTGGTCATGCAGACATGGCCTTCAACGTGATCGTCAGCTAAACGTGGCCTTAGTTTTGTTTTCTATCCGAGAGCAGCTTGTGTATGCATATGCAAAGAAAATAAAGATTTTTAAAAGTCGGATGGCATAACAGAGCTAAATAATGTGGGTCAGCTTATTAGCATTACTCTTTTAAAGTTAGACTGAATAGAGGATGTATCATTCCAACTTCTTCTGTCCTGGATTTTAACAGCTTCAGAGGCCTCACACTTCCACTCCATTTCATTTTAATACTGTGGGACAATCTGTGGGTATGTTAACTAACCACCTCCACTATTTTTGACATTAGGATGTTCCATTTTACCGACCGCCAGCATAACCAGTTCCTCTCACTCTGTAGCTGATGTTTGGCTCTCACCGTTAGGCTACAGATTGTCATGTCTAGATAGAGGTCATAGTACAGCAACCGTTCCCTCCGTCACGCAGGCAGTTCATTAGCACACACAGGCTAAAAAATAGCTAAACTCTACAAGTAAACAAGGTTGTTTCCTCTCATGTGTTAGTGGAGTATTTTATCAGACAATTGAGAACACTCTTATGATTCACTAGTTTGTTTTTCTTCTTTTTAAAACCTGCTTTTGCTTCAGATTAAAATCAAAATCCAGTCCGGCTTTTCCACCCAGCCGGAGCCTCAATTTACTGTGTGTGCTTTCAGTGCCGCAGCACTCACTGGCAACCTTCAGGATCCTTCCACGGCTCACTTGTGTGTGCATGTATGTGACTGTTGTTGTACAGCACAAAACAACAACGTTTGTGCCCAAAACGGTGCATTTAAACCAACTCCAATATTTCTTTTGGAAGGTCTGTTCACGGGACGGGAAATGCAACGCGTTTCAACGTCCTTGTAACCGGCTTAGGGAACTTGGTGCACTATTTTGTCCCAGCTGTCCTGTCTTTCCAATGCATACAATACATTCCTGTGTTGCTCCGCGGTGTGACAAGGCTCTGCCTGCCTGCTGTTCCTGTAAACTCCCGCCTTGACTCAATGAGCGAGAGAGGCAGAGAGACCCAGTCAGAGATTGGGGAGAGAGAGACAGAGTGGAAAAGCCCTATAAAACCAGCAGGCCCGCAGCACTCACACTGGAGTTCATATTCCATTACAGAGCACACATCAAGTTTTTCTGGCTGTAACGAACTCAGTGATCACACAGAAAAATAACAACTCACACTCATTACAAGAAGGAGTGTCAGTTTATAAAGCAGATTATTTACTTGTGGTCTGTCTATCTATCTATAAGATCTACCAAGACCAGAGAGTATCAAGACAAGACCAAAAACTAGTTCAGTTCAAGACCAAGACCAGAAAAAAAATATTTTTTTTTGCCATTTTTCACGAGTTGTAGAACCTAAGCACCAAACTGGGTTCATCTGCTTAGTATAAATATAAAAATGTATTATTTTGTACCTGATTGGCACTTGAAAGGGGCACATATATATGTACCCCTCCTTTCCCCCCAAATTATTCATCCCTTAATGGTATAAAATGCTAAAAACACAATAGTAATTCAAATGAGAAGAAACTAATAATAAACAAATATTCACAAAATTATGATTTAGGGGACTTAAATATTGCTTTTAAATTGTGGCTGGATATAATAATTAGAAAAAACAAACAAACAAAACTGTCTGAGACACATTAGAGCCCCTTGCTCATGAACAGTGGACCAACATACCTGTTAACATGTGCAGAAGTCTTATTGGACATTAGATAAAACACCTGATTGCAGTGATTGCCTCAAAGTTTTGCTCAACAAAATTTTAGCTTCAGAGCCCCATCATGCTTGTTTACTTGTTATATTTTATGTGTGTCTTTAAACAACAATTCTAAATTAATGTCATGAGTTTCATTGAATTTTTATTTATTACTTTTGTCAATTTCAGCTTATTTTACTGACTGATTATATATGTATATAAACTGTACCTGCCTGGATATTCTAGGTTACAAATCCCCTTGAGATCCATCTATTAGGGGTGCAACAATACACGTATTTCTATCGAACTGTTCAATACAGGTGTGTATCGAACCGTGAGCACAGCGTATCGAATACTGAACAATACAGAGTTTTTAATTTATTTCATCAACTTGTGCTCTGACGATGAGCTCTGTGCTGAAAACTAAGTGGATCTGCGTTCGACTACGAACAGATCTGGCATCTGGAACTACTTTGGTTTTCAGCTATAGTATGATCCCAATGGTAAACCACTGTGGACAAAAGGACACTGAGTTTAAAAAGCCCTAAAAAATGTATATTTCTCTATAAAAAAATATCAAACCGTGACACTAAAGTATCAAACCAAACTGAACCATGAATTTTTTGTATTGTTGCACCCCTCTATCTATCTATATCTACAAAGCTAAACTATAGATTTTAATATAGAATAAAAACAAGAAAAACACATTTTATAATCTCCCTGTTTATGTGAGATCTTCAAGCCATTGGTGCCCAAATAGTTTCATTTTAATTTTTTTTTTATCTTATTACAAAAACATATTATCAAATATTATAATTAAAACATCCCCATACCTTTAAGATTTTACCGTTTTGCCACGATGGAAGCTCGCCAAGAGAAGCAAATTCTTATCTCATTAATTCGAGACCAGGCTGCGAGGAGTGTGATGCTGTGGTGTGATGACCAGTGCTTCAGCCGCCAGGCCATGTGCGAAACCAGATTCCACTGCCCCTAAGTGACAGTTTATGATCTTTGATTTGGTTTGGCTGGAGATTTCCAGGCAACAAAACTATCCCAAGTCCTGAATGAAGCTGCCATCTGTTCCGTAGCCCGGTAAAACTGAATTAATTTGACTCGGGGCCTAATCCTGGAATTCGGCTGTAGATTTGTTTTTTCATTTTCCCCAGATATAACCCCCAAAAAGTAGGTTACATCGAAGAGCATGGTGCAACCTGAGAGGAGTGCACCAACATTTTAGATGTGACAAATTTCTCCACTTGAAAACTTTTTTAAGTGGGGGGGAAGATGGTTGGAAAGACAAAGGCGAGGCTATTGTTTGTGTCGACTGTAAAGCGGGTCATAACATGTTAATCCCTTGTCTGTGCTGCCACACACTGGATGCCAGCCATTCCTTGCTGTATATAGATCTGTGGAGATCATAGCTCCTGTCTGATTCCAGTGATTCGGCTTCAGCCAGCTCCTGGTCCAGTCAGTGACCTTTTCCCTACTGCTCTTGACCTGCAGCCCACTGAGGGCAAGGCCCTTTAGCAGCAGACAACAACCTCTTCTCCCAGCTTTATCCTCCCTGCTTCATGGCTGTTAAACCTATTTGGATTGTTTTACCCTCTGATCCACGTGCTCACACAATACCCACTAAGAAAAGGCGGGGAGTGCACAGCTTCACCGCTGCAACCCCGGACACGGGGGTTCTTGTGTCTCATTCTCCACCCCTGCTCAAATCATGTAGCCGAGCACAAGACACACTTCTTGCATGTCAGCTTGGGCAGCATCATAAAGGCTGTGGAAACAATGCATTTTCTCTCTCTCTTTGTGATATTAAAGGGACTGGGGGGGGGGGGGGTGACACTGACAAATCTACTAATACCGCCATGGTGTCAGGGACACTTCCAGGCTATCTCTCTGTCACCAGGTAATGAAAGTACCTGATAACCTGCATGCCCTCTCACATCTCAGATGTTGTCTAATGGGTGTGCGGGTCAACAAGGTGTTGCAGCAGATTATGACACCTCAGAAATTAATAACATTGACTCAGGTGCTTCTTTTGGGTGTGGGGAATCCATTTAGCTAATTCAGAGCTAAAATACCTTGATTTCCCGCTTTCTTTTGTTCTTTGCGATAATATCTTTTTGAGGGAGATTAATTTGGTTAAGATCTTCCGGAGGAAAAAAATCCAGCTGCTATTTTTAGCCCTGATTGTTTCCATTTTTTCATTTTTGTAATATTGCATAAGGCTCTTCTTGATTCATAAGTTGATTTGACAGCAAAGCAAGACCAGTGTCTATGTCAGTGTGAGGACTGACGATGGTGTGTGTGTGGGAGCAAACAGAACAAACAGCTCCCTCTTTTATGGCTGTAATTAAAGCAGCAGTGGGTGGATGAGTGTGGGAAAGAAGCTGAAGAGAGCAGAGCTGGTTCAGGACTGCCACCTAGTGGCATCTTCAGCATACTGCAGGAAGTAACATGGATGATGCTTCATGTTACTGTCACTCTGCTGTCATACTTTTGTGGACTTTTATGGACCGTTTAGTTTCAGGCACCCGTGAATGCCATTATATGAACACCGGTGGATAACAACCCCCCCCCCCCCCCCCCGATCTCCGGCTGCATTTGAGATTTTTTTTTTTTTTTTTTAATTGTGCAAAAAAACAACGCTACAGTGAAACAGACATACAGACAAATTGTGAACAACCACAGACGACAATGACATAACAACATTGGTGATTTTGTGTGTGTGTGTGTGTGTGTGTGTGTGTCTCTGAGGGTATGTAAGAAAAAAGTGTTAACAGAAATCAAAGACAAACGATATATCAACAGCAAAATAAACTTAATTTTCCCCCCAAATTAAATAAACATACCCACACAACAATTATAATAATTATTACATAATAATACTACTACTAATAGCAATAATAATAATAATACTAATAATAGTATTGAGGGACTATAGTGGAGGAGGGTGGGTGAACCGGTATATCTCATGTGAAACTGAGGTTTATCTATTTATTATTCTCAATTTAAAGGGGTGCCTTAGGCCCCTACTGACCTGTGGGAGACCAACCCTCTGCCACCAACCCCCAGACCTCCCTCCTCCCCGGAGCTCCTAGATAGCATGCGGCTCAACACCCTATATCCTACTATTTATATATATATATATATATATATATATATATATATATAAATATATATATATACATATATACATATACACACACATACACATTCCCCCCCCCCCCCCCAAACCCATTTTTAATGTATGTGATGCATTAAAACAAGGTGGGGGGATGGCATGAACTATTTCTTTGCTGTTTTATGTTTTCCCCTTTCCTTCCCTAAAATTGTGTGTAGTGCAAAAAATAGATAAATAAAAATAGATAAATAAAAAAAAAAGGTGATGCGCCGCATGTAAACAGTCCAGGGTGAAAGATATATCGGGGAGCGGGGGTGCAGAGGCCTCGGATATGGACATTCAAGATATTAAGAGGCCAAAGCCCATACAAGCATAGAGCCCCTGCGGTAGTCCTGCTATAAAGTCTGGAAGACCAAAGAAAACTGCACTTTCCACCAAAATGATAGGTAATAAATAACCCGTAGTCATAGTCATAGTAATATTGATATTGAGAATAATAATGATAATAGTAATAATAATAACAGCACTAATAATAACAACAATAATAACAATGGGATAATGATTGTGTCCATTATTCCTGCTCCACTCCCTCCTTTGTGGACAAATAGGTGTACGTTTTGTTCTTATGCCATTATAAACGGTGTGATAAACCCCCCCCCCCCCCCCCCAATCTCCAGCTGCATTTGAGATATTAAAAAAGTGCTCCAGAGTCTTGCTCAGCATAAAGGTGAGTAGAAAATGAAGGCACATCACTCTGTGGGTGTTTTATCTCTTTAAACATAGCCCTGAGTTCTACTGTTGTCTTTCTTCAATTTGATTTCACCAAACGTTTAAAGGTACACGGTGTAAGAATTACTGACATCTAATGGTAAACATGGGTATTTGAAAGAAAAGATTGTTTTTTTTTTCAAATAACTCCATATGCCAAGCACTGTTATGAATGTATGGTGGCCATTAGTGGCCAAAATTCTCCCAGACATCAAGATGTTGTCATCTGTGAGTGGATCTAGTGGTCTCAGGTGTAACTATGACTGTACTATCAGTAACTATTCTTATTTCTTTTAAGACATTACTGATCCCAAACAGTCTCTAACTCCCATTAAACAAAGCTGGTACATAAGTTTTAGAGTTCAGAGGGTTTTTACTTCACACACATTGTTTTGTCCATTCAGGGACCCCATAGTAACATAGGAACATATGAAATGAATGAATGAAATGAAAAAATACTTTATTCATCCCAGAAGGGAAATTCAGCATTGTAAAAGCTCACTCTTTTTTTTTTCTTTTTTTAAAAACATGTATATATATTGTATATTTTATATATATGGCAGCCTCCATGATGCATCCCCCATCAAGTAGATATGAATGACTCATTCTAAAAAAAATAAACACCTAACTGTTATTCTTGTGCAGTGATTACACATTAATAGAAACACAGTTTTGAATTATATATCACATTTTTCTGCTATTGACCTTTGATTTTTTACACACTGTACCTTTAAGTGATCGCCGTTCACAATCATTCAGGATTATTTTCCGGCCACATTTCCTCCTGGAAGATGATGGGTCCCCACTATCCTTCCAGTTTTTAATAATGCGTTGGACAGTTCTGAACCCAGTTTTAGTTTCTGCATCTCCTTAGATGTTTTTTTCTGCTTGATGCTGACAATGATTTGACCCTGAGACAGACAAACATCTTTTCCAAGACCACGGATGTGTCTTTCCACAGAGTTGTTCAGGAAATGAGAAGCAACTAGTTGCATCTGTTGGGGTTAAATGACTTGTTGTAGCTGAAAGATAATCGCCCATGCAGTAATTATCCAATGGGAGGCTCGTACCTGTTTGCTTAGTTGAATCCAGGTGGGACAGTTTCTTGGGGCCAGGCAGTGTCGTATGTGCAGAGGGGGGCTGCAGTGGCTTTGTGTGCAGCAGAGAGTTAAAGCTCTCACAAAAATCTCCTGGTCACCCCTCCTGAACCCTTACTCTTCACCAGCTGCTGGTATCTTCAGGTTCTATCATCTTCTCTGCCATGAAAAGCAAAAAATAAATTAATAAATAAAATAATTGAATCAGGTGACCCACACTTGGCAGCTAAAGTGGAGGATGGATTCTGATCCCTGTAATAAGTAGGACTCAACAAGCGCTGCAGGAAGCCACGGCTCCGCTCCAGCAGGAGAATGACTGGGTCAGATTTAGGTTGAGGAGTTTAATTATGAACAAGGAAATGAAGTTCTCCAAATCTCTGGCTCATGAGGTAATTTTAGCAGAGAGATGGCGGCGGCGGGTGGTTTTTTTTTTTTTGGCCCCGTCTTTTTCTCTCAAGTCTGAAGCATCCTCTGCCACTTAACAATCAGCAGCCTCCAGAGGGATGAAGAGAAGAAGGGAGGTGGTGAGATGGGAGGGGGGGCAGAGGAAGGAGGGTGTAGAAGAAGGAGACAGGGATGAAGTGCCACTTAGGATATTGCTTCAAGGACTGCTCTTCTTGTTAAACTCATTGCTGTGGGCATAAATATAGGAAGGCGTCAGATGATTTATTGACACGCGCTCGCTCTCCTCCTTCTTCCTGCCTAACAAGCCTGTGGACAAATGAATTGTTGAACCGGAGGAATTTTGCCTTGATTTACACTCACAGTCCCAGAGCCTGTGGGAAATCGTAGGGAAAGGAGTTAAGTGTGTGAATAAGTTTGTGCAACAGAGAGAAAGATGCAGAGTGTGTGTACTAAGCTTTATTTGAGCTGTGGATCTTTTTCAGCCAAACTAAGATCATAAGCTTCAAGTTTTCTGTTTGTACTTGATTTTTTTCTTCACAAAGAGATAAAACTTGATGTTCCCTCTCTGTGCAAAAGTCTTGAACCAGCTCTCATTTCGTCATATGTTATTATTATCATTGATGTTGTTGTTTTTTTTTAAAATCATTATTATATGATATGCATATTTTTTTAATCTGATTAATATCTAAAACCTGCAGGACCGTTGGCTCTCGATGACCAAATTGACTCCTGACCACCACTCAACGGCAACTCCACTGCATTACTTTTCCCTAAAGTTATAAATAAAAAAAAGGGTCAATGGTCTGTTGACACAACGGTAACCCTGGGGGTCCATGTTCTTCATGATTATTTATGTAACAGAAACAAGCGCGGCTGCATTAATGAGTTATTAGAAAACATCGCTGTATTTCAGAACATCTCACCAGACTGTGGTGCTGTTAGCAGAGACCGGACGTGACGTTGTGGGAGGACACTCTACACTGCTGTCAACATGGATTTTAATGGGTTTATTGTAGTTTTTAAGTTCCTTTTCCAGTTTTACAGACGGACAGTAACGGCTCAGCCCTCTGTTTTATTGCCAGTTAATGCTTAAAAGCTCATGAGGATGGCGTTAGTTTATTTATGTTTCCTACAGATCATAAATACATTAGAAGAGGATAAAATAGGAGCTCTTACTGGTGTCCAGCTGTAGGAGCCTCCTGCACGTCTCTGCCAGTAAAATTCCTGTCTGCAGACTAGGGCTGAAAGATATATCGTTATCGTATCTATATCAAGATATGGACATTCAAGATATTAATATCGCTAAAGCAACTATATAAAGATATAGATTTCCCCTGCGCTTGTCCTGCATATAAAGCTCTGGAAGTCACAAACAAAACTGCACTTTCCACCAAAGTGCTTGGTTTTCAACGAAGCCATAGTCATATCTTATTAATATTGAGATGTCTGGCATGAATATCGAGATATGAAATTTTGTCCATATCATTCAGCCCTACTGCAGACGTTTACTGGACATGAAGAGACTTTAACACATGGGACTGTCGTCACTTCTGCTGGATTATTCTTCATTCATCGGTGTTTGCTTCACAAAGCTGTGCTGTCCAGCTGTGAACAGAGACAGCGTCTCCTCGGGACTTCCGAGTCTTCTCCAGTCATCACAGGACTTCTCCGGCTGCTTCCAAAGACGCATCCTTCCCTCCATCCTCATCTTTATAAACGGGAATGATTTAGAACTCGACTGGAACCATGTGAGTTGTTATCTTCTTGTTTTTAAAGGCTAGTTAGCGTGCTAGCAGTTAGCCACTAGCTAATAGTTTGCCATGCTGTGTCTCCAGCTTACTCCTGACTCTGCCTTGTACCGTGCTGATTCTGGTCCGCTTGGTGCCGGTCTAAGTAGCTCTTTAACAGTTGTGGGTCCGCTTGGCGCTGGTCTGGGTCTCCTTACAGTTTTCAGTCTGCTCTGTGGGGGTCTCTGGCATGCTGGAGCTAAACCAGTGGACCGGCTCTGTGAGAAGGTCTTGGAGCTGACCTACAGTTCTAAGTCCGGTTCTAACCTGTTGTCCCCATCTTCGTCTGCATCATCAGTCTTCTGAACTGGCTGATGATCCCACCACACAAACCAGTTCCACTCCAGCTGTTCTGGAGCATCTGTCATGATTTCCACTGTTTTGATTTTACATGTAAATCAATGAGCTGACCACGACTGTTTCATCTGGTGACGTCGTGTCATGGAGAGGCTAAAATGTTTGCGGCTAGTGAAGTGTGGCTTTTCAACATCGGAAATTTACGTGAATATAAGTCTGATTGACTTCTAGCTGCACAGAACTACTTATTTTGTTTTGTGTTGTTCTATTGTTAAATTACTTGAAGTTAAGATTGTGTCATCAACACTTTAAGGCTAATTTATGCTTAATGTTTGATACACATACTGTATGTATAGATGGAGCCTTTTATTCAATTCTTTGCATTCATATAATCAGTATTTTGGTACATTTTCAGACAGTTTGTAGATACAGTACATACCTCAAATGAGGCAAGAGAGTAATACAAGATGATCGTGGGGGTAGTGCTGCACAGCTTATGTTTAACCAGTGACAGGAACAAAGAAGAAGTTGTGACATATTCAGTGTTTCACAGACCACTGTTGTTTATGGTGTTGCCTCTTGTTATGTCTTCTTCTGGGAATACACATCATAATGATCTTCATCAACATCTCCAGTTTCCATTGTCTACCTATTAGGCCTGGGATGATAATCAATAAATCAATTACTCGTACAATAAATTAAAATGAACTCAGTAATTGTTCGGACCTCGATATATCACCATGTGCATGTGTGTATTTGTTTACCTCTTCTCTCACCGCTGGATGACAAGAGGGTTCACTCTGCGCATCGTCTCAGCACCTGGGCTGTGGCTTAGCGGGATGAGATGAAGGTAGTGAGACATCTTGTCGGTCATTCAGGATCTTTGTATCTGTGGAAGGAGGCAGAGCAGCAAACACACATGCATACACAGACTGCAGCAAGTGAGCTTCCAGGAGCTTGGAAATGCTTATTGCAAAGCCTGACAGTCCTTTTTTAGTTCATTTTTTTGTGTATTTATTTAGGATATTTAAAAGTTCTGGGGACATTCCAATTTGAAATACAAGCTGAATTATTGCATTTGAAATGATATACTTGTATTATTATGATATAACATTACATGAGTGGTTATTTTGGTCTCAGTAATGTCGACAATAAAATCGTATATCGTCAATATGTGGGACCATATAATGTCCAACAAAATTTGTTATCGTCCCAGGCCTAAGCACGTATATAAAGGGAGCATAAATAAGCCCTTATGAGCCCTCTTGTGATAGAGAACAATGCCACAATTAGAAAGAGACATTCAGTTTGGGAACTTAAGGTGCACAGTTTTGAAATTAAAACAGTCAGTGGGCAAGTTTTTGAAATACAATACAGTCCGGAGTTTTCCCCCTAAAAATAAACGTTAGACTTGTGTGAGGGAAATCTGGCTTAAACTGCACCTTTGCTCCTGGCTGTATTTCACATTTTCCCTTTGTTTTGGTGTATTCGTGATGTTTCTGGGTGGAGATTTGCATGTTGTCTTCAGCCAATGACAGAGCTAAGGGCGTAGCGTTCTGTTGGGATAAACTAATCGATTGGAGCAAACTTTTTTTTTTCTTTTTTTAAACGTCAACTGAAGCCGACACCAGATTTACTGGAATTCTCAATTAAAATGGCGGATGCAGCAAAAAAGGAAGCATTTTGCGCCGAAAGAGCTTCAGATAGTGCACACTCGAAAACTAGGGTTAATATTGGTTTGGCTTTCACCGACTTTCTAGCTTTGAAGGAGAGGCTTGAGGCTGAAGAACAATGTGACCATTAGTCCGAGGGGAGGGGCTCTCAGTTTGAATAGCATTTAAAATCAGAAACGGGGGAACACTCCAGACTCTACCTTTAAAGGATAACTTTCTCTTTTTTCAACCTGACCTTATTTCTAGGACAATAGTACTTGTCTGTTCATTCATTCTGCTTAAAGCATTTATGAAATGAAGGAGTTTTGCAGCAAATAATGCCTTACAGAGAGGCTGCCAATATATGAATGTACGCTGAAGGGCGACACAATGCAACATCTTCCGAAGGAGTCAAAGTGATACAGAAATTTTACCGGTGAGTAAATGCACTTATAAACTCCTGGAAATGAGGTCCAGGTTGCAAAAAAAGAAAGTTATCCTTTAATTATCGTGTTCCCATGCTTATTAATCCATAGCCACTGAATTAAATAGGTTTTTTTCCAATGTCACCACACAGTCTCTGTAAACAGAGCTCGCTGATGTGACGTGCACGCTGCCTTGTTGTGCATTGTTGTTAAAGACGGCACACCCATAGCCATAATATACACAGACGCATCATTACATGCTGGAACGCATCCAGCGTTGCCGCCATATTGCTTGGGTCTCCTCACTAAAAAAATGGTGTCAAAACAGAGCAAGCAACTATGCGGTTGCAATAACTGGTGCAGTACTGACAGCACATCATGTGGGATTATTTGTCACAAATAAGACTGAACAATGATTTTGGTTCTTTGACCATTTATATTATTATATCATTGTAAACAATGTGATAAACGAAACTGTGTGAAAACTGGGTAAAAATTTAGGTAGTTTTGTGTAATGTTGTCAGGGATACACCTTCCTAAACATGAATAAATGTACTGGGATCACAGGGGGGGGGGGGGGGGGGGGGGGGGGGGTCTATCCAAGATGGCGGCCGCGCTTATACACTGCCTGGCCCAAAAAAAAAAAGTCGCCACCTGGATTTAACTAAGCAAATAGGTACGAGCCTCCTATTGGATAATTACTGCATGGGCAAGTATCTTTCAGCTGGCAACAAGTTATTTAACCCCAACTGGTGCAATGACTTCCTCTCATTTCCTAAACAACCATGTGGAAAGACACATCCCTTGTCTTGGAAAAGATGTTAGTCTGTCTGAGAAGGGTCAAATCATTGGCATCAAGAGGTGAAAACATCTAAGGAGATGCAGAAACTACTAAAACTGGGTTCAGAACAGTCCAACGCATTATGAAAAATTGGAAGGATGGTGGACCATCGTCTTCCAGGAAGAAATGTGGCCGGAAAGGCAGATGAAGTGATGCAGCATCATGCCTAGTGCTACTGTATGAGCCTGTGGGGGCAGTGTGATGATCTGGGGTTGCTGCAGTTGCTCAGGCCCAGGTTCAGCAACAGTATGAGCTCAGATAATGAGGTCAGCTGATACCTGAATATACTGAATGACCAGGTTATTCCATCAATGGATGTTTCTTTCCTGATGGCACGGTCATATTCCAAGATGACCGTGCCAGAATTTATCAGGCTCAGATTGTGAAAGATGGTTCAGGGATCATCAGACATCATTTTCAAACATGGATTGGCCCCCACAGAGTCCAGACCTGAACCCCATTGAGAATCTTTTGGATGTGCTGTGGTCAGATTCTACAATCATCATCAAGATCTTGGTGAAAAATTGATGCAACAGGATGCAAATAAATCTGGTGACATTGCAGAAGCTTCTGGAAACACAGAGAATGCTGCCGCAATCAAAGCTAAAGGCGGTCCAACAAAATGTTAAATGATTGACCTTTTTTTTGTTGGCGACTTTTTTTTGGGCCGGGCAGTGTATGTCAGTTCCAATCAAGCAGCAGACTGGCAGAGAAAAGTGAAGCTGACACTGAAATCTGAAAAATTGCACTTCACCCCTCATCCGCTAGGAGCAGGATGCAAAGTTAAATTTAAAAAGTTGAAAATGTCAATAGAAATATACATTTATGTCACATTTGATAGGTTTCTTGATGGAAATACAATCCTCAAAAATATTTTTGTGTAACTTATTGGCATATTTATTTCTTTATGGAGCCATTCTTATATTTCTGTTCATATTTTTGATTATGTCAGTTTCGTTCCTCCATACACAGCACTTAGTAAATGAAGAAAAACTGTTGTGGACTGCTTTCTGCTGCAGTGATGCTCCTCACTGGTTGAAGATTTGTCATTTGTCATTTATTTATTTGAAAGGGACAATGCATATTAATGAACATAAAATGTAAATATGCAGGATTATAGCAAAGCTAATTTCCATCCTTAGACCCTTGACAAGTCAACACACGAAAAATAAAAGAGATAAGAACACTAATATATAGCTGTATATAGCACTATAATATATAGCACTAAAGATATAGCTGTACATCTTACGTATACGCTGTCAGCCTTGTGTGGCTGCATGTAATTTCTTTGTCTGGGTTACTCCTCCTTTTCTGTAGCTTCTGTTGTATTTTTCTTGCTCATCCTTCCATCCTCACAGTGACAGGCCTCACCACGGGTCGGAGGGTGGCACGTCAGGATTGATTTGCTCTGACAATGAGCTACTTCCACTAATTTACTCATTTATGTTAATATGATTGACATTTCATTTCAGCACACTCCCCTCCCCTGCCACTGATAGGGTTGGCTGAGGCAACCAGTAATCACTGACAGGGCCATTAAAGGGAGATTGCATGCAATTATCTCACTAATTCACAGGGTTCTTTTTAATTTGGCAGCATAAAATTGTCAATCGTGAAAATGTAATCGGCCTCATTCCCATTTGAGGACAGGACTGAGAATAAATAAGATTGGAGTATGCTTTTCTTTTTTTCGTCGTCAGTTGAGAAAAGATGCAGAGAAGGAAAATGGTTGGACAATATACAGATGCTGAGAAATTGTCCATCTGTATTCATAGCAATCAGAATGATGCAGGAGTCCAGGAAGCTGATATTGTTTTTACTGTTACATCACATGTTTATCAGAGATCTCATAGTTCCACGTCCAAGCAGAGCTCTCACACTTATAGTATTTTTACATTTGAAAAAAGGACACCACCACCCCATCCCGTAACTAGATGAGCACTCGGAGAGCGCAGACCTCCGCCAAGCAGTTCGACTCCCTTATTTCTGTGTGTTCTGGATCATTGAATATGAAATTTTCTCTGGATCCGGATCAACTTTTGAAACATTATAGAACTCATTGAGATCCTTTCTTGTAATTTTTTTTTTTTTTTTGCCAAATACCGGGCCATTTGTGTGGAGTTAGGGTGATGTTGACAGGCTTACAGGTGAGGAAATCCAGGCTAGATAAGATGAATGCTGGATGGGAGTGAGTGTGGTCTATAAACACAAAAATACAAAGCCATGAGGAACATTCGTTCAGCAAATAAACACATTCAAGGTATAAATTATTATTAATAAATCCCTTGCAGTTAGGACTAAACATGCATATGTGTTCAAGGCTAACAGTTACAGTAACTGGCATGTAACAGGTCAGCTAGCTTAATAGCATAAAAAGGCACATGGTGAATGGAGGAAACTTCTGAATAAGCAAATCGACTAAATAACATTAAAGGCTAAATAAACATCCAGGCAGAAATACAACTAGTTACTTACAGTTCTTCACAAATGGACACAGTTCACTATATTCAACTGGTTAGAAGTCTGTCCAACAGTCTTCTCTGCTAGTGCTCACTGCTGCTCATAAGTTTCATTTCTGCATCCTGACATCATGTGCTCAGTAACGCAACTGCACACTTCTGCCACAAGGGGGCACTCACGCCTCATCAACAGCCTTTCCAACATGGTCGATCTCACAATGATAAAGAATCCTTCAAAACATTCCTGGATCCAGAAGGTGATCTGGATCACCATCAAATGGGTTTGTCCTTGGACTGAGACAAGTGACTGGTGAAAATTTCAGGTCAATCCGTCCAGTACTTTTTCTGTAAAGTTGCTGACAGACAGATGGATGGACAAACAAACAATGAGTCTTCTTGGGAATGATGCAAGTTTTTCACGCCTGGATTTGGGATCTTCTGCATTCTTACTTGCAGATCCTCTCCAGTTCTGTCAGGTTGGATGGTGAACGGTGGTGTTCAGCCATTTTCAGGTCTCTCCAGAGATGCTCAGTTGGGTTTAAGTCAGAGCTCTGGTTGGGCCAGTCAAGCATGGTCCAGAGTTGTTCTAAAGCCCTCCTTTGTTATTTCAGCTGTGTGCTGAGGGTCATCGTCTTGTTGGAAGGTGAACCTTCGGCCCAGTCTGAGGTCCTGAACTCTGGAAGAGGTTTTCTTCCAGGATCTCTCTGTACTTGGCCGCATTCATCTTTCCTTCAACTGCATCCAGTCGTCCTGTCCCTGCAGCTGAAAAACACCCCCATAGCATGATGCTGCCACCACTATGTTTCACTGGGATCGTATTGGGCAGGTGATGAGCAGTGCCTGGTTTTCTCCACACATACCACTTAGAATTAACTCCAAAAAGTTCAATCTTGGTCTCATCAGACCAGAGAACCTTATTTCTCACAGTCTGAGAGTCCTTCATGTGTTTTTTGGCAAACTCTATGTGAGCGTTCATATGTCTGCACTGAGGAGAGGCTTCCATCTGGCCACTCTGCCATAAAGCCCCGACTGGTGGAGGCTGCAGTGATAGTTGACTTTGTGGAACTTTCTCCATCTCCCTACTGCATCTCTGGAGCTCAGCCACAGTGATCTTTGGCTTCTTCTTTATCTCTCTCACTAAGGCTCTTCTCCCACGTTTGCTCAGTTTGGCTGGACGGCCGGGTCTAGGAAGAGTTCTGGTCGTCTCAAACTTCCTCCATTTAAGGACTATGGAGACCACCGTGTGCTTAGGAACATTTAGTGCTGCAGAAATTCTTTTGTAACCTTGTCCAGATCTGTGCCTCGCTACAATTCTGTCTCTGAGCTCCTTGGACAGTTCCTTCCACCTCATGATCCTCATTTGCTCTGACATGCACTGTGAGCTGTAAGGTCTTAGATAGACAGGTGTATGCATTTTCAAATCAAGTCCAATCAGTTTAATTAAACACAGCTGGACTCCAATGAAGGAGTAGAACCATCTCAAGGAGGATCAGAAGAAGTGGACAGCCTGTGAGTTAAATATGAGTGTCACTGCAAAAGGTCTAAATATATTTTTGACCATCAAAAGCAAGAAAAGCAGCTCTTGCTGCAGTTTTTAGCTCAGCAGCTACACAAGCTCGCCATCAGGCAGTTGTTGGAAAACCATGAAGGCACAAAAGGCTTATCAGCATGTTTGGGTGGACATCAAACAACATAAATAACTATCAGCGCCACCCGCTGGGGTGGAGTGAAGCAGGTGCTGTCACTTATGCAAATGCGGTCGCAGGAAGTGGGGGCATAGTGGCGCGTTTCCAACTTTGCAAGTGTGACCAGAGGCCGTTTTTACTAGACTTTTGACACCTGGTGAGTTGAAACAGAATTAAACCAATGGTGCCAAGTGTGACCCTGCCCTTAGTTATGCTGCCATAGGCTTAGACTGCTGAGGGATGTCCATGATGCACTGGGCTCTTCCTTTCCATCTCATCTCTCTGCCTTTTTATTTCCATGTACAAAGGTGAGGCAGATGGCCACCTTCCCTGAGCTGGGATCTGCTGGATTTTTTTTTTTCTTTTTGAGAAGGTGTTTTCCTTCCCACTGTCACCCACCACTCTTTACTTGCTCAGAATGGGGGATTGGACCGGGTCAAGTCAAGATTCAATCCAATCTGTTGGTTTCCTGATGTGGTGAGAGCAACCTCAGATGCAGTAAATTACTGCTGTCATGTCCAATCATGTCATGATCTGCAAACTATAAAGGAGGTGACGGCACTAATCAGCATTTTACTGAATGCGCTTGGGTGCATGTCTGAATGCTTGCCCCTGTACATGATTTCCACTGTTTGTTTTTGTCATGCTTGAGTAATTGTAAGTGGGTGTGTCATACAGGTGAAACACTACTGTGGGATAAAGCTGAGTACACACTACAGGATTCCTGAGACCTTCATAGATGTAGAGACCACACACTTGATGATTACAAAAGACAAATCACACAAGATTTGCCTCTTCTGATCATATAGTGTGGGGTGTACACGACAGAGAACACCCCACACTAACAGCAGAGAATCGGCTCCTTCACTGTCAACATCCCAAATCTTGCAATATCAAACGAGACTTCATGACGAGACTTCGTGACGAGACTTCAGTGACGAGACTTTAGCATAAACAAACGTAACGGACTTTTCAGCCTCTTACATTGTGGGAAAAAAAACACACATACATGGAAAATAACATTGTGGAAAAAGTCAGAGTAATAACAATGTGGCTGTATGACGGCAAGTTGGAGGTGAATGAAAATGACCACAAACATTAGATAGCTTGGAGAGTAGGGCTGTAAGCTAATGGCTGTGTGCTCTTTGTTTGTGTTTACTTCCTTTTCTGTCAGTCAGCTGTTAGGCTCTTGCGTTTTGATTGGCTGTTATTCCGGGAGCCTTCACGTGATTTCCCAATGAGAGCAGTGTTTTTGATTTTGCACAGCTGTGAACACTGTGCGTGTTCGGGTCCTCTCGGATCACCACACACACCAGGATTTCTAGTCACAAATATTTAACATGTTCATTATCTACAATCTCTCCTTCCGAGGCCTTCCGAGCGGATCGGATCGGACAAAATCACTCGTAACTCACATCACACCATGAGAAGATCAGATGCGATGTTTTTTGCAAACATCCGATGATCGGACCTTTGCTGGCTTTGATCATTAGGGGAAGATCAGGACATAAATCGGCCTGATTTTCCTGTAGTGTGTACCTGCCTAAGCGTCAAGCTTCCTTCAGGTGATTGAATATAAAAACTTTTCAGATAAAAACATTTACCTGAAAAGTCATGGGTAGTTCCGTTGCTGACATGGTGCTCTGTGCATTGGAAGGACTGATTGCTCGGTAAATGCTCCATGCTAGCAAAATATGCGCGGCTGCAGCTGACCTGAGGCCACCAAGCACTGGTACTTTGCTCAGATACAGATATAATATATATATATATATATATATATATATATATATATATATATATATATATATAAATATATAGCAAATTATACTACAACAAAAACATGAACATCTTGTTATATCAGCAGGGATCTAGTAAAATAACTGGTCTTTTATCCGTAGAAGCCCGTTTTTGGTAAAAAAAAAAAAAAAAAGTAATCATAATAATAAAAGAATTTTAAAAAATGCAGGATTACATGAGATTGATTGAGACTAAAGGCAATGACAGGGTTGAACAAAAGTAAATAAGAAAAACTCTTATAAATGGTCTAACAGACAAAGTAAACCTGGAAGACACAATGCTAAACTGGGAAGGACAGATGAAGATCTGGTCGTGACTCGTGAGCAGAGGAAACCCTGAAGTATCTAAACTGGTGCAGAATGTGGCAAACATGAAACAGATGTGCCAAACCAGGCGAACCAAAGAACGGTCTTGTCAGAATAACGTTACTCATCTTAAAAGTTTTATTTCATGTTTATTGACAATATACATTTTTCACATAATTTTTCCAACTTAAAGTGCAGCACAAGAAAAAGATGTTGGAATTTGTAAAGCAAAGTCGAATGGATGCAAAACATGTAAATAAGAGAGTAAACATGATGTATCAGGGAGAATTAAATGGAAATATGATATAAAACATCAATAAGAAATACATTAGGGTGCAGCATACCGGGTTATGATACACACTGACAGCAAATGCAAATATTCACAGCCTCTCTGTGGCGTTTCTGCAGCTGAGTACAAACAATTCTCCTCATCACTACGTTCAATTTGCACAGATGTCATATGACATGTGCATCTTACTGCTGTCTCAGAGCATTTTTCAAAGAAAATTGCACAGCTATAGTTTATCTGAGTTTCACAATCTCATACACATCCCTTTTTTTCATCCAACACGTGAACCCTAACCAATCGAATCACATACCCTCCCTTATCTTTACCTTGAGTTAAAATTAAACAGCACTTATGGGCTCCGCCATTTTGGTCCCCACAAAGCTGTTAAACCCATCAAGTACTGTGGTTTCTCTGTTTCCTAATCCCACAAACACCTCTAATTCCCCATCTCTCTTCTCCTGCAACTGTTCCCAGGATTTCCACACAAAGCAGGGACTTTTCACCTCTTGAGAAGGATGCAAAACTCCTGAACGCAACAGTCACTCAACGCCCCTGGAGAAACTGAAGCCAGAATGGATGGGAAAGCCACGAAAAGTGGATTCTGCACGAATGAGCGAGAGCAAACCCTCCACATTCAGAGCTTGAAAATGGCTTTTCATGCTTCGCTCTCTGGGTCGGGCTGTAATGCGCGGCACGTCCCCTCTTCTCCCCTCACTGCAGGCGATTCAATTACCTCCCATGCAAATTGGCCCGGGCTTTCATTTCTAGGAGGCAACCCTGGTTACTCATAAGGCATCTCATTGGAAAAGCTCAGCAATTAGGGAGCTAATGCGTCTGTTTGTCATGGTTTGGAAGGAGTGAAAGACACTGGGGCAAATGAAAGTGTCCAATTCAAAGAGTGGGTAAAGAGGAGAAGAGGTCCAACATGAATGCAAACTCACTTATCTAAATTCCATAAAGCCTGATGAGATGTGCTCAGAAATGTTTCTCTCTGAAGTCAAAATCTTCAAAGCAGAGGAGGATATTTTGCCCTCCGTTGACATCAGAATTTAAATTACATTCACTCAGGACGTTTTCCTTCTCGTCAAGTAATACCACTAAGAAGGTACAATCATGCACACATCTATATGTGTGTGTGTGTTCTAGTAAATCTCTTATTCAGTGGGTGTTCATGTTTCTGCAGAGATTTTATTGTTTATCTAACTCCTCATGAATAAAACATCCTCTAGTCATTTTTGCTGCATGCAGTTGCATTATATAAAATAAATTCATATTTATTTTATTTTATTTTTTTATTTTATTTTATTATTTTATTTTATATTATTATTATTATTATTATTATTATTATTATTTTTTTTTTTTTTTTTTTTTTTTTTTTTTTTTTTTTTTTTTTTTATTATTATTAATATATTATTATTAATATAATATAATATTATATAATATAATATCAATCATTCTCAAAGCCTGCACCTGTAATTTGATTTTCAGTCTAATTTTCACGGCAACAAAAGCAGGTTCGCAAAAGTGAAATTGTGGAAACACATGCATTTCTGTCGCCTCCCTATAAGATCTGTGCTTTATTCATCATCAATCTTCTGCGTGCTGTTGATAAGAATAAGCCTGCGTTCAAAGAAGATTGAGTTATTGCATCGACCGTGATGTGCGACAGCACATCTAATATCCTGCAAAGCATAGCGATGTCTACCGCGGCCACCAGAGGGTGACCATGCATTATTTACAGAACACAACCACAGCCGGCAGCAATCACCAGAGAAGCAGTTCATCCCAAACTCTTCAGATTTTGGCTCATTTTCCCCGACTTCTTCCACATGCCTCAGACAGCTGTGTGTGACCTGAGCCCTTTTAGTCAGAAGCTTTTCATTTGTACAGATGTTGTCTGTAATAAACACCAGGGGGGCAATTTAGCCGGAGATCACTGTGAGGATCAATGGAGATGTCACCAAACCTCGAAGGAGTGTTTGGCAGCTGTGTCTTTTAAAAGCGGCAGGAGAATTAGAAGCAACCGTGTCCACGCTGTTGAGGCTCTGGTGATCAATACTAATCCGCTCGGTCATTTATGTGGTGCCGTTTATGCCATATTGATGCAATTAGTGCGCAACTTTTTCCCATTTGCAATGCAACAGCTTGAAGGGAGGGTGACGGCCAGTAGGAAGGTCAGTCTCATGATCCTGGTATCTCCAGACTAGATATCACTGGATAAGATGCAGAACCTCACACTTCCTCTGACGTAGCCGATGTCTGTTTACATGCAAACCATAAAACTGATAGTCAACTGATTTCTGGAGTTACCAGATAATTCAAATGATCTGATATCCTTTATCAGGTAATGACATTTATCTGAATATGAGAAATCAGATCAACACAACAAGATTCTTCCCCAATACTCCGATGTCTTTGAGTGCTGTGCGGATTGATCCAAATATGAAAATATCGAGAACCTTTCTTTCTCTCTTTTCCTTTTCTTATATCTACCTTTCCCCATTTTGCCTCCCTTTTATATATATATCACTTCTATCTGCATTTCCATTGTAAATGTTTTTCATGGTCAATACACATTTCCCTGTAAATATTGTCACAATTTGCAAAAAAAGAAGTCATGCATAGCACAGTTTTAAACAGTTTACCAAGTTTTTTTTTTAAAAAAGTGTTTTGTGTTTTATTAACACCCCCCCCCCCCCACACACACACAAACACACACACACCATTTTGAAAGTATGTCACATACTCTTATGATGTCTTGTGGAAATAACATTAAGTAAGAATAAAATTGCCCTCCAAAGAGGGGGGGGGGGGGGGGGGTAGCGGGCCAAAGAAAAAAAATTATACTAGTAATAGTAATAAAATTGATATTTAAGTTTCAGTTCCTCTCCTCTAGTATGTGCTTCTGCATGATGATGATTGGTTTATTTGAATAGGGACGGACACAGAGGTCGTCCTCAGAGTTATTCATACCCTCCACATAAAGAAAGGGTTAACTTCACAATAGAAATTCAAATAACAAGAAAGAAACTAATAATAAATAAAAATTTACAAAATTATACTTTTGTGATACAAATCATTGCTTTTGAATTGTGTTTTGCAATGGTAATTAGAAAAAAACAAACAAACAAAACTATCCAAGACACATTAGACCACTTTTCTCATGAACAGTGGACAAACATACCTGTCAACAGGTGCAGACGTCTGTTTGAACATCAGAGAAAACACCTGACTGCAGTGATTGCCTCAAAGTGTTGCTCGACAACATTTTAGCTCAGGAGCCCCATCATGCTTGTTTACTCGTTTTATTTTTTTGTGTTTGTTTTTAATATTTCTTTCAAACCACAATTGAAAATCAATGTCATGATTTTTATAGACTTTTTTATTTATTACTACTTTTGTCAATTTCCACTTATTTCACTTACAGATGATGTTTTTCCTTCTTTAATAGGAGGGTATGAATAATTTTGAGGACGACTGCAGATAAACTTGAAAAGTTAGTGTTGGTGTTTTTAGCCAAGGTTCATTTATAACACTTGTCCCTAGTGGGTCTTTTTGTTAAAATATGATATAGATTTATATTATTAAGAAAAGTCAAAATAAGAATACAGAAACATTATTAATAATTAAGGAAGTAAAATGGAAAATAATGAAAAAAAAAACAACACAAGAACAAAGGGATGCATGATATTATCGGCCCCCTATCGGTATCGACTTTAAAACTGAGTATCGGATATCGGACACACCACCGATATTCAACTGATACTCAACTGATCAGGCCAAGTCTAAAAAAACAAAAACTTCTTCTTCTTCAAAAACTTATTTTTTTTTACAGACTTTAAAACTTCTAAAGACAGTTTCTTTTAGGATGTTCTGTGTAAACAGAGTTTATACACGCTCATTTATGTAAATAACCAAATATCCCCTGTTGTTCAGGTCTTTTTCTTTTTTTGGGGGGGGGGGGGGTTGCTTAGGGAGAAGAAAATCCAGGTTGTTCTAGGATATAATGCACATATCCTATAGACTAATCCGGCCAAACGCAGCAACTAGACCGTCCACCATTGCATGAACAGCGTTTGTGTGTAATTAGAACAGATGAGAATCTGACTTTTTTCTTGACAACATGGAGGAAATGTGGAAGGACGTCACATTCCTGGTTGTTGGAACAGCAGAGGAAAACTTTAATGTGGTAATAAGTGAATAAGAAGATCACAGACATTTATTTCATGAGGATTTCTGCCGTCTGTGACAAAAGTGGACGGTGCTGCTCAGTCCACTGATGTCAGTGTGTTTGTATCGGGAGGAATATCGGATACACAGAGCAGAGAAGGAATAACTTGCTGCCACGGTGGAGAAAACACTGGATTTAATCCCCAACAACAAAAACACGGTAAATTACGGAGAACACTCATTAATCTGACACTTTATTTCACGTAGGCTATCTATGTTCCCAAAAATGACGTACCACATAAGTTATCATGCTAGCTAATGCTAACAGAGACAGCTGTGGTGTTGCTGTGAGTTAATGACTAATCTGGGAGATATGGTGAAATATAACGTTATTTGCTCTGATCAGGGCAACGTTGTGACCAGAAAATAAAAACAGTTCAGTCAGAAACACAAACGTATCAGGAAGACGGTGTCCTGCAGTTTTTAGTTTCATCTGCAGGACATGTGAAGGCTACGTGGTCTGTACAGTCCTGAAACAAAACCAAAAGCCAAATATGTGATAAAATAGAAACGTAACCACCTTTGAAAGAGTTTAGTTTTTTAAACTTTGATAAGTAATAACAACAGCTAATTTCAGTGTATTTGTTTAATAAACAACACATAATCACGCTGTGTTTTAAAGGAAAAAAGACCGCTGTGAGACCGTAAAATTCAATAACAACAATTCGATGCTGTTTACACATGGAAATTAGGATCAGAAAATCTTTTATATAGAAGTTTGATAAACACAACAATAGTACTGGACGCCGCCATCTTTAAATCTACAATCTTGGGGTCCTCTGCAAATTACGAGCTCGTATCTCGGAAAAACGACTTCATCCCGTCACTTCCTCGGAAAATTACCCCGGAAAAACCAGTTCCGAGACAACTGGAACGACTGATAAGTTTGACTTGTTCTACATAACACAAGTTGAGGTGTTTTTCTAATTTTGTACAAGGAATGAATATTACATTTTATTTTTCAGCTTTAATATCGGTATTGATATCGGTTATTGGCCACATGAGTTTTAAAATATCGGCCAAATTTCCAATATTGTGCATCCCTAACAAGAACACAGTATAAAATACAAAGAAAGCGTAATAGTTGTATATAAAGAGGATCCTTGTACCCATAGAGCTCCTCTTGGCAAAGCTAATCTGCCTGACACAACACAGCAGCCAGATCCCCATTCTGCTGCTATGATGCTGGACAGACAAACAAACAAACAAAACAAAGAAAGCACACTAACAACACAGTTACTGCGTTGACCTTGCGACAGACTGGGAACTCCTGCAACCCTTAACTGGATAAGTGGTACAAAAAATGATGATGATGATGATGATAAAATACACAATAAGCATAGTATAAACACTAAATATGAGGGAAGAATTTGTCATCAAGGAGGCGACCTGACATCTGTGTCTGTCTAAAGTGCCTTTCTGTTACACGTTGCTCCTCCCTCTTGTGTTTTGTTGTTGTACCACCATTGTGTTATATATCAAGTTAGAGATGGGCAACACCAAATTTTTTCATGTCGACACGATGCCAGGAGTTTATGGTACTTTTTTTTTATTGATAACGATACTGATACTTTTTGTCCTTTAAAAGAAACTCATGTGATTGTACTGTTTGTATTAATATCTTAAATGAAGGGCATACATAAGTCAAATTTGAGAACAGAAGTACTGGAAAGAAATACTTTTTAAACAATAATAAATTATATTGAGTAAATTAAAAACTTCTTTCAGTATCACATAGCTTAAGTACAGTTTAAGATTATTTAAATTAATTTAGTGGAACATGGTCAAATATAAATTATAATAGTAATGTTATAGATTCACAAAAACATAATGTGCAATAACCTGCATTAAACCACTGAAAAATAACAAATATCATCATCATCACTAAAATAAAACAAGTAAACAAGTATGATGGGACTCCGTAGAGAAAATTTTGTTGAGCAACACTTTGAGGCAATCACTGATAGGTGTTTTCTCTAATGTTCAAAAAGACGTCTGCACCTGTTGGCAGGTATGTTGGTCCACTGTTCATGGGAAAGGTGCTCTAATGTTTCTGAGACAGTTTTTTTAATTGTTATTTTTAACTACAATCTAGAAGCTTTTTTTTTTCTTTTCAGTAGATTATAATTTTGTAAATTTTTATTTATTGTTAGCTTATTTTTATTTGAATTAATATCGTGAATTTAGCCTCTTCTTTAATTGGAGGGTATGAATAATTTTATGGACGACTGCAGGTACAGAAAATGTATAGACAGATAAATAAATAATGTTAATTTTAAAAATCTAATTAGAAAATAGGAATAAATGAAAACATTGGGCCTTCTGCAAGTCATTCCAACCCCATCCCCATTTCATAGAAGGAAAAAGAATCTTCCCCTCTCTGCATTAATATTTATTTACAGATATGTAAATTCACATCAATACCAGAATGAACCAGAACAAAGGCGTCTGTAGCTCTGCTGACAGCTGTTCCTGGTCAACAGGTAAAGAAAAAACCGGGTACGACTAATACCAGCGGGAACCCGCCACCTTTACTGTCACCTGAGATAAAACGGCAAATAAACAGGAGGCCTGCTGTGGAGATGCAGCAGCGACTGAGCCCGCGGCCCGCTCCCAGCCTTGGTGGCTCCCCCTGCAACAAAAGAGCAGACGGTGATTCCAACCTGGCTCTTTTGTCGGGGTCCACATGGGGCCCAGATTAAAACAGTTCAACTCACAGAGGGAGGTCCGACGGCCCTCCCCTTTCCCCGGCTGCAGCCACTACCTGCAGCCAGCCTTCCCACGGAGGTGCCTCAGGAAATGGAAGAGCCCAGAGGAACGCCTCTGCACGAGCTTTACGCTGCAAAAACTCAAATTTACCAAGTACGTTTTTCTAATTTCTAGTCAAAATATCTCATCACACTCAAAATGAGACTAAATTACCTAAAGAGAAACATTTCAGTGAGATATAGAAACTTGTCTTAAGGCAATGCAACTTATTTCAAGAAATCTCATCAAGAAAATTTTCTTGTTCTATTGGCAGATTTTTCTTATTTTCCTGATAAGATTTCTTGAAATAAGATGCATTTGTCTTCAAACAAGTTTTTATATCTCACTGAAATGTTTCTCTTTAGGTAATTTTGTCTGATTTAGAGTCTGATTAGAAAAACATACTTAGTAAGATCTCAGTTTTTGGAGTGGACTCCCACAGCTTCATGTTCATCTATGTGCTGGAGCGGAGCAGCTATAGAGGTGATTCACGCTTGATTTGGGTTGTGTATTCATGATGCTCGTGACAGGATTACTCACACTGAAGCTGTTGATCGTTCTCTCCGCACTGATTCCTTCTGTTCTTGCTGCATTTACTTCTCGTCACCTCAGAAGTTCAAAGTAAATCAAAGCCGGTATGTGAGGTAGAACGGTGTGAAAGTGTGAGGGAGTTTATGTATGTATGCATGTATGTATCCTCTCTGGCTTCAAATGTTGATTCCACACATTCTTGTCTTTATTTTACTGTATGTGTGTATTTTTTTTTTAATCTTCTGCATATCATGCCACTCATCGAAAATAAGTTTAAACTGAGGAAAGTAATAAATTCTATGAAAATCATGACACTGATTTTGAATTGTGGTTCGAAAGAAATATTTAAAACGGACAAACAAAAAATAAAAGTAAATAAGCGTGATGGGGCATCAAGGTTAAAATGGTGTTGAGCAACACTTTGAGGCAATCACTGCAATCAGGTGTTTTCTCTAATGTTCAAAAAGACGTCTGCACCTGTTGGCAGGTATGTTGGTCCACTGTTCATGGGAAAGGTGCTCTAACATGTCTGGGACGGTTTTTTTTTTTTTTTTTTTTTTTATTCTAATTTTCTACCTCAAATGAAAGGCAATATTTCATTTCACTAAATCATAATTTTGTAAATTTTTATTTATTGTTAGTTCATTTAGTTTCTTGTTATTTGAATTAATATTGTGAATTTAGCCTTTTCTTTAATTGGAGCGTATCAATAATTTTGAGGACGACTGTCGTTTTTTTCAGTTCGGTTCAGCTTTATTTGTAATCACCAGATTACGACAAAGACATCTCAAGGTACGTTTAAAGATACGATCAAATTCAGTTTACTTTAATCCAACAAAATCATTAAACAATCCAGATCCATATCAGTCCAGTTTATTACAACTTATTGCCTACCAAAGGAAAATCAGTGGGTTGTATTGAGTCTTTTCTATTAAACTGTCCATCCTCAGCTTTATGTGGACAGAAAAAACACCCTTATAACAGGAAGAAAAACCTCCAACAGAACCAGAACCAGGAAGGGTTGATGAAAATGGAAAAACTTTTGATGTTGTTTTATTTGTCCTGCACTATATGACCTTAATCCGGGATGGGCAACTCCAGTCCTTGAGTGATGGCAGCCTATTATCTGGAGTTTCCCTGTGGCAACACACCTTGTGACTTGTGCAGAGCTTCACATCAAGCTCTGCACAATGGCCCATTGAGTCAGGTGTGTTGCAGCAGGGAAACTCCTAATACCTGCAGGATTCTGGCCTCGAAGGACCGGAGTTTCTCATCCTTACATTAATCCCTATTTCAGCAAAAATGTCATTTTGTGTGTGTATTTTTTTTTCTTTAAGTAGATTTTTTTTCCACCCTATTAAATCTTTTCAATCATGTTGTGTGTTTACAGATTAGATAGATAGATAGATAGATAGATAGATAGATAGATAGATAGATAGATAGATAGATAGATAGATAGATAGATAGATAGATAGATAGATAGATAGATAGATAGATAGATGGATAGATGGATAGATAGATAGATAGATCCATCCACCACAATCCAGTTCTGTTTTGCTGCTGCTATTTTTCAATCCTTCCCTTAAACTAATCACATCATCTAAACCCCCACATTCAAGCATGGACAGAAACAGCGTTCATTACAGAAACAATCAGAATGACTGTATCCACGGCTATTTTTCCTGCTGATCTCATCATGAACAGGTTTAAACCACCTCACTCGATCTGATTAAAAAACTTTTTTTTCTGTTTAAAGGCAATCAGACAAGCTTAAGTATTTGATTCCATAACAAATACTCTCAAAACTAACAGAAAAACAGATATCTGCTCACAAATAGTTTAATAATCTATATTTACAGTGAAAACATTTAAGTGTACTGTGGCAGGTATGCAAGAAGAACCCAGGCTTTGATCCCAGTAAGAGTCATGTGCGCTACACTGCAAAATTTAGTGGTCTTAATACGAGTTAAAGGAACAGTACACCCACAGAATGATGTGCCTTCATTTTCTACTCACCCTCATGCTGAGCAAGACTGTGGAGCACTTTTTTAATTTCTCAAATGCAGCCGGAGATCGTACAGGTTTTAGTTTTCCCCCAACTGTCATATAATGGAGCTGCAGACAAAAACAAGAGGGGTTGGCTATGGATTTGAAAGAAAGAAAGAAAGAGCGCAATCGCATCTGCCACGGCTTCCGTAGTGTCGTGACCTTGCATGAGCGTGCATCGCGGAAGTACTATATATAAAAATATACGAAATGATGTCGTTTGGAGTAAATTATGGACGCTACCCACTCAGGACTCTTGAACTACATTGGACGAGCAGTATGGAGGAATATTGACAAGTTTTGTGGACTTTTATGGACCTTTTGTGTTGAGCGCCGGTTACCTCCATTATATGAAAGTTGGGGGAAAACAAAAACCTGTCCGATCTTCGGCTGCATTTGAAATCTTAAAAAAGTGCTCCAGAGTTTTTGCTCAGCATGAAGGTGAGTAGAAAATGAAGGACCATCAGTCTGTGGGTGTACTATTCCTTTAAAAAAAAAAAACTGAAATGGAGAAGAATCAGACTATAATCAAGTGAAATTATCTGTTCATGCAGTAAGATAATTACACTTAGTAAGATTTCTTGAAATAAGAAAACTAGACAGGGAGAAATATCTTTAAACAAGTTGTAAAACGCTCATCGTAAGTCCCTCATTTAGTGAACAATCCTTCAATGCTTGGTGAGATTTTTCTCATTTCCCATGGAAAGCAGAGGAGCTCGGATATGTGAGCTAAAAGAGACACTGATGGTCTGGATGGAAGTGACCAAAAATCACTTTCAACACCATCACCCAACACATGTTTGTGTCTTCACGGCATTTTCAGACTGGTAAGTTCTGTTCTGGTAATGGTGTGTTGTGGTGTTAGTAGAGTTATGGTGTTTCACACGTAGCATTTAGCTGGCTGCTAGCGTTAGCCAAGCTAGCTGAGAGCACAAACGAATTAAAAGCAGACACTCTCTTACTCTCTTTCCTCCACTTATAGATTACTTTTGGGTTTATATCATAAATGTCCTCAGTCATAGCAGATTGACCTGTAGAGTTCATTAAAACTGACCTCATTTTAAAAGTAATAATGGGCGTGTGAGTCTTTGAGGGTGAAAGCTGCAGATAACACCAGATTTACACGGAGAAAAAGGAGACCGGAGAGTGATGCGGCAGTCATCAGTGCAACTGCAACATTCTCTCCGATTCTATCCATTTTTCCATGATTTTGAGTCTGTGTCTCGCAGCATTACGCTATATAAACCAAAACTCCTGCCCATAAACCCCACAATGCATTGCGAAATGTCCCTTGCCCTTTCAAGCCCAACACATATATTCAAATATGAATTATGTTCACAAATTGATTTGATTATTAAAATATTGCAATATGTATACAAAATGTGAAGTTCTGTCACACTTTGTTTCCACACTGAGACCAAATTAAAAGGTTTCTGACCACTCAATAGATGCTGTCTTTAAACATCTTTCCTATCACACTCTTCAAGGGCGAATTCGAGGGTTCAAATAATTTAAATAATTTAAAATACGTTTGTTGTTAAAACATCTCCAACTTCAGAGAAGCCCCATTCACGTGGCACAGAAGAAGCTGGAATATGTGGATATCTGTTGGCAAGCTTGTGAATATTAGGTCAAATACCTGAGTTCCAGCATTTAAATGGGTCTTCTCCTCTGGAGACGTGGGACTCAACCGAACAAAGCTGAACCTCCACTACTTTTCACCTGCATACAGTGGTGAAACTCATTATATGCATTTTGTCTTTAAAAAAAAAGGAAAGTTTATTTGTATAGCAAATTTCATGTACAAGACAATTTAAAGTGCTTTACATAAAACTTAATGTACAGGAAGTCCCTCCCTCCGAGACCTACGACAACAAACCGACATCATGGCGTCCCGTTTGCATCAGAACTGCTCTGTACCTGGTGTACGAAGGACAACAGCAATCTTTCTGTCCCCCCCACTGAAAAGCTTGTGGATGATTTAATTTCTGCAGGAATGTGCCGACCGAACAACCAGAAAATCTCCCTGCAGCTCCGCCTCCTCCTCAGAAGGTTATAACTGCTTCCAGCCACCACGAAGAAACACGAAGTTTCTAATAAACGTTTCCCATCGTGTTCGTGTCTTTTATCTCTGAGGGAAACTTATGTTTGTGATGATTCTAGTTTATAATTCTTCCCGTTGTGCGCGAGTGTGCAGCTGTGCACATTGACACGGGTTTGCAATTAGGCTTTCATCATCATCATCATCATCACTGTTTCTGTACCGCTCCGGTCAGACAAAGACAGATCTAACGTGCAGAACTAGTGTAATCGGGTCATGGATGAAAGAAATAATTCAGGTAAACTTGTTTCTGGAATATGATGCTGTTTTCTTCTTAAACTGGATTCATACTCACGCTGCATCTGCGTCTGCGTCAGGGTGGTGACGCCGTCACCATCGTACATCCTGTATAGATCCACGGAGGCTCAATACGAACTTCTTCAAGCCTGGCATGCAGCCGTGTTCAACAGAACACAGCAACTCTTTTTTTACTCCAAATTTAACTCCTAGCCGCCAGTAGGTGGGGAACTCACCTCCTCAATTATCATTAGCTTTAGAACCGGCTAATGATAAATTAGCATTGGCAAATGTTTGACTTACAGGTCCAGCAGGAAAGTGGCGACCTCCATGGGGCTTTTAAAGCCCCTTTGCTACCTTCACCCTCATCCTGTTTTGCTTTTTTTGTCCGCTTGAAATTGAGAAGTAAGACAAGGAAGATGTTATTACTACTCAGACAAATCAAGCTAGCAACTCCAGAGCTAACGCTGACTGCGAAGAACCCCGACATTAGCATACTAATCAGATGTAAATATTTACTTTTTAGATATGTCAAATTGATAAAAACAATTATTTATAATATTAGATTAAACAGATTGATTTTTATTCTGCACCCCCTAGACATTCTGACTATGTATTTTTTTTTTTTTAATGAAATGAGAAAAGTTGTAGCTATCACCTTTAAATACATTCAAATGCGATTGTAATCTGGATTATTTTTCCTGAAAAAAAGTTGGTTAGTCCAAATTCTAACATCAGGAACATACAACATTTAAAGTTGTATAAAATTGCAATCAGTTGTTTTTTCATTTAATTGTTTATTTTAAAGGGACAGAGCATATAAAAACAAAACTTCAAAAATATGCCAGATTTAAGCAAGAAGCTAGTTTTCATCTGTTGTCCCTTGCCAGATCCCAAAAGGCTCCCTGAAACGAGGAAATACAGAAACATCCAATTATAAAATAAATCAAACAGTTATCAATCCAAATGAGCCTGAACTGATGAGATAAAGCTGAATATGGGTAAAATATATGGTTGAATATACTTCTTTTAAAACAATTGACATATCAGTGTTCTCTGTTATTTCAGTAACTTTCATTAAAATCTAGAGGGACAAGTTTTCTCAACACCAATCAGTCTTTTAAATCAGGTCAAAGTTCAGGGGTTTCTTTGTATTATTGGAAGGCACATTTGACTCCTACAAGGCCAAGCACAAAAGAATAGTGTTTGGCTTAAAAGAACATCTGACTAATAGCTGCTTATGAGTAATAATAGAGAGGTATTTTGGGATAAACGTCTCTGAGGGGGCAGAAAAACTGAGAGAAAAAGGAAGGGGGAAAGAGATATTCCAAGATGAAGGGGCAGCAGAAGAAAAGGGGCAATTACTGTTCCTTTCTTATGGAAATGGTAATGAAGTGGGACATGGGGCTCGGGACAATAGAGGGCCACAGGCAGGTTGAGCGTCACCGTGTAAACTGCTTCCTGTTAGGGAGCCATTTACTCCTCACTTTTACTGACTAACAAGCCATCTCCAGCCCAAACTACAAAGGGGCTTCACCATCAAAGCTGAGAGGCCGTGGCTGTCTGTGGAGTCCAGATAGGCTTTTCCCAGGCCAGCTCGCCTCTTCTAACGGCTCGGGCCAGGCCTTTAGGCTGCCGCTTTTAATGGTTTTTGTTTGCAGGGATGAAAAGATGACGTCTTCTTGCATTTCATTCCTGACGGATGCAGAAACCTTTCTGCAAAATTTCCCCAAGAGTTTTTTCCCTGTGACTTTTGGAAATCTTTGGTGAGGGGATGGGAAGAGAAAAAAGTCAGAAAAAATCTCGTTTTGTTTCTGCTTTGGCTGCATTTTTAATAATGATCTCAGCTGCACAGACAGAAACTGAAGCGCCTCTGATTTAAACAGATGTTGCCTCCTTTTGTCCAGATTCGTAAAGAAGAGCAGATTCAGAGGGGCAAATGTGCTTCTTGAAAATGTTAAAGAGGAAGTAAATTAATTGCAATAAGACAAATATGACTTCACAAGTTGGTTTTTTTTTTGGCCATATTCTCAGAAAAATGACAAAATGAATGAAAAATTGCTCCACAAATATAAAGTTCTTTGTGATTTTGATGTCTTAGGACATCTAAGGACCTCAGGAAGTGCATCCCAGCATCAAATATCTCATGTATGCTATAATGTCTGATTAAATCTCATTTAAAAAAAAAATTTAACAGAGGATAACACCATGTTAACAATGACTGCATGAACACAGATGCCATTGATCACCTTCAACAGCAAAATAATTTCTAAACATTAATGTTTGCATTAAAATACAATGTCAGTCTGAGCTTAAAGCAAAAGTTGAAATTTTTTATGTTAAATATATAGAGCAAATATCGGAGCTACGCTTTTCCACCTGGGATGAAGCTACATGGATCATGGATCAAACTCCTCAGCAAACACATACACAAACATAATGAACATACATAACATGGTAGATTACAGTAATTTTAGATAAAGCATGTTTATATCTGGTAAATGTTACATTTCACACAAGATGAAATCATGTTTTGATTTGAAGAAGTTCAAATCATCAGGTCGAAACATAAAAAGCTTCTGTTGCGATGAAGCTGTAAACAGAAATTGCACATAAGTCAGGACAGTGTTCACACTGCTGGCATACGAGACTCATATCTGATTATTTATAACCGTAACTACGTATGTTTACATGTGCAAAAAAAATGAATAAGGTCATAACTGATCAGACCATAACTGGCCACAATTCTGGGTTAACAATGCATTAACATGCACGACGTTTGACTGCATAAGTCATTTTAACATGAAACAGAGGATGAAATCATGTGATTTCTGTGGTAAACAAACACTGCTGTTTGTTTCAGTTTGTCCCCCAAAATATTTTTAAAGACACACAATGGAAATTTTAGCAGTTTTCTCTGATTTCTCAGCTAAACTAACATCCATCTTCATCCTGTACTGTGATTCACTCCAGCCAGTAAAAGTCTTATCTTGACTCTTGTTCCTCTCTTTCTTTTCCTCTCTTTCTCCCGTAATGTTTCCTTGCGTTTCTTTGCTGAATCCAACATGATGCGCGTTAAAAACACGCGCTGCGTTCATGTCTGGTTCATATGTGTTTGCTAGTAACGCAACACGGCCCCCATCCCGGACGCAAAAGGGTCCGGGATGGGGCAAAATAGCGATACACTGAAATATTGCGATATTTTGTGTTGAGATGTCATATCGATATTAAAAAAAGCTGTATCGGTATTTTGCTAGCGAAATCTCGCGAGATTTTGTAAGAGAACAGTGAAATCTCGCAAGATTTCGTTGTTCTGTCTGCAGCAGTTCAGCATGTAGAAAAGTCCCTGCATTAGCACTGATATCTGTGTGTAATCTGCAGGTTTAGATTAAACTTTAGACATGTTTAACCTCTCTAAAGTTTAACTTAACTGTGTACATTTTAAAGAACACATTAAAATGTGTGTACAGGTTTTTATACCACCCAGTTGTTTGAGATTATGAAGCAATAATGACTGAAATGTTTATTTTTTTATGCTAAGAAGATCCACTGTGCACTTTGTTTTACTGTTTTGCTCTTTTCATATGAATTGATGTCACTTATGTGCTTCTGAATGATAATATTTTGTAATTCATTTCATATGGTCAATAAATTTGGAATGTCTTCAGGGACAAATACTGTGGTCTATCGTGGATAAATTTATTGCAATATATAGATTTTTTAGAGAATTACTGTATCGTGATATTATCGTTATCGTAGGCAAAATATCGTGATAGTATCGTATCGCGAGGCACCTAGTGATTCCCAGCCCTATAACATACTGCTGTTTCTGAGCCTCGGGACGCCGCCGGGCAGAGACGATTCAAAAAAGCGTATAATGAAAGTTGCTGTGTCATCAAAAAGAGTCAGAAACGCAGATTTTTAAGGTCTAAAAGTTACGTTGTGTCTTTAAGTTTTCAGGGGGGCATCAGAGGGTTAAAAACCTTCAGTGTGAACAGCCTTTAACTGTATGTTACCTTTCATTGTTTTGTATGTGAAAAGGCTGAAAATATGTATTTATATGACTTTTTCTAGAATATTTTTGCACCGTGAGGAATACGGTGACGTGGTTTTGTGTCGCTGTGGTTTTATTTAGCTGGTGTTTATGGCAGGAACACTGTGGCTTTATATGGAATAACATGCTTACACTGGTTCAGTGCAGTCACATACTTTCTGCTGATTTTGAACTTTAAGAAAATGTCAGATTCAAGTTGAAAAATTATAACTGAATACATGTTACATAATAAATGTAAGGAGCAGCTTAAAAATGTAAGATTACAGCAGGCAGAGACCGTCTTCCGTCTGCAGGAGGCTCACCACAGCGCTGAACAGAAGGGGGCAGAGCGCCGGGTTCAGTGGGTATTCAGTGGATTTATTCTGCCCCCCCCCCCTCCAAAAAAGAGTTGGTGGGGGGCACTGAGGAGGAGGTCTATTGTCTTTTAATGAGAGGCTTTGATGTGTCCCCACTGTTTGCTGTTTGTACACCTGGGTCGGTGTGCCTGCATTCAGATTGGCTGTCTGCTGTTGGAGGGGGGCGGGGGGGCGAGCATCTTCCAGGTAACACTTTCCAGTCAGCTGCTGCTGTTGCCTGGCGTGGGAAGGCAGTAAAAGCTGCCCGGCCCCCTTTCTTTACCCCCCATTCAGTTTACGGTGCAGGCAGCCTCCTCACCACTGCCACCTTCTTCTGTTACAGTCCTGCTTTTTGCAGGCAGACTGCAGGCTGCCTCTCTGACGGGGGGTGAGGGGGGGTGGACCTTGGACACCCATGAAGGGTTAGCATGGCGAGTTAGCATAGAGGGCAATGATACTTGAAACAGGGCAGGAAATGATGGTTATCCAACAGCTACAGGAAACCAGATATCAGTGAAGGCTGATGCAAAATTTTGAATTAATGGGCCGTTCACACGAAGACGATTGCGATTAAAAATGAGAAAATAATTCATCGGAAGTGCCTTTCGTTCACACGGGAACCGCGTTATTCTAGTTTGAAGACGCAGAAATCTGAAGACTCATTCCAAAGTGGAATTAATGAAGACGCTGTTGCGTTCTCGTCTGCACGGCCCGAAACGCAAAAATGATGGTGGACCTGCTCACGCCGTGCTCACGTCACATGTGCGGTGATGTCACACACAAACGGCAATATAGGACTACGTAAACCAGCGGATCTAAGGTAGATTTTACGTTTGCGCGCAGACATGGTGGATTCCATCACAGCACCACCTAACGGCCTGGCGTGAATATCCAATCCAATTCCACACACACTTGCGTCCTCGTATGCACACGGATTTCTTCATGACGACGCTCGTGCAAACATGGATAAAAGGATGAAGATGAAACGCCACTTTTGCGTCTTCTTTTCTGATCGTCGTCGTGTGAAAGAAGCCTAAGCTGAACTGTCCTGCGATGAGACAGAAAGCCTTTAAATTGAATTAATAAATGATTAAATGAATACATAAATAGATAGATAAATAAATAAATGAATGAAAAAAAAAACAAATGAATGAATAAATGAATAAATAAATAAATAAGTAGACAAACAAACAAATAAATGAATGAATAAACAAGTAAATGAATGAATGAATGAATAGATAAACAAATGAATGAATAAATAAATAGTCTTATGCTTTCCTAATTTAGATGAACTGAGGTAAATAAATCAAATATTAATTAAAATTGTACTTTAATCAATTTCAAGTCAATTTTAAATCAAATTTTAAGCTCTTTTTTTCTCAATTTGGAATTGATTTTCTAAAAAATACGTTTTTGTAAAATATATATTTTGATCTACTGTATGTATCAATCTTATTTTGATCCTTTAATCAATTTCTATCATCTATTCATTTTATTTACCAGTTTTTTCTGCAATAAAACAATGTTTTTATCTCCTGAAAAAAACAAAACAAAACAAGCCTTTACATCATTTTTGGCTTGCCCCCCCAAAAAGAAGAAAAGAATAAAAGAAAAAAAGAAAAAGTAAAATGACCAAATTCATGGCAACAATTTAGTGTATTACATATGTATTTGCTAAAATACTTTTCTTTAAGATTTCTGAATTTATACATTTTTATATTTTCTAAACTCGCTGTTTAATACAACTTCAATGTTATCCTATTTTCTATGAATATTGCACCAAAATATTCTTTCTTCAATTTGTATTTTCATTTTAAATTGAAATGAGGTATTTAAAATAATAATAAAAATAATAATAATAATAAAACAGATACAGACATGTTATTCATCAGAATATACAGAGACACTCAAATGTTATTTTATTTATTTATTTATTTATTTTAAGTTAGTGTCTCTGTTGATAATGTTCCACCATTTAAGTCTTTAGGGATTCAATGAAGCTAAATTAATTCAAAGTAAAGCCAAATTAAGGAACAAAAACATCTTGTGACATCTGACATTTATAGTAAACAACATGACTGGTTCATCATCATCCTCTCTGCTCCTTACTGTGAATTTTTCCAGCTTGCCCACTCAGCTACTTCATGAACTATTATTGGTCGTCATATTCCTGTTTTGTTAGATGCTGGTAGCTCATTGGTCACGCATCAGAAGGTGACACTGTGGTGTGTTAACATCTCATTTTAATTGTGCATTTATAGAGAGGAAATGCCTGCAGAGGAAGAAGGTGATGAGCTCTGAAGTCACACGTCCTCTGACTCTGGGTAAATAATGTTGCTGACTTGCACCTATCATTAATCCTGTCCTTAACACTCTGTTTGTCAGTGGAAACTGGCCCCTCTTCTTTTGATCCACCCCTTCTCTGTCCATTCAACCCTCCCAGCAGCTCCGAGCCCAAACAGCGCCGGCATCTCGCAGCAGAAACGGTGCCGAGCAGACGGTGGGGCCCAGCTCAGATGATCCGTCCCAGGAGGGAAAAGAAGCAGTGACTGATATCTGCTAATATTTGCTAATGTCCATCCCTCTTCACGTCAGCAGCAGATAGGCTGAGGTGTGATCTCACCGCTGTTCATGTGAGTGTGTGCGTTTGCAAGTGCACACAGCTGGGGGCTGAAGCCAGGAGATTTAACTGTGTGTTCTCACACACTGGTGTCTGCTGACCTCAGCTGCTCATATTTACATCAGGATACACCAATCGCAGTGGGGCAAAAGGAAAAAAAGGAAACCTGTGAGGGACAAAATGACTGAAACAAATTCAGTCTCATGAGGTGGAAAAACTTTTCCTGCTGTTATAACATCAATGTTTGATTCAAAATCTCAGCTGGTTAAGCAAACATGAGGATGGATGGATGGATGGATGGATGGATGGATGAATGATTGGATGGATGGATGGATGGATGGTTGGATGGATGGATGGATGGATGGATGGATGGGGTGGTGGTGGTGTGGTGTGTTGATGGATGGATGGATGGATGGATGGATGGATGGATGGATGGATGGATGGATGGATGATTGGATGGATGAATGGATGATGGATGGATGGATGATTGGATGGATGATTGGATGGATGGATGGATGGATGGATGGATGGATGGATGGATGGATGATGGATGGATGGATGGATGGATGGATGGATGGATGATTGGATGGATGGATGGATGAATGGATGGATGGATGGATGGATGGATGGATGGATGGATGGATGGATGGATGGATGGATGGATGGATGGATGGATGGATGGATGATTGGATGGATTGGATGTGGATGGATGGATGGATGGATGGATGGATGGATGGATGGATGGATGAATGGATGGATGGATGGATGGATGATTGGATGGATGGATGTTGGATGGATGGATGGATGGATGGATGGATGGATGGATGATGGATGGATGGATGGATGGATGAATGATTGGATGGATGGATGGATGGATGGATGGATTTGGATGGATGATTGGATGGTGGAGGATGTATAGATGTGGATGGAGGGATGGATGGATGGATTGATGGATGGATTGATGGATGATTGGATGGATGGATGGATGGATGGATGGATGGATGGATGGATGGATGGATGGATGATTGGATGGATGAATGGATGGATGGATGATGGATGGATGGATGAATGGATGGATGGATGGATGGATGGATGTTAAACATCACACACGAAGGAAACATGATAAACCTAGTATCTGTAATTAAAAGTCATAGAAAATAAAAGCCTGAATTTATTTACAATGACATAAAAACAAAATAAATAGACTTGAATTTATTAAATACAATTAAAATTGGTTAAAAAAACATTTAATAAAGAAAGATAACTATATGAAATAAACACATAGATATGAGTTAAAAGTAAATTAATTAATAAAAATAAATTAATTAGATAAAATAAAATAATAAATAATAAATAATACAAAGGCCAGAAGTGGAAAATATATATAAAACTATGTTTATGTAAAGTAAGATTGAAATAAAAAAGGCAAAAAAAAGATTTTAACAAATGTAGATAAAATAAAACAAAATTAAAGATAATTAAATTGAATTAAATTAAATCAATTAGATGAGGTCAAAACCACTGAACGTGCTTGTTTTTATAGTTTATTTGTGTTATAACAGTGTAATTGTGTAAGTTTTGTATTTGCTGCTGCTTTTGTTGGGCAGGACTCTCTTTTAAAAGGTTCTTCATCTCAACAGGATTTTTCTGGTTAAATGAAAATTAAATGAATGGAAAAAGTATATTTATTTATCCCAGAGGGAAGTTAAAATCAAAATAAATAAAAGTAAACAAAACAAAACAAAACAAAACTGTTTTTATAATTATTAAGTGACTAAAATAATACATCACTTCAACTCAAATATCTGGTCACAAAAAAGTACGCTTGCTGCATGAATACAAAATATTTGTAAACCTTCACCTTCATGAACCAAAAGTGAAACTTCAGTCTTTGTGTTGCTGAGATTTCCATCATTAGCATGCCAAAGGTCCCACGGTCTACTGTAGGGCACCCAAAGGGCCAGCAGGCCGGGGAGGGGCGGGGGTGGGGGTTGCTGACCCCACTAATCCTTTTTATCCCTTTCAAAGGGAGGAGTGATTAGAAGAGGAAAGTTTAGATTTCCTGAACTTGAAGTGGAAACGCAAAAGCGACAGACGAGGCTCAGGGGTCAATCCACACCAGAGAGGACTGAAGCAGGGTGGGTGTGATGGGGGGCTCCCCAGTCTGCACTGGTGAGGGATTAAAGAAGGTGTTAGATGGAGGATTTTTACTCTTTGATTTGACCGTTTTAAAATGAAAGCATGACAGTAAAGTATAATACACTTTCAATTTTTTTTTCATATCATAGTATAGCATATATATATATATATATACTGTATATATGTTAATATTATTATATAAAAGAAAATCCCAGAAAAATTTGCAATACAAAAACAACTGCAAAAAGAAAATGCATCAAAAATGAAAACAACTGCAACAAGAAGAGGGAATGAATGATGGATGGATTTGCGGTACACACAAAATGAGAGGAAGAGAGCAAAAGTTTCATTCATTTAGTTCAGGGGATCCCAGGAGACTCCCACTACGTCATTCCCTCAGCTTTCCGGGCTTTCTCCAGACATTATAATCAAGACATGCAGCAGCAGTGAATTTTTACCTCACAGACAACAAAAGTGAGAAAACGGAGGCTACGTTTGAATCGGCTGATTTTTTTCATGACAGCCGATAGTAAAATGCTAAGGTCAAATGTAAAAAAGAAAAAGAAACAAAACTACCTTGGTGTAGATTCGCTCCCTGTGGCCATGTTGCACAAACTTCCGACCGAAAACTCACTGCCGCCTTAAATACCCCTTTTGTTACTTATGTTACATTTTCCTCATGCAGTTGTGTCAGTTTTTGCTGCATTTTTTGTTGCAGTCGTTTTTGTCCATGCTGCATTTTCATGTTGCAGTTGTTTTTTTTTCATTTTTTTGTTCAGCATTTTCATGTTGCAGTTGTTTTCGTTCATGCTGCATTTTCATGTTGCAGTTGTTTCAGTTTTTGCTGCATTTTCATGTTGCAGTTGTTTTCGTTCATGCTGCATTTTCATGTTGCAGTTATTTTAGTTTTTTCAGCATTTCTTGCAGTTGTTTCAGTTTTTGCTGCATTTTCATGTTGCAGTTATTTTCGTTCATGCGATTTTCATGTTGCAGTTATTTCAGTTTTTGCTGCATTTTCATGTTGCAGTTATTTTAGTTTCTTCCTGCATTTCATGTTGCAGTTGTTTTCGTTCATGCTGCATTTTCATGTTGCAGTTATTTTTTTTTTTTTTTTTTTTTTTCTTCTTTTTTTTTTTTTTTTTTTTTTTTTTTTTCTTTTTTTTTTTTTTTTTTTTTTTTTTTTTTTTTTTTTTTTTTTTTTTTTTTTTTTTTTTTTTTTTTCTTTTTTTTTTTTTTTTTTTTTTTTTTTTTTTTTTTTTTTATTTTGTTTTTTTTTTTTTTTTTTCATTTTTTTTTTTTTTTTATTTCGTTTTTGCTGCATTTTCATGTTGCAGTTGTTTTTGTTCATGCTGCGTTTTCATGTTGCAGTTGTTTTCGTTCATGCTGCGTTTTCATGTTGCAGTTGTTTCAGATTTTGCTGCACTTTTATGTTGCAGTTGTTTTCGTTCATGCTGCGTTTTCATGTTGCAGTTATTTTAGTTTCTTCAGCATTTCATGTTGCAGTTGTTTTCGTTCATGCTGCATTTTCATGTTGCAGTTATTTTAGTTTCTTCAGCATTTCTTGTTGCAGTTATTTCAGTTTTTGCTGCATTTTCATGTTGCAGTTGTTTTTGTTCATGCTGCGTTTTCATGTTGCAGTTGTTTTCGTTCATGCTGCATTTTCATGTTGCAGTTATTTTAGTTTCTTCAGCATTTCTTGTTGCAGTTGTTTTCGTAATGCTGCGTTTTCATGTTGCAGTTATTTTAGTTTCTTCAGCATTTCTTGTTGCAGTTGTTTTCGTAATGCTGCGTTTTCATGTTGCAGTTGTTTTCGTTCATGCTGCATTTTCATGTTGCAGTTATTTTAGTTTCTTCAGCATTTCTTGTTGCAGTTGTTTTTGTAATGCTGCGTTTTCATGTTGCAGTTATTTTAGTTTCTTCAGCATTTCTTGTTGCAGTTATTTCAGTTTTTGCTGCATTTTCATGTTGCAGTTGTTTTTGTTCACGCTGCGTTTTCATGTTGCAGTTGTTTTCGTTCATGCTGCGTTTTCATGTTGCAGTTGTTTCAGATTTTGCTGCACTTTTATGTTGCAGTTGTTTTCGTTCATGCTGCGTTTTCATGTTGCAGTTATTTCAGTTTTTTCAGCATTTCTTGTTGCAGTTTTCGTTCATGCTGCATTTTCTTGTTGCAGCTGTTTTTGTACATGAAGTGCATTTGCACCTGTGGGACACCGTAGTTAACAGTCTTTTGCTGTGTCTTTATCTTAATAAAAACTTGTACACACTACCAGACAAAAGTCACACTTTCCAATTAGATTTAATGAGAAAATATGTCCAAACTTTTGACTGGTACTATATGGAGCTACTTAAGTGTTGTACTCTGGAATAACTTACTTAACTTACAACTGGAGATCATTACAGGTGATAGTCATTTAAAGTTAATTTCAGAAACATGTAAAATGTTCATACCATATTGATATTACATTATGAATGTTGGATATGTAACTTGAATGATGATGTGGTGATTCAACAGTGACGGGTATCCCACAACATAAAAATGACAATGTCTCAATTAGTTATATTTATTCATAATAAATCAGAAATAAATAGATAAATAAATAAACCATAGAACAATGTACATGAACATTAAGAAAGTTTGGAAAGGTTGTCGTGGATTTTAGATTCATTCTGACATGCAAAAAGCAAATATCCCAAACTTCTTGTGAGTTGTGTATACAGTATATTATTTAAGGACTAGCCTCGGGACACTGCTGGAAAGCGACAGCTCCAGAAATGTACATGATAAATGTCACTGTGTCATCAAACAAGTCCAGAACATAAAGTTTTAAAATAAAGTTATGTAATGTCTTTAAAATAGTAAAATGTGAGTCCATCAAATTCAGCTCAGTTGCCAATAAAGTTGCTCTTATTTACCTCGTTTTTGGTCGAAGGCAAAATGTATCCGAAATAGTGAAAAGCAGCTCATTATACTTCCAAAGTCAGCTTGACCAGAGTGAGTTTGTGCTGATAAATGACTTATCTAAAGCCAGTAAAATCTGTTAACATGACCAACTGAAAACATGTTTGCAGTGAGTTCAGTTAAACTTACATGTATAATGATCTCACATCTGCACCACGAATCCAGTCCGTCCCTCATATGTGTAGAAATCCACTTTCACACATGGAAAACAGGTACGGCATCCCAGTAACTGTGACAACTTCAGAGTAGCTTGTTCAGAAATGTGGGAAATAGTGCAAGTTTGTCTCCATGCTGCATTTACATTTGATGACAGTAGACACTGTTAAGTTGCATCTGTTTATTAATGTACCAGAAACTGAGTTCATACAGTCGGCAGTCTTTATTTGACCTGTTAACGAAATGTTCAAAACATTTATATTTATGTTCAATTTAAACTTATAGACAAAATTATTCATAACTTCCAACAAAGAAAAGGCTGAATTGACTCCAGTAATTCAAATAACATCAAACTAATAATACATTTTTAAAAAAATTATAGAATTATGATTGATAATGATTGCTTTTTACTTGTGAAAATAATAATTTAAAAAACAAACAAAACTGTCCCAGACACATTAGAGCAGCTTTCCCATGAACAGTGAAACACCTGCACTGCAAAAACAGTCTATCTGACCGAGTTAGTCTTATATTCAGTAAAAACTGTCTCAACTATCTCACTTTCAGAGTAATATACTCAACAAGACCAGAATATGTAAGATTATTAAACTAGTTTTGAGAGTATGTCTGTTATTTCTTCTTTAGATGAATCTTAAAATTGGATATTTTATCTGCATATTAAGTTAAATTATCTCACTAAGACACAGTTTCAGATCACTTTCTGTATTTCACTCCAATTTTAGCTGTAAAAACCTTTCGGACCTCCCGTACCAGTTCACACACACAGATTTTCTTGTAATCAGAAAAATACCTAGATGTTAGACAAGTAGGAACTAGCTGTGAAACATTAATTTCAAGTTTCTTATGAAGTGATAAACACTTAAAACTAGTCTGTAATGCTGATTTTTAGTGTTGCTTTCTCATTTTGAGAGAAAAGATCTTAAAACAAGAATAACTAACAGGGAATTCAAGAACTGGAAGCGCAGAAATGCACATGTAACAGTCTGAGACAGCAGCTGGGGTGGTAGAGTTCAAGTCCCACGTCATCCAAACCAATCTGACTCTTGGTATGAGAGGCCCTCACCAGCTTCACTCAGGTCCATGAGTGTTTGGAGGTTGGTGGGGGTTGTTCTGCCTTACAAAAAAGGCTTTTTGCTGTTCTCAATTTTTTTTAAAAAACTTGTTTTAACATTTTTTTTTTACTTTAAAATGAGAAGGAACACTAAAAAAAAGCAACACCAGACTAGTTTTGAGAGATTTTTCACTAACTGCGGGACTTGAAATGACTGTTTTATAACGTGTTTAAAGGGGAGGTTCAGGATTTTTGACATAGGGTCTCATTTACAAGTGAGCCAGAATATTACTGATCACTGAAGACGGTTTCAACATATTTCATCCCGTTATTCTAGTTCCAGTGGGTCGCCAATGCTAATGCTAGTGCAAGTCAATAGGAATCTGCTAGCCTGTTATTAATAACCATCTTATCCACTCCACAGAACATTCGCGGCAAATAATTTCTAACTTCAGACTATCTGCGTAAATGCAGTTTTTACAGAATAATGTTACAAATAAAACTAACCTGCATTTCGTTGCGTTTTGATTGTTGCTGCTGAGAAACTTTACAAAGTTTTACTTCCTGTATTTGGCAGCAGAGTGATGTCATCTGCTGCTACGTGCATGAAGGAATCTGATTACACAAATATAAAGTCTAAACTACGGCCACGTCTGAAAGGCATGAGGATATGTTGGATTTTGAAGATGATTTAGAACTTTTTTCATCAAACTGTCACCAATGTCTCTATGAACTAGAATACACTGATAAAGGTAGTAAGCAGGTAAGAAACTAGTTCCTCAGTATGTAATGCAAAATTTGTCATACAAGGCTAGTTTTACTTTTTAACACGAGTTTACTAGTTTAACACGGCATTTACACAGATAATCTTGCTGATCTTCCTCGGATCTTCTGTGGAGTGGATAAGATTGGTTTTAATGACAGGCTAGCAGATTCCTATTGACTTCCACTAGCATTAGCATCAGCAACCTCCTGGAACCAGAATAACGTGATGAAATATGTTGAAACCGTCTTCAGTGATAAGTAGCATTCTGGCTCACTTGTAAATGAGGCCCTATGTCAAAAATTCTGAACTCCCCTTTAAAGATATTTCTCACCATCAAGAGTCTTGATATTTTTCTTATTTCAAGAAATCTTACCAAGTGTATTTATCTTAGTGTATGGACGGATGATTTTACTTGATTATAGCCTGATTCTTCTCAATTTCAGTGGGTTTTTTTAAAACTTGTATTAAGACCACTAATTTTACAGTTTTAGCAGATGCAAAGTCTTTTTGAACATTACGTAAAACAAATGACTGCAGTGATTACCTCAAAGTGTTTATCAACAAAAGTTTCGCTTTGGAGCTCATCATGCTTGTTTATTTGTTTTATTTATTGATTTTGTCTTTAAAATTTTTGTTTAATTTTTATTTATTATTACTTTTGTCCATTTCAACTTATTTCACTATCAGCTGATTTTTTTTTTCCTTCTTTAATTTTATGAATAAATTTGAGAGCGACTATTTATTACCATGTGATATGTCAAAATTGTTGTAGTGCAAAAGGCATCCATCAGGAAGCAGAAGCCAAGTATCAGATTGTGTACATAAAGCAAAACGCTCCAGGTCACATGATCCAATGAGAGACGGATCCGCTCCTGCAAAGTTACGATGTCTGGTTTCTGAGGAGGGCAGCCCCCTCAGAGCCCCCGCATGTGTCAAGTGTTGCATATTAACCCCAGAAATCATTTTTTATTACTTAAATTGGGCCAATGTTTGGGTCAAAAAGTTACATGGCATCCCTTTAAGAAATGTCGTCTTTTTAACTTGGGAGGAAATAAATTTTACAATCATATCAAAATTCTCTCATATCAAGAGATATTTAAAAATTTTGGATGCAATTTTTTAAAAATCTATTAAAAAAGTGAAACATATTCAAGAAGAGAATAATCATCTAGAAAACTCTGAAGGTGAGAAAACATTTGGTGTTTAATTGACACTTTTTTTCTTTGAATTGATGGACAAACACAATAGAAAATTTAAAAAATAGCTGTAGTTTAAAAAGGAAAAGAAATCGTCAAAAGATCGTCACATTTTGAATTTGGTAAATGTGACCGGCAACTGGCTCAGCTGAAAAATTGGTGATGGCTTAGTCAAAGTTGCACTCACGATTAGTAAGGCACGATTCAGGCTTCATCGAGGAGCTTGAGCTGTACTCAGCACTGCTTTTTATTGAAAGTTAATCTAGATTTTCTTTTTTTCCTTATGTTAGTCATATCATTTCATATTTTCTACACACCTGATTGATATTCAGGGTTTTAATTTGTATTTTATGTGATTTATTGCTTGTGTTTTTATCTCCCTATGTGACCCCTGCCCCTGAGACTGCAGTTTACATTCATGTTTTCTTCGTGTCTGTTCATTAACATGCACTGTCCCAATCAAATAAAGTTCATACATACAAAATTTGATGACATTGAAATCAAAGTCCTTGTTAAATGCATCAGATCTTCTTGGAATTTTTAATCATTCTTCCAATAAAAACCCAAACAAAAAGCTACAAAAGGAGCTGAGACCTCCTGCTGGTGTAAAAAACAAACGATGGAAACTTTGGACGGGCTGTTTTTTCTTCCCAGGCTGACTCATCCTCGTCTCTGTGTTTACTCATTTAGACCAGCGCAGTTCTCTGGAAAATATGCATCGTTATAACTGTCTCTTTGTGAAGCACCAGCCCTCTGCAATATTTCTCACCTAGGTGAGTGTGTGCTGATGCCCGGCCAGAGACTGCATCGGTTAACCCTCGGCTCACTGGGCGGCAGCAGTGTGTGTGTGTGTGTGTGTGTGTGTGGAGTGAAAAGCTTATGGGAAACCTCAATGGCGTTTTCAAGCAAACTTCATATTTCAGAGCAGACGTTCGCTCACCGTGTGGGATGGAGATGCTCCTCTTCCTCTCTGTTTGTCCAGTCCGTCATTCTGATGTTTTCTACCTCGTTCCGTGTTTTCATCACTCTTTCTGTGACAAACACGTGGACGAACTTCCTGCTGCAACAAACAGCTCATCTGTCTTCCCCCAAAACACAGAAATCTTAATTTGATGTTATGAAGTTGCCTGCTGCTGGGCAGAGGGCGGGGGGGGGGGTTGGGTTGGAGGGGGCGGGCAGGGATTATGTTCTGTATGTAGTTGCTTTTAACACTTTGTGTCTCAGTCCTCTAAATAAAAAGGAAGAGGCCGCTGAATGATGCGGGATGCAAAGGTGTGAGAGAGCCCCTTTACATTTACGGTCTCTCTAGAACTGGAGGAAGTGGTGCAGTAAAGCGGAGTCACGCACCAAAGCCCCCACTCAATTCCAAGTACATCACAGAGAAAATCAGAGGTGGCAGAAGCAGAGACTCGTGTTTGGAGCGTAGAGGCTGTCGTCTGTCTACGATGCCATAAGCTAAGTGATGTAATATCTATACCGAAGTCTAACGAGCACCTAAGTCCCAAAAAGTTCTGTATAAAAGAAAAAAGGAAGATCAACAATACCACGACTGAAAACCAGCTGCTGTAGTGAAATGTAGGGAATGTGTGTTCAGGTTCAGAGGAGACACTGCAGGCGAAAACCCTGTTTTTTCATCACCTGGTCAATTTTGAGATTTTCTTTTTTTTCCCTCCTTCAACATGTTTTCTTTCAGACTGATGTAAAAACATAAACATTTTAGGGGTTTATTTCATGATACTTTGTCTGATGCACCCAAATCCCCACAAATGCAGCTAAATTGCCGTTTTCTCAAGGAGCACTTACAGATGCGGGCATGAAAAAGTTCCTCCTTTTTCTGCCTGAACGATCTGTCCCGTGAATGCGTCATCACGTACGGTGTCCGTGTGGAAACGTCCATGTTCCAGGCATTCATTTAAACTCTGAAATTGGACACACAGGCGTTTTTTCTGTGCGACTGAATTAGCAGACAAGTGGCTGGTAAGTGGCTGGCAGTCGGCAGAAAGGGGAACTTTTTCATGCCCTCATCTGTACAAAAATCAAACTTTCTAGTTTTGCTCCTGACTGTATTCTTAAAGGTTTTACAGAAGGATTTTTTGATCTCATTCACAGCCTGATTTATAGAACGTTTCATCCCGAAAATATGCCAAAAATGAGTTTTTTCTGTATGTTGACAGTATATTATAAATTGTGAAATGATCTATAGAGATATCCAAAATCCTCTCTGTAAAAACTTTTGGCTTAAAATGTGAACAAAATTCAAAAGGAACTTTGAACCTGGTTTAATCCAGTGTTTAGATTTTTTTTTTTTCCTAGAAATGTATGCAAATGAGCTAATTTGTGGCTATATAACACCTCATTTGCATATTAAAACATAAAATTTCAGCAAACTTGCAATACAAAAAATTGTTGGCCCTAATGTGAGGAAAAAAACCAGGAACGTTTCATGGTGATACCAGTTAGTTACATTTTTACCCTATTTGCCTGTGGTGTCTCGCCTTAAATGCTTTTCCAGAGATGCAGGTTTTTAGATTTGTGTTAGAAACAGTCAGTGTTCCACATCCACGCTGGAAGCGGGCTTCTCTCCACCAGAGAGGCCTGAAAGCCAAAGGGTGACCACGATCCATCTAACCAAATGTGGGACAAAGACTAAAGTAATAATTAAAATAACACTTTATTTTATATCTAAAATAATTGTTCCACATTGTGGGACTGCGTTTCAGAGCAGCTTGTTCAGAAATGTGGAAAATAGAGCAAGTTTGTCTCCCATGCTGCATTAACATTATGACAGTAGGCACTTAAGTTGCATCTATTCATTAATGTGCCAGAAACTGAGCTTTTAACGAAATGTAAAAAAATTTACAAAACATTTACAATATATATATATATATATATATATATATATATATATATACTGTATATGTATATATTGTGCCAAATAGTGCACACCTCGTGGATAACAGAGGCCATGTCATAGACTACTGTATGTTTGTAGCTGCAGACACTTTCATTTGCTCCATGATCCATGTCCTCATAAACTGTACACTCCTGAAGCTCTGCACGGATACCTGTTATATTGTTTTTATTATTGTATTTATACTTATCTGAAATTGCATTTTCATTTACCTCTTTCACTAATATCTCCGTCTCCATAGGGTCGCAAACCTGGAAACATGCAAAACCCTCACTTATATACAACACGTTTGCACCTGCAGTCATTTGCATCTTTACTTTTAAAGGAATAGTTCACCCACAGAATGATGTAACTTTATTTTCCACTTACCTTCATTGTGAGCAAGACTCTGGAGCACTTTTTTTTTAATATCTCAAATGCAGCCGGCGATCAGGAAGGCTTATCTTATACCCCCAACTTTCATATACTGGAGTTTGCTGGGGCCCGAGCCAAAAAGGTCCATAAAAGTCCACAAAAACTTGTCAATATTCCTCCATACTGCTCGTCCAATGTAATACTAGTGTTCTGAGTGGGTAGTGTCCAGAATTTACTAAAAACTACATCATTTACTGTATTTTTAGAGCCTAAACAGTAGTACATTTTACTTCCGCGAAGCGCGCATATGCGCGTTCATGAAAGTATGGAAGCCTTGGCATTCAGAGCCTACTCTGCCGATAATACAAGCATAGAAGAAGAAATTCATTGTTTACATTGTGCTAAGAGCAACAGAGCTGCAGACAAACCGGGACAAACACAAGAGGGGTTGGATATTGATTTAAAACAAAGAAAGAAAGAAAAAGAGAACGTGCGATCTCGTCTGCCGCGGCTTCCGTAGTTTCATGAACGCGCATTTGCGTGTTTCGTGAAAGTAAGATGTAGTACTGTGTAGCCTCTAAAAATATACTAAATGATGGAGTGAAGCATGAACAAAGACTAGGATAGGACCAAGAACAGAACCTTGAGGAACACCATGACTAACTTTGTTATGTCAGGACAGAATTTTACAGCAAAGTGGCAGAACTGCTGATTATTAAAGGTGCCATGACATCAAATTTCACTTTTCTGGGGTTTTGGGTGTATAATATGATCTGTTGTGCACTGATGAGGCCATGTGAATGCCCAGAGTGAGAATCAAAGTTCCTGTTTATGGTCTGTCAGCTTTGTCTCTCTGCTCAGAAACAGTTGAATCAGACAGCAGGCTATCATTCTACGTAGTTCTATAATTCTACGTAATTTAATTGCTCCAATAAGAGCACACTATCAAGTAAACAGCCCCCCCCTCTCTCTCCTAACGGTTTATGCACCGTCCGCTCCCCCTCCCCTCCCTGTCTGATTCAGCTTCGTGTATGGAGCTAGTAGTAACTTCTGTGCAGTCAGGTCTGGGTTTTCAAACAAATGGACTTAAAAGAAAACTTCTGCAGCAACACTGAGGGAGGGGGCCACAACCTTGTCATTACCTGTAAGTTTATTTATTTTCTAAATGCTGTCTTGTCTGATAAACGTAGCTCACACTGTCTGAAGTGCCCATGTTGCTAGCAGTTAGCCTTTAGCAAACTCCGACAGCAGCTTGACCTAGATTCTCCAAATAAGGTCATAGCCAAATAAGGTGTAGCCAATCAAAATGAAGTCAACGTGGTCTCCGGGTAAAGCTGCATATCATCACCGGACCCAACTGTATTACTGAGGAAGTGAGGTCTGGCGTTTCAAAACAATACTCCGCTGTAAAAAATGCCATTTTTTTCTTTGGAGTATTTACATATAAAGTAATGCCAACAACATAAACTAGTTTTTAACTGCTATGTCATCACTCCTTTAAGGGATTTTAAATATATATATATATAAAAATTATCTTGCTTAAAACTGACATTTTCAAGTTATCTTAAAAAAATCAAGTAATTTATTTCACTGTACATTTTATGCTGTATTGTTGGATAATTACGCAAATTTTCTTACAAATAAATACACGAATAAGCAGCATTTGAATGTTATCTATTAAGGATGCACCGATTGTGAAAATCTGGGCCGATACCGATGCCGATGTTTAACATAACAACTTGGCCGATGGCCGATGTTTTCTATTTTTATTTATTAATTCCTTTGTGCCACAGAAATTTACAAGTCTTTCAGCTCCTCATCAGTCTATCCTTGAATGAGCACAAATTCAATCAGACCAATTTATGAAACAGAAACAACCTTTAATGTCACTTTGTGGTTGACATTAGTTATGACAAGCTCTTTTCTGAAAACTTTTCAAAAACCTGGGACTGAAAATCACTAAAAAGAATGCTTCAGTATATTGCCCAACAAAATTGAGTGGTTTTAGCCTAATAAACAAAAACATACTCAATGAGAAGATTATTTTCATGGCCCAATAAAAAATATTTGTGGAGCATGTACTGCAAACTGCGTAACGCTGATCTTCTTCTGAAACGGTAAAATATTGCCATATATATATATATATATATATATATATATATAGGCTATATAATAATCGGCCACTGCCATCGGCGAACGTCATTTTTATTGGCCGATGGCCGATGGCAGTTAACAAGGCAAACATCGGCCGATACCGATGTCCAGCCGATGCATCGGTGCATCCCTATTATCTATGTCATTCGGACGTTCTAAACATGCCATTTAATATTACTTATTAGCAGTATGTCACCATAAGCTTGGTCCATGATGAAAAAAATCTTTTAACTCCTTAATGCTGTTTGATGGAACAAATTCTTCTGTAATTTGTGGAAATAAACTTGCCTGAGCTACAATATCTCATCACTTAGTTTACGTATACAGTGTAATATCAAACAACTTTTCAGAAATCCAATTACAGTTTTTAATCTGGACAATTTCACTATTCTTAGAATGCAATTAACTTTCATCTTATCAAAATAATTAAATCTTATTGTTGTTCATTCAAAGAAAAAAAATTCAGAGAAAAGATTTACTTTAGCTTTTTCCTTTGTGTGAATATCTAAGGGATACGGCAGCGTTTTACATTATTGCTGAGGAAAAATAAATTGTTTTGCATTGCAATGTTGCCAAGAAAACAATCCTCCTAAACTGGAAAACAAGAAATCAACTGAGCATTGCTCAATGAATACGCATGCATGCATTCATATTTTCTCTGGTGGAAAAATCCCTCTTTTTAAAATCTCAAATGTAAAAGCATTTGCTATACAAAATTCTAAATATTTTTGTTAATAGCTGTTTTTTTTTTTTTAATGTGAATACAGAATAGAATATCAACATTGAAAGAAAAATGTTTTGCACTGATTGTACAGACTTGATGTTATTCTTTATTGATTTAATGTATTATCTTTTGTATTAATATTTTATTTTTATAGTTTTTATTGTATACACTTTATTATTAAGGAGCATAAAGTAGCCTCACTCACTATGTAATTTTTTTAGAAAGTTAATTGTAATGTTTAAAGCAAACAAAAAAGCATAAATAGCCTTTCAGTGCTCTATAATACTGAATTTGTGATTATAATACATCAATGTAACGGTCATATATATGTTATACAGTATATATCTCTAATATATGCTATAAAACCTGATACGTTTTACTGTAAAGAAAATCATAGCTTTTAAAATAGCTCCTAATATTGCTTTGCTCTTAATATTTCTATGTTATTTCTCCTTTTCATCACACTTTATTGCATTTTTAAGTAAAAATGAAGATTCAGCCTATTTATATATTTATTTTTTATTTATTTATCTATTTAATAATGTATTTATAAAATAATGATACTTATTATCTATTCATTTATTTATATATTCACCTGAACTGCCTAAGAAAATCCGTCCACGTCTTGAACTTGTAACAATGTCACTATGATTCGGTAATTTCTTTCATTGCATATTTTTTTCCATATAGAAGCATTAAAGAAACAAGACTGAAACCAGTTACTGACATTTTTAAGTGTTGTTTTAAGATAAAAATGCATTTAAATCCGTAACTCTGACCAACAACAACTAACGCACAAGTTAAAGGAATAAATTAGAAAACTGTTGGGTTAAATCGGTGCTGAGCTTGACTGTATGGCATATAAATCTGTGATGTGATGTCATTGTCCCGCTCTCTGGCTTTCTACTTAGCATTTTTATAAATAATAATTGTGCAGAATTATATGTATTACATGTAAGTGTGTTACAAAGTGTAAGAATTTTACAGTTAGCAGAGGAAAATGTGGACTTTCACATTCTTATTCCCGGTTTTTCTGTAGCCTGATACCATGCCAGACATTAAAAATACTTTATTATAAAACACATTAGCTGCAAAATTTGTCGTCAATATAAGAAAACCTGAACATCTAAAACCGACCCTTCATGGGGAAGTGCATGCAGAACTGATGCAGCAGATTCCTGCATAACTTTGAACGTAATTATTTCCTCAGATGAAACGTTCTAGATGTTCTGGGATGGTTGCTATGCAGAGGTTTTTCACCACAGCAGGTGGGACGATTTGTGAACATGTCAGCAGATATTCTGGACATGAACACACACGGATACGTGCAGCAACACGGCTGAGAGCTTCATCTGCTGTGTTGTAAAGACCGTGCTGCGATTTCAAGCATCATTTGCATCATTCACTGCTTCCCTCTGAGTCCAGACAACAAGTCTTGTGAGAGGAGGAAACTCTCCGTATCAGACGATTCTCTCTCCTGAAAATCTGTGTGTGCACGAGTCAAATCAGTTTGTGTGAAGATTCAGGCCTGAGAACAGGTTGGCTGCTGTGTAAATGAATATGAAAATGGGGTTTTTCTACAGTTATGGAGGATGTGACACATTAGTCTGAGCAATGTTGGCATGTTAGGATTTTCAAAGGCCAGTTCAGGTGATGGAACCGTGATCAGTGTTAAACAGTGCAGTGCGGTGATACTCTAACCGGAATAATCTACGTACTCCAGGCCCGAAACGTTGGTGGATAAGGGTGAAGTAGAACAGCAAGTATCTGCAGGAGGACGGAGGAAAAGTCTTTGACAGGATTTGATGTGATGATCTCTCAGTTAAAGGTTTGGGTCCTTTGGTAGACATCTTAATGTAATGAATATCGCTGTTATCAGCACTGAAGGAGCTGTGTCATAATAAATATCTGAGGAAGGAAAATGTGGCAGTTATACAATTTCTATTTTTTTTTTCTATTTTTTTAGAAAAATTTACTAAATATATTTTTATGCATGTTTTACGCAAAGTCCTGTAAAATGTAGTTTAGCAGTTTTGGGACCAACAGAACTATTGTAGCTGTTATAACTATGATATACACTAAATGGTAAATGGACTGTACTTATTTAGCACTTTTCTAGTCGTACTGACCACTCAAAGCGCTTTACGCTGCAGCTCATGTTCACCCGGTCACACACATTCATACCCCGGTAGGCACATCGGGAGGCAACGTGGGGTTCAGCGTCTTGCACAAGGACACCCCAGCATGTAGTCTGGGGAAGCCTGGAATGGATCCCTCAACCCTCCAGTTGAAAGACGACTGTTCTTCCAACCTGAGCTACAGCTGCTGTGCTGGTAGAAACAATGGTATCAAACTTTCTTTCTTTCATTTTATTTATTCATGTATTTATTTATTTAATTATTTTGATGAATCAACCATGCTGAACTTTCAAAGAAGCTTGTGTGTTGATATCCATTTGCAAGCATGTGGTGAGTGAAGCAAAACTCAGCTGTCACGTGTACCAGAAGTAAAAGTTGTGAAGTGCAGTGTCTCAAACTCAGGATGCTGGACAGCAGCAGCTCCAGGAATGTGCTGAAGGTCCCTCTGTCGTTAACAGGAGTCACAAACGCATATTTTTAAGCTCAGAAAGTTACATAATGTCACTTTAAATGAAATTAAACTTTATACAAATTATGCTTCATATAATTTTTTACTTTTTTTTAGATTCATATTTATATATTTATTATAACTACAATAAGATAATTGTATTATTATTAGTAGTAGTAGTAGTAGTATATTATTATTATTATCATTATTATTATTATATCCATTACATTTATATTTGTAATATCATAATGTTATTATTATTATTTACTTTGTTTTTATTATTAATTGTTCATTTAAGTTTTTCATCTTTATGTTTTACTTTTTACTTATTTTAATTAAATTAAACTTTATATAATTTATGCTTCATATAATTTTTATTTTATTTTTATTATAAAATGTCATATTTATATATTTATTATAATTACAATATTATAATTATTATTGTAATATATTTATATTTATATATATATATATATATATATATATTTATATTTATATTATTATATTTATATTATAACATCATAACATTCATTATCATTTACTTTATTTTTATTATTCAATATTTATTTTATTTTTTACTTTTTACTTTTTTTTTAACTTATTTTCTCTTTGTATAATGTGGCTGCATGTGTCCAAACACTTCCAGTCATGCAGAAAACATGTCAGCTTTGTTTTCTTGTTCAATTCTTTGGCCCTGTGTATATTTTTTAGGGTTCTTGAAAAATGCCCTATTATGAAATAAAATTATCTCTGCAACCACAAGGTCTATTTGATACTTCCGGAGCACTGAAATGTGTTAAGACGTGTAACAATAAAAAATAACTGAAGTTTACCCTTAAAAACAACAACAACAAAAATAAAACGCTTTCAGGATGAATATCAGTGTCATTGGATTGATGCAGCTGCAGCTCCAAACCTCTATCAAATCTGATATCTGAATCTGATGAAGTGAAACAAAGCTTGGCTGAGGTTTTGGTGCAGCTCAGGCAAAGTTTAGCTACAAAATGGCCTTTCTGAAACAGTTTGTACTCACCTGTGAAAGCTTAGAAAACAAACACAGCAGCTAAAAACAGTGGATAGCAACTCAATCTGCCGTGTTCTTATTAGAGACGTTACGTTCATGAACGAATCGATTCTTCTGAAACGGCTCTTTTAAATGAGTGGTGAGAATTGGATCTCAATTGTGAGCCATTCATTTAAGAACCATTCTTTTTTTTTTTAGGGATGCACGATATTGAAATTTTGGCCGATATCTGATATGCCGATATCTTAAAACTCATGTGTCCGATAACCGATATCGATACCGATACTAAAGCTGAAAACAATAAGCAGTCATTGCAAATAGCCGTTTTGTTATTCGTTTCTGACACTTTGAAAAATAGGGGTGGGAAAAAATATCAATACACTGAGATACTGCGATATTTTCATATGCCGATACCAAATCGATATTTAAAAACAGGGTATCAATCTATTTTATTTACAAAATCTTGTGAGATTTCATAATCTTGTTGCAAAATCTCACAATATTTTGTGAATTCTCACTAGATTTTGAACGATGAAATATCATGAGATTTCGTTAGAAAAATAGATCAATACCGTATTTTTAAATGTCAATATGATAGCATATGAAAATATCATGAAATTTTTGTGAATTCTCAAGAGATTTCATAACAAAATGTTGAATTATCGCAAGATTTTGTTAGTAAATTAGATCATTACTGCGTTTTTAAATGTAAATATGATGTCAGCATATGAAAATATCGTGATATTTCAGTCTATAGATATTTTTCCCATCCCGAGTCTTAAGAAGTTTTAAAGTCTGTAAAAAAGAAGTTTTTGTTTTTTTCAGACTTTAGAAACAGCGGGCTGGTCGGTTAAATATCGGTTAAATATCGGTTAAATATCGGTGGGGTGGCCGATGTCCGACATTCAGTTTAAAGGCCGATATAAGCAAATACCGGTAGGGGGCCGATTATATCGTGCATCCCTATTTTTTTTTTAAAAATTGTCGACGCTGCCTTCACATGACGTGTGTGCATCATGTCTGACGTCCGACACGTTTCATTCATGTCTTGTTCAGAAACTATTCAGAAGAGTTCAGAAACATTCACTAAAACTTATAGTCTTTTTAAATTCATGTATACTAAATCTGTATAAATATATTTTTTTCAGTACTTCTGTATTTTTCCTGCATTTTCAAATCCCATATTCTGTTGTAGATTCCTTGTGCAGAATTTTTGGGGGTAAAGTTGTTTTGCTGAAGTTAATTTAGTGTTTTGGTGAGTAAAAGTCTAAAATAGTGGTCTTACTGTCAAAGCTCGGGCATATGGAGCCAATTTATCAAACATTTACAATGAAAACACAAGCTAAATTAAAGTTATGACCAATAATTCAGAATATTTCAATCGAGTATTGAAGGGGTTTGTAAGTTTGAATTATTCCAACAGGAATTGCCACCAGTGGTTATGTTTGTGATATAGATTAGTTACTCTTGATTGAATTTTGTAAATGAAAAATAAGAAAGAAATAGTCTTTTGAATGGTTCGAATGGCTCCTGAAGATCCGGCTCCCTTCAAAGAGCCATAAATCCCATCTTTCTTATATCAAATGTGTATTTCTTCTTGCCATAAAATGGGTCTGAGATTTAAGTGATAAGCAGCGAGAAAAGAAGCCAAATGTTCCCTAAAGTCTCCATAACTGAGACACTTTGAAGTTAAACATTTGCATGAATTTGAAATCTAGGTAATAAATGGAGGTGGATTTAGAAGATTTGTTGGTGAATTATATTGGACAGTGATTAAATAGCGTAGCTGCAGTTTTTGATGCAAGCTTGTTATGCAAATCCAGCCATCACTTGCTGGCAGTCTGCACTTAACAGGAGCAGAGAGTCTTTCCTAATGGTCCCTTAGTCACTTAACACAAATCTTCTCTCCACATTTGAGACAACAAAAGATTAGCCCAATTTGCTAATATACAACTGAGTTCAAAGGCACGGCTCTCTTCCCCTGCTTCCCTTCTTTTGTTTGAACTCAGACGTCAGCTAGAGGCCATCAGCTGCAGAAACAGATGTTAAACAGTTTCAAACTTTACCGAAGCAGCTTTTTAACAATAAAAAACATTTTTATTACAGATCTTTCAGAGGAATTATTATTTTTGTTTAATATTTTAAGCCAAATTTAAAACTGTGAGCTCTAAAGGTTTTATGAAGTTGAGGCATTAGTGGGGCGGAGTTTGAAGCCGGTCAGAAAGGCGAGGTGTGCGCGCACAAACCGCGCCCCACATCCTCCCCCCCACATGAAGTCCGCCGGGGGCCTTTAAATGAAGAGGCCTCGGGGATTAGAGACTAGTATGCGCTCAGGCCTGCGTCAGAACCGGTGACCCTTCACGTGCTGGATTTTGGCTCTTGTTTTCACGACTCTTGGAAATATGACTTCTTCAAACCCGGACCAGCGCCTGGAGCATCTCCTGAGCGCCGTGGAGAGCGAGTTCCAGAAGGGCAGCGAAAAGGGGGACGTGTCCGAGAGGGATATTAAACTGACGCTGGAAGATGCGGAATTGTGGAACAAGTTTAAAGAATTAACCAACGAGATGATCGTCACCAAGACTGGAAGGTAGGTCAAATCCGCAGGCCGCCCGATGGTATTTGCGCACAGGTTGGGCACATTTTACGCACGAGATTTCCAGCCTAGACTGTGTAGATTTGTTTGTGAAGGTTTTACCACGTGTAAAGCTAATTTATCCCTTTTTTCTGACATAAAATAGACACAGAAAAGTTGCCCGCGAGGCCTCATAGAGGCCTTGAAACGTTCAGAAAAACAGGGAGCATGTTTTATTTTCTTATTTATTTCATCATAATGATAATTATTTTTTAAAGAAATTAATTCATGCGTTTAATAAGCTGCTAAGATCCATTCAAACACACCCCATGCGTGTTTTCCAGGAGGATGTTCCCGGTTCTGAGGGCCAGCGTGTCCGGCCTGGACCCGAACGCCATGTACTCGGTGCTGCTGGATTTCGTAGCCGCGGACAACAACCGCTGGAAGTACGTGAACGGGGAGTGGGTGCCCGGTGGCAAACCGGAGCCGCAGAGTCCCAGCTGCGTCTACATCCACCCGGACTCCCCAAACTTCGGCGCTCACTGGATGAAAGCGCCCGTCTCCTTCAGCAAAGTCAAACTGTCCAACAAACTGAACGGCGGCGGACAGGTGATTTATAACACCTCGTGCTTTTATTACTAATCATTTTAATTCAAATTAAAGGGTCACTTTTACGCACACAAACCCTAATATGAATAATTTCCCTCCACATTTAGCGACAGGTGTGATTTTAACTTGGTCTCAACTGGATTTTTGCCACTTTATGCTGCACGAATAAACAGTGTTAACTGGATTATTTCACTAGATTATGCTCAACTCTCTGCATAAATACGAGCCGAGGATACACATTGTGAAGGTCGGGGGCATCCAGAAGATGATCAGCAGCCAGTCTTTCCCCGAAACCCAATTCATTGCTGTCACTGCTTACCAGAATGAAGAGGTTTGTTGTCCAACAATCGCACTTCTCATTGTGAGACTGAATGTTTGGAGTGTTAACAGCAGCATCCTTCACACAGATCACAGCTCTGAAGATAAAGCACAACCCCTTCGCGAAAGCCTTCCTGGATGCCAAAGAAAGGTGTGGGCTTCAACTTCCTCTTAAATTTCTAAGTTAGTGCTCAGTTGCAACTAATACTGTGTTTTAATGCAGGAGTGACCATAAAGAAGTCCCTGACCACAGTGCAGACAGCCAGCAGGCTGGTTATTCTCAGCGTGAGTCCCGTCTTTCTTCCTTAAACGAGAAAAAAAAGCACTGACGAGCAACGCGGACCACTGACAGCTCTAACGTGCATGTTTTCCTCCTCAGTTGGAGGTTGGTTCCTCCCTGGCCAGAGTCCCATCTGCCCCAGCAGCAGCCCGCCGCAGTTTAGCGGCACAGCGGGCCACTCATCTGGGTCCTACTGTGAACGCTACTCCAGCCTGAGGAGCCACAGAGCCGCTCCCTACCCCAGCCATTACCCCCACCGCACCTCCAGCACAAGTAGGAACCCACTCAGCTGCTTTCTGTTTAAAGAGGTTAGAAATGGAGCGAGCTGGTCTTCATTTGTCCTCTTACTTCATTTCTAGACAACTACATGGACAACACTTCAGGAACTCTGCCTTCTCATGACAGCTGGTCCACCCTCCAGATCCCGAACTCCACCGGCATGGGCACTCTGTCCCACACCACCAACTCCACATCTAACTCTAGGTGAGCCTCTTACCTGGAAGACAACCCCATCGGCTACACTGCAAAAACCAAGCGTATTTTTCTCATTTCTAGTCAAAATATCTCATCACACTCAAAATAAGACAAAATTATTTAAAGAGAAACATTTCAGTGAGATATAGGAACTTGTTTAAGGCAATGCATCTTGTTTTAAGAAAATTTTGCTTGTTCTATTGCCGTTTTTTTTTTTTTTTTTTTTTTTTTAGCTTATTACAAGCAAAAGAAAAAGGATTTTTATTTTGCTTATAATAAACAAAACAAAAAAAGACGTGGCCACTCTTAAAATAAGTTTAAAAAAAAAGAAAGAAAGACAAAGAAAAGAAAGAAAGAAAGAAAGAAAGAAAGAAAGAAAGAAAGAAAGAAAGAAAGAAAGAAAGAAAGAAGGGTTCTTTTTTTTGCTTTGTAATAAGAAAAAAAAATCTTCCAATAGAACAAGCAAAATTTTATTGATAAGATTTCTTGCAATAAGATGCATTGCCTTAAAACAAGTTCCTTTATCTGACTGAAATGTTTCTTTTAAAGTACACTGCAAAAACTTAAATCTTACCAAGTACATTTTTCTCATTTCTAGTTAAAATATCTCATTACATTCAAAATAATACAAATTTACTTATAGAAAAACATTTCAGTGAGACATAAGATCTTGTTTTAAGGCAATGCATTTCATTTCAAGAAAATTTTGCTTGTTCTGTTGGCAGATTTTTTAAAATCTTTTTTTCTTTTCTTTTTGCTCATTACAAGCAAAAAAATATATATCTTTAAAAAAAAAACTTATTTTTAGAGTGGCCAAGATTTCTTTTGCTTGTAATAAGCAAAAAAAATTCTGCCAATGGAACAAGCAAAATTTTCTTGATAAGATTTCTTGAAATAAGATGCATTTGTCTTAAAACAAGTTCCTTTATCTCACTAAAAAGTTTCTCTTTAAGTAATTTTGTCTTATTTTGATTGTGATGAGATATTTTGGCTAGAAATGAGAAAAATATACTTGGTAAGATTTGAGTTTTTGCAGTGTAATTAGTTCCCACCCCTCAGTTTTGTAGTGGTAACCCCTTTTTCTTTAAGGGATCATGTTATAGTGATAAATAGCCCCAAAAACTCTGTTTGAGGTGCATGTGTCACAATTTCTTGATCCCTCCCAAAAAAGAGGCAGAGAAGTCGTCGTTCTCGGTTAATTGTGATTTAAGTTTCAGTATTTCCACCAACTCTAGTGTCCATCTCTCCCACAGTCAGTACCCCAGCCTCTGGTCGGTAGCCGGCACCACGCTGACCCCTTCAGGCTCCGCCTCGGGCTCCATACCCGGAGGGCTGACCTCTCAGTTCCTGAGGGGCTCCTCCTACACGGGCCTGACCTCCTCGCTACCAGTCTCCTCGCCGTCCTCCATGTATGACCCTACCCTGAGCGAAGTCGGGGTCGGGGACGCCCAGTTTGAGAGCTCCATCGCCAGACTTACGGCAACCTGGGCGCCCGTCGCGCAGAGCTACTGAGACCTCTGCGGGGAGACATCCGGAGCAGTGTTAAAGACTGGAATACGAGTCCAGGAGGAGACATCCTGAGGTTTAGATCGTTCAAGTAGAGTCCTGAAAAAGACGAGAGACAGTCCATCCCAGTTTCCCTTTGAAACGGAGGAATGAAGTGAGAGATTGATAGTTAATTCATAATTAAATATGAATTTGTTCATGAATAAAGAGACAGTGTTGTTTTCTTGGAAAGTGACGACCACCCCCACCTTGTCATGGAGGAAACAGCATCACCTGTGCAATCTGCAACCTACTGCTTATGGTTTTAAAGTTCTCAACTTGAGTTTTAATCATTATTTTGTTTTTGCTAAATGGTCAGAATTATTTGCTCTTAAAAAGTCTCGAATGATAAATACATGTCCTGTCAATTTATTGTCTTCATTCACGGGAATTCTCGCTGACATTTGCTTCATTTCACACAGAAAAAAGCCAACAAAAACTGTTCTAACATAAATGTGTACATGCAAGTATAAAAATAACTTAATGTCCTGTTTTTGTTTGTTTTTTTTCCAAATATAAATGTGCCTTTTGTGATTGCAATATAAATGTTCCACTTTGAGAGCTACAAGTGCCTTCGCTTCCCGGCAGGGTTTTGATGCCTTTTCAGATACCTGTACATAAACTATCTATTTGTATTTGAACTTGCTGTAAGTTTTATTTATGTCATTTAATAATAAATTAAAAAATATTTCTTTTCTCAATGATAAGTTTTGTTGTTATTTAGATATTTGTCAGGATAAATGCAGAATGTGAGAATGCAAACTGGGTTTACTGTGGTTTTCTTATGCAGCCTGCTCCTTTTCTGCTTTCGGTCCGCGGGTTCAGTCTGGAGGCAGTTGCAGCAAACTTTCGGTCCTGCCGTAACGAGCTTTCTTTAGATGAAACAGCAGCATGGTCTTGCTTTTGAATGCAGTTTTTTTGTCGTGGATGTGATGAGGACGTGGTGGAGAAGCGTCCAGTCTCAGAAATCCTGCCATCGCTGGCACCCTTTTGTTACAATCTGCGTTGTGGTGCGACATACGGCTAACACATTGTGATCTGTGTGTGAGGACAGTCAAAGAATATGGAGCCAAAATGTGAACACCTCAGACTTGATTAAACACAACAAGATTGATCCATCATGTGATGTTAGTGGACAGAAACTACTTTGAATATGTGTCAGCCTTTTTTTTAACTCTTGATCAATTGTAATCTTTATTTTTTAAGAAGTATAATTATAGATATGGAAAAATTCAAACAGAACCAGTGAAGAAATGGCTTCAGGTTGCAGGTATTCGATTTTTTCAGCTCATACCTCAGAGGCTTGGCTGCAGGTTCGTGATGTCAGTGGTGTGATATGTGTGTGTGTCAGGCGGACAGAGCAGTGATGGAGTGGTCCTCACCGAGGTGCAAATGAAGGCTGAGGGGTCAGGGGGCCACGAGCAAACAGTAATGAAGCAGCAATGTGACCTGCAGCTGGCAGGGCCTCTTACAGTGGAGCAAAGGTCCACTCATGAAACGCCGACATCTCTCAGCTTCTGCGGTGTACAGTGGCTGTCTGTACTTGCCAAATCCTGATGAGATGATGATGATGATTGTTCGTGAAGCACCGAACACATCTTGGGACGTATCAACGGAAAGTTATGTTATCCCTTAAAATTATTCGTACCGTCCAATTAAAGAAAAGGCTAAATTGACAATATTAATTCAAATAACAAGAAACAAAAGATAAAAATAATAAATAAAAATGTACTAAATTATAATTTAGTGAAATAAGATATTGCTTTGAATTGGGTTGGAAATAATAATAAAAAAAGAAAACAAAACTGTCTGCGATACATTAGAGCATCTTTCCCATGAACATGGACCAACATACCTGTCAACAGGTGCAGACGTCTGATTGGACGTCACAGAAAACACCTGATGACAGTGATTGGCTCAAAGTGTTGCTCAACAACATTTTAGCTTCGGAGCCCCGTCATGCTTGTTTACTTGTTTTATTTTTTGTGTGTTTTTTTTAAATATTTCTTTTGAACCACAATTCAAAATCAATCTCATGATTTTCATAGAATTTTTATTTATTATCACTTTGGTCAATTTCAACTTATTTCACTGGCAGCTGATTTTTTCCTTCTTTAACTGGAGGGTATAAATAATTCTGAGGACGACTGCATATATACACACAGTACCTATAAAAAGTATTCACCCCTCACCCCCTTGGATGTTTTAACTTTTTTTGCTTTAATAAATCAACCATGTTCAACATATTTTGGCTTTTGTGAGAAATTGTTCTTTATTTTTAAAAAATCCTCTTTAATTTTGAGTTGAAAACTGATTTCCACAAAATAATAAAATTGGATAAAATATGCAACAAGAAATAAGTTATTGCATGAATATTCCCGCCTTTCAAGTCAGTACTTTACAGAAGCACCTTTGGTTACAATAGGCGCATTCGGACAGAGAGGTTCTGAGAACGCAGTTCCTATAACTACGTCTCCCCAGTTTAGTTATAAGAACTACCCTTCACCTTCAGCGGAGGACCTTGATAGGAACCATGTGTGACGCAATCGTTGTGACAATGACAAATTTATGCCCCAGCAGATCCAATACAAAACTGAGGTCTCGCAACTCTTTTATTCAAAGCTATTATAAAATCTAACTTACCAGCTTCCCCTTGTTTATCTTTTGCTGAAGCGCGCCCGGACACTTTAGTGGGCGGTCCGCCCACTTAAGTGTCCGGGCGCGCTTCAGCCGCAGATTCTACTGCTTTACTTTGCAGCTGTGTTTACTCATTAAATTAATATGAAAATAATTGCTTTTGGACGTTTCAAAATAGTTATCGATTGGGGACGTTAATGAATTAGTACACTCCTATTGTAATAGTTTTTGTCGTTATTACGATCTCGGCAAACAGGTAAACAGCTGTGAGACTTTTTAAATATGGCGGAGCTGGAAGAAGCTGAGCTCATGTAAGGGGCGGGGCTTACCAGTTCTACCAATCACCAAACATCTACGTATTTCAGTTCCTGGAACCCCGAAAAGACCCTGCCTCGGAGTAGGAGCTAAAAAGGTTATAGGAACTGAGGTCCCTAGTTCCTATATGTCCCAATGCGCAAAAAAACGGCCCGCTTCCCGAAAAGTTTATAGGAACTCAAAAAGGTTCCTACAGTCCGAAAGCGCCTATTTACAGCAGGCATCTGTGTGGACAGACTGCACATCTGGACACTGCACATTCATTTCATTCTTCCAAGCAAAACTGTGTGAACAGCCCTTTTCACGTCCAGCCACAAATTCTCTACTAGATTGAGGTCTGGGCTTTGACTTGGCTGCTCCAGAACGTCCACCTTGCTGTCTTGAAACCATTTAGCTTTAGTTGTCGGCTCTGGATCATCGTCTTGCTGGAAAATAAATCTTCTCCCAGCTGCAGATGGACTCAGATTCTCCTCCAGGATTTCCTGATATTTTGCTGCATTCATTTCTCTGTCTACCTTTACAAGCCTTCCAGGGCTGCTGCTGAGAAGCATCCCCACAGCATGATGCTGCCACCGCCATGCTTCAAAGTGGGGATGGTGTGTTTGTGGTGACGTGCAGTGTTTGGTGTCAGCCAAACATAGCACCTTGTTTAATGGCCCAAAGCTTCATTTTGGTCTCATCAAACCAGAGAACCTTCTTCCACTTGGCCATGGATTCTCCAACGTGCCCTTTAGCAAACTCTAGTGGAGACTTCAGATGAGTTTTCTTCTCCAGTGGCTTTCTCTTTGGTATCAAAGTCTCTCCCATCTCAGCTGCTGAAGCTTGTAACTCCTTCAGAGTCATCATAGGTGTCCTGGTGGCCTCTCACGCTAGACTTCTTCTTGCACGGCTACTCAGTGTGAGGACGGCCTGATATCGGTAGATTTACCTATCTGCCAGATTCCTTCCATTTCTTGATGATGGATTTAACTGATCTCCAGGGTATATAGACCTTTTTATTGTATCCGTCTCCTGACAAAGCACTGTTTACATCCTGGGAGAGGAGGTGGAGGAATACAAGTATCTTGGAGTTGAGCAACACTGAAGCATCTAAAAGAACGGCCAAAGCAGATTCTACTGCTAAAGAAAGCTGAGATCATTTGATGTCTGCACCAAGATGTTGCATATATTTTATAAGTCTGAAAATGTGATCAGCTTTGCAGCATCGGGGGCAGCAGCAACAGAACCAGAGACGTAAACTGGGAATAAAGCTGGAGCCGATAATCCAGAGAAGAATGTGATTCTTCACATCTTCCACACAACACGGCAAAGAAACAACTGAATAAGTTCAGTGTTTGGCTTCGTAACTCCAACGTAAGACAGAGAGGTCCTGAAGATCGTTCCTGTCAGCAGCCATCACCCTCTGGAACAAGGCCTTGTCTTCTTATTATTGATTATTATAATTGTTTTTATTTTATTATAAACAACAACAAAAACCGACAACATAATTTCCCTCTGAGATGAATCATTTCATTAATCCTCACAGCAGAATATATGTCATGCCAGATGTTGTGATTAGATGTGTGTGTGCATATTTTCATTAAATATGTTGTCATGAAAAAATAAATTGCAGCGTGCACATAAATAAATAAAAACAAGTGAAGTATGATCAAGTGGTAATACTTCTACATGTCTGTAATAGTTGCACGGTGCACTGTTTTAAAAAATGCAGGTTTGATTCATCGGTATGGATCAGCGCGAGCCTACGTCACAACCCGGAATTCACGTGACCACGAAGCTGGTCGCGGTGAAAACATGCTTCGTATTTGAACGGCGTCTGAGCCTCAAAAACTGTTTTTGCACCCTTTTTAATTTTTTTTCTCCGCCGGTCTGTCCTTGAAACAATGTTGAAATGATGTCCAGTTATACTGAAAGTTTCACTGCCGACGCTAGAAGAAGATACGAAGCTAAACTAGTATCTGTTGGACTAAGTGATGCCCATCTTCTGCTGCTACAGCCTGGTTAGACGAACCTACATAACGGCCTGATGATCAGTTTCCCGATCCCATGATGTATTTGATTTCATCAGGGAAGCCCCGTGTTCAAGCCATTTATTTTTTATCGAATTTTCCCCAGATTTTTAAGAAATGGTGGTATTTCTTTGATGTACTTCTCAGGAGTTTACACTCATTGACAAAGCTATAAAATACCGGTAGTCTCATCTGTATGTAACTGGTTATGACTGTGCATGTTTATAACGCTGCAAATGCCTTTCTGCCGCTTTTTATGCTTTTATTCGTATGTGGGAACATTGATGGCAGTAATCTGGATGAACGTAATCGTTAACAGTCCTGAGGAGACGGGAACAGCGGGCGGCGCTGTGATTCTGTACATCCACTGATTTAATGGTGTTTTCTATCATCTGTACAAAAACAACTACAGGGTTTAAAAAGTGAGACCACATTATATGCTTTTTTTTTATCAGTCACAAAGTGATCCGAACATATTGTTAGATGTTTCCATGGTTTCCAGCGTGAACTGTCAGCATTTATGGGCTTGATAGCAGCTAGCCACTTAGCATGTTGTTCGGGACTTTTTCTGTTGTTTTGGGAACTGGAACAAACATATTCTCTTGTCCGTGTGATAGATATGTTTATGGCAGCCATACACAGCGGGACTTCTCGGTATTTTCAAAGTAGAATAAACGAAGATTGACGAGTAATGAACCAGGTAATGAAATGGCTCCCCTATGCAACGAAGCGATGTTTTCACCTCCGACCTAACCGGATGTGACGAATTTGGCAAAAATTCCCGGATGCTCGCAGTGATCCATAGACACAGATCATTCATTTTGATTAGATCAATTCATTAGTGACCTTCTTTTTATGGGCTGCACAGTGGTGTGGTGGTTAGCACCGCAGCCTGACAGTAAGAAGGTTTGCATGTTCCCCCCAGGTACTCTGGCTTCCTCCCAATTTATGCTCAACGCAGAAGACGGATACCTTGACGGATGGATAGTTTCGTCCGTCATCTGCGTCAGTTACGTGTAAATAATTTGGTGCGTTTTCGAGGGGCTTGTTGGTCCGTCACTCGACGCAGAAGACTGAGCAATACCACCAGAAACCGCGGGGTCAGTGTTGAGCTGTGTAGCTGATATGCAGGAACAAACCAGAGAAGAAGAACAGGAACAACACAAAAACCGCCAGGACCAAACAGCCCAATAAAAGCACCTGAGAAAGAAGACGCCACACGAACAGAGAGCATCTGTAGACGTGGCTGGAGCTTTTCAGGAGGGGTTGTGCGAGTGTGTCCGAAAACACACACTGTATCTACCACATCACATCGCCAGGGCACAGGGACATGCAGCTCCGCCGCCTAGCGGACAAACTGATTTATGAACCATGGGAATGCAGAAGACGCATGGAAGTACGAAGGCAGCCACGCAGGGTGACGCAGGAAACAGACATCGCCATTTACGTACGTAAGGGAGCAGAAATGTGCCTTTAGGTTAATCAATCACTCTAAATGGTCCCTAGGAGTGAATGTGAGTGTGAATGGTTGTTTGTCTCTGTGTCGGTCCTGCGACAGACTGGCGACCTGTCCAGGTGTACCCTGAATCTCACCTGATAATAGCTGAACTGGATAAGCGGGATAGAAAATGAATGAATGAACTTTTTTTTTTACACATAAAAAATGCAATAATAAAATTTTTCTCTTTTTTATATAGCCTGCTAGATTAAATCAAATTCAGTCCAGCGGCTTTTAACATCTTGCACTATCCAACTAATGTTTTCATATAATACTATAGTCATACCCTCAAATTAAAGAAGGAAAAAATCAGCTGTTAGTGAATTAAGATGAAAATGACCAAATTAATAATGAATATAAATTCTATGTAAATCATGACATTGATTCTGAATTGTGGTTTGAAATAAATATTAAAAACAAACACACAAAGAGTAAAACAAGTAAACAAACATGATGGGGCTCCAAAGCTAAAATTTTGTTGAGCAACACTTTGAGGGGATCTCTGCAATCAGGTGTTTTCTGTAGCGTCCAATGAGACGTCTGCACCTGCTGACAGGTATGCTGGTTCATGGGAAAGGTGCTCTAATGTGTCTGGGACAGTTTTTGTTTGATTATTATTTCCAACCTCAATTCAAAAGAAACATTTCATTTTACTAAATCATAATTTTGTAAATTTCTATTTATTATTAGTTTCTTTAGTTTGAAGTTATCTGAATAACTGTAGTGAATTTAGCCTGTTCTTTAATTTTAGGGTATGAATAATTTTGAGGATGACTGGATGCTTTTATCTAGTTTATACAGCTCATTAGAATATTTGGTAACTATTTAGTCTTTTATTTGCTTTAAGAGTCTTTTAGAAATATTCTAATCTTCCACATTTTATTGTTTTATTGTTTGTTTTGTCCAAGTCTTTTAATGTATTTTATATGTATTTATATGTGTATTTATATGTATCTACAGCAAATTGGTAACCAGGTATTTTTTTAATACTGTGCTGTATGAATGAATCCATCAACTTTTATTCATACAGTCCTCTACAGCACACAAGATGACTAAAGTGCTTTGCATAAAATCAACATAATAAAGTGGATTGGGTTTGAACAATATGTATATTTGAAGGCTGGTCGGCAGTTAACATCAGAACCCAAAACTCAGTCAATGAGCCCTTGTTTTCAGTGTGAGTGTGCCTTCTTGTGTGTACTTGTGTGTTTATGAGCAGTTGTCCAGATTTCATGGAGGAGGATGTTTGCTGATGGTCTTTGCTCAGTCTGCGGCGGTAAACGGGTCCTGCTGGGCCCACGGCCATCCCTGCCCTCTCAGTTACGCTGTGTGTGTTGACCTGAGTCCCTGATGCTGACTGGAACTTTTGTTTTCTAAGACGTTGATCTTCTCTGTGCACCCCGGCCCGCAGCCACTGTTGGCCTTCACTAATTGACAGTTGGAGTTTGACTTTGCACACCGGCCTCCTCTCCGCCCCTGGAAGTGTGTGATTTAAACGCACTTTACAGAGTGTGCGCAGCACCCAGGTGTGGAAGAAATCTAAATAACAATACAGATGGGTCAGTGGTGTGTAAATTTGTCACTAGTTATTGATTTTAGTCGGCACTAACGGAAGTTTTATTCACCCATGTACCATGAAAATATAAAAGACAGCCTCTCGTCTTTGTCTTGGCATCCTTCATGTATCCCTCCATCTCTTCCAGGAATAATCCCCCCCCAGGCTTATGGAATAAGATGGACGGGCAAAGTGGCCTCCACAAACTCCATGATTGCGATGGTGAGTCACATTGTGCAAGGCCTTGTGGGTGATTTACGAGAGGCCGCTGCCAAAAAACAAGTCGTCAAGTCTGGAACAGCGAGTCAGTGCAGCTGCGAGGGGGTGTTTGCAGACCGCCCACCTCGCCCCAACCCCGTCCCTCTGATGTCTGTGTGTCTTTGTTAATGAAGAAATTCTGATACCTTGGTGAGACATTGCTCTCAGCTGAGCAGACTCTGCCTCCTCCGTGCCCTCAACCCCTGCACAGTCATACTGCCGCCCCACCCAGCCGCAGGCTCGTCAGGCCTCTGGCCTTTCCTCACCCTTTAGCACCAGTTAATGGAACCAGTATAACAGAGCCCAAAATACTCTAAACCTCATTTTGTATTTTTCACAACCAGTATTGCAATCATTAACAAGAAAAGACACTGAATTCAATTTCAAGACCTTGTACATCCATTTTTTAATATCACTTAGCAAGCAAAACAATAAGAGGGAAAGAAAAAAGCAAATTTCCATTTATTTGTTAAATGTCATGAATCTCTACGTACAACCCAGCCGGCATTCGACCGACTTTAAATTTTCAAATGTGGCTGAAATAACGTCAGTTGAATAAACGTTAATTCAATGTCATAACAACGCTGAAAACCCAACGGTTGACATGGTGCTAAAGGTTGAATATGGAACATTTTTATTAAAAGCTATATTTTTTCAAAAACAATACCTCAACAGGTCGTTTGGGGGTGTACAGAATGACAGTACAACATTTCCCAGAAAAAATATATTTAGCCTAAAAATAATTATAAAATAAATTTTTACGGGTTCGATAATGGCATTATATTTATGTCTATAAGCCAATCCACGCCGCCATTGCAGGTTGCCAAATGCGATCTCTGTGTGGCAACAATATTTTGGGCACAGTTAAGCTTGTACAGGGGAAAACCGTGAGATGACGAGTGAAGCAGCTGCTTCAGAGCCCTGAGATATTGTTATCTGTTTCTGAGAAGGAGTGACCTGAGAAGAGCAAACCTAGAAATTTAGGTGAAGACTCACTAAATGGACCCACTACGTTTTCCGCGGAGTCAAAACACAAAAATGTCGACTTTCCTCCTATTGGTAAGCTAGCTTGTATGCTAACATGGCTAACGTTAGCTGTCAGTTATAAACTCCTCTTGTTACTTGTTGACATGCTGCAGACTGTTGGTCACTTGCGATCGGCAGTGAGCCTGGCATCCCAGTGGCTGGAGTTGTTTTTCTGCCGTTGCAACTCAACCTAGCACACGTGATGTCGCTGTTCTGTCCGTATTCCATATTCAACCTTTACTCACCACAGATTCAACTTTAAAAATATCAAGTGTTTTAGTTGTATGTCTCATCAAAATCATTTTCACAACCATATCTTTTTTAAAAAATTGCTCAAATATAACAGTTAAAAAATAACCTGGGTGAAAAAAAGTTTTGCTTTTTTAATATTTTGTATTAAATCAGGTAATGTGGTTCAAAAAGGTTGCAACATTTTGTTTTCAAAAGCATTGTTTATTTACTTTTTAAGGAATGCTCCTTGTCGGGGACGTTGGGTCTTGCATGATACTGATTCTAATGGTTTATTGTTATAATATTCACATTCATTTTTATGTCACTTTTTCTTAAAAGTTATTTTTATGTCATTAATAGGCTGTATAGGCTCACACTAACACAGGAGTCACTTTTGTTTGCCAGTAGTTTGTTTGGTTTTATTGTCTTTTTGGTTGTTGTTTTGTGTAGCCGTGTGTGCGAGTGTGATTTTCATCCTTTGGTAATTACTGTGATCCAGGTTGTTCTCAGCTTGCTTGTCTCCAGTAGGTGCTGCTGATGATTATCAGCTTTGTTTTCCAGGAAAGACCGCAGGATTCTTTCTGTTATGTTTCTGTGCAGATGCAGCAGTTGGCTGTTTTGGCGTATATTTGTCTTTTCTTTCCTCTTTCCACTCTCCTTTTAATTTACGTTGCCTCCTATCTTATCTTAATCTTCTCTTTTCCTCTGTCAGGTCCAGCAAAATGTAAGATTCAGTCATAAACAAGCATTCAATAAAACAAACTTATTAAATTCCTCCACAATTCTTTGAAAAAGCCTCTCTGCCTCACTTGGCATTTGCTCCTCTATGTAATAGAAACAGTGAGCAGTTCCGATGTCCACTACATTACATAAAAGCTGCTTTTTGAAAGGGATAAAATTAGTGTACCTTTTACAAAATCTTACAAATTTCAAGTAGACTTTCATACTGAAGAAAAAACTGGATTTGTACCAACAGGAAAATGATATCTGTCAAAAATTGTTGATTTACTTGTAAAAACATAGAAATTTAAATTCCTGCCATTTTGAAAAGATGGTGTACATGTTTTGTTGGTCACATCCCCAAAAGTGGAGTATCAAAAGAGAGCCAAGGATGTCTTCTTAAAGTGACGGTAGTATTCAGGTAAATACTACAAATAATGCTTGACTTAGAGGTGTGAGACTCATGTCCTCCACAGAGGACAAAAATGAATTGCCAGGTTTTATAAGGATAACAAATTCACTTTTCACTTTATTTCTAAAGCACTCTTACACTGACAAAGACAGATCAAGGTGCTTTACAACAATAAAACATAATAAAAAATCACCAAAAATAAACAGCAGAAAAATGTAAAAACGGATAAACTTCCGGCTGCACGGTGGCGTGGTGGTTAGCACCGCAGCCTCACAGAAAGAAGGCCGCTGGTTCGATTCCAGGCTGGGGAGGGGTTTCGAGCAATTCCAACTGTGCATAATAATGCATAATAATGTTAATAAGCATCTTATATGCACTCATAAGGGTCTTATTACCTATTAACTAATGCTTATTACGAGGACCTTAACATAAAGCGTTACCGAAACTAATAATAAATAACAATGTACATAACTATAATCTAGTGAAATAAAACATTGCTTTCAATTGTAGTTGGAAATAATAATTTAAAACCAAACAAAGAAAACTGTCTCGGACATACAGTATAAGAGCACCTTTCCCATGAAATCTGGACCAGCATGCCTGTCAACGAGTGCAGACATCTGATTGGACGTTACAGAAAACACCTGATTGGACTCAAGTGTTGCTCAACAAAATCTTAGCTTTGGAGCCCCATCATGCTTGTTTACTTATTTTATTTTGTGTGTGTTTGTTTTTAATATTTCTTTCAAACCATAATTCAAAATCAATGTCATGATTTTAATAGAATTATTAATTTTGTCAGTTTTAACTTATTTCACTGACAGATGATTTTTTTTCCTTCTTTAATTTGAGGGTATGAATAATTTTGAGGACGACTGTACATCTCAGTGTCCGTAAACTGTATTTCACTCCAGCTTTACTGGGAAACTCGTGCTAATCTCTTCCTGTCTTTGAATGAATCCCTCAGTTTTCATCCCATCAACGTTTAAATAAGAAGTTTAACCAAATACCAAATATCATGAAATCATGTTAATATTTTAAAAAATAAAAAAAAATACAAAAGATTCAATCGTGTTTCTTGTAAATCTGAAATCTCAGATTTTTCTTTATTGAAAATCTTTTTTCTGCTTATTTGGGAATTCCGTGTTTTTCAATAAAAGAACAGATGTCCACGAACGCAGCAGGTTGACTACAGGCTACTCTGTCACTACCCTTGTGGATACCATAGAGGATTTTGTTGTGGACCACCCCAGTACCGGAGTCGCCCTTAAAGAGAAAGAGGTAACGTGTCAGGTATTTGCACGAGGTGCCTAAAATCATCAGAAGATGAAGAACATCAGTAGAACAACTCACAGCACCGACGTCCTTCTCGTCTCCGCTGCCACAGAAATAATGTTCAACATTCACACCAGCGCACTCTTTTAACGAAGGATGGAAGTTACAGTTTACAACGTTCAGGTCTACACACTGCAGCTTGTCTGGCTGGCTGTTCACTAAGAAAAATAGAAATAAAAACAGTTTTTTCCTTTGCTAAGTTCTTTTGTTTTTATTATTCTATCTAAACAAAAATTCCACTGAGACTAAGAATATCTTTATTCATATATATCTTCATGTATGTTATCAGTATGATGACCCACTTTAGTCATTTCAGTAAATTTTAATCAAGTTTAATAAAAACTACACTGCAAAAACTCAAATCTTACCAAATATATTTAATTTCTTATATTGTTGAAATATCTCATCACACTTAAAATAAGAAAAAAATGACCTAAAGAGAAACATTTCAGTGAGATATAAGAACTTGTTGCATCTTATTTCAAGAAATTTTTGCTTGTTCTATTGGCAGAATTTTTTTTGCTTATTACATGCAAATATATATATATATATATATATATATAAATATATATTACATGCAAATATATATATATATATATATATATATATATATATATATAAATATATATTACATGCAAATATATATATATATATATATATATATATATATATATATATATATATTTTTTTTTTAATTTTTTACTTATTTTAAGATTGGCCAAGATATTTTGCTTGTAATAAGAAAAGAAATTCTGCCAACGGAACAAGCAAAATTTTCTTGATAAGATTTCTTGAAATAAGATGCATTGCCGTAAAAAAGAAGAAGTTCCTTTATCTCACTGAAATGTTTCTCTTTAGGTGAATTTGTCTTATTTTGAGTATGATGAGATACGTTGACTAGAAATGAGAAAAATATACAGGTATTTGGTAAGATTTGAGTTTTTGCAGTGTATTTTCAGAAAATGCTCAGATACATGTCATGAAAACTTTCAACATTAATTCAAATATCAGAGCAAATTCAACTAAGACAAAAACAGAAAATAACAACATGGATCATGCCAACTAAAAGAGATTAAACAATCTTACGTTTTACACGGGTTTTGGGGTCTATAAGGTAATTACCATGACCCGCCACGTTCACTTCACTTTGACCTCTGCAAAATAAAACATCAAATCTGAGCAGTTTCCTGTTTTAACCTGGGATTTCACATCATATTCTTGCTTTCCTGTCACATTTCTATCATAAATTTATTAATATGAAAGGTAAAACTTGGAAAATGAAAAGGATGAACTTACATGACAGGTTTTTTTTTTACAGTCAGCAGCAGATGGAACAGGTACAGGTGTGATGGTAGTTGCTGTCTGCAGCTTCAGGAACATCATGTCGAAGTCCTCGTGTCTATGGATTGTATGTTTATCTGTGATTTCCTCAATATGTTTTGTGCCTCCATGCACACCTAAAACAACATACCTGTAGGACAGACGGACGGCACACACCTCACATTAAATATTCTCTTTACAAATTCATCCAGACGAGCATTAACAGACGTGCAGAAAAGATGGAAATCACCACAGGATGTAAAATTACAGTAACTTTTTCACCATGTTTGTCATTGATGATGTAAAAAACATCTACAGTGAAAATCATGACATCAGTTCTGAATTGTTGTGTTTTCTGTAATGTTCAGTAACACTTCTGCACCTGTTGACAGGTATTTTGGTCCATTGCTCATGGAAAAGGCACTCTTTCTGTGCTAGACAATTTTGTTTGTTTTTTTTTATTTATTATTTTCACCTACAATTGAAAAGCAACATTTTATTTCACTAAATTATAATTTTGTAAATTTTTTATTTATTATTAGTTTCTTGTTATTTAAATTACTATTGTGAATTTAGTCTTTTCTTTGATGGGATGGTATGAATAATTTTGAGGATGACGGTGTGTTTTTCAGTGGATTCAGTGGAAAACAGGTTGTCTTACATCTTGTCTTTTTTGCAGTGAGCTGCAGTTACAACCCACTGGTTGGGGATCAGAGAGCCTCCACAGTAAATAGACTTTCCATCAGGATTCTTAGACAGTGCAACATAGTATTTACGCTCATTTGGATCACAGTCATAGCCTCCATAAATCCTCTTCTGCAGGTCTACAGCTGAGCTCCCTGCGATTCCTGAAAGAGAAACTGGACTTCAGTGATTCAGGACAGAAAGCGGGAGACAGAACAGGACTAAACTCTTATTCCACATAAAAGAAAAAATCTGTCTGGCGATCAGAAACAGCATCAGTGTGAGGTTTAAGAACAGCTGTACTCACCAACACACAGCAGCAGAAGAAGAAAGGTGAGCGCCTCCATCTCTGAAACCTGACGACTGAGGCAGCATCTCAGCCAGCTCTTTTAAATCTGCTCTTCGTGACCTGATGGCCTTCACATGCGCGAGTAGCGTCCTGCTGAAGCTTTATCAGCGAACACTGCTTCTGTTATGCAAAGTTTCTCTAATTTGCATTTATTATATGTCTGACAATGAGGAACAGCTTCCATAGGGGGCCAACATACTCTGGGCTAAATGCTAACCGAGCTAACTCGAAACTAACAGGAGCTAACAAAGATTAGCCTCAAGTGGTGGGATAAAGGTAAGACATGTTGTACTTGCTATTTGCCCACTAAAAACCACCATTTTGGTCCTCTGCTACAGACTGAGACCTTACTGAGAGCAAACAAGGAGCTGAACAGCCTTCCAGGCTGCCACATGTCAATCAAAAGGACACGCCCCTAATTATGTGTAATTTCAAGATTAAATAACATCTAAACAAATGAATTATAAAAAAAGACTTATCCCCCCTCACAGTTGACATGAAGGTAAACTTGACCTATTAAACCTGAAATGATTTTTTGAACCCGACTGTAAACATGTTTCTGCTGTGAAGTTGGTCTTTTTAAAGGAGTAGTACACCCACAGAATGATGTAACTTTATTTTCCACTTACCCTCATGGTGAGCAAGACTCTGGAGCACTTTTTTAATATCTCAAATGCAGCCGGAGATCAGGAAGGCTTCTTGTTTTTCCCGAACTTTCATATAAATGAGTTCGCCGGGTCCGAGCCAAAAAGGTCCATAAAAGTCCACAAAAACTTGTCAATATTCCTCCATACTGCTCGTCCAATGTAACCCAAGTGCCCTGAGTGGGTAGCGTCCATAATTCACTTGAAACAACATCATTTACTATATTTTTAGAGCCTAAACAGTACTACATCGCATCTCCTGCAAGTACGCTGATGCATGCTCACGAAACTACAGAAGCTGCGGCAGACGAGATCGGGCGTTCTCTTTTTCTTTCTTTCTTTGTTTTATATCAATATCCAACCCCTCTTGGACCTTATTGTGTTTGTCCCGGTTTGTCTGAAGCTCTGTCGCTCTTAGCACAATGTCAAAAGCTAATTTCTTCTTCTACACTTGCATTATCGGCAGGGTAGGCTCTGAACGCAGAGGCTTCTGTAGTTTCGTGAATGCACTTGTGCGTGCTTCGCGGAAGTAAGATGTACTACTGTTTGGGCTCTAAAAATATAGTAAATGATGTTGTTTCGAGTGAATTATGGACGCTACCCACTCAGGGCACTTGGATTACATTGGACGAGCAGTATGGAGGAATATTGACAAGTTTTTGTGGACTTTTATGGACCTTTTTGGCTCGGTCCCCGGCGAACTCCATTATGTGAAAAGTCTGTGGGGATTTGCTCTGTTTTGGAGCCCCTAGCGGATTAAGACAGAATTACAATCAAAAACTTCACCTCCTGGTTTCACTCTTTTCCAGCGGAGTTTGACCCTTGTTCTATACTCAGTCATAATTCTCTAGGTAGAACAGTTGAACATGGCGTCCCGCAGGGATCCATCCTTGATCCACATTTTTTAAATATATATAAATGATTTCTCTGCGAAAGACTGGCGACCTGTCCAGGGTGTACCTCACCTCTCGCCTTATAATAGCTGGGATAGACTTCAGCAACCCCCACAACCCTAACCTGGATAAGTGGTACAGAAAATGAATTAATGAATGAATAAATGATTTCCCACATTCCGATATTCTACAAAAAGTTCTATTTGCAGATACATAATACCTGTTTATTTTTTTCACATAACAACACGTGCAGGAGAACTTCAATAGTGAATTGTCAAAGGTTGATAAAATGCAATAAATTGCCATTAAATATAAGAAAAGACTAATTTTATGATTTTTCATTCAAATAGAAATTCAAATCAAAGCAACCTTGAGCTCATAGATATCAAATAACATGTTTAATTAAAGAGTGAAATCCACCAGATTTCTGGGAGTTCATGCTGATGAGTTCGGGAACTGCAGGAGCGATATCAATTAATTCAGAAATCATCTAAATATGCTGGATTATTTTTTAATTTGAGACATGTCCTGCCTGGCGAAGCACTTTTTTTCACTGCATTGGTCATTATTTGAGCCTCAGTTAAACGCTCAATGCTCAATGCAGGACTTTGTGACATAATCTCAGTCCCCTGCATTCATATCAGATCAGAAAGAAGCATCATTTAAAGGACAGAAACAAAAGCTCAGGTGTACCAGCTTCAGTATTGTTTGTAAAGGTCCACAGGTATGAAATAACACTGATGAAGGGTTGTAAATGTCTCCATCTGTGCACGTTTTTAAAAATAGATTTAAGAAGCTTTTGTTGTCAAAATACTGTTAGTCATGATTTATAATTGATCTCTTTCTCCACATTAGAGCTTATTCTTCATGGAATATTGGTGATGTGATCGTCTGGACCTTGTTAGAAGTAAGGATTAGGTTAGATTAGTCTTAGAGTATTTTCCTTTTGGGGGGGGGGGGTGGTTTTATTGTATTGCTGTGCAGATATGAATTTTCATTTATTTGGAGTGGGGGGCTTAGTTGTATATACATTTGTTCTGTGTCTGGGCCCCTTTTAATAAGCTTTCAGCTTCATGGTGTGTCCCATTTCACATGCATTAGGAAAGAGATAAGTTTGTGGTTTTAACTGACATGTGAATAAACTGAGCTGAAGTGGATATTCAAACAGTTTCATTTGCAGTTTATTTGCATCCCCAGTTTAACTCCTCTAACATTGCTGAACATGAATTTAGCTTCCAGTAAAGATAAGCAGGACATAAACTCCCTACAAGGAATCCATTGCTTTCCTCAGCTGGGCTATCATGGATTACAACACAACGGTCTTCCAGGTCCAGGCTCCCCACAACTGATCTAAAACCTGCAGGACGGTCCTCCAGGTCCAGGATTCCCCACATCTGATCTAAAACCTGTAGGACGGTCCTCCAGGTCCAAGGTTCACCACATCTGATCTTAAACCTGCAGGACGGTCCTCCAGGTCCAAGGTTCACCACATCTGATCTAAAACCTGCAGGACGGTCCTCCAGGTCCAGGGTTCACCACATCTGATCTTAAACCTGCAGGACGGTCCTCCAGGTCCAGGGTTCACCACATCTGATCTTAAACCTGCAGGACGGTCCTCCAGGTCCAGGGTTCACCACATCTGATCTTAAACCTGCAGGACGGTCCTCCAGGTCCAGGGTTCACCACATCTGATCTTAAACCTGCAGGACGGTCCTCCAGGTCCAGGGTTCACCACATCTGATCTTAAACCTGCAGGACGGTCCTCCAGGTCCAGGGTTCACCACATCTGATCTAAAACCTGCAGGACGGTCCTCCAGGTCCAGACTCCCCACAACTGATCTAAAACCTGTGGGACGACGGTCCTCCAGGTCCAGGATTCCCCACATCTGATCTAAAACCTGAGATTTGATCGTATCCTACGCTCACGTTCAAATTGATAAATGCCGAGTCTTGCGTGGAAATGGTCGTACGCACAGATTCTCGGCGTACGATCGTTTGATAAATGAGGGCCATTGTCTGCCTCCTCTAAGAACCAGTTAGATGAATTCCACTCCCTCTGGTCCCCTGTGATTAGCTCCATCACTTAACGTTGGTGTAGGAGAGCGGCCTCGTCGATGTGGGGGTTGGATGCTGGCAAGCGCTTGATGGCTATGGGTCCCTGGCGGTTGATTTGGGGGGGTGGGGGGTGTCTGGGCTGCCTCGCCAATGGAGCAGGACTGTATCCAGCCCGATGGGGGGGATGGGGGTCAGCGGTTGAGGCTGCTCTGCGGCGGTGGGCGGGTCGCTGGTAGGACCCTGACCGGTTGCTGTCGGCCGGCACTAAGTGGCCGGGCCGTCCCGGGGCGGTGGGTCCTGGGCCCTGGTGCACGGGGGTGGCCCTTGCCTTCTGGGCCGGAGGGCCTGGCTCGGTGCTGGGGGGGTCCGGGCCGACGGGAAGCGCCTCCTCTGGTTTGGGCCAGTCCTCACATCCTGGTGTCTAGTCACTGCACTGGGGGGCCGGGGCGCCCCTGCTATATGTGTGTGCGTGTGTGGATATGTCAGTAGGGGTGTATGTGTGGGGGTGGGGGTTGTGGGGTGGCCGGGTCTTTTCCACGCCCGGGGCCTGTCCTGCCTGGCCGCTGTGTTGGTTGGGACTGACCTGAACGAATTAACTCGTGCGGGTTGGTCTCGACTGTTTCGGGGGCTGGGTGGGCCGGGCTCGTGGCGTGGGGGAGGGTTGGTGGCCCTGTGGTCCCCATCCATGGTGTATGTGGGTGGGTGTATGCCTGGAGGGGGGTGTGAGTGCAGGGGGATGTGTGTATAGTTGCCTGTGGGAGTGTATGGGGGTGAGGGGGCAGGTGAGGGTGCATGGTAGATGAATGTTTGAATGTGGGTGGAGGGGTGCATTGGTGGGGTTTGTGTGTATCGGGTAGGAGGGGTTTGGGTATGGAGCGAGGATGGATCTGTGAGGGGATGGGATGCGGGGCAGCTGAGTGAATGAGGGTGGTGTGTGAGAGGGTGGGGGGTGGGGGGGTGTGCCGGGGGCTTGGAGCTCGCGACTCCTTCCCCGGCCCGGGCTATCACCCAGGAGGCACGAAGGCAAGGTTAACAGTGAGGAGGGTGTGTGAGGACAAATGAATAAGCGCGTGAAAGAGGAAATGTAAGATGGAGGAATTTGGGCTGGAGGAGGGAGGAGATGTGGGTAAGTGGGTAAGCTGGACATGTTTGGGGGGAAGTGTGTGGTGGTATTGGGGGTATAGGGAGATCGGGCCGTATGTGTTGGGTGGAGGGAGGGGTCGGTGCGAGTGTGTGGGGGGAGTTCATGTGGGTGTTTGGAGGATATCGGGAGGTGGGGGGTATGTGTGGAGGGCAGACAGAGGGACGGTGTTGGGGGTGGAGGGAGGAGGGAGTGTGGGAATGTAAAGTCAGAGAGCAGAGCAAGTGGGTGCATGTGTGTGGGGGGAGTGCATGTGGGTGTTGGGGGTATGTGTATGAGAAGTGAGTGTAGTGGTGGTGTAGGAGGGTGGTAGCACCCTGGTGTCAGGTGTGTGGGGCAGGGACGTCGGGGTGGGGCTGGCCTGTCCTGGGGGGGTGTCGTCTGGGGGTCCGGTCCTCCTGGGTTTTGGTTGGGCCGCCTGGGTCAGGTGGGGGGGGGGCTGCTCCTGGGCGCTTGGGCCCTGGGTCCGGCCGACATCCGGTGGGTCGACGGCTGCCGGTCTTGGTCCAATCACTGATTGGCAGCGTGAAAGCTCTGCAATTAACTGAACTACCTTCAGAACCTCGGTTAACCAGAAGTTTTCCTAATTAAATAGTTGTTTGTTCAGTTCATAATAATGCCGGAGGGAGAAGAAAATGGGTTTTCTAAGGCCCACAGAAGCAAAAGAAAAAAACGAAAAGGGAAATGGAAGATGCAAGCGCTTGTGAGGAAACCCCTAAAGCAGAGATTGTCTCATTAGCTGCCATTTAGGACGTTATAAATACAACTATGGCTATAAATAAAACCATGCCAATAAAACAATTGAAATTTTTTGATAAGATTTCTTTAAATAAGACAGATGCATTGTCTTAAAACATGTTCCTATATCTCACTGAAATGTTTCTCTATAGGGGATTATGTCTTATATTGAGTGTGATGAGATATTTGACTAGAAATTAGACAAATATACTTGGCAAGATTTTGAGTTTTTGCAGTGAAACATATCTGTCACCATCAAAACCTTACTGGAGTGGTAACAAAAAGGGAGATCCACAGTAAAAAGTGTAAAAAGTTCTATAGGTTGGAAACGGATGGTTGAATTGTTAAACTGCTTCATACTGACAAACAATCCATTAAAAAACAAAACCTCAGTGTCCTGTGTCATTACCTAATGTGTTAAGTTCTGCCGTGGTTACTAGAGGTCTAAAGACAGCCAGTCTGTCTTTGCAAAATCTCAAGTGTGCGATGGGACAGCTGTTTGAGGAGTGTTTTTGAACTGCATGAGCAATTTCACACATTAGGAAGAGTTGCTAGCCAGCATAAGCTAATGTATGTTTCCTCCAGTCACTGCAGTGATGGTGACAGCCTCTCACCAGCCTGACAGGCCTGTCCAGTTCTCTGCGGACAGTCACACAACCTGACAAAACTTGTACGCAAACTAGTCCTCAGAGAAGTAACATTTAGCAGAGGTGCATGATATCCAGCGTGCACTGGCTAAGAAACTGTGTGTTTCACTCATTGGTGGTAAGGTGATTATCCTCAGACTTCAGACCACATATCAGCCACTTCAAGTCACAAAGTGTGTCCTTCAGTGAGACAGCTGACAGATATGATTGTGTCAAATAACTTTCCTGAATGGTTGGCTGTAAAGTTTTAAATCGTAAACATCAACTGCTGCTCAGTCAATCTACCAAAAGTCCCTATAAAAAGTCCAATTAACGTAGATTATTTATGACAACTACAACCCTTCTAAAACAGTTGTGATGATGTACACTGATTTAGTGCCAGTTAACCTAACTAGTTGTCAAATATCCCTCCAGTTGTTTTTTTTGATCTGCATCAGTTAACTTTCCAGCCTTCTGTTAACCCTGTTCCAACTTTTTAGAAATTTAAAATAAGGTAGTATCTTCCATTAAATGGTAAAAATGTCTCAGTTTCAGCATCTGATATGTTTATGCTCAACTTGTAATTAAATATGGTTTGGTGAGATTTGAAAACTATTGCACCATTGCAGAGTTGGAATTGTACATGTCCCTCCAAAAAAATGATGATCAAAGTTATTAGAACTGCTTCAAACAAACTCTATGATAGTTCAAACAGTGCTGCTTAGTAGTGCAAATGACATGAAACGAATGAAATGAACAAACTTTATTCAAGTAGACCGATTTAATTATCAAAAATTATTGGCTGAAAAAAAATAATTATTAAGGGCACATTTTTATAAGCAGTAACAATTATACGCAAATAAAAAACTGAGAAAAGACATGAATAGACCCGGAAAACCAAGAAAAGAGTACTTAGCTACATGGAGATGGGTTCAATAACTGGAAAAATCTTTCAGCTCACTTGAAGCAGCATCGCAAGGTTTTTTTCATTAGCGTCACATGGGTAGAAGAGCGCAACCTGCTACAGAAACAGCAAACATTCACACCTACAATAATGGACCAAGATTAGTCTTAGGACAAACTGTTGAATAGAAATTCTTAAAAGACTAATCTCAGTTGGACAATCCTGCCATCTTCGAGAAAAATTTAAAGATGGCCACGGCCAGTGTTAGCAGTCGAGTTAGCAGTAAGCTTCTGTAATGATACATTCATTTCACTTCTGGCAATTGTTTGTTGCATTAAATCAGTCATACGCGTGGTGTTGTTTGATATAGCTGTTGGGGGAAACTGCTGTAGTGTAATTCACATTTTTCATGAGGTATATGTGAACTACAACGCCTGCTGTGTTAACAATGGCGAATAACAATAGCCTTAGCAAACACGCTGTTTTGCTAGGTGTGACGTCACCCCCCAGTTCCTACTTCCCAATACCGAGGTAAATGGAACGCAGCACAAGATCCTGTGAGTTCTTGTTGTTCTGTGAAAAATATTGGACCTCCCTATTTATTAGTGATGCGTCTCTTTGTGCAGCAGCACCGTTAGCGCTGTAGCAGTGTATCTGCATGTTGTGAGCTTTCAAGCTTTGAACACATACGAAAGGTCCTGATGAAAATGGACTCTGCCTTCTTTTTGCCTATTTTTATTACCTGTGTGGTGTTTTGACATAATTCCAGAAAATAATATTTTAGTGAAGTGGTTCATCAAAATATGATCTTTGTGTTTGATAATATATATATATTTATATATACATATTACATTTTTTACAATATAATATTTTTCTATTGTTTAAACCTACAATAGGCTACATTTTGTGGGTAACAATCATCTTTCAAATGCAGATTTGGGCATATTCAATAAGTGTTGAGCACATTTGCATGATAAAATTAATATTAAAAGAAACTTGTAAAACAAAATGATTACTTTTCATGCCTACTTTCAATGTGTTATCTTGCATTGCGTTAGGTTAGGAGTTAAAGAAAAAATGAAGCCTTTTTGGGTGTATTTTGGGAATACTCAATTAGTGTTGATCTCATTTGCATATTCAGCTTAATTTTCAAAAACTTGAAATGCAAAAAATGCTACTTTCCATTGAAACTTTCATTGTGTAAAGTTTTATTGCGATAGGGGTAAAGGAAAAAAATGAAGCCTTAAATTTGGGCTATATTAGTGCACATCCTGGATTGATGGAAATTAAACTTATTTGCCCATCTAGGATTTCTCGGGGCTTCCAGTATGTTGTTTGGACACCTCATGAAATGATCTACGGTGAAAAAAATTCTATAACATTAAGTTCCTCGCAAAACATTATTTTGCCTGAGCGCTGCAGACTGGCTCTGGTGTGTTTGAGATTACACGTTACCGAGCCGCACACATCTACCATGCACGGTTGGGATGTAACCCGCCCAGCAAAATTTGGTTGAAAAGATGTTGAAAACACATCATGTCCATCCATTGAAAACGTTGGAACAATGTTTTGATTTGGTTGAAAAGTGAAAGTGGAGAAGCCCAAAATTTGACGTTTCTCAACGACTTTTCAACGTCTAATTTTGGGCTAAATTTGGACCAAATCAGACGGTCCAAACTCAGCCCCATTTTCAGCGTCTATTTTAGGCTTAAACATGGCTAACAATGCTAACAAAAAAAAACAATGTTGAAATTTTGTGTTTGGTGGGAAACATCTTTGACATGCACAGTAGCATGTTTTATAAACCATTCCAAAAGATGCAGCAATGTATCGTATGGTGGTGAAATTTACTGTAAATAAATGTTGAAACAAACAATGTTTCTTGTCATTTTTTTCCAGTTAAGTTTTTATTTTTCAAATTATTCTACTCCCCTTCACCAATTTTAATGTGCAATAAACCACACTCTTTTATTACTGTGTACCTTAGACCATTAATAGAGAGGGATGAACCTTCCGCTCAAGTCACTCGCTGGTTTCTGAAGAGCTAAAAGTGAAGCACTCTGTTGTTATCAGGCACTTTTATACAAATGTAAATGCGAGTGTCGCTGCATTTCTACTGGTCAAATGTCAAATGGCATCATGTCAAATGTCCAAATGGATTGCAAGCAAGTTGCAACAAATCACAAGTATTCAGAACACCTACGAAGTCTGACATGGTAGGGGTTAAAACTCTGCGGGGCCGGAGCCTATCCCAGCTTTTAGGGTACAGTCCAGACGAGTCGCCAGTTCATTCAGGGTCAACACTGAAAGACAAACAAAGCACTCGCTGCTCGGGAGAATGTAGTGACCAATTCACCAAACAAGAAAGTCTTTGGACGGTGGGATGAAGCCAGAGTACCTGTAGGTAACTCACCCATACACGAGGAAAACACGCAAGCTCTTCACAGAAAGGCCACTCTTTGATCCCTCCCTCAGCCGGGGCTCAAACCAGCAACCTTGCTGAGGCTGCAGGCCATAACACCACAGCACTGTGCAGCCCCTCTTAAAGGCATTATAGAAGATGTATCTTTCAACAATTGTTGCAATATTTGATGAAATTGGGTTCACTACGCTATGATTAAAAGCTTTAAATATATATTTCACATCAGCTGTGAAAGTAATGGGGCTGAAAAAACATCCACCAATCATCTCTGCAGTCTTACATCATTTGTCTTTTGGCTCGTCAATCACTCTTACGACCGTAGTAAGAGTGATTGACGGTCAATTCAACGGGTAATAGGCGAGACTGGCGAGAGTACTGCGTGATGGAAGCTACACACTGTCGTCTGATGTTTCCAGCGGGTCGCTAACATCATTCTGCTAGCAGTTAGCGACGTTCGGACAGCGACATCTGTTTCACTTTGTGACATGATGGAGAATCTGTACCTGCTATCCGCTAAACACCGGAGCTGTGAATCAAGCAGGCTGGTCTTGCACGCGCGCTTTTTTCAAAAACTTGCCAACAGTCTCTGCTTTCTGAAATGCAGAAACATCTTCTATACCGCCTTCAAAATTTGTGACAGGCTAAGACCATGCCCACACGAAGTCAAAACGAACATGAAACGCTCATATTTTCCAGACTGTTTGACTTAAAGGGACTAGAGGCAGGAATTTAAAAAACAAACAAACATGCATGTCCATTTTTTTCATACTAATGGGTGATGAAGCACTAAATACCAAAAATAACTTTGCCACCCATGTTTCTCTCCGTTGCCTTGAACAGGCTGTGTGCTGCCAAATGCGCTGCAATTCGGTGTCCGAATTTCCCACGCTGCCCTGCAGACGTGACGCCAAATGACGCTACATCCGCAGTTTTGATACAGGAAGAAGACGGTCGCGGTAAATTCAAACACTGTAAGCGATAGTTATGGATTCTTCCGCAAACGAACCACATCAACTGAAAGACACTAAAAAGTGTAACTACGAAGAAATCGGTTAGTAAACAACATTATAGCTTCAGCTTGTGCACGATCCCGTGACGGCTTGGCTTGTGGCTGCAGTTATCTGAAGCGGCAGTCGCGAGTTTCGTTTCTTATTCTTGCCTCAAGTCCTTTAAAAGACGGAGACGTAAAATAAAAGTGATCGACCACATGAATGCATGAAAACGGTGCAAAATATATGCCAGGCCTGTAAGTGGCGCTGTGGTGCTAAAGCAAAAAAAGGCGAAAACAGGCGATCAAATACTGGGCATGCGCAGAAATATGTATACAGTGTTAAACAACCAAACCAAATGCTCCGATCTACGGTTGCGATCCGACAGAAACCCCAAAAAAGAAGAAGGCTGAGCAACCAAACCAAAAAGATGGCGGCAAGTACAAATGGGCGAACAGGTACGAGCAGAAACCATTCAACCCAGTACGGCACCACTGTTGTGATGCTGAGTGTAGCACATGCGTGTTTAGAGGCGAAGCTATGACGCATGCGTGTAAGAAAAAAAAAATGCTGTCAGAGCTTAAAGATGGAACTGCGAAAACGGCGTTTCAAGATCTTCCCACTCTCAAGGGTTGATAAAAAAAAAACGATCATTTACAGACCCCCAAAACGCCGGCTTCGTATGGATGAGAGGCTGGTTTGGGGAAAAACTTGTGAATTTAGGCCAGAGTTTGACTTCGTGTGGACGGGGCCTTATTTTGTAAACTGATTTGGAGTAACTGTGTTGTTTCATTGAAAGACCAGTGGCCTCATTTATAAACGTTACGCATGAAACGGGGACAGAAAGCAGCGTACGTGACTTGCACACAAGGTTTGTGATAAAAACAAACTGTGCAGAATGTTTGGCCCTGTATGCAAACTCTGATCCTTGCTCACCAACATTTCGTAGACGGGAAACTGGCAGTGCATCTGGTGTTTTTGTGAGCCTCCGCCTCACCAACAAGCACCTCGACCTCAATCTCCAATAAATTACGTTTTCTTGTCATCTCAGTTGCTATGATTAATCTTAAAATGCCACCGATCAGCCGGCTTATTTATATGCAGAATATCCATGAGATACTTTGCATTGAGCATTTACGGTAGCATGCACTCAAAAAAGTTAACTACAGAAAGGAACTAGTTAGAAAAATCAAATCGAATTTGTTCATTTAACATGCACAAATTGTGTTTATGATTTTAAATTATTATCTCTTGTTGGATTAATGTAAAAAAAAAAAAAAAAGAAAAGAAAAGAAAAGTTGGATGAGTAAGATTTGCATTCTTTAGGCCAGTGAAGGTTACTACTTGAAATTACTGTAACAACTCAGTGTAGCTGGTCCTGTCATGGATTCAATTGAATATTTCCCATCATGCTTTGTGGCTCCCCTTGCCCCATTCTGCACCGTAAGTTATGTGATACCTTGCTGTATGTATGATTGTATTCATGAAAACCTTCAAAAAGGGCAAAATTCCTTCCACAGCAGTGAAACAGATACACTCAAAAAATAATTCACTGTATTTAATCATGACACATAAATTCCATCTAAACTAACCAAGTTTAGTTAACCTTTCTCAATTGTGTTATTTGAACACCAAACTCATTTTTTGGTGCTGCTACACTGCGTGAATATATACATTCAATTAATTTGCTTTTTATTTAATTGAAATATTCACACTCCCTCAGTCTGGTGAAATTAATTTACATTAAGTAAATATTCATCAAACATTTAGACTCAGCAAAGTTATTTTGACTACACTCAAATAAAATTGTTTGTTGAACACATTTCAATCATGGCACATATTTCCATGTAATTTAATCATGTCAAATGAACACATCTGGCATTTGTTGGTTGAATTTAACCAGATTACATCAGATCAATTAAACAATGTGGGTTGTGTTCTTTTAATCAGATTCAATATCATTTGAGCACAATAACACATTTTTTCTTAATTCAGTTATTTCCATTTAAGGGTACAAATATATCGGTGAAATCAGGTGTGTCTTCTGGCAATAATATATCCATTTGTTCACCTACATCACGGCCATTGAAAGAATTTAACTCTTTTTGCAGGTTTTCATTAGTACAAAAGCACATACCAGGAGAAAACCTTAAAGAAATAGTAAACCCACAGAATGATGGTCCGTCATTTTCTACTCACCATCATGCTGAGCAAGACTCTGGAGCACTTTTTTAATATCTCAAATGCAGCCGGAGATTGGACAGGTTTTCGTTTCCCCCCAACTTTCATATAATGGAGTTCACCGGCGACTGAACCAAAAAGGTCCATAAAAGTCCACAAAAACTTGTCAATATTCCTCCATACTCCTCGTCCAATAATCCAAGCGGGCATTCAGCGCCTACTGTGCCGATAATGCAAGCGTAGAAGAAGAAATTCGCAAACGAGCTGCAGACAAACACAAGAGGGGTTGTCTATTGATTTAAATCAAAGAGAGAAAGAACGTGCGATCTCGTCTGTCGCGGCTTCCGTAGTGTCGTGAACTTGCAAAGGCGCGCTTTGCGTCAGTTAGATGTTGTACTGTTGCTTTAAAAATTTACGAAATAATGTCATTTGGAGTAAATTATGGACGCTACCCACTCAGGACACTTGTATTACATTGGATGAGCAGTATGGAGAAATATTGACAAGTTTTTGTGGACTTTTTGGTTCAGTCACTGGTGAACTCCATTATATGAAAGTTGGGGGAAAATGAAAATCTGTCCGATCTCCGGCTGTTTCTGAGATATTAAAAAAGTGCTCCAGAGTCTTGCTCAGCATGAGGGTAAGTGGAAAATGAACACACATCATTCTGTGGGTGTACTATTCCTTTAAGAGATCACATATATTTAACTTAGGGTGCAGAATAGAACAGGGGCAGCAACAAAACATGATGGGAAATATTCAAACGAACCCACCACAGGACCAATTTCACCGAGTTATGATTTGAAGTCGTAACCTTCTTTGGCCTGAATAATGCAAATTTTGTTACATTAAACCAACAAGAGATAAAATTTGAAAACATAAACGCAATTTGTTCGTGTGAAATGAACCAATTTCTATTCAATTAACCAAACAAGTTAAGGCCAAACAGGCTCCCCTCAAACAATTCAGGTTCAGGATAATTGAGAGGGCTGAGCTTGAGGTCATTGTGGCTAAACTAAAACCTAAAGGAGCGGGTCATGATGGACTGAAGCCTAGTCTTCTCAAGAAATGTTTGCCAGCTATTATAAATCCTCTTCTTCACATACTGAATCGTTCACTTGCTACAGGTTTGCTGTCCCGACCAGTTTAAATGGGCCCGAGTCATCCCGGTACATAAATCTGACAAAATCTCTAAATTCTCTAGTTACAGACCAATTTCCATCTTGCCTTGTATGGCCAAAGTACTTGAAAAAATTGTGCGTAATAGACTAATCGAATATTTAAATGAACATAATCTTCTCTATCCCCATCAATATGGATTTAGAGAAAAACACTCCACTGCGATGGCTCTGGTTCAATTAATTGATCGTTTTTCAAGGGCTATGGATAATAATGAATTTACTATTGGGGTTTTTATAGATCTGGCTAAAGCCTTTGATACTGTTGATCATGTTCTTCTGGTAAAAAAGTTGCAAATGTATGGCATTAGGGGTACTGAGCTTCAGTGGTTCTGTGATTATCTTATTGATCGCAAACAGTATGTTTCATGGAATAATTCTAATTCTAGTTATAGAGAATTAACTTGAGGTTTGCCTCAAGGTTCGATTTTAGGTCCTTTGTTATTTATCATTTATGTAAATGATTTAGATGATCCTGCGACAGACTGGCGACCTGTCCAGGGTGTACCCCGCCTCTCGCCTGATAATAGCTGGGATGGGCTCCAGCAACCCCCGCGACCCTGAACTGGATAAGCGGTACAGAAAATGACTGACTGACTGACTGTAAATGATTTATATCTGGTTTCCAAAAGCATGTTTTTTTTAATCATTTTTGCTGATGATACAAATATGTTTATGTCAAACCAAAATTATGAAGAGTTAATTACACAAACAAATGCAGAACTCAGTAAAGTTAATCTCTGGTTTCAAAAAAATAAATTATCTCTTAATATTAAAAATAACTTCATATATGTTAATCATGCCAAAGAATAAAGAGAGAATACTTATCAATAAAGATGTCTATATTTCTGATCATCCACTTGTCAGAGTGCAATATGCCAGATTTTTGGGTGTCTTCATTGATGAAAAATTAAATTGGAAAAAACATGTATCATTTATCTGTAATAAGGTTGCTAAGAATATCGGTGTCATCAGCAGGATTAGACATGTTGTACCCAGGAAAACTCTTATATCACTTTATTTTGCTTTAATTTATCCATTTCTTTCTTATTGTAATTTGGTTTGGGCAAGCACTTGCAGAACATACTTCAAACACCTTGTCACTTTGCAGAAACGATTTCTCAGAACAATTACATTTTCTGAACCACATACAAGCTCAGGCCCCTTGTTCCCAAAACTTGGCATCATGAATGTTTATGACATCAATGTGTATCAGATTTGCATATTTGTGTTTCAGCATAAAATGAACTTATTACCTCTTAGTTTTCATGATACGTTTACGTCCAACAATCAAGTTCATAGTTATTAGACGAGAAATTCTTCTGATTTCCACACTGCCTACTTTAGAACTGCATTTGGACAATTTTCAATCCGTTATCAAGGTCAACGTCCCTGGAATCACTTACCGCATTATCTGAAAAAATAATTTATTTGACATCATTTAAAAAAGCTCTCAAGAGATACCTTATCAATCAAATAATGTAAGATTCTTATGTTTCTTATTAACCATGTATTTATGTTGTTCTACCCACTTATGTCACTTTTATTGTCGTTTTTATATCTCATTGTATGATTTTTTGATCACCTTTTGTTTTATCTTTTTGTAACATAATTTGTGTTTGATTGTTCTTTTGGTGGGTGAGGTTTTCATATAAGCCCATCTTGGGTTTTCTTACCTCTCCCTTGCACATTCTAATTATAGTGAATTGTTTATTTCTTTTTTATTTGTTGTGTGAAATTTAAAAAAAAATGAAAAAAAAACAAGTGTCTTGACTTACTTTTTGAGTGTACTACTGTTATTAACCTATTTTGATGGTTTTACTCAAATTATAAATGTGACTTTAATAAACCAATCAATTCTTTTGAATGGCTCTTAAACAGACGATGAGAATCGGATCTCATTTGTGAGCCTTTTTTTTAAAAAAATCCAGATTGCCTTTACTTGACGTCTGTGCATCATGGGGGTCTGACGCCCAACATGCTTCATTCATGTGAACGTATCTGTGAGTTTACACTGATGTAGCTCAGCTTTATTCCATCTACGGTTTAGATTTTTCTGTATTTCCTGCATTTTGTTTTTAAAACCCATATAGTAGATTTTATATAGACGGCCTACATAGCGGTATATTTATTAGCCTTTATTCAAGTGTGAATTTTTTTGCGTTATTAAAATGTGCTTGTGTGAAAAATACTCGGAGTAAAGCTGTTTTACATGGAAGTTAATTGTAGCCAGCTCAGGTTTTGTTGTGTTTTGGCGAGTAAAAATCTAAAATAGCGATCTCACTGTCAAAGGACGGAGATATGGAGCCACCTTCTAAAAACGCTTACAATGAAAACAAAAAATTTATTGATGGGGTGTGTAACTTTCAGTTACTTGATAAAGATTAGTTACTGTTGACAGAATGCTAAAACAAAAAAATGATGAATAAAAAAAAATTAGAATAAACCAGTCTTTTGTTTGGTTCTTTAGGAGGAACTGCTAAAGTAATCCCATCTCTATAACTCAAATCAATTTTGTTCTTTCAATTAGATTTAAATTATTTAATGTACCACACATTTTTAATTGAACTAATTATTTGCATTTAGAGGGTACAAAGAACATGTCAATCAAATCAGGTGCATTTGCTTGCAAGAATATGTATTAGGTGGTTGTGTAGGGAGTGGAATATGAGCCAAATTCACCTGCACAAACTTCCAGGAGTAAATGGCTTTCTGTTGTGCATGTGCATTTCACAAATCTGAATAGTTTTTGGCAAACGTACACTTTTAGTAAAGATCCTGCACCTCTATGGATGAGGCCCCAGGTACCTTGTGCAGATCTCAGACTCAGAATATGTAGCTCCCATCATTTACAATTCAGACATATTTGATAGATTACCCCCCCCCCCTTTTATATCAGTAATGGCTGCACATTTAAATTATTACCACTGCAAAACTTATTTAAACAGCAGTTATCATCTGGGCACAATTGCTGGACATTAATTATTAGGTATGCATGATATAATCTGCCCCCTATCAGTATTGACCTAAATTGGTCTTTGAGTATCGGGACATTGGCCACCCCACCGATATTTAACCGATCAGCCCGCTGTTTCTAAAGTCTAAAAAAATACAAACAAAAAAAAACCCTTCCTCTTCTTCAAAAACAGCTTTTTTTTAACAGTCTTAACACTTCTAAAGAGTATGGGTGGGAAAAAATATAAATACACTGAAATATCACAATATTTTCATATGCTGATACATTGACATTTAAAAACGCAGTATCGACCTATTTTACCAACGAAATCTCGTGATATTTCATTATTCTGTAACAAAATTGTGCAAGAATTCACAAAGATTTTGCAATATTTTCATATGCTGATATATTGGCATTTAAAAATGAGGTATCGATCTATTTACTAACAAAGTCTCACGATATTTCATCGTTCTGTTATGAAATCTTACAAGAAATCACAAAATAGATTTTTTAATAGAACGATGAAATCTCGCGAGATTTTGTAAGTAAAATAGATCAATACCACGTTTTTAAATATTGATTTGATATATGAAAATATCACATTATTTCACTGAATCGATATTTTTCTTCACCCCTATTTTTTTTAAAAAAAAAGTACTGCTTTTTTTTTTCCTCTTTAATATCGGTATCGATATCGGTTATCAGCCAAGAGTTTTAAAATAACATATCGGCCAAATTTCTAATATCGTGCATCCCTATTAATTATGCAAACCTCAAGTATCCATTTCATAATTGCTTTCAGAATTCCTCATTTCACTACAGATCTCATTCTGCTTGTACCAACATTTAATTTCATATAAAAAGAAAGAAAAATGTTTCCAAAAATCTTGATACCATAGTTAATCTGACAAATTTGTTTTTGGAAGCTCAGAACTGATGCTGCAGTTCTGTTACAGTTTAAATTATAAATCGTAGGACCAAACTATAAAAAAATAATCTTCAGCAGCTATTTGTCAGATTTAAAATATCACTATTTAACACGTTAAACCAAAAAGGTCCCGGTGGATGCAAAGGAAAACACTTTGCTTCCCTCTTGTGGTGAAAATCAAGAATATTTTTGCAGCCTGTGGATGGTGTCCTTCCCCTAATCGGTTCAGACTAATGAATTCAATCCAAACATAAGTGATGCAGAGGACCTACAGGATGTGACAATTTCAGCTCGACAAAAAAATATAAATAAGTACAGCAGAAAGACAGAGAGAGCTTAAACTGACAGAAAATACAACCCTGGTTTTTAAATTGATTTATTAAAAAAAAAAAAAAAATGCAGACACATCTAAGTATCAGAACCCCTTGCAAAGGAAGAACGACACATTTACATTTATCAAAACATGTTCTGCAGCAACCAAACAAATGACCCGGAGCGCTTCAGATGTGTAGGTCAAACCAAAAAGCGTCCATTAAAGAGAAGATGGAGGTTTGTAGGCTCTGATGGGATCAACATTAAAACGCGAACGTGTCGATGCTACAGCGGACGGATCCGACAGCACGTCTCAGCTGAATTTGGCTTTAGAGAAATCCATCTCTGGATGCTGAGCCATGAACCTGCAGAGACACGAAGAGACGGAAACTCAGGCAAGATAAAAGTCTGAGAGCGATCAGAGAACCAGCGCATTTCCTTCACAGCAGCATTTATTTAACTGTCAGGAACAATGCAAAGAAACAGGCACAGAACTGATGTTTGGCATAAAAAGTACTGAGCAAGAAGCTGATTTAAAAGCTCTCCCCGCTGGTTGGACTGGCCGTGGTTATAAAATCTGTCTCTGTTACAGATTAAACCATCCGATGAAGGAAACAGAAGAATGTGAAAACTCATGAAGAAGAATATTTGCAGGCCAGTTTGCATTTACCTTTTATTATAAAAGTGTCCTAAATGTGTCGTTGTGAATAATCAGATGCAAATTAGCTGCTTGGCTAACTGCTGCATACTTACAAATGTTCAAATTTATAAACTTATTTATTATATCAGTGTGCATCTGTACGGAAGCGTATGCCATTCACCTGAAAAATAACATTGTTCTGATTTTCTGAATTAATTTGATAATTTAGATTAAAAAATTGTCCTTTTTTTCCCAAATCAATAAGATTAAAAAAATGTTTTGTTTTTTCATTAAAGAGATCGTTTTTACAAAACATTGTTTTTCTGATAATTTAAATAAAAAGTTTTTCTTCATTAAAGATTGTTTTAAAAAAAGTTAAATTTTTCTTAATTAACAAGATCATTTAAATTAAAATGAATCAAAATATTCAGTTTTTCTGAATTAAGATCATTTGAGAAAATAATGTTTTTCTTCATTAAAGAGATAATTTTTACAAAAAAGATCTGTTTTTATGAATTAACAAGATATTTTAGATAAAAAATATATATAGAAATGCTCTTTTTCTGAATTGAGATAATTTAAAATAAACACATTTTTTTCTTCATTACAGATCATTTTTACAAACGCTGTTTTTCTGAATTAATGAGAATTGTTTTTTAAAAAATTCTTTATTAGAGATTATTTTAACTTTTTTTTCTGAATTAACAAGATAATTTAAATAAAAAATAAAATGTTCTGTTTCTCTGAATAAATGAGAAAAGTTTTACAAAAAAACCCCACTGTTTTTATGAATTTACATTTTAATATTTCAAAAATAAATCAAAATGCTCTTCTTAATTTACGAGATTATTTTTACAAAATAAAAGTTTGTCAAACGTAGACAAGTAGACTGGTCTTCACGTCTATGTCTGATTGGCTGAAGGTGGTCACGTGATTTGTAACTATGGGTGTTAGTAGGCTGTGGTGTTTGAATTTAACAAACTTTAAAACTTCGATTAAGAAAAAACGTGCAATAAACAAAATCTGATTATGAAAAAAAACAACTAAAAAGCATTAAAATGTCAAAGATTCAGGTCCTCCCTCGATGGGGATCATGATTTTAAGGGGGTCTCGCCCCCTTACTGGACATGTTGGAGCCTCGCCGGAGGAAACAAAAGTGTCTCCTGCTTAAAACAAACCTGCAATGCAAAAAGTCAGAACAACTAATATAGTCACAGTTAACTCAGAAAAACAGCATTTTTGTTTTATTTAAAGGGACTTGAGGCAAGATTAAGAAACGAAACTCGCGACTGCCGCGATTGGCGCTTCAGGTAACTGCAGCCACGAGCAAAGCCGTCACGGGAGCGTGCACAAACTGAAGCTATGATGCTGTTTACTCACCTTTCTCTCCGTAGTTACACTTTGTAGTGGTCTTTCAGTTGATCTGGATCGTTTGCTGACGGCAGAATAATCCATAACAATCGCTTGCAGTGTTTGAATTTACCGCGACCGGCTTCGTCCTATATCAAAACAGCGGATGTAGCGTCATGTGACGTCACGTCCGCATGACAGAGCTGGAAAACTATAATGTTGTTTACTAAGCTTTTTCTTCGTAGTTACAATTTTTAATGGTCTTTCAGTTGATCTAGATCGTATTCTGACGGCAGAAGAATCCATAACTATCGCTTACGGTGTTTTTATTTAACGTGACCGTCTTTTCCTGCATCAAAACTACGGATGTAGCGTCATTTGACGTCACGTCCGCAGGGCAGCGCGGGAAATTCGGACACCGAATTGCAGCGCATTTTGCAGCACACAGCCTGTTCAAGGCAACGGAAAGAAACATGGGTGGAAACGTTATTTTTGGTATTTAGCGCTTCATCACCCATTAGTATGAAAAAAAGGGACATTCATGTTTGGTTTTTTTCAAATTCCTGCCTCAAGTCCCTTTAAAAAAAAAAAAAAAAAAAAAAAAGATCCTGTTAATTTAGAAAAATAGAAAATTTATTTTTTTTCAGGTGAATGCAATACACTTCCATACATCTGTCCATATTTTAATAATTTTTTTAAAAAGTTTGAGTCAAGTTATTCATCTGGTTTATAAATTGAATCAGACCAACATGTTTTTTTGTATTTAAAAGTCCAGTTTCGCTCAGGCATTTTTTCCAGTGTCATTTTATGCAAAGAAACTCCAGTAAAGTGCAATTATCTCCGGCCCGCTCACCGCAGAAGCACTTTCTCACAGGAAATCTCGCTTTAACAAGCCTACAGAGGAAGTGGACCTCCACAGCCTCCTTTGGCCTCGATGAGGGGCAAGAACTGAGGAAGAGGAGTCATTTACCCCCAACAGGGATAAACCACACGTAGACCACCGACTCAGAGATTACATCCCCTAAACCACCAACCTCATGTCTCCATATCAGCTCATAAACCGCAACTAAAACCATCCAGACACCAACAACAACCATCAACTTCTGTTTCTCGTCTTTGACTGTCAGATATTCAAATGCAGGATGTGCAGAGATTTTATTTCTTGAGTCGTCTTAGTTTGAGTTCACAGCAACAGTTTAAAAAAGTTAACACTTTTACTGGTGATGTAAAAAGATATTTAAAGACGAATTATTATATTTGTAGGAGCCACTTTGTGAAATATTGTGTGTGTCCACCAGGTGGCAATGTTGTGGAATGTGGGCTGTAAACTTTATAGGGGGAACACACCTGCACCTAATTGTTGTTGCTGGTCGGAAGGTGCTCACACAGTTATGACCGTACGTTTGTTTGCTACATTGTCCATTTAATCGTTTACTTGTATGCTTATCGACATGTGTGTTATAGGCCGTACGACACGTTGTTAAAAATACATGTGGAAAGTAATAAACAAAAGAAAATGTCATGATGGCTTTTCAACTTTGTTAAAAATCAAGTAGCAAAAGAGACGGCGCGTCAACTAAGCGTTTGTTCTGGCTAGCGAACTTCCAGGGGCTTTAAGTTAAGCCTTAGCCTCTATATCTTAAGTCATAACTGTTGGTTAATTCTGGATGCGCGTTTGGATTGGAGTCGCTGGATTAAAAGTAACTTTCTTCGCAAGCATGATGGATGAAAGACTACGTTTGGATCGGAGTTTGTGGATCTGAAACAACTTCTGGAGCCCAGGACGAGAAGAAGACGGCATCAGCTGATCAAAGGAAACTAATTGGCATCAGGAGCTTCACAAGTTTACCTGAGGATAACGCAGCTACTAGGACGGGATCGCAAAAGGAATTATTTACTTCCAGGCGCCCAACGGGGTACGTGTAGCGCTACACAGTGTTTAAATGGCCATTGATGTTTTGTGCACAAAAAATCCAATGCATTGGTACATGGGCGGGTTGGATCATTAACTGCGGTGCGTTGCTAACAGCTGCGGCCAGCTTTCTGACGGAGTCATGGATGCGCTTGAAACTGTTGACGGGTCCGCCGAGGCTGATGGCCCGACGGCTGTCTCAGACACTAACGCGATCGGTGCTGATGCGCGTAAAGAAAAAGAAAAACGCGTCGTAAAACTGACTGCCAAAGCTTTTGCTGAAAGGCTCGAACGGTTACAGGCTGATAGAAAAGCCAAGTTACAAAAAAACAGGAAAACTTAAGAAAAAAATACAAGAGCTTATGCAGGACAGTGGTAATAAAATGCATGTTTTGTCTGCTCTTGATGATTTTCTTAAAGTGTGTGATGATGTAAAAAATGTTCATGGTTTCGTGTTGGAGATGTTGCCAAATGATGAACAAGAAAGACATAAGGTGTGGTTCACAGCAAAAATGATGTTTAATCATGATTTCATTCCTGAGGTACAGAGGTGGTTGTCAAACACTGAACAAAGTATAACAACTGAGGTTAAAGACAAAAGTGTTGTTGATGATGTCAATCCAGAGGACAGCGTTTCTAATGTTGCTAGTAAACATTCAAGCAGGGGTGCTAGCAAAATAAGTACTGCTTCCTCTGCAAGGATAGTGGCAGAGGCTGACAAAGCTGCACTTCTTGCTCGTATGGCAGCTTTAAAGAAAAAAAACATGCTTTGGAGGAGCAAGAGTTGCAAATAAAAAGAAAAAAGGAACAACAAGAACTGGAGGCTCTGATGGCTGAAACTACAGCCAAACTGTCTGTTCTGCAAGCTTCTGATAAACACAGTCGCTCAAGAGCTTCAAATGGCATGAACTCATATCTGGAAAAAGGACTAAGAGAATCAGCACCTACAAACAAACTGGATCCACAGGCAAAAGAGTTCAACCCTGCACATCTAAATGAACCACAAGGACCGCAGGACTGGTCACTGGCTGCTAATCATCCATCACGAACTGGGATGCTGATTCAGGGGGCTAATCGACACAGTGCAGTTGGACCAAAAGAACATGGCACTTCAGTGAAGCAAGCTTACCAACACACTTTGGATATGGCACCCCCAACACCAGCCTTAAATACTTCTGGGCCTAATATTCAACACGTGGATCAAAGTCAACCTGGAGACATTCTGACAGTGATGCAAAAGCAGAATGAGATAACATCAGCACTCATTCAACAACAACGTTCAACAACACTTCCTGTAAGAGAGATCCCCTTGTTTAATGGAGACCCTCTACAGTACATAACCTTCATCAGGGCATTCGAACAGGGGGTTGAAGAAAAGGCAAGCAAGGCTGACTGCTTGTATTATCTAGAGCAGTTTACTCGAGGACAGCCAAGAGAGCTTGTACGTAGCTGCCTACATATGACACCAGAGTATGGCTACACCAAAGCAAAGCTGCTCTTGCAGGAAAACTTCGGCAGTAAATACAGGATTTCTACTGCATATATGGAAAAGGCATTGTCATGGCCTGAAATTAAACTGGAGGATGTTATTGCTTTGCAAGCTTACGCTCTCTTCCTGCGCAGTTGCTGCAATGTAATGGAGGAATTGGAGTATATGCAAGAATTGAACATGCCAAGCAATATAAGGACCATTATGTCGAAGCTACCATTCAAACTCAGAGAGCGATGGAGAACCATTGCATTTGACATCATGGAGGAAACAGGATGTAGAGCTCTGTTTAAGGATCTGGTGAAATTCATAGAAAGGCATGTTAGGATCTTGTCAGATCCGTTATATGGAGAAATAAAACACCTTCCATCAGGAAGTGGACACAGAAATATTAATAAGCCTAAATCATATCCAGGAAATGGAATAAAAGGAAAAAGCTTTGCCACAACCATTGCATCTGTGGAACCATTAGAAAATGTTAGCCACCAGAGGTCAGTCTCATCATCACCGGCTTGTGTGTTTTGTGAACAGAATCACTCATTGGAGCAGTGTCAACAACTAAAGAGACAGAAGCATCGAGACAAACTGAAATTCCTGAAAGACAAAGGATTGTGCTTCGGCTGTTTATGCACTGGGCATATTAGTCGGAGTTGTGAGAAACGTTTGACCTGTAGGACTTGTGGTCAGAAACATCCCACTATGCTTCATGTCAATCAGAAAACATCAGTCAGTGCAGACCTCGACCATGTTAAGGAGTCTGGGACATCAGGGTTAACGTCTCCAAAGACATGTGGTCATACAGGGGCCGGAAGGGAGCACTGCTTGTTGCCTATTCTGCCAGTCCAAGTCAAAGCATCTAAAGGAGACGAAGTGGTGCAGACTTATGCATTTTTGGATCCTGGCAGCTCTGCCACATTCTGTTCAGAGTACCTTATGAGACGTCTTAACCTTATTGGAAGGAAAACCCAGTTTCTCTTGCACACCATGAGTCAAGAAAGTGTGATGCCAGCATACGCAATTTCAGGACTGGAAGTGTCTGCATGTGACAGCAATGTGTTCTACAAACTCCCAGAAACCCTCACACAGAAGAAAATGCCAGTAAGTGTTGACAACATTGTGACCAAAGGAGATTTGGACAGATGGCCATACCTGGCTAAGGTTAAAGTTCCCACAATTGAGGCTACAGTGGATCTGCTGATTGGAAGCAACGCCCACAAGATGCTAGAGCCTTGGGAGATAATCAATAGCTGTGGGGACGGTCCATACGCTATAAGAACAGCACTTGGATGGGTCATTAATGGTCCTTTGCAAGGAGATGACACTCTTAACACTGAATGTAGTACAGCTACAGTGAACAGGATTTCTGTGTGCAGGCTGGAGAAGATGTTAAGTGATCAGTACAATCACGACTTTCCTGAAAGAGCTACAGAAGAAAAGGGGCTGTCAAGAGAAGACATGAAGTTTATGGAAATTGTTGAAGGCTCTACAGTGCATAAAGACAATCACTACAGTTTGAAACTACCCTTTAAAAGAGATGACATGACGCTGCCAAATAATTACTCTGTGGCGAAGCAACGGTTACTCGGTTTGAAAAGGAAATTTCTGAGTAACAAACATTTCTTTGAAGAGTACAGCGCATGCATCAATGAGTTGATAAACAAAGGTTATGCAGAGGAAGTACCTACCCGGCAGCTGAGTGGTGGCAGTAGCAAGTTGTGGTATATTCCTCACCACGGTGTTTATCATCCAAAGAAGAGAACTTTAAGAGTGGTGTTTGACTGCGCTGCAACGTTCAAGGGAACATCTTTAAACCAAAACCTCTTGCAAGGTCCCGACCTTAACAGTACACTGCTTGGAGTACTCCTAAGATTTAGGCAAGAACCTGTGGCCGTCATGGGGGATATCCAAGCGATGTTTCATCAAGTTAAGGTCCCAGAAGAGGACAGAGATTTCTTGAGGTTTCTATGGTGGCCGGATGGAGATTTAACAAGAGATGTGGTCGAATTCCGCATGACTGTCCATCTGTTTGGTGCCGCATCGTCTCCGAGCTGCGCCATCTATGCTCTGAGAAGAACGGCCGATGACAATATGGCAGATTTTTCAGCAGAAGTAGTCCAAACAGTCAAGGAAAACTTTTATGTGGACGTCTGTCTGAAAAGCGTGGCATCGGTGGAGGAAGCTATTCAGATGATTAAACACTTGACTGCACTTTGTCAAAGAGGAGGTTTTACTCTAACAAAGTGGATAAGTAACAACCGCACTGTGTTGCAATCTCTGCCTGAAGAACACAGAGCTCAAGACCTGAAGAGTTTTAATCTGGACAGAGACCAGCTTCCTGTTGAACGAGCCCTTGGCCTACAATGGTGTATTGAAACGGATACATTCCAATTCAAAATGGAGATTCAGCAAAGGTCACTTACCAGGCGCGGAATGTTATCTGTGTCCAGTTCTGTGTATGATCCGTTTGGCTTTATTGCACCTGTCCTCCTACCAGGCAAGATTTTGTTGCAAGAACTTTGTAGGAGGAAGCTTGGATGGGATGATGCAGTGCCCCAAGATATCTTGAAGAAATGGATCAGTTGGTTGGAGGAGCTGAATAATCTGTCTGAGTTTAAAGTGGAGAGATGTATTAAACCTAAAGACTTTGGAGACATCATGCATGCCCAACTTCATCATTTCTCAGATGCCAGTGAATCAGGATATGGAGCAGTTACTTACCTGAGAATGCAAAACAGGAAAAGGAACATCCAAGTTGCATTCCTCATGGGAAAAGCCAGAGTAACGCCTCTAAAAACTGTTACCATCCCTCGATTGGAGCTAACTGCAGCTGTTCTGGCAATTCGAGTTGACTTGATGCTGAAAGGAGAGTTGCGGATCCCATTGCAAGAGTCCGTCTTTTGGACAGACAGTACGTCTGTGCTTAAGTATATCATGAATGAGAACAAGCGTTTCCACACATTTGTGGCAAATCGGATATCAACTATAAGAGGAGCAACCAGCCTTTCTCAGTGGCGATACATCAGCTCAAAAGAAAACCCAGCAGACGACGCATCCAGAGGCATGAAAGCAGCAGGTTTCATTAATGGCTGCAGATGGATAGATGGTCCAAGGTTCTTGTGTAGACCAGAGGAGGACTGGCCAGTACACATGGTGGATGCTGCGATGGAAGCAGATGACCTGGAGGTCAAGAAAGAAGTTGTGGTGAATGCAGTCACCATGGAGAGTTCACAGGATGCCACTGAACGCCTCATCTCCTACTTTTCAGATTGGAGGAAACTGAAAGTAGCAGTGGCCTGGGTTCTCAGAGTGAAAAGAACACTTCAGAGCATGATTCGCCAAAAAAGGGATTTTGAGGCATCTAATCCCAGCAAGCAAGATGTTGGGATACTTGAAAAACGTGCATTATCAGTAGAGGATCTGAATGATGCCGAAGTTGCCATTGTTCGATATTGTCAGCAGAAAAGATTTGACAATGAGATTGCTGATTTGTCTTCTGGGAAAGGTGCTGTGAGCAAACAGAGTGTTCTCATTAAGCTGGACCCACGTTTGGAAGATGGGCTTCTAAGAGTTGGAGGACGACTTACTAAAGGCTCATTACCAGAGGAAATCAAGCACCCATTGATCCTGTCTAAAGATCAACACATTGGCAGTCTCATTCTGAAAGACATTCATCAAAGGCTTGGCCATTGTGGTCGGAACCATATGTTGTCCACACTGAGGAGGAAATACTGGATTACAGGAGCCAGTTCAGCTGTGAGACGGATTGTGAGTGAATGCTCTATCTGTAAAAGATACAATGCTCGGATGATGATGCAAAAGATGGCGGATTTGCCAAGGGAAAGGATTCTCCCTGACCATCCCCCGTTTACCAACGTAGGCGTAGACTACTTCGGACCAATAGAGGTGAAAAGGGGGCGGAGTACAGTCAAACGCTATGGTGTGATATTCACCTGTTTGTCAAGTAGAGCAGTTCATCTGGAGGTGGCTAACTCCTTGGATACAGATGCTTGCATCAATGCTTTACGCAGATTCATCTGCAGAAGAGGTCAAGTTGCCCATATTCAGTCAGATAATGGGACAAACTTAGTTGGAGCGGACCGGGAACTTAAAGAAGCACTGTCATCTTTGAATCAAACACGCATTGAAGGAATGCTACAACAACGGGGTATCAAGTGGAGCTTCAACCCACCAGCAGGATCACATTATGGTGGTGTATGGGAGCGATTAATCCGCATGGTGAGGAAGATCCTTAATGCGGTTCTTCGGCAGCAAAAGCTGGATGACGATGGATTCCATACAGTTATTTGTGAAGCGGAAGCAATCTTAAACGACCGGCCCATCACCAAACTGTCTGATGATCCAAGTGACCTTGAACCACTTACTCCTAATCATATCCTGCTTTTAAAAGGAAAGCCATCCTTACCACCAGGATTGTTTGAAGAACATGACATGTACATCAGGAAAAGATGGCGGCAGGTCCAGTATATCTCCAATCTTTTCTGGAAAAGATGGATCCGAAAATACCTACCTTTGCTGCAGGAGAGGCAGAAGTGGAACCAAAAAAGGAACAATCTCAAGCCTGGAGACATAGTCATCGTCATGGATCCTTCTGCCCCACGTGGCTCTTGGCCACTCGGAAGAGTTTTAGAGGCTTTTCCGGACAAGAAAGGACTAGTACGTTCAGTCCGTCTGCAGACAAAGACTAGCATCATCGAAAGACCTGTAACTAAACTCTGCCTGTTGCATGAGCCCATTGCTTAGTGTATCATTTACGGTCTAAGTACCAATGTGTTTTGGTTATGTGTGCATATGAATTAATTGTATTGGTGGCTCCATGTTTGTTGTATTAGAATTGTTTTGCCTACTAGTCATTACAATTAGGGGCCGGAGTGTAGGAGCCACTTTGTGAAATATTGTGTGTGTCCACCAGGTGGCAATGTTGTGGAATGTGGGCTGTAAACTTTATAGGGGGAACACACCTGCACCTAATTGTTGTTGCTGGTCGGAAGGTGCTCACACAGTTATGACCGTACGTTTGTTTGCTACATTGTCCATTTAATCGTTTACTTGTATGCTTATCGACATGTGTGTTATAGGCCGTACGACACGTTGTTAAAAATACATGTGGAAAGTAATAAACAAAAGAAAATGTCATGATGGCTTTTCAACTTTGTTAAAAATCAAGTAGCAAAAGAGACGGCGCGTCAACTAAGCGTTTGTTCTGGCTAGCGAACTTCCAGGGGCTTTAAGTTAAGCCTTAGCCTCTATAATATTTCTGTGTCTCAAATTTTCATTTAGCAGCAACAGAGGTCATTAGAACATCACTTCCCCTCAATTAACTCAACTCTTTGTTTTATAACTAAATATGTTTAAATGCACATCAATCAGAAAGCTATTTATTTTTTAGAAACTTATCTTTTTTTTTTTTTTGTCTTGTACTTGTCCTTCTGCAGGAAAGTCTAGTGCCTTTGTGGTGCAATTAAACAGCTTCCACCCTCATACATATTCAGGTGTGTGTATGCAAGCATGAAGACTTCCTATGTATCTCATATGTGGTGTTAGCCAGGCCGCAAAGTCTGCGCCTCGAGGATTCATTTAATCCCCCACATCACCAAAATCCTGTCACCTGCTGCAGAGACCGTGTGCTGGATCCACCATTTCACACGGACTGTTGTAACAGAGCCGTGTTTCCAGCCTTACCACACAAAGCAGCATTTTGCTACGTGGAAATGGCAGAAAGCAAAAATACCGGCGTGAGCTACAAGGCAGAAATGTCTAAAGTGTGGGATCATTTCAAGCCAGGGGTAACAGGGGGCACTGCCCCCTCAAACGTACACCTGCCCCCTTAAATCAAATGCACCAAAAAAGTCACGAGAATCCTGAACTTTCTCGCCTCCACATCACACCGTGTCGGATTTACAGGATCTACTGTCTGTCTTGATTATGAAATTAATCGTCGACTGTATTGATAGTTGACAGTAGGGATGTCCTGATCCCGATGCCAGTATCGGTACTCGCTCCGATACTGGCCTATTTTGCAGTACTTGTACTTGTGAAATACTCGTTCATGACAGCGCCCGATACCGGGCGTAACGCGACTTGCTGCGTTTATGCCGCCATGCTGGCAGAAAATACTCTGCAATACGAGCGGCAGCGGCTTTGAGTTTACTTTCATTTAAATGGGAGGACGCTTTTCATTACAGGAGAAGAGATAAAATGTATCCCCCCCCTCCTCTCTCTCTCCCTCCGTCCCACCAGAGCTGTGGTACCCCACACACACAGTTTCGGACATTTCATTCAGGGTTCACTTTGTTGGTGGCACCTACGCTTTCCAAGTATACGTTTGCTGAGCTGGTATAACTTTGAAGATGTCGATGCATTGCTAAAATACAGCAAACCAGAGGCTGTTTGCAAGTTTCTAACATATGCGAGCTTTTACTTCTGCTCATGTGAAGCCCGACAGTCGTTAAGCGAGGTAGTTAAATGTGGTGGTAGGGCAACAACATGCCGGTATCAAACCTGAGCACGCAGAGATGCCTCTCTGTTTAAAAAAGAAAAGAAAAGAAAAGAAAAGAAAAGAAACGCCTCTCACTTTTCCCTATTAATTACTCAGTATAAGCAAGTACTCAAATGCCAGTACTCATACTCGTACTTGGTCGGCAAAATAGCAGTATCAGGACATCCCTAGTCGACATAATCATGATTAATCTTTTTTCCATGTTTTATATTCCAAAACATTCTTCCTGATGATCTATGTAACAGATTTAGGTGCACCTGCATAAATGAATTAATAAGAAACTCTGCAGCATGTCATGTGACCAGACTGTGACGCGGCGTCGCTGGGTGAACCTCTGCAGCTCTGTTAGCATGGAGGCTAGCGGCGTCATAGCAGTTTTTAAGTTGTAATGCCAGTTAACGTTTAAAAGCTCGCAAGGACGACGCTCGTTTCTGTAGGTTTCCAACTCCAGCAGGTTTGTGTTCGAGCAGAAAACAGAGAAAACCCGCCGGACCTTTATAAAGGCAGCGATGCAGCGACGGGACCTTACTTTTTAAGAATATCTTGTTTCTTCTGCTCTTCGGATGTAGGCAGGCCCATCGACTTCTGCCTTTGGTCGTACATCATTTTCTCCACCATCCCACGAGTTTCTCCGTCCAGGTCTGACAGCTGCTCATCAGTGAAAGAAACACATGCTTAGAGATGCTCCCACAGCGTTTCCCCCTCCCCATACTGATACTTGTGCTGTGCATATCGGCTGAAACCACGACGTTATAAAACATATATTCCACCTGCATAACTGCAATATGATGATCAGGTAAAACTCTTTACAAAACATGAGTGAATACAGCAATCGGAAGCCGTTTATTTATAAATTCAGTCTAAATTCGGTATCAGAGCAACTCTACACTTGTAACCAAGACTGAAATGCAGGAACGGCTGAGTTCATCTTACCTTTGAATTCTCAGGACAGATTTTCTTGGTGTTAATTTCTGGATCTGTGGTTACGATCCGGCTCCACCACTCCATTTTATTAATCTGAAATCAAAGTGTAAAGATTTGCCTCAGTTACATGGAACATGCAGGGAAGTAATCTTGAAGAAACATGTTCTCACCTTCTCCAGGTGGACAGTGACCACCTTCCCGTCGTCGATGAGCCAGGAGCTCTCTTCTACCTTCACCTCGTTGTACAGCTGGCTGTCAACGACGGGAGGGTGTCCCTTCAGGCCAACCTTGATGGAGCGGCGCTGGATGTCCACCACCACATCCCTGCTCTTGATGCGGAACTTCACGTCGAACGGCACGGCCAGCTGTGGGAGGATTGAAAACCAGCCGATGAAAAAAATAACCAGTACTACCAGAGTATCAGTAGCTGGGTTTCCATTACACCTGGAATTCTGCAAAACCTAAATAACGCCATTAGAAACCGCTAATGGAAATGCCTACATTTAAAAAAAACAAACGAAAAAAAAAAAAACCTGAAATATCACAAAAAACAATCCCCTCATCCCCAGTCAGTCTGGGTTTCCTCCACTGGGAAGTGATTCTGAAGGCTCAATTTGTTCCTGACTTGGCGTGTATCTCATACATGCCGTTAGTCAGGCTGGTGTACCAGGCTAGAAACTAGGGCTGATTTTGGCCGATATTTTCAAACTCATGTGGCCGATAACCGATATGAAAAAAATAAGCAGTCATTGCAAATAGCAGTTTTGCTATCAGTTTCCAACACTTTGAAAAATAGGGGTGGGAAAAAAATATTAATACACTGAAATGTTGTGATATTTTCATATGCAAATATCAAATCTATATTTTAAAATGCGGTATCGATGCATTTTACTTAAAAAATCTCGCAAGATTATCATTCTGTTACAAAATCTCATGATATTTTGTAAATTCTTGTGAGATGTCGTAACAGAACGATGAAATATCACGAGATTTCGTTAGCAAAATAGATCGATGCCGTAATTTTAAATGTCAATATATCAGCCCGTGAAAATAGTGAAATTTGTGAATCTTCGCAAGATTTCGTAACAGAACGATGAACGATGAAATATCGCATGATTGTGTTGTGATTGTGTAAAATACACAGATACCACATTTTTAAGTGTCAATATAATATCAGCATATGAAAATATTGCAATATTTCGGTGTATTAATATTTTTCCCACCCCTAGTCTTAAAAAATTTAAAGTCTGTAAAAAAGTAGTTTTTGAAGAAGAAAAAGAAGGTTTTTTTTTGTTTGTTATTTTTAGACTTGAGAAACAGCGAGCTGATTGGTTAAATATCACTTAAATATCGGTGGGATGGACGATGTCCGATACTCAGTTTTAAGGCCGATATCGATAGAGGGCCGATTATATCGTGCATCCCTACTAGAAACGAAGGATCCTGGCAGAGTATCCTTCGTGGCTTCTCCTGTCCCAGAATTCATTGCACACGATGGGAGGAATTCATCAGCAGAGCAACGTGTGTAATGTTTGGATATATGCGTGGATTTTCAGTGATAAATAAAGTGTTTACCGGTTAGAAACAACAGATAGCCTTTGTGGAAAATTTTAAACTACGTTTCAAATGAGAGATTTTGTCTCAGAAAATGCATTTGACATTATTCAGGTGTTAATAACCGGTTAATGAGGTGTTAACGTTTAGGTAATGACAGATGAATGAAAGAGTAAAATGCCCTGTTCTGATTTAGTATTTACAACATATCTGATGGAATAAGTGGAAACAATGTTGTTACTGGATAGCTGTTGTGTCTGCAGTTGCTAGGCAACATGACTGCAGCACTATGGGTATTCTCGCCGGCTAGGACGTCCCACTTAAGCAGCGTACCGCATCAGAAGGCTGCTTTGGAGTGTGCAGAACACGTAGCACACTCTAATGTCTGCAGACCTCTAAATGAGACAGCCATCGGCTCAGCAGCGCGGCCGCCATGGTTACCCCCACGTCTTCAGAGTGAAAATGTTTCACAGGGACAACGTCAACATTTGTAGCCTGAAGCTGCATCCCCGCCTCCACCTGCACCAGCTGCAGCCATCTGCTCTGCACATGAACACAGTATGCAGGGAGGTGGAGCCTCTGACATCATCCCGGTGCGAGCTGACGCGCCGCAGGGGTCGGACCAAAACCGCGGCGCAGCCGGAACGTGGTGCACATGGACCTCACATGAATCGGGCAGAAGGCTTTAAAGCAGGGTAGGGCAACTCCGGTCCTCGAGGGCCGGCAACCTGCAGGTATCAGGAGTTTCCCTGTGGCAACTCACCTTGTGACTTGTGCAGAGCTTCACATCAACTTCTGCACAATTACCCATGGATTGGAGTCGGGTGTGTTGCCGCACCCCTGATTTAAAGATATCATAAATAATGACCGGGTTTCCAGTCTTTTCTTGAAATTTTTTTCCAGGACATTTCCAGGACTTTTTCAGTTGCTATAGTACGAGTCAAATTATCACAACATGCACTAATAAATTTTACCCTAAGCTTTGGAGAAGTGTTATTTTCTACAATTTTACATTTAACCATTTTGCTACAATTTTTATTCCTCTCCCTCTTTCTTTCTTTCTTGTACTTTCCCCCCAAATTTTTAATATCTTCAATAAATCACCAAAACAATTTCCTTTAGTTCATCTGTTTACTTACTTACAGTTTACTTTGTGCATGTGACACCTTCATTTTTAAATTTGAAATCAAATCACTGCGAAAATGAAAAAGCTGTTTGTTCCGGGAACAGTTTGCCCTTAGTTTGTTGTGTCTGTGGTGACTTTAGTTTGCTTGTGTTAACTTGGGTTTCTTTAGTCTTTGCTCTCCAGGTGTTTTAGTTTGGTTAATGGTTTAGTTGCTAGATTCCCTTTTGTCTTTATTGGTTAGTTTGGAGTTGGGATAGCTAGGTCTTGTTTTGGTTACATTTTAGCTTATTGGTGCTGCTCATTCCCTTTTTGGTTTAAAGAATTCGTAGTTTAGGTTTGTGTTGGTTTCCCCCCTTTTTGGCCCTTTAGTTAAGGTTTTATTTGTCTTTTGATTTGTTCCTTTGACAACACCACTAACCCCATTTCCTTTTCAGTTTACAATGTTTTCCAGGTTTTGTTTATGCCTTATTTAACCTCCAGAACAATAAACATCTTTACTCAACCTTTTATCATCCTCAATCAGTGTTTTTGTTGCATTTAAGCAGAGAAGCTAAAGCTCAATGTTGCCCATAAAAGGAAACTAGAAACAGACATACACGCAAGCATAAAATGTGTAAGATGCGAGTGTGAGGGACGGTGAAAACGAAGCTTCATGAGACAATGAGACATTTTGAAACAGCTGTCAAGAGATTGACACGAAGTTTTGAGACATTTGAGACTGGCAGCATGAGCTCCATCTGCTGGCTGTGGATGTGTACTGCAGCTGAGGGAAGCGCTGTCTGGAGCTGTCTCATCTCTGACTCAGTGTATGATAAAAGATACGTTGTCAACCTTCTGTTAGTGTTTCTTTTGTGGTTAATATCTTGGAATTATCCTCTGTGATAAATTAAGTATTTTTCAATAATTCCCAAGTGACTGGAACCCGTATTAAGCATTGACAGATTAATAAACCCAGTCCCTTCAAGATTTCGGTTCAACACTCGCGGATGACGTAACGAGGCCTCGGTTAGTGTGGTCACGTGGCTTTCAGCAAGCTGACACTTCCACCAAAACAGCGGTAGCAAGACTTCTGGTTCATAAGATCGAGGCGGAGTCGAGCAGACGGGCTCGAGCATAACGCTCCTAGCGAGTGTGTCCGAAAATACATTCATATCTATGACATCACATCGACAGGGCAAAGGGACGTGAAGCACTGCCGCCTAGCGGAAAAACGGATCTATGAACCATGGGAACGCAAAAGATGAATGGAAGTATGAAGGCGGCGACGCAGGAAACGGACGCCGCCATTTACATACGTAAGGGAGCATAAACCTCAAAATTACTCGTACCCTCCAATAAGAGAAAAGGTTACATTCACGACAGTAGTTCAAATAAAAAGAAACTAAAGAAACTAATAATAAAGAAAAAATTACAAAATTATAATTTAGTAAAATAAAACATTGTTTTTGAATTGTGTTTGGAAATAATAATTAAAATAAATAAATAATACTGTCCCAGACATATAAGGGCACCTTTCCCATAAACGATGGACCGACATACCCGTCAGAGCCCCATCATGCTTGTTTTTCTTTTATTTTTTGTTTTTTTAAACATTTCCGTTGAACCATAATCCAAAATTAATGTCATGATTTTCATAGAATTTTTGTTTATTACTTTTGTCAATTTCAATTTATTTCACTGACAGCTCATTTTCATTCCTTCTTTAATTGGAGGGTGTGAATCATTTTGAGGACGACTGTATGCAGAGTGTTGACATGATAGGACACCCCCTCTCTAAGCAGTGGCATCACCAGTTCAGGGATGTAACGATATGAAAATTTCATATCACGGTTATTGTGACCAAAATGCTCCCGGTCATTATAGAAATACCCCCCAGCATCTTTAAAAATATGCAAAACGGGTCTAGACGTCTACTAGGGGGAAAAATCTCAAGAGTTCTGTCCATGTGGGCGCCTTTGTTGCCTTTCGCCATGTTTTCATAAATTAAACATTACAAACTGGGACTGCTGCTGCTTTTCCAGCCAGCGAGCAGCATCACTGCAGTAATCAATCACGTTTTTGAAACTGTATTATTAATCATTGGTAATTTTATCAGGATTAACCATTAAACCGGTAATCGTTACATCCCTACCACAGTTACAACATTTTTCAGGGGAAACACTGTCCTGTATCTGTCTTTTCTCTTAAATCTTTACTATATTGAAGTATATCAGGACTCGGCATCGCCTGATTCTCAAAATCAAATGTGTCAGACTCGGTAGTGATGCACCGATCAGGATTTTGGGGGCCGATCACCGATCACCAAAAGCAGCATCTGCTGATCCCGATATTGCTGATAACTGATAACGGCACCAAATCCATAAATTCTCCAATATTGTTGTCTCATGTACATAACATTGACATTATGTTATTAAGTATAACAATTAGGAGATGGGAAATTATCATGAATTGACCTGTTTTATTGCAGGAAATCTGCAATATTTCACTCTCTTGGAGACAACTTGGACTCGGTTTACATAGAGGAAGTGTAGCTTACTAGCTTAAGCTTTCTTGTGGCAATAATTATGTGTACAACACACATGTGCAGCACACCAACACAGACAACAGTAAACATTTCACTCTCTTAGAGTTGGTACAAGTTGTAAACTATAAACTCGTTTTTTCCTGTAGAAAAAGGAATTAAATCTTACAATAAAAAAATGATTGTGTACATAACACACAACATGTGCACTATAATAAACATTTCACTCTCTAGAGGCTCTTTTTCAGACACACTGTTTAGAGTTTACTTACAAGCTTTTAGTGGAAAAATCACGTAAAATATGTTTAACAAATGAGAATAAGAACAGCGACTTATGTGCAACTGCAACATTATCTCTGGACATAAACTTGGAGCTGATACTGCAGCTTTTCTGTAAGAAAAAAAACTCTAAAGTGTAGCATAAACATGCTGTAGCCTAAATAATATAATAAAATTATGATTTTATTGATGAGTTTACTTCTGATTAAGCAGCATGAATGGCAGAGCCTTGCGGTGTATGAACCCGGTTGTTTTCCTTCGTCTGTCTCTCTCTATAGTCGGGGGTGAAACTGAGCAGCTGCTTGGATTCATTTTCTCCACGAGGCCAGACAACTACGTTGTCGAGCGTTTCTGTACCGTTTGAGGATTCATCAGATTGTTCAGAGATATTCTGAGTTTGGTGAGTTTCACCGTTTTCTCCAGGAGCTGCGCGTCGACGATGGCGCAGCTTTCCTCTGACCGGCCCAGTTTAACAACCTGCAGTCCTGCATCGTCATTATAAGCCCATTAAACCCCGTCGGGACCTGAGATCATCAACCCGCCGTTTGGAAACCGGGACTGGACGAAGATCATAGTTTATCCTCCACTGTCTCCGTGGAGTGAAGAGATTCACCGGAGTCTCCTCTGTATGTCCCGAGCCTGATGCGCGTCAAACGCTGAAACGCTGTAGTTGCTGTAAACGTGATCGGATCGGCTTGCTTGGATCTATTTTGAGGACTCCGATCACAACCGATAGTGGCACTATTGGCCGATTGCGATCGGTTGCCGATTGATCAGTGCATCTCTAAGGCTCGGGGCAAAAAAAACCTGACCAGGACATCTCTACTGGCACGTAAGGTAAAAGTACACATCAGGAGTCAGTAAGAAGAAAAACAAACAAACAAGAAGCAAGCGGTATGTTTCATTTCTGCAAAAGTTTAGAATCAAAAGTGATAAAGAGTCTGAATACAGAAACTCACGTCAACTTCAGACAGAGTCTGCGTCCACTTGTAGTTGGGTAGATCTGCTCCATTTCCTGAGTTAGGCTTCAGTTTATCTTTCGCATCTTCTTCTCCTTCAGAGTCAGACTGGATCAAATGGAAAAAAGTGCTGAGCAAGCAGCATTTTATTTCACTCCCATTCAACAGCAAAGCGTCCACTCACCCCCTTCTCTTCATCTGCCTTGTCAGATGTTTTCTCTGCCTCTGCTGCTACACTCTTCATCTTTTCCTCTTCTTTCTTTTTCTATCAAACACACAAATTTTAATCACATGAAAGGAGAGCTCATTTGCTTGAGAAAAAAGATGAATAAAATCTTCACCTTGTCAAGCTCAGACTGAAGTTTCTCTGCTTCTTCATCTGTCAGCTCCTGAATCCTCGGTCCATCGTCCTGTTTCTTCTTCTTCTCCTCCTCCTCTGCCAGCTTTGCCGTTCTTTTCAGCTTTCTCCTTCTTTTCCTTCTCCTGTTTCATCTGCTTGTCTTTGTGGGCCTTCAGTGCCAGCTTGCTGTGGTGATCAAAGGCCTCTTTGACCAGCTGAAAGAGACCACAGGCCATGAATGAGGGCTGGATCATCATCATCATCATCTCATGTGTCAGAGAAGCCAGATGGAGTTACACTGCTCACCTTCTCTGCAGCACCTGTGTCACCTCCTATGAAGAAATCCGTTTTGCGCCGCAGGAAGCTGAAAAACGTGTTTACTAGCTGTTGAAACACAAGACCCTGAATTATTATAACTTACCAGTTATAAAGGGATATTTTTACTCCTAAAATATATATAAACATTTATTTATGCATCAGTTTATCATATTACGTCATCTACAGAATCCTGCATCACCAGAAAAGGATATTTGTCGTTATGTATCCCAAAAATATGGACTAACATCAAGCAGAAAAATTCTCAGCTCCCATTTTTGTCACGTGTTTACAGAATAAACCAGAACTCCCAGTTACTTTTTGACAGCAAGCTATGGACTGTCTATTTACAGAGTTCTGATAAACGACAGCATCATATGCTGACCTGTGTAAAATAATCTAAAATACACTTATGAAGCAAATACTGTCAATGAGGTGTGCTGTCATGCTGGCAGGCTAGCCACATTAGCTCCAACGTTAGCACGTTAGCACGCTGCTTTACCTCTTGTACCCCTCCCTCGTGTTGTTGCGCCATGACAAGAAGCATCCCGTCATACTTCTCTTCGTCGTCACCCATCTTTGGAAGTAAGATATGGACTAAGAGAGAGGTGGCCGCTGAAGGAAGCAAAAGAAAGGAGGTAAAAATGCTCTAGAGAGGCCGGACAGTTAAACAGAACACACTTCCTGGAAACAAACCACGCCTCCTGTTGTTTAGGCCAATGAACACAATGCGTTTTGTTTGACAGCTCAAACAACCAATAAATTACGAGCATTGGTTCTTGGAGGGACTGAGGTGCCCAAAGAAGAATATTCTAGATCAGTGATTCCCAACCTGTTTTCCTCAAGGACCCCCCTTCATGGACCCCCCCCCCCATACATATATATATATATATATATATATATATACTGTATATACATACATACAGTGAGGTAAAAAGTGTTGAACACTCCAAATATTTTGCATACAAGGACATTTTAGTAATGAAACACACGCGCGCGCACACACACACACAAAAACCCCCAATAAAATACAGGCTAATAAAAAATGTATACTGTCTATATAAAATCTACCATATGGGATTTTTTTTTTTTTAAATGCAGGAAATACAGTAAAATACAAATATAGGTAGTATGAACCTGAGCTACATCATTGTAAATCTTAATGTTTTGAAATTCAGTTTCTGAACAACACTTTCTGCCCATAGCATTCACATGAATGAAGCATGTTGGACATCAGACTCCCATGATGCACACATGTGTCACGTGAAGGCAGCGTGGAGAATCTGAATATGAAAAAAAGAATGGCTCCCTGCTGAGATCCAATTATCATCGTTCATTAAAAGAGCCGTTCAACACACGTTAAAACTGGTAAAAACTCCATCAACACCATGACTGAGTGTGTGACAGGTTAGATAAACACCTCCATAAACACCACATTTAGAGGCTAGATAAACCCCCTGGTCGGGAAATAAATGCTGGAAAATGTCCGTAAATCACCTAAAGATTAAACCATCCATCACAATTTACCCTACAGAGTTACACACTGCCGTTCCTGAGACACTAGTGATCTTCCCTAACCCTCGGGAAGATCTGCTGGAGTTTAAAGGGTTAAATAAACAGATCTAAACTGGTTCTGGATTTTAAAATATGATGGTTTTAATGTTCAGCTGGTCTTTCCTGGTGTGGCATTGGGAGGTATGGCCAGCAGGTGGCGCCTGCTCCTTCTCTGACATGTAAGACCTACAGCAGGAGCTGAGCTGGCGTTGTCCACCACTTCTGTCCATCCAGTTTGGTGAGCTCGGAGTCCCCTCAGCTCATCGGCGCGCATCATTTCTACGATTGTATGTGACCTGAGGAAAATCATACTCCCTACTTAAGTCCTTCATCACAGCAGAGGCTAACTGTGGGCCGTTGTCACTGACCAACACCTTTGGATACCTTGACGTGCAAAAGTGGCTTTAAAGGTTGAATATGGAATACGGACAGAACAACAACATCACGTGTGTCTAGGTTGTAGTTGCAACGGCAGAAAAACAACTCCAGCCGCTGGGATGCCAGGCTCACTGCCGATACGCAAGTGACCAACAGTCTGCAGCATGTTTAACAAGTAACGCAGAGGAGTTTATAACCGACAGCTAACGTTAGCCATGTTAGCAAACAAGCTAGCTTACCGATCCAGCAGGAAAGTCGCCATTTCAGTGTTTTACTCCGTGGAAAACGTTTATGTGGGTCCATTTAGTGAAGTCTTCACCTAAATTTACTCCAGGTTTTGCTCTTCTCAGGTCACTCCTCCTCAGAAACAGATAACAATATTTCCAGGGCTCTGAAGCAGCTGCTTCACTCGTCATCTCCACGGTTTTTCCCTGCACAGGCCTGACTATGACCGAAATATTGTTTCCACACAGAGATCGTATTTGGCAACCTGCAATGGCGGCGTGTATTGGCTTATAGACGTAAATAAAATGCCATTATCGAACCCGTCAAAATTGATTTTATAATTATTTTTAGGCTAAATATAATTTTTCTGGGAAATGTTGTACTTTCATTCTGTACACCCCCAAACGACCTGTGGAGGTATTATTTTTTTAAAAATATAGCTTTTAATAAAAATGTTCCATATTCAACCTTTAAGCCTCGAAACAACCGGGCTGTTCGTAGTACTGGGTAAAAGCAGTATTTTTAGAAACCTAGAAAGTAGTCAGACACAACTAAGTAGTTCTGAATCAAATATTAACAGAAAATATCTTCTTTCAATCAATTTTTGACACCAGGATAGAGTTATACACCAAATTAATAAGGAAGCGATCATTTATAAATGTATGTGGAAATCACAAAAGAAACGTTCATTATTTCCTCTTTTCTCTAAAAGCATGGGAACATACAGTTCGTAATCTGTTGGACAGCAAATGTGGGCTTCAGGTGGTTGTTAGTGAGTGATGTAACGGCAAACAAAGATTCATCAGCATTTTCTTTTCAAAATCACTCCTCACAAAACCACAGCGACAACATTCCCGGTTGGGTCGTGGGTTAGAGAACTCGCACTGGTACACAAACTGTGCCAGTAACGTTTAACCAGCAAACATCGTTGCGTTGCTAAATATGAACAGTATTACATATTATATCATACACTGCCTGGCCCAAAAAAAGGTCACACACTCTAATATTTCGTTGGACCGCCTTTATCTTTGATTACGGCAGCATACGCTGTGGCATTGTTTCCAGAAGCTTCTGCAATGTCACAAAATTTATTTCCATCCAGTGTTGCATTATTTTTTTTTTTGATAATCGACTAGTCACCGATTATTTTGGCGATTAGTCAACTAATCGGATCATACGAAAATTGTTGCGGATTGACGGTAGCAGTCAAATGTTTGGACACTTTGTCATTAAATCTAATGGAAAAAAACTTGTCCAAACGTTTGTCTGGTAGTGGGTGTGTTTATTTATGTCAATAAACAATTCAAGAAAAGCTGACCCCGATAGTTACGATTACACACATGTGTCAAGGACAGAAAGGCAGACAAGGCAGTGGAAGGTACAGTGGCATTTTTGAGGGAAGAAAATAAAATCTTAAAAACAAACGATGAGTCGATTATGAAATTAGTCATCTATTTTGAGTCAACTAATTAAAATTAATCAAATTGATTAATCGACGTAACATGGCAGCCCTAATTGTTTGTGTGGAAATGCTCTTTCTTTCACAATCAAACATAGCTCTGAGTTCTACTGTTGTTTTGTTTTTGTTTGTTTTTTTATTTGATCTCACCAAACGTTTAAATGATCGCCCATCAGGATCATTCAGGATTTTTTTTTTCTCTTACCACGGGAAGCATCTTTCCACATGGTTGTTTAGGAAAAGACAAGCATGGGGTGAAATAACTTTTTGCGAGCTGAAAGATAAATGCTCGTGCAGTAATTATCCAATAGGGAAGCACTGCGGTCAAGCCAGCCGCCTTTCGCATTTACGTGGTCAAACCAGCCGCACCTCCGTTTTCAGTGCGCAATTCATAGCGAAACTACGGTAAATGTGGAAACAACGGGGGTGGGGTGGGGGGGTTGGGGGGGGGATTCTGAACCCATCTCAAAGTCAACTGGAAATGTGTCATTCTGGTTATCTTTGCAGAAGTATAAAACACTCATTTTAGATAAGTAGTCCAAGACAATGGTACTGAGGGACTCAGTACTTTATGGACTACTACCACAGCTACTATCAAGTACTTTTACTGTATACTTTCTGAGTAATCTGTTCTCAAAGTCCCATGAAAACACCTGGAAATGTGTCTTTCTGCCTACATTTGTAAAGTATAAAACACTAATTTTAGATAAGTAGTCCAAGACAATGGTACTGCTGGATTCAGTACTTCATGGACTACTACCACAGGTACTATCAAGTACTTTTACTGCATACTTTCTAAGTAATCCCCTCTCAAAGTCCCATGAAAACGCTTGGAAATGTTTCTCTCTGTCTACTTTTGTTAAGTATAAAATACTAATTTTAGATAAGTAGTCCAAGACAATGGTACTGAGGGACTCAGTACTTTATGGACTACTACCACAGCTACTATCAAGTACTTTTACTGTATACTTTCTGAGTAATCTGTTCTCAAAGTCCCATGAAAACACCTGGAAATGTGTCTTTCTGCCTACATTTGTAAAGTATAAAACACTAATTTTAGATAAGTAGTCCAAGACAATGGTACTGCTGGATTCAGTACTTCATGGACTACTACCACAGGTACTATCAAGTACTTTTACTGCATACTTTCTAAGTAATCCCCTCTCAAAGTCCCATGAAAACGCTTGGAAATGTGTCTCTCTGTCTACTTTTGTTAAGTATAAAATACTAATTTTAGATAAGTAGTCCAAGACAATGGTACTGAGGGACTCAGTACTTTATGGACTACTACCACAGCTACTATCAAGTACTTTTACTGTATACTTTCTAAGTAATCTGTTCTCAAAGTCCCATGAAAACGCCTGGAAATGTGTCTTTCTGCCTACATTTGTAAAGTATAAAACACTAATTTTAGATAAGTAGTCCAAGACAATGGTACTGCTGGACTTAGTACTTCATGGACTGCGACCACCGCTACTATCAAGTACTTTTACTGTATACTTTCTGAGTAATCCCCTCCCAAAGTCCCATGAAAACACCTGGAAATGTGTCTTTCTGCCTACTTTGTTGAAGTATAAAACACTCAATTTAGATAAGTAGTCCAAGGCAGTGGTACTACTGGATTCAGTACTTCATGGACTACTACCACAGCTACTATCGACTACTTTTACTGTATACTTTATGAGAAATCTGTTCTCAAAGTCCTATGAAAACGCCTGAAAATGTCTTTCTGTCTACTTTTGTTGAAGTATAAAATACTAATTTTTGATAAGTAGCCCAAGACAATCGTAATGCTGGACTTAGTACTTCATGGACTACTACCACAGATACTATCAAGTACTTTTACTGTATACTTTCTGAGTAATCTGTTCTCAAAGTCCCATGAAAACGCCTGGAAATGTGTCTTTCTGCCTACATTTGTAAAGTATAAAACACTAATTTTAGATAAGTAGTCCAAGACAATGGTACTGCTGGATTCAGTACTTCGTGGACTACTACCACAGCTACTATCAAGTACTTTTACTGCATACTTTCTGAGGAATCTGTTCTCAAAGTCCCATGAAAACGCTTGGAAATGTGTCTTTCTGCCTACATTTGTAAAGTATAAAACACTAATTTTAGATAAGTAGTCCAAGACAATGGTACTGCTGGATTCAGTACTTCGTGGACTACTACCACAGCTACTATCAAGTACTTTTACTGCATACTTTCTAAGTAATCCCCTCTCAAAGTCCCCCGAAAACACTTGGAAAAATGTCTTTCTTGCTACATTTGTTAAGTATAAAATACGAATTTTAGATAAGTAGCCCAAGACAATGGTACTGCTGGACTCAGTACTTCATGGACTACTACCACAGCTACTATCAAGTAATTTTACTGTATACTTTATGAGAAATCTGTTCTCAAAGTCCCATGAAAATGTGTGGAAATGTGTCTCTCTGTCTACTTTTGTTGAAGTATAAAACACTAATTTTAGATAAGTAGTCCAAGACAATGGTACTGCTGGACTTAGTACTTCAGGGACTACTACCACAGCTACTATCAAGTACTTTTACTGTATACTTTCTGAGTAATCCCCTCCCAAAGTCCAATGAAAACACCTGGAAATGTGTCTTTCTGCCTACTTTGTTGAAGTATAAAACACTCAATTTAGATAAGTAGTCCAGGGCAATGGTACTGCTGGATTCAGTACTTCATGGACTACTACCACAGGTACTATCGACTACTTTTACTGTATACTTTATGAGAAATCTGTTCTCAAAGTCCTATGAAAACACCTGGAAATGTCTTTCTGTCTACTTTTGTTGAAGTATAAAATACTAATTTTTGATAAGTAGCCCAAGACAATCGTACTGCTGGACTTAGTACTTCATGGACTACTACCACAGATACTATCAAGTACTTTTACTGTATACTTTCTGAGTAATCTGTTCTCAAAGTCCCATGAAAACGCCTGGAAATGTGTCTTTCTGCCTACATTTGTAAAGTATAAAACACTAATTTTAGATAAGTAGTCCAAGACAATGGTACTGCTGGATTCAGTACTTCGTGGACTACTACCACAGCTACTATCAAGTACTTTTACTGCATACTTTCTAAGTAATCCCCTCTCAAAGTCCCCCGAAAACACTTGGAAAAATGTCTTTCTTGCTACATTTGTTAAGTATAAAATACGAATTTTAGATAAGTAGCCCAAGACAATGGTACTGCTGGACTCAGTACTTCATGGACTACTACCACAGCTACTATCAAGTACTTTTACTGTATACTTTATGAGAAATCTGTTCTCAAAGTCCCATGAAAACGCGTGGAAATGTGTCTCTCTGTCTACATTTGTTAAGTATAAAACACTAATTTTAGATAAGTAGTCCAAGACAATGGTACTGCTGGACTTAGTACTTCAGGGACTACTACCACAGCTACTATCAAGTACTTTTACTGTATACTTTCTGAGTAATCCCCTCCCAAAGTCCCATGAAAACACCTGGAAATGTGTCTTTCTGCCTACTTTGTTGAAGTATAAAACACTCAATTTAGATAAGTAGTCCAAGGCAGTGGTACTGCTGGATTCAGTACTTCATGGACTACTACCACAGCTACTATCGACTACTTTTACTGTATACTTTATGAAAAATCTGTTCTCAAAGTCCTATGAAAATGCCTGGAAATGTCTTTCTGTCTACTTTTGTTGAAGTATAAAATACTAATTTTTGATAAGTAGCCCAAGACAATCGTACTGCTGGACTTAGTACTTCATGGACTACTACCACAGATACTATCAAGTACTTTTACTGTATACTTTCTGAGTAATCTGTTCTCAAAGTCCCATGAAAACGCCTGGAAATGTGTCTTTCTGCCTACATTTGTAAAGTATTAAACACTAATTTTAGATAAGTAGTCCAAGACAATGGTACTGCTGGATTCAGGCGTTTTCATGGGACTTTGAGAACAGATTTCTCATAAAGTATACAGTAAAAGTACTCGATAGTACCTGTGGTAGTAGTCCATGAAGTACTGAATCCAGCAGTACCACTGCCTTGGACTACTTATCTAAATTGAGTGTTTTATACTTCAACAAAGTAGGCAGAAAGACACATTTCCAGGTGTTTTCATGGGACTTTGGGAGGGGATTACTCAGAAAGTATACTGTAAAAGTACTTGATAGTAGCTGTGGTCGCAGTCCATGAAGTACTAAGTCCAGCAGTACCATTGTCTTGGACTACTTATCTAAATTTAGTGTTTTATACTTAACAAATGTAGCCAGAAAGACATTTTTCCAAGTGTTTTCGGGGGACTTTGAGAACAGATTACTCAGAAAGTATACAGTAAAAGTACTTGATAGTAGCTGTGGTAGTAGTCCATGAAGTACTGAATCCAGCAGTACCATTGTCTTGGACTACTTATCTAAAATTAGTGTTTTATACTTTACAAATGTAGGCAGAAAGACACATTTCCAGGCGTTTTCATGGGACTTTGAGAACAGATTACTTAGAAAGTATACAGTAAAAGTACTTGATAGTAGCTGTGGTAGTAGTCCATAAAGTACTGAGTCCCTCAGTACCATTGTCTTGGACTACTTATCTAAAATTTGTATTTTATACTTAACAAAAGTAGACAGAGAGACACATTTCCAAGCGTTTTCATGGGACTTTGAGAGGGGATTACTTAGAAAGTATGCAGTAAAAGTACTTGATAGTACCTGTGGTAGTAGTCCATGAAGTACTGAATCCAGCAGTACCATTGTCTTGGACTACTTATCTAAAATTAGTGTTTTATACTTTACAAATGTAGGCAGAAAGACACATTTCCAGGTGTTTTCATGGGACTTTGAGAACAGATTACTCAGAAAGTATACAGTAAAAGTACTTGATAGTAGCTGTGGTAGTAGTCCATAAAGTACTGAGTACCTCAGTACCATTGTCTTGGACTACTTATCTAAAATGAGTGTTTTATACTTCTGCAAAGATAACCAGAATGACACATTTCCAGTTGACTTTGAGATGGGTTCAGAATCCCCCCCCCCCCCCCCCCCCCCCCCCCCCCATCCCCACCCCCACCCCCGTTGTTTCCACATTTACCGTAGTTTCGCTATGAATTGCGCACTGAAAACGGAGGTGCGGCTGGTTTGACCACGTAAATGCGAGAGGCGGCTGGCTTGACCGCAGTTAGGAAGCTCGTACTTATTTGCTGAGTAAAAATGCAGGTGACGTTTTTTTTTTTTTTGGGGCCAGGCGTTGTATATTGACAGTTTAAAGGAATAGTTCACCCCCAGAATGATTTATTTTCCACTTACCCTGATGGTGAGCAAGACTCTGGACTTTTTTTTTTTTCTTTTTTAATATGTCAAATGCAGCCGGCGTTTAGGACGACTTCTCCTTCCCCCCCAATGGAGTTCGCCAGGGTCCGAGCTAAAAAGGTCCATAAAAGTCCACAAAAACTTGTCAATATTCCTCCATACTGCTCGTCCCATGCAGTCCAAGTGCCCTGAGTGGGTAGCGTCCAGAATTTACTAGAAACTACGCCATTTAGTATGTTTTTAGAGTCTAAACAAGACTACATCGTATGCTTAGCAAGCACGCCGATGCACGTTCACGAAACTACGGAGGCCGCGGCAGACGAGATCGCATGCTCTCTTTTTCTATCTTTCTTTCTTTTAGATCAATATCAGCCCCTCCTGTGTTTGTCCCGGTTTGTCTAGAGCTCTCGCGCTCATACCACAATGTAAACAGTGAATTTCTTCTTTTACCCTTGAATTATTGGCAGAGTAGGCTCTGAACGCCGAGGCTTCCGTAGTTTTGTGACCGCGCATGTGCACGCTTCATGAAAGTAAACAATACTCCTTTTTAGGCTCTAAAAATATAGTAAATGACGTCGTTTCGAGTCAATTCTGGATGCCACCCACTCAGGACACTTGGACTACATGGGGCTAGCAGTATTGAGGAATATTGACTAGAGATGCACCGATCGATCGGCAACCGATCGCAATCGGCCGATAGTGCCCCTATCGGTTTTGATCGGAGTCCTCAAAATAGATCCAAGCAAGCCGATCCGATCATGTTTACAGTAACTACAGCGTTTTGGCGTTTGACGCGCCTGACGCGCAGCAGGCGCGGGAAATACAGAGGAGACTCCGGTGAATGTCTTCCCTCCACGGAGACAGTGGAGGATAAACTATGATCTGCGTTCAGTCCCGGTTTCCAAACGGCGGGTTGATGATCTCTAGTCCCGACGGGGTTTAATGGGCTTATAATGACGTCCTGATGCAGGACTGCGGGTTGTTAAACTGGGCCGGTCAGAGGAAAGCTGCGCCATCGTCGGTGCGCAGCTCCTCGTAAATGGTGAAACTCACCAAACTCAGAACACCTCTGAACAATCTGATGAATCCACACACGGCACAGAAACGCTCGACAACGTAGTTGTCTGGCCTCGTGGAGCAAATGAAGCCGAGCAGCTGCTCAGTTTCATCCGCGATTATACAGAGAGACAGACAAGGAAAACAACCGGGTTCATACACCACCACACTCAGGCGCTCCTGACGCACGACGCGCAAGGCTCTGCCATTCATGCTGCTTAATCAGAAGTAAGCTCATCAATAAAATCATAATTTTATTATATTATTTAGGCTACAGTATGTTAATGCTACAATTAAGAGTTTTTTTTCTTATAGAAAAGCTGCAGTATCAGCTCCAAGCTTGTTGCAGTTGCACATAAGTCGCTGTTCTTATTCTCATTTAACATATTTTACGTGATTTTTCCACTAAAAGCTTGTAGGTAAACTCTAAACAGTGTGTCTGAGAAAGAGCCTCTAGAGAGTGAAATGTTTATTATAGTGCACATGTGTGTTATGTACATAATCTATTTTTTATTTTAAGATTTAATTCCTTTTTCCACAGGAAAAAGAGAGTCTATAGTTGACAACTTGTACCAACTCTAAGAGAGTGATATGTTTACTGTAGTCTGTGTTGGTGTGCTGCACATGTTGTGTGTTGTACACATAATTATTGCCACAAGAAAGCTTAAGCTAGTCAGCTACACTTCCTCTATGTAAACTGAGTCCAAGTTGTCTCCAAGAGAGTGAAATATTGCAGATTGCCTGCAATAAAACAGGCCAATTCATGATAATTTCCCTTCTCCTAATTGTTAATAACATAATGTCGATGTTATGTACATGAGAGAACAATATTGGAGAATTTATGAATTTCGGCGCTGTGATCGGTGATCGGCAATATCGGGATCGGCAGATACTGCTTTTGGTGATCGGTGATCGGCCCCCAAAATCCTGATCGGTGCATCTCTAATATTGACAAGTTTTTGTGGACTTTTATGGACCTTTTTGGCTCGGACCCTGGCGAACTCTATTGGGGGGAAACGAGAAGTCGTCCTGATCTCCGGCTGCATTTGACACATTAAAAAAGTGGTCGAGAGTCTTACTCACCATGAAGGTAAGTGGAAAATAAAGTTAAATCATTCTGAGGGGGAACTATTCCTTTAATGCCTTGTGCTTTACAAACAGATCAAACTTTCTTAAGTTGGCTCAGTTCAGCTCGAAAGCCGCCCTCTGAGCTGAAGTCTACTTTCGGCTGATGTTTGGGTTAGATCTAACTTCTGTTTGGCCGGCGATGCTTCGTGTCCTACCAGCCCGATGCCTGGACCAGACCAAGGTCTGATTCTGCTGTGTAGTCATTTTTCTAGATTAGTCTGTACGGTACGGGGACATCTTCCTCCTTGGGTAAAGGCTCCTCATCCTCTCCTGGGGTCCAACATAGGAGTCCAGCAGGACTTCCTTCAAAGACGAGTCAGCTGCACTTATTCCTAAAGATTCAACCAAAGAGAAGCTTCCTGTGGTTTCATGTGTGAGATGTATTTGCACGCTTTGATAAAATACTGCCCCCATGTGGTCGTTTTAATAGCACTTCCAGTCTGAATCACCACTCTGGATTGATTTGAAAAATCAGTGTTTAATCTCCAAGTGGATTTCTCAGGAATTCAGTGTTCACATAGAACTGTTTAAAGTCTCTGTATAAAAAAAAAAAAGTACCATTACATGAAGAAATAATTGAAGAATACTTAAAATTAAACAGCATTTCATGTCAGTAGTTTACAGTCAATCAGTTATCTATACATCTGGAGCTGCATTACTAAAGTACCATAAAACAGCAAGGAAAATAAAAATATGTACATTTTCCTGCTTTGAATTATTCAATTATAAACACAGAGGATCAAAAATGTCAGATTTCTATCCACCTGATTAAGTTAAAAAAGGTGCCTTATTAGAAAATAATGTAGTGATATGGGTTTCCATGAGAATAAGCAAACTGATCCAAAGAAATACAGTAAAATGCACATTTCAGAGTACACGCTGTAGGAATCAGTACTTCTACACACAAAGTTTCACTGCTGATTCAAACAAATGAGTTTTTAAAAAGTCTTTCACATCTTTGAGCCTTAAAACAGGCGTGCAAGTCTATGTGAGGGGGGGGTCGGACTCAACCGGATCGAGTTAGTGGTACCATCACAGGACCGGGATGATAATATGTACAGTACATGAAGGCAGGTGAAGGCAGCAGGTTTCCACTCGGTATCTTCCTCCAGGCTGAGTCTCACTGAGGGGGGGTTCTGCTATTTAGCATTGGCACCAGGGACCTCCACCATAGATGCACCGACCTCCTCCTGTCCTTCCTACTCCATCTGAGGCTTAACTGGTGCAAAGCCCCTCCAGCTTTGGCTGAATTCATCCATGGTTAGCAGGTAGATGGAGGAAAACAGGGCCGATCCGGATAAATCCTCCAGTGTAAGTGCTTTACTGGTCAGTGTGAGCAGCTAAGGCCGATGAAACCTGGAGGGGGGAGCGGAGAGGCCATTTAATACACTTCTCTGTTTAAATGATGCACTACTGAGCTGTCTGCAAGCCTCACCGGGTGTAGATCCTGCTTTCTTCATGAACCTCCATCTCTGAACTCTTGAATTCATTGAGCTCCTTACGGATGGCGGCCTGGGGGGGGGACGTTAAAACTGGTTAAAACTCCATCAACACCATGACTGAGTGTGTGACAAGTTAGATAAACACCTCCATAAACACCACATTTAGAGGCTAGATAAACCCCCTGGTTGGGAAATAAATGCTGGAAAATGTCCGTAAATCACTTAAAGATTAAACCATCCATCACCGTTTACCCCACAGAGTTACACACTGCCGTTCCTGAGACACTGGTGATCCTCCCTAACCCTCGGGAAGATCTGCAGGAGTTTAAAGGGTTAACTAAACAGATCTAAACTGGTTCTGGATTTTAAAACATGATGGTTTTAATGTTCAGCTGGTCTGGTAGGTCTTTATACCCCTGCCTCCCTGATGGAAGCAGTTCTTTCTAAGGATAGACCGATACTTTAGCCGGCCGATATTTGTGTGTTTTGCTGGTATCTGCATCGGCCGATATGCCAGGTGTGTTGGCCGATATCTCCCACTTGGCATAATTTACAGACATATATACATACATATATATATATATATATATATATATATATATATATATATATATATATATATATATATATATATATATATATATATAAAAGTCGTTCTCAGTATTCATACCCTTTAATTAAAGAAAAGGCTAAATTCACAACAGTAATTGAAATAACAGGAAACTAAAGAAACAAATAATAAATAAAAATTTACAAAATTATAATTTTGTGAAATAAATGATTGCTTTTGAATTGTGTTTGTAAACAATAATAAGAAAAAACAAACAAACCAAACTGTCCCTGACACATTAGAGCACATTTCCCACCAACATACCTGTCTGCAGGTGTAGAAAGGTTGCAGTGATTGCCTCAAAGTGTTGCTCAATAAAATTTATCTGCGAAGCCCCATCATGCCATTTTTCTCATTTTATTTTATTTTGTTTTGTTTTTAATATTTCTTTTGAACCACAATTCAAAATAGATGTCATGATTTTCATAAAATTTTTATTTATTATCACTTTTGTTAATTTCAACTAATTTCACTCACAGCTGATTTTTTTCCATCTTTAATTGGAGGGTGGGAATAATTTTGAGGACAACTATATAAACAAGTTTAAAGGGACAGAACACCCACAGAAAGATGTGCCTTCTTTTTCTATTCACCCTCATGCTGAGCAAGACTCTGGAGCACTTTTTTAATATCACAAATGCAGCCGGAGATCCGGGGAAGTTTTCGTTATCCGCTGAAATTCATATAATGGAGTTCACCAGCGCTCAAAACGAAAACGTCCATAAAAGTCCACAAAAACTTGTCAATATTCCTCTGTACTGCTCGTCCAATGTGAAACAAGTATCCTGATGTCGTAACTCAAAACGACATCATTTAGTATATTTTTATAGCCTAAACAGTAGAACATCGCACTTTCCTGATGGGTGTCCATGTAAGTTCACGACACTACGGAAGCCGCAGCAGACCAAACCTTCTTTGTTTTACGGCTGTGCGGTATCGCAATATGATATTTACATGAGAGAGATACGATATTTACTCATATCGTTATATCGGGGTATTAGTTGTGCAAATTTTTTTGCTTTACTTTTACGTAATGACTGATTACAAAGGGGTCACCTGATCATTTATAAGGGTGGGAAAAAAACATGGATACACTGAAATGTTGCAATATTTTCATATGCTGATACCATAGCTATCATTTAAAACCCGGTATCAATCTATTTTACTAATGAAATCTCACGAAATATCATTGTTTTGTGACAAAATCTCATGAGGTTTCACAAAATACCGCGAGATTTCGTAACAATGAAATCTTGTGGTATTTGGTGAAATCTCATGAGATTTCGTGACAAAACGATGATATCTCGCAAGATTTCACTGGTGAAATTGATCGATACCGCATTTTAAAATATCGCGATAATTCAGTGTATCAATATTTTTCCCACCCCTACTATTTAAACTGTCTGGAAGACAATCTTCCCCAAGACTTTTACAAAGAAATCATCAAAAACCAGCCAACTATCTTTAATTACTGCGATTTAACAAACATTTCTAACCAGTGTTTTGTCAGTTCCATCACTGCAGCAGAGCGATATCTTTACGCTAAACATGTTTCAATACTAAGAAACAGGTGTTTGATATGAAAGGAAACTTTCAGACAAATAAAAATACTGGTATATATTGTGTATTGTCATCTAAAATAAATATATTGTGATGTGATATTTGGTCCATATTTCCCGCCCTACTTTGTTTAAAGATTGAATATGGAGTACGGACAGAACAGCGACATCACGTGTGTCTAGGTTGGAGCTGCAACGGCAGAAAAACAACTCCAGCTGTTTGGTTGCCAGGCTCGCTGCCGATATGGCAAGTGACCAGCAGCCTGCAGCATGTCCAACAAGTAATGCAGAGGAGTTTATAACTGACAGCTAACGTTAGCCACATTAGCAAACAAGTTAGCTTACCGATCCAGGACTAAAGTTGCCATTTCCATGTTTTGATGCCGTGGAAAATGTTTATGTGGGTCCATTTAGTGAAGTCTTCACCTAAATTTACTCCAGTTTGTGCTCTTCTCAGGTCACTCCTCTTTAGAGACGGATAACAATATCTCTGAAGGGGCTCTGAAGCATCTGCTGGACTTGCCGACTCCACTGTTTCCTCCTGTACCAGCCTAACTGTGCCCAACATACTGTTGCTACACAGAGATTGTATTTGGCAATCCGCAATTGCTGCGTGTATTAGCTTATAGACGTAAACATAATGCCATTGTCAAACCCATTAAAATTTATTTTACATATAATTTTTTTAGGAAATGTTGTACTTTCATTCTGCAACCCTCCAAACGACTCGTGGAGGTATTTTTAAAAAAAAAAATATATAGCTTTTAATAAAAAGGTTACATATTCAACCTTTAAATCAACAGTCAACCCCTCTTGTGTTTGTCTGCAGCTCGTTCGCTCTTAGCTGAACGCCGCGGCTTCCGTAGTGTCGTGAATTCGCACGGACACGATTCGGGGAAGTACGATGTTCTACTGTTAAGGCTATAAAAATATACTTAATGATGTCATTTCGAGTAACTTATGGACGCAAAATGTTGCTGATTTTAATATGTAAAGCACTTTGTGCTACTTTTGTATGAAAAGTTCTTTATAAATAAATTTCATTCATTCCCACTCAGGACACTTGGATTTCATTGGACGAGCAGTATGGAGGAATACTGGAAAGTTTTTGTGGACTTTTATGGACCTTTTTATTTCAAGCTTCGGTGACTCCCATTATATGAAAGTCGGCAGATAACAACCCCCCCCACATGATCTCCGGCGGCATTTGAGATATTAAAAAAGTGCTCCACAGTCTTGCTCAGCATGAGGGTGAGTAGAAAATGAATGCACATCATTCTGTGGGTGTACTATCCCTTTAATGTTTTTAATTTAATATTTGTATACAAGTGCACTGTTTCTTTTTATATATTTATTTGAGGTGCTTTATTCTTTACATCAAAATAGTTGTAAAATTGTTTTTCATTGTATCCTTCATTAGATTAATTTGTGAGTCAAATTAGTATCAGTATCGGCCCCCAAAAAATCTGTATCGGTCGATTCATAGGTTCTTCCTCTGGTTCTGAGTCAGTCTGGCTCTGAAACAATGAGGTGTGTGTGTGTGTGTGTGTGTGTGTGTGTGTGCGGTCACCTTGTCTGCAGGAGTGAGTTTGGTCCACGGTTTGTCTGCTCTCCGGTCGTAGTCCTCGGCGTGGGTGGACTCCACGTACTCGTGGAAGCGGAGGATCTTCCTGGCCTGCAGCTCGGCCACCGTGGGTCTTTGAGACAGCTGAGGAAGACAGCAGAAAGACGTGGTCACCGACACCGTAACAACCGCAGGAGGACGTGCGGCAGCGATGCTGCTTCCTGACCTTCCTGGTGAGCCTCCGTTTGATCTCGCTCCTCTCCAGCCGCCGATCCGCTTCGTTCTTGGCTGTGGGAGGAAAACCACATTCCATGAGAGGAAGAACAGGTAAGGTTTCACCTGAGCCGCCGTCGGCCTGCTGCCAGCAGAGGAGGCTTTAATCGCTGCCTGCAGTCTCACAAGGAGCTGCTCTGTTCTCATCCTGGCTGGGTCGGAGGCAGCAGACTGGTACTGATCCCAGATCAGCACCAGCTCTGGATCCGGCTATCAATTTAGCCTGAACCGCTTCAGTTAGAAACTACTGATGAAGATGATGATGAGGTAGAATGGACAGAGATGGACAGAAATACTGCAGATTTCCTCTGTCCTATAAGGACTGAGACACCCCTACAACTACAAGTGATGGTGGGAAACGGAGGGGAAGGGCTAAAGGGGAGAACTGAGATTGGACCTTATTTCTATAAAGCTCCTGTTGGCAAAACAAATCTGTTCAACACAACAAAGCAGCCAGATCATCATCCAACTGGTCTGGTCTGTGCATGTCCTACTTGTTCTGTTTCTTTTCCAGGGATTGATGGGCGGAGCCTGGGTGATTTGGAGCCTGACCAGTTCTCCCATCACCTGCATAAAAACCAGCTGCAGACATCTGCTGTCCCCCTCGCTTCCATGCTTTTTCTGTTGCGTTATGTCTGTTTGAAGGACTTGTTTGTTTATAAATTCTGTTATCTTTGGTTAAAACCCTGGTTTTTGTCACTGCCTATGAGCCGGGTCGTGACAGCAGTAAGGCCCACAGCAGCATCCATGGTTCTGATTATCTGATTATATCTGATAATCTGATTCTTTTGAAACCTCTTGTGTTCACACCAGACGCGAATAAACACGTGTTTGCTTGGGGTGGCACATTTGACGAGACTTTGCGGTCTGACAAGCCCCAAACACATGTTTTACTCGCGCGAATAGAGCGTATTCCGCCTATTCGCTCGAGTTGAAAAATTTAACTCGAGCGTACGATACGAGCCACGTCATTGAAAATGAATGAGACGTGATGTGAACGGCCGGCGTTCTGCAGCTCGCTGCTCTCTTCTATAGTAAAAAGGGAAAAGTGCTTTTCACAGATAAAATCACAAAGTGCTGCACACAAAAGCAGGGTTATAATACCATAAATGTAGGACTGAAAACCCGGTCAGACAAAACCTTATTAACCAAAAGCTGCAGATCTCTGCAGTCGGTGTTTGAGGGATGAAACGTCACGACGACGACACTTGGGAAGCGGGAACAGAGAACCTGTAGTTCCTGGAGGAAGATGCAGCTCTGCCCTCGCTACATAAATAAATTGAGGTTGTTTGTCATCAAACGTGAATATGAGCTGCAGGTTAATGAGATTTTGTCTGACCGGGTTTTCAGTCCTAAATTTATGGTATCATTACACCGCTTATATGTGCTGCACTTTGTGATTTTTATCCACTTTTCCCTTCTTACTATAGAAGAGAGCAGCGAGCTGCAGAGCGCCGGCCGTTCACGTCACGTCTCATTCATTTTCAATGACCGGGCTCGTATTGTTCTCGCATATTATATGCTCCAGTTCAGTTTTTTCAACTCAAGCAAATAGGTGAAACACGCTTTATTCGTGCAAGTAAGACGCACATTCGGGTTGCGCCGCCCAAACCAAACGCGCGTCTATTCGCGTCTGTACATTGACTCAACATGTAATTCATTCGCGTCCGGTGTGAACACAGGGTTATATCCTCTGAAACCGGACTATTCCAGTCAGAAATGATGAAAGTTTTTTGGCTTTTCCATGAACATGAGCGGAACGTAAACCTACCCAGAACAAAGACATGAACGATGGAGAGACCGAGGGAGAAGCTCACCTTGAAGGATGTTTCTCTGCTCCAACTCCTCTGCTGTTGGTCTCTGACTCAGCCGCCTGAAAAACAGATGTTTGCTCATCCGTCAACCCAAAAACAACTTCTGTATTTTCTCCAACTTCATCTGTGTTGAATCATAAATCTCTACCAGAACAACTGGACCTCATCTTTTAAAGGCCGACTGATCCAGAAAGCGTTTATTCAGGTTGCGTGCAGTTATTTACGGTTGTTTACCGTGTGAGCGTGGTACCGATCTTGTTCCTCACGGCCACCCACTGCTCCCTGTTGTTCCAGCTCATGCCGTCCTGGTTCTCCTGAGCTTCTCTCTCCTGCTTCTCCAGCTTCAGGGCCAGCGTGTCCTTCCTCTTCACACGGCTCGCCAGCCCACCTGTTGGAACAAAGGTGTGTGTTTCAGGATGTTTCCGCGAGTCTAAACCCGACACTGCTGAAGTTTAAAAACATCTCATCCGCAGTCTAGGAAGCACAACAACCTTTTCTCCATCACCTGGAGCAAGTTTTATAACTTCAAATTACTCTAACAAGTACAGGTACGAACTTCCAATATACAGTAAATATAGAAATAGATATGAACATACTCATATAGACAAATACACCTGTATAAAGTTTAATTCTTGCTCTAAATATGCATATTTATTAATAAACAAAAAATAGAAATGATAATCGAGTGTTTCATAGTAAAATAACATAAAATTTATAATTATCTAATTAGGTTACATAAAGATTATTAATATTACTACTCCTACTAATAAGCATAATATACCAGATATTACATTTATTACTTGCTTCAGAGTTTTAGGAAAACAAAAACATGTTTGTTTTTTTCTTTAAAAAATGCAGCATAAATGGAACTGACTTGGGGGGCCTTCCTCATCATCATCATCCTCATCGTCGTCTCGGTACAGGATGGGGCCGTCGGAGTCGGACTCCTCTTCGCTGTCTCCGGGACCCCCTCCCTCCGGGATGACGCTCACCCTGGGGTCCCCCACCAACCCTCTCCTGCTGCGGGGCTCCAGCTCCGGCTGGCGGGGGGCCCTGGGGGGGTGCAGCTTCCTCAGCTCCTCCTCCATGTCGAAGTCGTCGTCCTCGGGCCTGTCGGGACAGAGCAGCCGTGAGCGGGGGTTCGGCTTCTGTTCGGCCTGCATGGCGGCAGCCGTCTGCTCTGCAGATCAGGACGGGCGATACGGACTAAAAAATGCACCACCATAATTTCCGGTTTTTATCACGGGAACGATAAGTGACAATAAAAAAAAAAAAAAAAATCAGCCTAATCGTAACCTAAAATAATGCCAGAAGCTGCTAAACTACATCAACTAAGTTCAAGTAGTACACCTGTTTTGACATTTATTCAAACAGCAAAAAATAATCTATAAATAACTTTAAGATGTAATCTGATAAAATTGAATTTAGCGTTTTTATTGTGAGGTGACAAATTATTACCCTGGGGAATTTCTTTGATGATATATCGCACATATTGCCCATCGTTACTGGAGATTACAGCGAAGCCCTCGTCTGGACCTCTGATGGAGGCCGTGGGGCAGCAGACTACAGCTGAACCATTAACTGCATTTGCAATTAAACTGCAATTTTAATTAGTGCAATTTTGTAATCGCACCGTCATGCAATTTTCCCACATCATCTGGTCACGTGAAGTAAGCAGTGGAAGTGGTGCTGCTGAAGAACGCGAAGTTACAGAGCAACGGCGTCGTGCTCAGAACCGTAACTGAAAGTGACACTTCTGCAGATTTCTTAGCTCCAAAGAAAAACAGCACATCAGCTGTGTGGGAATATTCTGGTTTCCGGGAAAATGAAAACAGCGTCAGGTATTGTGCCGAACTTGCCTAGCAACAATTGCTTCTTCACGTGGCAACACAACAATCGTGTTTCAACATTTAAAGCATCATCACAGAGTGATCACCAATACTTTAAAGTAGAATGAACGAACGAGTACGATTGTCCTGTGAGTTCAGAGTTATTGGGGGGTTTCAACAACAAACTGCAAAGGAAGGGCGACTCAACTAAATAACCGGAGTCAAAGTGAAACAGAAACTTTCAACTCCTAGAAATGAGGTCCAGGTTGAAAGAAAAAGAAAGTTATGCTTTAAGTTGTTGCCCTCTGGAAGGATTCATTGGTTTAATCATGTTTTTGTTATGCTGAACTGATTGCTTCCTTGTATTTCATGGAGAAATTCTGCATGGAAAACAAGAAAAAAAATAAATAAATAAATTAAAAAATCGCATTTTAAATTGCAATTGCAATATTGGTGAAAAAAAAAAAAATCACAATTATATTTTTTCCAATATCATTCAGCCCTACAGCAGATTTTAAATTTAAAAGTCTAATATAAGCCGGTCGGCAGCCTGTACCAGTCAAACAGCCATTTGGACCAGTTTTCCTACAATAAAGAAAACACTGGGAGCCACAACTGACTTTTAACACTGAAAATGAAATAAATCTAACGTTTTCTCCTTTGCTTTTATGTTAAACGTGTTGCATTTAACATAAAAACAAGAAAACGAAATTACATTTCTGCATGCAGCAAAAACATTTTAAACTAAAACAAAGACGTTGGGTTGAAGGTTACTTTCAAGAAAATGTCTATTTCAGTCGTCATGTTTATGGAGGATGGAAAAAGACGCAGCTTTAATCTACCATCAGCAAACCAAACATGCCGCCCTGTCTGTGCACAGTCATCCTTTTACAGGCGCGTGCAGTAACCGGTCAACCCGAAAAATAAAATGACTTTCACAAAATATGAACATAGCTATGCAAAATCATCTGGTCAGTGAAAGAAAATGAATCTCCCCACGCAGCACCGAATGCTCCGTTTTCATCAGACACTTTTCTTCATAGTCGGCCTACCCGGCTGTGAAGATATCAAAGCGCAGCGCATGACAGGGTCGGACTGCTAAATAACCTTTAGCTCGTTTATTCTTCACTTTAAATGCCGTAACTGCAGCAACAGCGCAATGTTGCATCCTTCTGTAATGACTGCACTGACAATCCAACCACAACAGAGACGCTCCGCTCTGAGACGTTCGTGGGACAGGACGGCAGGAGGAAAGCTCGGTGCTCCGCAGCACATCCACACTCAGTGATATTCCTTGTTTATAATCAATTCTGTTTTTAATGTTTAATTCAGAGATCACTGATTTGATAGGCAGCACATGAGCATAAAGTGCAGTTATTCACATGTGAAACACATCGTATCACATTACTGCAGTTACCTGCTTGTTGCACCTGTCACTCAATGGGCTGCTTCGCAAAATGGTACGATTTAAATTGTCTTTATTCTAATAACTGAGTTGTATTATATTTAAGGTGCTGCATTTGCTGTGGTCAGAGAACACGGGGAAAGTGCGCAAATGTACATGAACGCTCAGAGGAAACATCATAATCTTCAAATTAAGAATAAGAGAAACTTAGTCTCACAAGGGGAAGTTTGTCTGGCTTTTAGAATCACATTGTTAAAGTGAGCCAACCAAAATAAAATACACTTTAATTGAATAGTCATTAATTCATTTTCAAATGCCAGCGAGCCGCATCAGAGGGACTGAAGAGCTGCATGTGGATCCAGAGCCGCAGGTTGCCGACGCCTGACCTAACCAGCCAGACTCGCACTCCTCATACAGTCTAAAGGGGAACAGATGCTCTTATTGGCCACTAGGTGTCAGGATTTAACTCCAAAAAGCTAAAAGATTCAACTGAGCTTGTAACCTGAAAAAAACAAGCTTTAGAGCAGGGCGCCCAAGTCTGGTCCCCAAGAGCTTCTATCCTGTAATATTTAGAGCACACCCTCTCCAACACACCTGAATCAAATGGTAAATTGCCTCATGCACATCATTCAGCTCTGCAGAGGTCGGGTTACGAGCCATTCATATGATTCAAGTGTGTTGGAGAAGGGACGCAACCAAAATGTGCAGGACAGTAGCTCTCGAGTACTGGACTTGCTGTACCATCATCTTTTTACTCATTTTTTACTCATTTCAATAAAATGAAAATGTATTAAATAACTGACAGCTCTGAGGTTTGTGTGTGACACAGTTGATTTTCACTCTTGTCCCAACCCACTCCCGCAGGAAAAATTAAATCTTGTCTTGTCCTAATCCCAAACCAGACTTAAAAAAAATTCCTGTCCCATCCAGCACCTGTTTAGAATGACTCCCGCTCCCATCCCCCCCCCCCCCTTTCATTTACTCTTTAGGCAGCACACTGAATATGATTGGATCTTCTCCCCATTCTTTCTTAGGCCACCTGCTAACTGCAGTGACACTCATTTAACTCACATTTAGGTTGATGCACCTCACAGGTAAATCAAGTTTTACGAAAACAAAAATGACTAAACAAACTTCAACCCGTTTCTGCAGCTTCAGTGTAAAGCTCACTTACAGCCTGAGAGGCTCGATGGTGACGGGGAGGGAATGGCGCACGTTGCCCCCCGCCTCTTTGAGGAGATCAGGAGGAGACTCAAACAGCAGAGAGTGGGCCCTCTGGGAGCCGTCTGGATTAGGCTGAGCTGGGCCGGGGCTTGCCAGAGCTCTCTGGATGAGGATGTGCAGAGGGATGGGCGGAGGCTGGCTGGGAGGCTCCGTGGTTGGGCTGGGGGGGTCGGCTTGCACGACGGGCACAGGGCCAAAGGAGGTGTTGCCGGGCAGCTGGAGCGACTTCACCCTGGGAGGTGATGGAGGTATGTGGGAGGGCGGCGAAGGCAGGCACTCTGGAACCGCTGTGTTCGTCTTGTCCTCATTTTCTCCTCGGAGGACGGCAGGAGGCGCCTGAATGGCTGCAGAAGGAAGCTGGGAGGGGGGGCACTCGGGGACCTGAGAGGGATTGACAGAGTGGCGCTTGGTGACGGGTGTCATCCTCTTCGGCGGGGTGGGTGGGGAGCGCTTGGCAGGGGCCGGGACTATGATGACGCAGCCGGGCTGAGGAAGATCTGCTGTTAAACCAAAGCAAAGACGTTAGAACGTGTCACAGTTTGATGCTCAAACAAAATGAAACACAAACAGATTAGCCAGGAACAGGAGGAGGGTTAGTTTGATTTGAAACAAGCAAAAACACGAACAAGGCAGCTTTAGTGAGAATTAATGTACCTGAGACGGGCAAGATGAGTCAGAAGTGACACGATTAAATGAAAATGAAAACATTCCCTGCGTGTTGGACGTCTCCATGCAATGCTTTCTAGACTGGATTAAGGGCACATTAGTTGAGCTAAAAATATGACAAATGGATGCAAAACACATGCAGCGCATGTCTGCAGTTAAAACACGGATGGGTTCAGGTGGTCTGGGCTCCTGGCTGGTGTACCTGAGCAGGCCTGGCAAGCCTTGTGGTGCAGGTACACAGGGAGGGAAAGGTAGAGCCCGAGCTCACTCTGCCATTTCCAGCTGGTCCAATAACAAGGCTGCCTGACATTAGAGCCCCTGTTCAAGGAGGAAGCTGGCAAAAATGAGTAGAGATGTCAGGGAGGAGGGGGGAGGGAGGGGTTACATTCCAAAGCTAGGAGATAAATATGAAAGGAGGCTTTCAGATCATGTTTGTCTTGGCTTTACACAGTCCAGAAGCAGAGGACACGTCCATCCTTCTGCAGAAAAATAGCTGAGCAGGAGATACGACGCTGTACCGTTACTTTCTGCTGTTATTGTAATTAAGTCATCAGCAATCCCTCTATTCTTTAAAAGAAAATGCAAAAGAAAACCAAGAAAAATGTGCAGAAATGTATCTAAATGTGCAAACAAATGGAAATGCATGACACAAGTTAAGTTGAGAGTCAATATAAGAGCCTAAGAATGTGCTCAGATATTAACTTATTGCTCATATTATTAATCCTGGAGGGAAATTTAAAGTATTTTTCATTTCATTACAACTTCAAAACCTCCAGAACAGACCTACTTATTATTTCCCAAACCAAAGGAAAGGAGAGCCGATAGGTCCAACGTGAGACGTGTTCCACACCATCACATCGGCTTACAAGCGGTTGGGAAACGTACTGCACAAAGCAACGCTACAGGGTAAACAAGAGCAGCTGTGGCATGCTGGGGCCTAGGATATTAAATTGTTGAAGTTAATCAGTTTCTATCTGCCCTCTGGAAAAGTTTTGATGGTGTTGCATTGAAGACGTAGAAACAAGCCGGTGCATGAGTCCTCTCCACAGACAGTTGGCTGAACACATCGTCAACGTTCTGAAAAACACCCACACAGCAACAGCTGCCAGCTCAAAATCAAACGCATGGAGGTTTTGCATTACAGAAATATAAGGAGAAATTTTAGCTAATTGTTGTAAACTTAAAATAGGAGGCAAAATATGTGAAATTGTTTGTTGTCTCAGTCACAGTTTTAAACACAAACAATGGTCATGTTGTTAGTTTGCGTCCTCAAACGTGGACGGTGTGGGCTGATGCACCACGCCCTGAAACACCAGAAATATAACGCTGTTGGCATGCCGAGAATCTGAAGTCCAGCGTGAAACCGCAGTTCCGCAGGTGAAACATGATGGCTGATTCATCCCTCCTCTATCCAGGTGTGAATGCCACTGCATTACCTGAGCAGCTAAACTGGGACACGTCGGCTTTCACCAGTCACAGCTGAATAACGATGCTGCTGAATGAAGCCAGTCTTTCTCTGATCTGAAGCAGCCAGAAACGCTTCCTGGTGGAAATTAACAGGAATTTCACGTTTGATTTGTAGCTCCATGTGCAGTAAGATACTGCACATGTTGGTCCTAAGACTTTATCAGTTAAAAAACACACTATTGCATCTTTTTAAACTGGTTTTAATGATGCCTAATGACAAGACTTCAACTTAATGATAGCAATCATTTATTCATCTGAATTAAATTTATATATTATTGCTTTTTAAATCTATTTCTTATTAAAGCTTCATCATACACAGTTTTTATATTACTACATTTCCTTATTTGATATTTTTATCTAGTTAATATTGTGAGCAAACTCTACTACAGGGACACTTTTTGTATTTTTAAATTACAGGCCAGTAAATATTCTGGTGTGAATGAGGAGCTACATTTTACTGTTTATTTGTAAATCATTTATGTAAACACCAGCTTTGTGAACGGATATGACATCTTTTTTCTTTCTGAAATGGTCAGGTTGTGGGACTTATGTCTGAATAAGCAGGTATTTGTGGTTTGAACCCAACTCAGAAGACAGGAGGAGAGTCAGCACCTTAAACCACTGCAGGTAATACGAAGTTCTCATCCCTTTTCCTCCTTTCGACACCAATTCTGATACCCGAGGTTCAGGTACCAGCGCTGATCTAACTCATGATTTGTTTAAAGAGGTCCATTAAATTTATGATTTAAATAAATTCTACCTATTTAAGAATTTGATGTGTGATATTGTTACATTCAACAGCCTAGCAGAGGTTAAACTATAAAACATGAATTAACACATTACCACAAAACCTTTTTAATGATTGAGTAGATCAACTCAAACCAAAGAATTCCCATTATTAAATCTTGGATTTGGATTTCCAGTGATACCAGTAAGCTGAAAGTGGCACAGCAACTTCAGAACAGAATTTTTAAAAAGGCCTGTGTGGTTACTGCGGGGGCTTTTGGGCTTTCTTTGGAGAATTTCTCACATATAAAAGCATTTTTTCAGTGTCTGCTGGTCAATTTATTGCGTTTCTCCTTTAATTGCTTCCAGACCGTGCATTTTGATAAAAAACTGATCAGGGTGCTGAGAAAGTACAAAACAATACGTGGCATTTCAACACATGGATACCAGCGTGTGCACAACCCCACCCTGCCACAGACCTAGTTTGTCATTAAATATAAAATCACTGGGCCAACACGGTCAACCATGGTAACTTTCTTTTTTTCAAAGTGGACCTTATTTCTGGGAGTTAATACGTGCATTTACTTACCGGTTAAATTTCTGTATCACTTTGACACCTTCGGAAGATATTACAGTGAGCCGACCTTCAGCGTGCATCTTTATAACGGGAGAGACGGGGCGGCCTCGATATAAGGCAGCAAAAACTGCTTCATTTCATCAATGCTTTAAGTAGAATGAACAAACAAATGAGTACTATTGTCCTGTGAGTCCAGAGTTAACTCTCCGTTAGTTATTGGGGGTTTCTCTGCACTCTATAGGCCGTGCACGTTCCTGATGCGCACTGCTGCAGTACAGCTGAGAAAAGCAGCTCTCTACCTGGACACCAACAAACTGCAATCCGTGAAACTCTGAACTTGCAGGACAATAGTACTCGTTTGTTCATTCCACTTAAAGTACTGATGAAATGAAGGAGTTTTACTGCAGATAATGCCTTCTATTGAGGCTGCCCCGTCTCTCCCATTATATGGATGTACACCGAAGGGCGACTCAACGTAATATCCTCCGAAGGAATCAAAGTGATGCAGAAATTTTACCGATGAGTAAATGCACGAGTAAACTCCTAGAAATAAACTCCAGGTTGAAAAAAGAGAAATTTATCCTTTAAGGCTATTTTGTGATCTTTGCTCCCGGAGCAGAATATATAGTTGTATCTCTCAAAATATGAGAGCTGCTACCTCACAGTTGTCTGCATATATGGGTATCTGTTGTTATCGGAAACTGAGAGTTGGGCAATATCGGATATCGGTAAAAAAGCCAATATCGAACATCCCCAGTCGGAGTCCTAACCTGGACATAAAACGATTCACTGATGGCAGCAGCCAAGAAATACCCAGATATAAACATTTATATTATAATGACAAATACAACTTTTTAAAGTTCAGTTTGCTCTGAAAACAAGACAAAGACGTTCAGGCTGCCTTTCATGGAAACTTTAAGAAGAATATGAAAAAAAGCCACCAGGAAAGTAGATTTGCAAACAGTTTGATGGAAGTTTCTGCTCATTTTTCTTCAGACTGTTGGGGGGGGGGGGGGGGGGGAGAGACCAAAGCAGCTGTTTACAGGGAGACAGACGGGTTTAATGCAACAGTAACTCACCATGCGGCCCCAGGCTGCTGTTGCGGTTGGAGGGTTTAGGTGGAGGGACGGGAGGCTGCCTGGCGTGAGGGGGGACGGGGGGAGGCGTGTCGGAGTCAGCTGACGACGCAGCGGCAACGTGAGTGGGCCGAGGTGGATCGTCCGCTATGAGGGAGACCGTCCTCGGCGGCTTGGCCACAGCGACGTCAACAGAGGATGAGGAGGAGGATGACGAAGACGAGGAGCAGGGAGGGGTTGGGCTCCGGCCGGGCTCGGAAGTGAGGAATTTAGGGGGGAGCAAAGCCTGCCTGGGTGGGGGAGGTTCCCACTGGGAGTCCTGTGCTGGATGATGAGGGTCGGGAGCAAAGCGGACACCGGCGGACTCTACGGAGGAGGGAGGACACACACATATACACACAAACACACAGTTGTTTAGGGAGAGGCTGCTGAGCCACAGCTTTGGAAAACTATGTAAACAGGAAATACAAGAGGGTCAACACACACACACACACACACACACACACCAAGGAAAAGCTGAGGTGATGGGAACTCATCTAGATTCTTCAATCTTTACAGGAGAAGCAACATTAACTCTGAATCATCTGGTCATCTTTTCACGTTAAACTTAATGATGGTGAAAAACACGGTTTCCAGGTTCATTGTCAGAACCAGTGCACCCAGGAGCCCCAGCAGCAGACCAGCTGGCGAAACATACCCCAATCCCACTGGCCCAAAATCCTGTTTAAACCAGCGAACAACCAGCTTTTAGTGGCAGTGGGAAAGTCTCACGACCCGTGTCAAACGTTTAGGCTCCGATCGGCATGCAGTGGGAACGCCAGACCACGGTTGAGCTGCTTATCTATGACGTTGGGCGGTATGAGCCTACATCATGTCTCAAAACCAAGGGGCACAGAGTAAAGCCCAGAAGTAAAGTTAAATAATTGTGGTTCTCCATCTGCTAAGGGCTGGTTCCAAAACAGAGTAAATCCCCATACGGCCTTTTCCATTGCAGATGCACACGGCACAGTACAGCACCACACGCTAAAGATGACCAGGACAGTTTTTGTTTCACCATTTTAGGTTTAATAGGTCAAGTTTACCTTCATGTCAACTGTGACGGGGGTGACTTTTTGTTTTGTTTTTTTAACTAATCCGTTTAGATGTTATTTAATCTTGAAATTACACATAATTAGGGGCGCATCCTTTTTGATTGACAGGCGGCAGACCGGGTGCAGATTTTAGCCATAGAGGCTAATAGTTAGCTCCCTGCTTGTTCCCAGGAAGGCCTCAGCCTGTAGCAGAGTTGTACAACGGTGGTTTTATAGTTGGTTAACAAGTTTGAGCGTGTTTTACCTTTAAACTGCCTATCTTCATTCGTTCCTGTTCACTTCAGGTTAGCTCTGTTAGCATTAGCTTGGCTGTCAATCATTTGCCCCACAGCTCGGAGCGGCCCTGTCTTTGCCCATTTTTGTATTTTCCAGGAGTGATGACCCAACTGGCTTCACTTTTCCCTCTTCAGACATAACCGAGTGCACGTCCATTTTATTTTATTTTGTTTTTAACAGTCTTTGCTCAAAACATTTCTGCTTTGGTCACAAATTCACGACACCTATGTTCTATCTGCACTAGAAAATCACCCGCTGATTTCCGGCCATTTTAAGGACAAAAGTGAAACAAGAAAGCACATTGACTACAGCCCGACTCACTCTCCATTGTTTACTTTCCTGGTTTCTGACAAGAGAACCTAACTGCAGTTACAATGACCGACAAGGGCGCCGCCATACATCCAATCCAAACAGGAAGTCTCATGTGGAAGTTAGTTAAATATCGCCAAGAGTATTTATCTGCAGCTTGCAAACAGATGCGTATAGTGTAGTCGGGTGGTTAGGGTTATGAGAGGGGTCAGGTTAGGGTTAGATTTTAGTAAGTTACATGAAAAAGAAGCTTCCAATTGGGACTTCCGGCATGGATTGGATTTATGGCGACATACCGTGACTGCAGTTGGGTCTCTCTCATTTCTGTCGCACGGATGATATAATCACTGCAAACCCAGCGCAATGGCTTCATCAAACACGCAGCGGCGGGAACAGAGGCCACGCAGCTTGCCAGTGGGGGATCAGACACTTTTCGTTTTTTCTTTTTAAACCAATGGGAAAGGAGCCAAATGCTGACTGTAAGCGGGTCAACCCGTGTTTGGAAAACCTGAATTTCACCTGAACCTGCTAATTTCAGTAGAAAAGCAGCTTAAAGACATGGGTTGGACAAGTAAAAAAGATGGCTCACATGCCACTGTGATGGTACCATGCTGTACTTTCATCGTGTAACTGTAAACATACATGTCATACATGTATGTACAATGTAACTGTACATCGTTTAAATGATGTACAGTTACATTGTAAACGATGTACAGTTATATCATTTAGAATGTAAATGATGTAACTGTACATGTACATTGACCATTTGCACTATTGTCCATCAGGATCACTGTACTGTTACTTGTCAAACTTTACTGTTACATGGTACAGCTACATTGTTTACATTGTCACTGCACTGTAATATCTGCACTACTTCCTACAATTGGATTGCAATACCGTTCACATTGTCTACTGTCAACCCATTGTAAATTTGTAATCTTCTTAAGTATTTAAACTGAGGTTTCGTGTTTAGATTTCTAGGCTATCCCAGTGGATTCCTACATATTTTTATCTTATAGTTTATTATATGCACCGTAGGTTTGAGAGGACTGTAATTTCATCTGTGTTGTATGGCTAACATGTGGCACTTTTTTTTTTTTTTTTTTTTTTTTTTTTTTTGTTATACTTGTATGATCCCCGAGGGGAAATTAGGCTCTGCATTTTACCCATCTCTGTACAGTGAGTATCAGAGAGCAGTGGGCTGCTACTTAAAGCGCCCGGGGAGCAGTTGGTGGGGGGTCAAGGACCTTGCTCAGGGGTCCACAGTGGTACACCCAGGAGTCGTGTCGGGGGATCGAACCCGGCAATAATAAAGTTGACTTTGACTCATTAGAGAAACACTTTGTGGACACTAAACATTTAAGGTCCATTTTATTCATTCATAAGAGGAACCAAAAGTCTTATGAAGGTCTATTAAACAGAATAACTGTTGACATATATGTTAACAAGCTGTGGCCCCAGAATGTGGAACGTTTGCCGGTGTTTTTATGCTACATTGGGTCTGTTGTAAACCAGCTAAAGACCCTTCCATATAGGAATACCAATCAGACTCACTGGAAGTTTGCAGTTCTCTCTCTGAACTGAGAGTATACTTGCTTTTAATTACGCATGCGCATTAGCCATGGAAAGGAGTCGAATGCCATGCCTTCACTGGACTGCAACTGCAAGTTGGATCAGGGTGAGGATACTTCTGAAAAAGCCTCCCCTACCTCTTTGAATGTAGCAACTATGGGGCTGTCTCACTTTGCTAAGGTCCTAGCCAGTGGTCTGGAGCAAGCCTTGCCTGCACTAGTTTCCACAGACCAGACTGGGCTCATGGCTGGAAAGAGTTTATCATTTAATATCAGATGACTTTTCAACATTATTGGTTCCCCCAACCCTGTCATAACTAAGGTGAATTTCTTTGACAGCTGAGAAAGTGTTTGACAGGGCTGAGTGGGGAGTACCTGTACAACGTCCTGTTAAAGTTGGGCTTTGGTTCTGACTTTATTTCTTGGATAAGGTTGCTTATGACCCCACCTGCTCAATTCCTTACATACGGTGTGAAGTCCCCCTTCTTTGCCCTTTGTCTGGGCACCAGGCAGGGATGCCGCCTATGTCTTATGTTCATTTTGTCTTCTTGCGTAATCCATGAACTTCTCCTTCTTATCAGACAATCGTTGACTCAGATGTTTGCCTACCTTGCAGACTGTTTCAGCTTCACCCTCTCTCAGAGCTGTCAGGGTTTCCTGGTGTGACGTGTCTTACAAAACAGCTGACTGGACCCAGAAACTTACGATGAAGTTTCCATGCCCGGTCAGCTGTTTATAAGACACGTCACACCAGGAAATCCGGACAGCTCTGAGGACAACTGAAGTCACAGCCATAACTGTAGCAAGGTAATCAAACATACAGCAGGGAAAAAAGTATTGAACACGTCAACATATTCTTATATTATTTTTAAAATATTTTTATATTTTATATATTATATATATATTTCTGGTCGAGCTATTGACATGAAATTTTCACCAGATGTCGACAACAACCAAAGTAATGTGAAATCCTAACATCTATGTCCATAAATGAAGTTATGTGTAATATAGTGAAATGACACAGGCAATAAGTATTGAATACGCTTACCGAAATTTATTTAAAACTTGGTGCAAAAAACTTTTTGGTGACTCCAGCCTCCAGACGCCTCCTCCATGGAGAAACCAGTCCAACACATTGCTTAGGTGTGATTTTGGCCCATTCTTCCACACAAACAGCCTTCAAATCTTCTGTGAACGCAGATCTTCAGTTTTTTTGGGTCGGGTGATTGACTGGGCCATTCCAGCAGCTTTATTTTCTTTTTCTTAAACCAGGTGAGTGTTTCTTTGGCTGTGTGGTGGGACGGTCGTCTTGCTGAAAGATCCAGCCTCTTTTCATCTTCAGCAGCTGCAGGCAGCAGATTCTGGTCCAGAATGTCTCTACTTTTCTCCATTCATTCTTCCTTCAATAAAATGAAGTCTGCCAGTACCACATGCTGAAAATCAGCCCCCACCATGATGTCCCCACCTCCAAACTTCACTGTTGCTATGGTGTTTTTGGGCTCAAGTGTGGTGCCATTTCTCCTCCAAACATGTTGTCTTATGACATCCGAAGGGTTCAGTTCTGGTCTCATCTGACCCACTATGTTTTCCAGAATCTCATGGATTTGTCCAGATGTTGTGTTGCAAACTTTAAACCAGCATCAACATGCTTTTTCTTCAGAAATGGAGTCTTGTGTGGTGTGCATGCATGAAGGCCATGGCGGTTGAGTGCATTACTGCTTGTTTTCTCTGAAACAACTGTACCTGCTGGTTCCAGGTCTTTCTGAAGCTCTCCACGAGTGGTCCTGGGCTGTTGGAGAACCTTTCTGATTATTGTTCTGACTCCTCTGTCTGAAATCTTGTGAGGAGCACCTGGCCGTGGCCGCTTTATGAAGATGCTGTGTTCTTTCCACTTCCGGATGATGTTCCCCAATGGTGCTCACTGGAACTTTCAGAAGTTTAGAAGTTTAGAAATGCACCTGGAACCAATGCCTCCAGTGTTTGCAATAATAAGGTTGCCTACGTCTTTACACAGCTCTTGGCTTTTACCCGTCATGGAATGCTATCTGACACCGTGGTGATGAGAAACCAATTGAAAGGTATCAGTCAGGACTAAACCAGCTGATATTACTTTGCACTGATGGGGACAGGATTACTTTCTAAATACTGACAGACTCCAGCTCCTTTCTTGGCTTTCCAGATCTTTTTGTCCTCCATTTCTTCATGTGTTCAATACTTATTCCCTGTTTCATTTCACTATGTTAGGATTTCTTTGTATGTGTGCATTACTTGGGCTCGATAGAAAGTTTCATAGAAAAAAAACAAAACAGTGTCTATTCCTTTTTCATTACAGCCTATAATGGAGTTTATAAATGGAGTTTCTGGTCTTGCAGTAGTTCAGCCTTATCTGTTATTCTGAGTATTTCTAGGAAATTGTCAATAACTAACTTCTACCTCATGTTTAGGTTGGATGATTCAAAATGCCCATGAACCATTGGCAAGGAAAACCAGTTTGCATACAGAGGCATTTGACTGGTTTGTCCTGAGGTTTGGGAATTCCTTGAAAACTTGAGACAAGCCTCCATCTCCATGCAGATATTCTGTTTAGTTTTACACACACACACAACATATTCACTTTTCATTCTGTATTTTCTCCACTTCCTTGAAGAACTCTGCTCTTTATTTTATGATAATAAAACTAAAGCTTGGGATACACTGTGTGATATTTTCAATCGTTGCTCGCAGCCCCAATTCAAATTGTGCGAATCAGTCACAAAGTTCAAAAGTTCACAGCTTGTGATGTCTGTCCTCATACTGTACTAACTGATGCGATCCGACTACTCGTACTGTACGTCCTAAACAACAGGGCCCGGTTGTTCAATTCTCGGTTATTTTAACCACTGGTTAACCCCTAACGGTCCGTTAAATCCTTAACCTGCCGTTAGCTAACCGACTGTTAAATATGCGTTGTTCAAAGCATGGTTAGTCATGCCGTCTGCTAACAGCACCGTCAAAGTTAACCATTGGGTTAGCACCACTGGTTAGCACCAATGTATCCCACAATTCCCCATTTTTTTTACTTCTGGTATTGCAAAAAGTGATGTTGTACGTCTGTGTCTCCTTATTGCTGTGAGGAAGACACGGGGGGCCGACTCTCACTTTATTTTCCCACCGTGAACAGAGCTGCTGTTAGCCACAACACACTCTTCCTCATCCCCCAGTCTCTCCATCCTTCCCCGTTCTCTTCACACTCCTGCGCCCCCCCCCCACCCCCCAGCTCATCCGGCCTCACAGCACAGCAAACCCTCAGTAACAGAACACACGGGACACAGAAAGTATTGATAAGCAAACGATCCCTTTCACTTCAAGGAAAAAGAGGCAGAAATTTCTCTGCTGATGAAGAAAATGTCTTTCTAAATAGTGAGTCTGTCGTGTCCACAGTTCGCGCACGCTCCAAATCGACTCGCAAAGGATTACATATATGCATTCTTTCCCGAAGTGGTTCGCAGCTCCTCGTTAGAATAATCCCCGATGTCAAAATCAAAGCCACAATAACCGCCGTCCTTCCTTCTCTGAACCGGCATCATGAACGCAGCGTCAGCAACAAACGGCATAATGAGAGATAACCGCACCGTTAAGACTTTAGCGGCGGTCCTTAGGTGTGTTAACTTTAACGTTAAGATAACACACAGTTAAAGTTAACTGAGTTTTGAACAACAACATAACCGGACTGTTAAAGTTAACGGTCGGCTAAATGTATTTAACGGCTGGTTAAAAAATAACCCAGTTTTGAACAACTGGGCCCAGGTCGAGGTCTTTAACAATCCCGACATGCAAAGCATTAAATGCAGCTGGAAAAGAAGAAGATGACAATAATAAACAACAGCTGCAGCAACAGTATGCTATCGCCAAAAAAACGCGCTGCCTTGGTGATTTGTGCTCTTCTTTGTGAAGAATTTGCCAAAATGAAAAGGCGACAATGTCGTGTGTGGACGAGGAATTGGCTGACCAGATGTGGGCTGAACGGTCTGTCGTTTTTACAACGAGAACTCCGTCCAAATGACACCCCAGGACGCCATGCTGCCTCTGGTTTACTTCCGTTTTTTGTTTCACGCATGCAGAATGTGAAAATCTCCAAAGAAAGAATTCTCAGTCTGGTCGTGGCGCCGCTTCAACATGCGATTCACTCGCGAGCCCCGACCAAAATATCAAACCGGTTTGATTTTCTTGCAACTCACGATTTCTGATCAGGACCTTGTCGTGCAGTGCCAATCCCCTCCTCATGACCCCCTAGTATACTGCATGACACACGATTTGGCCAAGAGTCTGCCCAATGGCCAAAATTGTGGCACGACTGGAAAATCGTCTCAAAAACGGCCAAAAATCGCACAGTGTATGCTAGGATTTAGCTGTTCATAGGAAAACATCTTACCGGAGCGTTCTCTAAACTCCACAGGTGGGTTGTATCTGGGCAGAGTGGTCCTACGGTCGGCCTCCGAGGCTGGGGGAGCTTTCCTGCTTTCCTCTGAGGAGCTTTTCTGCAGAACAGGCCGGTCCATCTCCAAAACAGGCCTGACTCCAGGCTTTGATTCGTCCACGGACCGCTGAGGTACCGGTCTGTCTCTCCTCTCCCGATCGTCTTTACGCTCCTTATCGTTTCTCTTCTCCCAGTCATCCCGTCTGTCCTCTCTGCTCTCTCTGTTTTCCAGTCTGCTCTGTTCATCTCTCCTCTCCCTATCATCTCTTTCCGTTGGAGCGTCTTTCCTCTCCCTGTCTTCCCTCTCTCTGTCATCTCTATTTTCTCTCCTTTCACGCTCTGGTCGCCAGTCTCTGTCCTCCCTCCTTTCCCTTTCATCGCGCTCCCTCTTCTCCCGCTCGTCACGATCCCTTCGTTCCCGCTCATTTCTTTCCCTCTCATCCCGATCTCTCCGCTCTCTCTCATCCCGACTCCTCCGCTCCCTTTCGTCTCGATCCTTTCGTTCCCGCTCATTTCTTTCCCTGTCATCCCGATCTCTCCGCTCCCTCCGTTCCCTTTCGTCCAGATCTCTCCGTTCTCGCTCATCTTTTCCCCGATCTTTCAGTTCCCGCTCGTCTCTATCCCTCCGATCTCTTTCGTCCCTTTCCCTATCCCTCCGTTCCCGCTCATTTCTTTCCCTCTCACCCTGATCTCGCCGCTCTCTCTCATCCCGGCTCTTCCGTTCCCTTTCGTCCTGATCCCTCCGTTCTCGCTCATCCCTCTCCCGATCTTTCAGTTCCCGCTCCGCTCTATCCCTCCGTTCTCTCTCATCCCGATCCCTCCTCTCCCTATCATCCCGATCCCTCTGTTCTCTATCATCCCGATCTCTCCTCTCCCTTTCATCCCGATCCCTCTGTTCTCTATCATCCCGATCTCTTCTTTCGCGAATGTCTCTGTCTGTCCTTTCATCCCTCCATTCCCGCCTTTCTCTAAAGTCTCTGTCTTCTCTACGGTCAACTCCTCCATCTCTTTCCCTTTCCTCCCCTTTGTCCCTTCTTTCCACGTCTTCCCTGTCCTTCCTCCCTCTGTCCTCCCTGTCTTCTTTATAATCTCTCCTCTCTTCCCTTCGGTATCTATCATCCTGTGAAGGTCCGCGAGGTAAAGATCCTCCTCTTTTATCCATATCCGAGGGAAGACGACTCCGTCTGTCAGCGTCCACAGGGAATCTTGCGTGGGAATCCACATCCAAAGGTGCCCTGTTACTTCGGGAAGCATCGGATGGGGCTCTGGTGCGGCGTTCGTCTCCCTGAGGAAGCCTGAGAGGGTTCCCCTTGATGTCCGACTCCCCTCGAGACACTCGCATTCCTGCTTCAGACACCCGATCCACGTCCATTGGCACAGGATGCCCATTTTTCACCAGTGGAGGTTTGGAGTGGTTCACATCGTTGTTCTCTGTCACATTGACACAAACATGGGAAAACCGATCAATAAAAAGATGAAGTGGTTTACTTTCAGTACAAAACAGATCCCAGAAATCCACCTACCCGTTTCTGGGATGTCCTTTAACACTCCTATTGCTATCAGCTCTTGCCGAGTTTTCCGAACAGAAATTTTTCTTTCCAAAGCTGAAAAAAAGGATTCACACACAAATGAATCAACCAAGTCATTATTCACACAACAGTAAGTAACATTTTAGGGAAAAACCTGCAGGGAGCATACCCTTAGATGTTTCAGTGAACTTCTCACTTGGCTTCTTCTTCCTCCATTTCCAGGGTTTGAAGATCCTTCCCATTTTGGAGAACTTGCCTTTGCGTTTAGTTGGAGGCGTTCCTCCACCAGAGTGTCTTTCCTCACCTCCTGTTGTGCTCTGCTGCAGGTCGACCTCATCATCTGGAATGACCAGCAGTTACTTAGAGGGGAAAATGCAATCAAGTAGACCTGAACTAACAGCATAGTGGCATAAAAACTGCACAGGGATGCTTCTGGTTTACACAAATATCCCATTAGACCAGAATTAAAAGGAATTCAGGAAAAAGAGAAAAGAGAGAGAAATTGCATACATGCAAATTTGCACAACACCTGGTTGTCTTCTGATTAGACAGAGACCCAAATAGGCCTACAGAGGCCAGCCAGATGCATCTTTGTGAAGGATGCATTAATAAAGCCCTATACAAGCTTATCCTAGAGAGAACATTTCCCTATTCATGCTGAGACCAGGAATATCCTCCATCCCACCCAGCCAGGGCAATCACAGCTTGGATGGGGGATCACCACACCTCGACTAGGGGTGGGTTTTGGCAAAGACTTCACAATACGATACGTATCACAATACATGGGTCATGATACGATACAATATTGTGATATTGTGATACCGCAATATATTGCGATATTCTAGGCACTTCAGATAAATTCATAATGCAAAAGATGTAGTTATGTACACACATCGGATGATTGAAACAATAAAATGAGTCAAAATCAATGAAATTCAGTTTCTTCATGTCTCATTTATTAAACTTGGACAGGTTTCTTTGCCATTTGGATCTCATAATAAAACCGTTTATAGTCATTCCCCTGAACATAGGCATATATGATTCTCACTTTGGGAAAATACAACTGAATAGAGGTGCTTTTGAAAACAATATTACCACATCTGAGCTGGAATAATACACATTCGTGTGAATTAGTAAAACAACAAAGTAATATATGAGTATAAGAAAATGCATATTGGTGTATATGAGAAAAACATTTCAGTCAGTGCATTATAATCTCAAGCCTGGACACACATTTTAACTTGTACTTTCCACTGAGTGTAAAGTTTAACCTGAACCTGCAGATGCACACAGATATCAGTGGAAAGCAGCAACTTTTCTACATGCTGGACCGCTGCTCATAGAACAAAATCAATCTATTTCATTAATGAAATCTCGTGAGATTTAATCATTCTGTTAAGAAACCTCACAAGACTACATTAGGAAAATAGATCGATACCGCGTTTTTTTAAATATCACCATGATATCAGCATGTAAAATATGGCAATATTTCAGTGTATCAATATTTTGTCACACCCCTAACCTAGACCCTTCATGGCCAGCTGCAGCTCCACATCTGAACCCTACTGAAAACCTCAGGAAAGACATCAAGGAAGATAAATGATCACAAACCCTCAAACAAAGCTAAGCTGTTTGATCTTTGTACAGAAAGCGTGATTAAAAGTTACAAGCAATGTGAAAAACTGGTAGGGAGCAAACAACTCTCGAAAGCCTGATTTACGGGGTATGTCCGTTTTCAACGTCACTGCTCTCATACCCTCATGCTTCCCTACGTCGGCATGGTAGTCATCCACCAGAGGTCAGAGTTCACCGCCGGGTTCTGACCTCAGTTTCAGGCACCAACCATGGAGACAGTGGACGAGATCATGATGATACTCATTCTCAAAGAGGTCGCGGAGCAGACAGAGGTGGTTTTGCAGACATTAAATACATTGTACCTTCCTCTTTGTTCCTATCATAGGTCAGCTATCGTGCTCAACACTACACCCCCGTGGTTTCTGGTGCTACTGCCCCATTTACTCTGTCAGGCTACACATCCACAAGCTCTTTAAAAACGGGCCGAAATAGGTTTGCAAATGATGCAGAAGACTCCGTATCTGCCTGTAGTTCAGAGTATAAATGGCCTTAAAGCTGTGATTCCACCGAATACTGATTTCTGACTGTTCTGCCTTGTGGTGTTTCTCAGACATGCTTCATTAACAAAATGGCCCAGGAAAACTCAGCATTATCAGGATGGACATGAATACACCACCAAAGCTCACTGATCTCATTAAGCTACTCAAAATGGATTAGACGGACAATGTCAGGGACCACAGCCTGGACACACTCCTGTAAAAAAACTTATTTTTTAAACAAATCACACCCACTCTGTTGTCAAATCACTGCATGTAGAACTGAAGGCAAACGTTTATTTATGAATTTATGTTGTTAGTAGTTCAAAGATTGAGACAAAGCTTATCAGTCAGAAAAAATACACATAAAAGCTAAAACCTGATAAACTCATCCTGCAGTGCCAACTAACCCTAAACCCACAGTTTACCAAACAGAAATAAACTATATCTCCATCCATGGCACCAGTTTAAACATGTCAATAACAACCATTAACATTCACTGTCTTGTCACTATAACATACAACTACAGTACTGCACTAAAAAAACCCATATTCTTTGATTTTATCACCCGTTTTGTGGCCCTGAAAGTCAATTTCTTCATGCCAGCCTGAACAGCTACTGCTTAAGTCCAGTAATCTTATCTCTAAGTACATGGACAAGGCTTCAATAACAACTGGGAGGAAAAAATGCACAGAAGGTTATAAACAAGGAAAAACTGCCAGAAAAAATAAACGTTGGAGGGAAAAATAAAAATATCAAACATGAAAGACTAACTTTGACTTTTCTTGGTTTAATGAGACTAAAACAGCAGCTAATAGAAAGACAAAAAGTTCATCAGATTACCAGAAACTAACAGAAGTATCAGTAGTTCCAGTCACAGAGACTTTGGCTAGTTGGTTTCATGCTGCTAAAAACACTCAGAAGTGGGTGTGAAAACATGTCCAACTGTTTGGTGATGGACGGTTCTTAATACATGCTCAGAACCACACTGCAGCTGCCATGAAGTCGGAGGGAAAAACAAAGGAGACGGAGGCCCGCTGAATAGCTGAAACCAAACAACTTGCTGTTAAAACAAGTAAACAGCAGAACACAGACCAAGCCTAACGGAAAACATCTCTCCACTTCCACAGTAAAACACTGGCTTTCTAACACATTCTATAAATGTTCCTTCTCACCAGGATTTTTATGGAAATCCTGTGTAACAGGAAAGGCCACCAAGCCCAGATCTGATCTAAACAGCTTCACCGCTTCAGAAGTGAAAGTTGGTGAGAGGCTGAAGTTAAATTCACAGGAATCTGTGTGGTGAACAGGAGTCAGTGAATGATGGACAGTCCTGCACTGACCTGACTACAATCTGATGAGTCAGCAGTGTTTGAGCTGACACAGATGTATTTATTAATAATGTCAGGCAGGCAACTTCCCACATGCTTTATTTATTAGTTTGTTTCTGTAGGAGAGAGAAGCTCAATCAAGACTGGCATCAATATAAAGGAGCTTGTGGTAAAGCTGTACAGTTAGCAAGGTTTTTGTACTTCTTTGATGGTAAAAATTAGAAAAAAATCTAACAAAAACTTTGTATAGTAACCTGAAAGCACAGATGCAACAACTTTAAAAAGAAGCATGAAGAACAGTTAGATATTCTATATAGTGTGCGTCTCCTTCAGCTTTACTGGTAAATTTCTCCATTCTCACTAAAAATCAATGTCATTCACTGAGCAAGCTTCTTCTAAGTCTCTTACAAATGAATTCAAATTTTCATGCTGAGATTAGACTGCCAATGCCAAACATTTCTAACCAACTGTCTGCAGAGCTCAGCTCCAGCGCAGCAACTGCAGCTGCTTCAAACTGTTACTGTGCTTCGCTGTCATACAACAGACTTTTCACCCAGACCCTATTAAAAGAGGCACTTTGTTGTAACACTTAGTTCCCTTATCTCTGCTGGCAGCAGACAGAAACACTCCAAGGACAGCTCAGAACTTCAGCAAGCTGCAGCTTTGCATGAGCAGCCATCTGCACTGCTCTCCAACCCTGTGTTCACCCCGGACACCTCCATTCGCATATGCGCCTAGATTTCAGCGCGCGAATGATAAATGTTTACTCACTTGATTTGGGTGTTTTTTTGCGTGAATGGAGCAAATAATACACATGAATGAAGCGTATGATACGTGTGAATAAGACGCTTCATTCACGCGTCAGGTTGAACTTTCTGGAGTGGGGGGTGGTGGTTTGTCACATGTCAGACACCTAAGGTGAACATGGCAGAACCCAGTTACTGTGAGTGCTTTGAAGTCGGAGAACCGAAGACAACTTCCAGCAAAAGAACGTGGCTGCTGTCAGTAAGCTAGCTATCGAAGCTCAGTTTAACGACTCTCTGCCGTCTCCTCGACTCCACCTCTCAAAATTTAACCGGCTGATTAAACGTAATTCATAACTGACCGCGTTCCTGCTGCTTTCATCCTTTGGATCACAACACACAGCGAATGTTTGTTCATCCCGTTGAACACCGGCTGCAGAGATCTGCAGCTTTTGGTTAATGAGGTTTTGTCTGGCCGGGTTTTCAGTCCTAAATTTATGGTATTATTACACCGCTTCTATGTGCAGCACTTTGTGGTTTTATCTGTGAAAAGTGCTTATCCCTTCTTACTATAGAAGAGAGCAGCAAGCTGCAGAGCGTCGGTCCGTCACATCACGTCTCATTCATTTTCAATGACGGGGCTCGTATTGTTCGCGCATATAAAATGCTCGAGTTCAATTTTTTCAACTTGAGCGAACAAGCGAAATACGCTCTATTGGCACAAGTAAAACCCTACTTTGCGCAAATAAGACGCGCATTTGTGGCTTGTCGCTGTAAATTCGCGTCAAACATGCCACCCCAAGCAAACGCGTCTATTCACGTCTGTACATTGACTTCACATCTAAGTCATTTGTGTGAATAATTTTATTTGCGTCCGGTGTGAACACAGGGTTATGCATGGATACCATAATGACAGGAAGCTGTCAAGACCAGTATTGTTTTTGACACCATGTTAGTTTTAATCTGAGTCCTTTGGATGAAAATATTTATGTTTTAGTCAAGAAAATTGAAAAGTCTTAGTCTTGTTTTACTCATTCTACGACTATTTAATTCCAGATATGTGGTCTAGCCCAGGTAAAGAACCTGTAGTCCAGGTAAAGGATCTGTAGTCCAGGTAAAGGATCTGTAGTCCAGGTAAAGGACCTGTAGTCCAGGTAAAGGACCTGTAGTCCAGGTAAAGGACCTGTAGTCCAGGTAAAGGATCTGTTGTCCAGGTAAAGGATCTGTTGTCCAGGTAAAGGACCTGTAGTCCAGGTAAAGGATCTGTTGTCCAGGTAAAGGATCTGTTGTCCAGGTAAAGGACCTGTAGTCCAGGTAAAGGACCTGTTGTCCAGGTAAAGGATCTGTTGTCCAGGTAAAGGACCTGTAGTCCAGGTAAAGGATCTGTTGTCCAGGTAAAGGATCTGTTGTCCAGGTAAAGGACCTGTAGTCCAGGTAAAGGATCTGTAGTCCAGGTAAAGGATCTGTTGTCCAGGTAAAGGACCTGTAGTCCAGGTAAAGGATCTGTTGTCCAGGTAAAGGATCTGTTGTCCAGGTAAAGGACCTGTAGTCCAGGTAAAGGATCTGTAGTCCAGGTAAAGGATCTGTTGTCCAGGTAAAGGACCTGTAGTCCAGGTAAAGGATCTGTTGTCCAGGTAAAGGACCTGTTGTCCAGGTAAAGGATCTGTTGTCCAGGTAAAGGACCTGTAGTCCAGGTAAAGGATCTGTTGTCCAGGTAAAGGACCTGTAGTCCAGGTAAAGGACCTGTAGTCCAGGTAAAGGACCTGTAGTCCAGGTAAAGGACCTGTAGTCCAGGTAAAGGACCTGTAGTCCAGGTAAAGGATCTGTAGTCCAGGTAAAGGATCTGTTGTCCAGGTAAAGGATCTGTTGTCCAGGTAAAGGACCTGTAGTCCAGGTAAAGGATCTGTAATCCAGGTAAGGGACCTGTAGTCCAGGTAAAGGGCCTGTTGTCCAGGTAAAGGATCTGTTGTCCAGGTAAAGGACCTGTAGTCCAGGTAAAGGACCTGTAGTCCAGGTAAAGGATCTGTTGTCCAGGTAAAGGACCTGTAGTCCAGGTAAAGGATCTGTTGTCCAGGTAAAGGACCTGTTGTCCAGGTAAAGGATCTGTTGTCCAGGTAAAGGACCTGTAGTCCAGGTAAAGGACCTGTAGTCCAGGTAAAGGATCTGTAGTCCAGGTAAAGGATCTGTTGTCCAGGTAAAGGACCTGTAGTCCAGGTAAAGGATCTGTTGTCCAGGTAAAGGACCTGTTGTCCAGGTAAAGGATCTGTTGTCCAGGTAAAGGACCTGTAGTCCAGTTAAAAGGACCTGTAGTCCAGGTAAAGGACCTGTAGTCCAGGTAAAGGACCTGTAGTCCAGGTAGAGGACCTGTAGTCCAGGTAAAGGATCTGTAGTCCAGGTAAAGGACCTGTAGTCCAGGTAGAGGATCTGTTGTCCAGGTAAATGATCTGTAGTCCAGGTAAAGGATCTGTAGTCCAGGTAGAGGACCTGTAGTCCAGGTAAAGGATCTGTAGTCCAGGTAGAGGATCTGTAGTCCAGGTAAAGGATCTGTAGTCCAGGTAAAGGATCTGTAGTCCAGGTCCAGGTCCTGTGTTTTCTCTGAGAAAAGCTGGGGAACTATGCAGGATTAAGGGTTATTTATTCTGCACAGCAGAGGTAGTTTATGTTTACTTGTTGTTCTACAGAAACAAATCAAACGTGAGGAGCTGTACGAGCGTCGATGTGATTTTACAGGTTTATCATGATAACAGACTCATAATAATTACAATGACTGTAAAATCCTGGTTTCTCTGGCAACTGTACCAGACTGTGCTCCTTCTGACACAGATGATCATACCTGCCATCATGATGACAGACCTCTGAAAGTTAAAGACCGCTTGATGGTAACCTTTTCTGGAGAACAGAGCAGAGCGAGCCAGGATAATGCCGATGGAGGAAAATAAAACCCACCAGTGGCAGTCTGAACCACATTCCTGCTGTGATACTGTAGAACAACCCACTGATAAGATTTGGTGTGAGGGACTGTGGCATGCGGAGGACGGGGCACTCGGGTCACCCACAGTGTTAAACTGGGAAGGGTGGGGTGGCCGGCAGTTAAGATGTGTTGACTTTGTGTTACAGCCTGCAGGAGACACTTTAGATGAAAAGCAGCTGGCACTAATGCAACACCCAATGACTTTGGTCTAAAATGTCCACATGAGTCATGCCAATCACATGACACGTTGATACCAAGTATGCAGAACGACACCGGGAGCAGAAATACTCCCTGTATGGTGAGCAAATGTGTAACTGGGAGGAGAACAAATAAAGCTGTGGGTGCCCGGACGTGTTTGTTGTAAACAGCAGATCAGCGGCGTTTCCAGGGGCTGGGTTATGGTAACAGATAAAAGAGCATATGGTGGCGGATGCTTCCACAGGGAGACCAGCTCCGTGCACACAGAGAGGCTTGTGTGGTTGGAGCATTTCACAATCACCACATTCCATCAGCATGCATTCCTCTACACCTGTCTGTACCTGCCGCCCTGCAGTTTGTCCTGCGTCGGCAGCAGCTGCTCCGGCGCGACCCGTCCTCCTGACGGCTTTCTAATCTGGACACCTGACGCGTCGCAGCTAAAATAAGTCTGGATCCGGCTGACTGTCGGCTAAGAGCTGAGCGTGTGGCCTCAGACTCACCCGTGCTGTGCTGGGCTGGTTGCTGGGCCACGGTCTCGCTGCTAGCACCGTGTCCCATGCTACGGCTCCCGTCCCCGCGGACCTGCCGGGGGGCCCGCAGCAGGAGGAGGAACACCTGAAGCCGCCTCGCTCCTCTCCAAACGCCGCTACTGTAACTACAGACCGTCTTCGCTGCTCACTTCAGCTGTTTAGTTTCTTTTGGCTGTACAGTCTTGCCCTCCCCCTTCCTTCAGCCTGTTGTTTGCCCTCTCCCTCCCTCCTCCGTCTCGTCTCTCTTTCTCAGTGCCTAGGTCCCTCCCTTCTTGGAGATCTGACTTCATAAATAAGGTACGTCAATAAGGTAATCCAGCAGTCTGACATGCCATTCATTCCCTAGAGCAGATTTTTCAGGGGCAAAGTTCACAGCAGGCGAGCTTTGAGGTTTGTCCGGTCCAGCCACCGGGCCTTCAGGGGTTTACAACCCCCTCCCTTCTGCCGTTCGCACCATTTTACAGACTGATATAACAGCGGGGGGCGGGCTCAGTGAGGTGAGGTAACCAGAGAAGAGGAAGGCAAGTCGGGCCGAGGTGGAGCGGGAAGTGAAACGTCGCAGGTGTACAGTGACTCTCCGGGGATTGGCCCTTCAAACCATGAAATCAAGTGCAAACAGAAGACTTCAGCTTCAGTAAAGGACCAGGTCTCCTCCAGGTTCAAGTCCAGGTGGCTCAGTGTCAGGTTTCCACTAGAAATCTTCATCCCTGTAAATTCAGCGTTACAGCAGACGACCTGATTCCCAAAACTTGGATCAAATTATCCACAATAAAAGATTTAACTTTGGTTTAACAGGAATTATTAAGTGAATAAATACATTTTAAATTAGGAGTAAAATAATTTTTATGTAGGTTGAAGAGCAGAACAAGAATGTGTGAATGGTGATGGCTGACTGACATCTCACATTTCGTTGAAGGCGATTTATCACATGAAACTTTGCACGCTTAGTTTGGGATTTTAATTAGTTTAAAGTTCAGAAAATCTTTTGAAGGTTTTTTTTGTAATTTGTTTGCTCAGTTACTCATAGGACAAAGTCTGAGGATTTCATTTAGTTTTCTTTTTCATTCTGATTTCTCTGTTATATTTTGATAAGTAAACTGAGTTATTCACACATCTCCTTCATGATTCTACCTCTACAGGTCCTCATGGGGGGAAACCAGTTCTCAGGAAACGAGGTTCTGGTCTCCATATTGATCCGTTTCAGTAATAATCCAACTTCCACCAGAGTTTCAGTTTCAAGACAACATGTAGACATACAATCCAGTTTAGCTGTTAGCATGATGATGAAGATGAAGGCAGTATAATAATGTTGGTGTGTCGTGCCACTGCTCTCCAGTTCCTGCTGGTAAAATCTAATTTCTTCACTTTTCCATCAATATCAATGGCTGACCACATAAAGCAAATTCTAGCAAATGTTGCCTTCGTCAAGTTCATAAAGTGTTGAGTACTGAAAATAAAAACATGAAACCTCTGATTTGCAGATGAGATCGGATCTCTTCCACAACCTCCTGTATTTACAGCACTCAGCAGCGGGATTATCTTTTTGCAAGTAAAGGAATAAACAACTTTGATAAGCTTTATTAAAACTGCCAGTGATCCACTATGTCCAACCCCACTGAGATATTCTGCATCCCTGTTGCTCCATCTACAGTCTAAGTACAGCTACAGCACAGCTCCCGCTCAGGAATGCCAGACCACAAGTCTACTTTTGGTACAAGGACAGCAATCCATGACAGCAGGGAAAAAGTAAACATCATCAGACTGACTTATGGCAGAATGTAGGAGCAGCAGCAACAACGTCCTCCAGAAACCAGTGGTGAAGTCGTGCTGAGCTGGATGATGGTTCCAGATAAAAAGCCGGCACGTGTGAATCATTGCTGCTGCTTAAAGGTGCTGGCTTCATGTCAGAACCGGCGCTGAGGAGGAAATCCAGTTTATTTTTACAGCTTGGCCTCAGACCCCGGCAGGGATGAGCACAACAAGCTTCCTTAATCTGTTCTCACCACAGCTCACTTATCTAAAGAGCTCATGGAGCCCCGTTTCATCAGGACTTTAAATGACCGCGGGAGAAACCGATGCCCTCAGTTCAGCCTCAGTAATACACACAGTCAGTTTAAAGTTCACTTCACATCCACGAGAAGTAAAAAACAGGTTTACTCACAGGTGTACTCAGACTGCACAGCCATCCCAGGCGTTTCTCTGCAAATGTCTCAACTACTCTGCAACTACTGGGTTTAAAAAGCAGGAGCCTCGGCCCCACGTGAGCGGACAGTGATACGCAGCGCCTGTCAAACAATCCAGGTCAGTCCTGGAAGACACTCAAGGCCATGTGTGCTGTAATAGTACCTGGCGGCTCTGTTATCCTCAGAGTGAGGGCCTATCAGGTGGTTTCAGTGATAAACCACACACAACTGAGCCAACAGGCTCAGGGACGTCAGGATTTCATCATCACAGTGCTACGCTGTTATAACTCCCACAGGAGACAATACCAGGATTTATAACCACTACTAATCAGGTAGTATGACTCAGCTCTGACCTTGACAGCCTTCCCAAAGCTCTGTTTTACTCCAACATAGAAGAGCAACATAAGTATCGCAAAGCAAGCTTTAAAAAGTATCTTACCTTTTTCCATCTCAGAGTCCAAAACCCAGCAGTCAGCAGCTGAAATGTAAAAATAAACAGCATTAAAAAACTGTAGTCAAATATTAGCTGCGTTATCATCGCTGCGCATAAATATTAGCTTAGAGATCAGATGCTGACTAAAGTCCTACAGGTGGATAACGTCAACCCAACCAAGCAACACACAAACTGGAACCAGTGTTCCCGGGCTGCCGTTCACTGTTAAAGATCAAACAATACAAGCTCTCACCTCCGTCTCCCAAAATCTCCAATACCACCAGAAAACTCACTAAATTAAGCAACAAAGTCGGTAAGTTGGCAACACTGAAGGAAAATCCTCCAGGAAGGAATTTCATGGCTCTTTTCTTCGTCTTTGGCAGTGACTTCCAGTGCATTTTGATACAGCGCCACATCAGAGCAACTGCAGCTGCAGTTAAAATGACATCCATCCACCACCAGGAGCACAGCGGCCCCTAACTTGAATTTTTAGGAGCGCACACACTAGTGTGTCGTTTTTAAAAAACAAACAAAAAAAACAAGGGCAATTCTCAGATACTGATCGATCATAAAATTGGTATCTAGTTAGATATTAATTGGCATGGGTATCAATATTTAAATGCAACTTTGACGTCTGCTGAGTCTCATACAGCATCAGCTGCCTCTGCCCTTTTAAACAGGCACCGCTGCGGGCAGCCCCTCCCCTACAGCATCTTCCTGGAGGACCAATTGTTTACAGTGTGGCTAACTTAGCAACTTTCTCTGTTAACTTTTTTGTTTCAACAAGTGAATCGCGATAAATCCAGTGTGACTGACGACTTGTGCAGACTGACGTGAAAACATGTATCGTTTACTTTTCTCAACGAGCAGCGGCTGCTACCGCAGGCCCCGCCCCTGCAGGCCCCGCCCCCGCGTATAAATGCCAGCTTCGTGCTCACGCAGCAGCATCTCAGCGTCACCCTAACTAGTTTGTTCTGTTGTTTACTTGATTTGGTCTCAAGTATTGTGAAGAAAAGGACACGTGAATAAGTACACTAGCTGCTGGTTGAAGTTTTTAATTTGTCTCTTCTGAATCACAGAGAGCAGATGGAGAAAACTGATGGAGACTGGATGAAAACTGCATCTCTGCATAAACTAAATCTTAAAAATAACTTAAAGCAAATCTGCCCGACAACGCAGCAGTCAGATCCCCATTCTGCTGCTATGATGCTGGACAGGACATGTTCAACAATAATAATAATAATAATAATTTATTTGACATTTTTAAGGTCTTTGCTCAGATATATTTGTTGTTGTGTTGTTTTTTTTTTTTTTGGTGGTTTTTTTTTGGTGGGGGGGGGGGGGGATCCCCCTTCCGTATCGAAAATAGTATTGAATATCGACCACCATCTTTAGTATTGGTATTGAGAATTAAATTTCAGTATCGTGACAACCCGACGCACACCGAAATCGACCTGCAAAGCAAATATTCTTATTTTCCTACTTGAACAATAAATGCAGAAACTACAATTTTCACGGGTCAGGGCACATTTTATGTTTCATCTGGCTCTGTGTTTACTCAGAGTGACATGTTTTAGTTTTTTGGTGCCAGTTTTATCAGCAAATTTCATGTTCCCAGCATGTTGAGGGCAGCGGTGCGACGGATCAATGAACTCACAGTTTAGATCTGTTTATGGTTTTCGAGTCACAGATTGGATCAGCTTTCAGATCAGCAAAAAGAGAAAAAGGACAAGACGAATTCACCTCTTTCTACTCATTTATTCATTTATTTAATTAAGTATTTTCCCAATTAAAATCCTTCAACTCAAGACTTATTCCACTCAGTTGTAAAAAAAAAAATAATACTGAAAAATAAATCATGGTAATTGGACTAGGAACAGATGACAAAAGTTCAAGGTCGTTCAATAGCAACGATGGTAAAGAGGACTGGATAACCGTCCAGTGGTCCATGGTGAAAAACACCGACTGACTGGTTTATATGCACAATCCCACTACATCCTGAACTGCCTGAATTAATCAGTGTGTCCAATAATGAAAGAAAGGAAACAGAGGAGCATTACAAAGTTCAGGAAGTAGTGAAGTACAGGGTTGTAAATCTGAAGGGGGGCTTTTATTTTTAAATTTACCTGCTTCCATGTCTGATATTCCATCTTTTTGCTGAGAGCTTGATGCTTTCTGTGAGCATGCTTCATCAAAAATAGAGACAATGCAACGAGACGCTTCTGACTTGTGGCATATTTCGGCCTGGAGTGAAGACAATTATTGACTAAAATGGCTGCGTTTAGCCCTGGATTCGGTGCCGCACACGGAACCGGTGTCGCCTTTACTGACCAGGAAGTCTGTCTGCAACTAAAACTATTAAATAGACTAAATATATGACAAAACCCAGCAAATTTATTGGTCACACATGCGCACGTCGATGAAAAATTCACTTGCACTCTCTCACATTTTAGTTGCAAAATGCGACCTTTTGGTCGCGGTCTGGAGCCCTGCACATGTGGTATGTGCCATGAGCATGTCACTGACTAGGTTAATTGATTGTGTAATAACAAAGTTGTGCACATATGACACTTGGTTATACATTTACCTCACTGAATTTTAAATAAGGATGCATGTACTTAAAGCTTTATGTAGCCAAAATAACAGCACTTAATACAAAACAATGTTGCATAATAAATAATGAATTTGCCGCTTTAATGATCACCCCGTTCCTAGCACGGGCACAAAAATAAGCATACCACTGCTGTGGGTGCCCCACCCCACGGGAGCCGAGCCCGTGATGGTCATGGCCCCGAGGAGCTGTGGTGGGCGTCCCTTATTTTCATCTCTGAAAGGTGCCAACCCTAATCGTAGCTGCACCATGACAACGAAAAAGTTTAACAAAACGAGTCTTTTCTGGTTATTCATCTACAGACTGCCGTCAGGTCGTGGACTCACCACTACTGAGGATTATTGATCAATGAAATGTTCCCTGGGGACAGTCTGACTGGCTTCTGGTTCAGGTTTCACAACTCAGCGAGTGTTTGCAGCATTCCTCCGAAATATGTAAACACAAGCTCAGCATGCAGGAGGACGTGAAGGCAACTTCCCTCTGGTGCTGAGCTTTGTTAAAAATCTGCAGAGTAAGGCGTTTATCAGGAAACATTTAGTTAGTTTATGTCCTTATTTCACAACATAGAGCCCATTCTTTTATTTCTGATGGAGCTGGGCGAGAATTCACTTATAATATTGATTGATAGGTAGGCTTGTCATGATAAGCAGCAAGTCAACTTTTTCCAGGATCCACTACCCTGCCTTTAAAGGAGCTGCTGAGAAGTTGCCTTAGATTTTATAATTTGAATAGAAATTCCAATGAAGATGTTGATTTAGTTTCAAAGCTGAACGTGACAACTGCAGTGTGGGAGGAATCTAATTATTCCAGACTGTAGGGATGGAGATTAATATGATGTATTGAGGCATCTGCTTTATTACAGTTGTGTGAAAGAAAAAAACACTATGCTCAGACTTTGGACAAAAAGTCCTGATTTCTTATATTTTAAGTGTGACAAACATGCAAAAATGCTTCAGATCATCAAACAAATTTAAATGTGAGACAAAGATAACACAAGTAAACAGAAAATGCAGTTTTTAAAAGAAGAGTTTTATTTCTAAAGTGGGAAAAAAAATCCAAACCCACATGGCCCTGTGTGAAAAAGTGATTGCCCCCTAAACCTAATAACTGGTTGTTCCACCTTAGCAGCAACAACTGCAATCAAGCGTTTGTGATAACTGGCAGTGAGTCTTCTACAGCGCTGTGGAGGAATTTTGTTCCACTCATCTTTGCAGAATTGTTGTAATTCAGCCACATTGGAGGCTTTTCCAGCATGAACCGCCTTTTTAAGGTCATGCCACAGCATCTCAATGGGATTCAGGTGGGGACTTTGACTAGACCACTCCAAAGTCTTCATTTTGTTGTTCTTAAGCCATTCAGAGGTGGACTTGCTGGTGTGTTCTGGATCATTGTTCTGCTGCAGAACCCAAGTGTGCTTCAGCTTGAGGTCACCAACAGATGGCCGGACATTCTCCTTCAGGGTTTTTTGGTAGAAGCAGAATTCATGGTTCCATTTACCACAGCAAGTCTTCCAGGTCCTGAAGCAGCTAAACAGCCCCAGACCATCACACTACCACCACCATATTTTACAGCTGGTATGATGTTCCTTTTCTAAAATGCTGTGTTGCTTTTACACCAGATGTAATGGGACCTACACCTTCCAAAAAGTTCAACTTTTGTGTTGTCAGTCCACAGATTTTTTTCCCAGAAGTCTTTGGGATCATCAAGATGCTTTCTGGCTAAACTGAGACGAGCCTTTATGTTCTTTTTGCTCAGCAGTGGTTTTGGTCTTGGAACTCTGCCATGCAGGCCATTTTTGCCCCCCAGTCTCTTTCTGATGGGGGAGTCATGAACACTGACCTTAACTGAGGCAAGTGAGGCCTGCAGTTCTTGGATGTTGTTCTGGGGTCTATTGTGACCTCTTGGATGAGTCGTCGCTGTGCTCTTGGGGTAATTTTGGTCGGCCGGCCCCTCCTGGGAAGGTTCACCACTGTTCCATGTTTTCACCATTTGTGGATAATGGCTCTCACTGTGGTTCTCTGGAGTCCCAAAGCTTTAAAAATGGCTTTGTAACCTTTTCCAGACTGAAAGATCTCAATTACTGTTTCTCATTTTTTCCTGAATTTCTTTGGATCGCAGCATGATGTCTAGCTTTTGAGGGTCTTTTTGGTCTCCTTAACTTTGTCTTGCAGGTCCTATTTTAGTGATTTCTTGATTGAGAACAGGTGTGGCAGTAATCAGGCCTGGATGTGGCCTGAGAAATTGAACTTAGCTTTCCAAAGATGTGATAAAGCACAGTTCATTTATATTTTAGCTTGGGGGGGGGGGTCACTTTTTTTTCCACACACGGCCATGGAGGTTTGGACTGAGGGCAGTTTTGTTAACAGGGCCTTCAGTATCTGTCATATTTATTAGTTTTGGTTGTGTTTGGTTTTCATTCCTCACTAAAGAGACTGAGAATCCATACTATTGATTGTTTTTGTTTAGTCACTTAAATTTTTTTTCCAGTTCCAGGATAAAATGTTCTTAAGAAGTGAAAGTTCATTGATCTTTGAAAGGGTGTTCTTGTATTATTATGACATCATCATTATATTAGTTGAAAATGGTCTCAAAATAACACTATCATTTAGCGCATCGATAGGCGTCTGCAATACAAAATTCGATAAAGAAAACAATCCCTCTTCCTTTTTTATTCCAGCCTATCATGTAGCTTAACACTACAGTTAATATTCCCTATCACAATCACAGACCCAGGCAAGCTCTGTCCCCAAGCCCCACCCCCTCAAACCACAACAGAGAGCACGTGTTGTAGGAAATGCTGAGGCAAAGAGAGGCAGAAGAAATCTCTTCGGAAAAGCCCTTACATTGACGCGGTCATGGCGGCTTGCCATGGCTGTATTGTTAGCATCACACCTTCAAAATGCCGAGAATTAAATGTTTTAACATGAACGTCAATATTTCTCTACTAATGCTACATTAGACATTCAAATAAATATATTGATCAAGGTTCTGATTACGATGGAGCTTTCAGAGGAGCCTTTCTTTGAGTACTGCGACTTCACAAGTCACGTGCACATGTGCATGTGCATATAGTGCATGGTAGCGTGATCAAAAACATGGTTACTGCAAAAAACGTTATGCTACTATCTGCTGATGGAACCATAAAAATCACACTTTAACAACTACTCAAGCCACAAAATAAAAATTTTGCATTATCTCACAAAGACAAGCTAATTTTATATCTGTTATGCTTCTTTCCTTGCCCAACCCTAATTCATGACACGATTAAAGACCTGTAACTTTGCTCTACTGGTCAATATGTTGTCCATTATCTCAGAAGCGTACCATGTCAGGCAAAAAACTCTGGCCGAGTTCTACTGGTCTGACAAGTCTTATAATGAACACAGTACACGACCAGCAGCAGCAGCTCTGGGAGGAGCTTGTCATGGTACACAATAATCACATTAAGAGAAAATTTCCTTCTAAATCTGAGGAAATTAAGAAAGACAGACACTTGATTTATTCTGTCTGCTCATTAAAAGGCTTGATGGATTTATTATTCATTTCCAGTTGGCTCATGAGGAGACACAAGCTGATACACAGTCCAACTCACAAATAATTCACCACACAAAGTTCAGCACGTCTGCAGCCCGGTTCTGTTCTCAGATATCCTCACGGTGATGGTGCAAGCAAGCAGACGCTGAGCCGGCCCGGTTGGTAATGTACAGCATGATTGGGGGTGTGAGAAAATATTGATATGGCGATATATCGCAATATTTTGTGCTGTGATATTGTATCTTATTTAAATAGCACGGTACCGATATTTTTATGAACGAAATCTCATGGAATCTAGTTGTCCCGAACTAAAATCACATAAGATTTTGTTCCATTAGCAGCGGTCCAGCATTTAGAAAAGTCCCTGTTATTCTAGAAGAACTTCATATCCCAGCATTCCTTTAAGCGTCATGTGACTACGGTGCAGCTGCTGCTGCTACAGACTGACTTGCTTTGAAGCTGCTTTTAATATGTCTGGTTAAAGGCAGAGTCCGGAGTTTCCCCCCTGAAAATAAACACTAGACTTGTGCCAGTGAAATCTGTCTTAATCCGCGCCTCTCCGGGGCTTTAGGATTAAATAGTGTTGTTTACAAACAGAAATGGGAAGAAACTACCTTTAAGGTGCTGGTTAAGTTACCAAGTTGTCATAAACATAATCAGCCACATGTTGGCGAACACCTGCTAGTATCTGATATCTGGCAGCATCATTGAGGTTTAATCCGCCTTTGAAACCAAACTGCTTTGATGAAGTGTAGTACGGATGCACAAGATAATCGGCCCCCTATCGGTATCGGCCTATATCAGCCTTAAAACTGAATATCGGACATCGGCCACCCCATTGATATTTAAACGGTATTTAAACGATCAGCCTGCTGTTTCTAAGGTCTAAAAAAACAAAAGACAAAACCATTACTTCTTCAAAAACTTTGTTTTTACAGACTTTAAAACTTCTAAAGACTAGGGGTGGGAAAAAATATCGATACACTGAAATATCGCGATATTTCTATATGCTAATATATTGACATTTAAAACGCGATATCAATATATTTTTCTAACGAAATCTCACGATATTTGATCGTTCTGTTACGAAGTCTCGCAATAATTCACCAAAATTTTGAAATATTTTCACATGCTGATATCATATTGACATTAAAAGACGCGGTATCGATCTATCTGACTAACAAAATCTTGCGAGAATTCACAAATATCGTGAGATTTTTGTAACATAACAATGAAATCTCACAAGATTTTGTAAATGAAATAGATCGATACTACATTTTTAAATATCAATTTGAGATCAGCATTTGAAAATATCGCGATATATCAGCATATCAATATTTTTCCCCACCCATATTTTTCAAAGTGTCAGAAACGGATAACAAAACTGATATTTGCACTGACTGCTTATTTTTTTCAGCTTCAATATCAGTATTGATATCGGTTATCGGCCACATGAGTTTTAAAATATTGGCATATCAGATATCGGCCAAAATTCCAATATCGTGCATCCCTAAAGTGAAGTGTAACTCCACGTTATTTAAGTGAATTAATCACACCAGACCACCATCTTTACACATAGCTTTGAATACTATGCTGTAAACACAATATCATAATATATCGGCTTCCTTACAGTATCGCAATGTATCACAATATATTGTACCACTGCTTTTGTATCGTGATATGTATCGTATCACCAGATTCTTGCAAATACACACTCCTAAGTATTAGGGTTCGGAAAAAATATTGATACACTGAAATATCGCAATATTTTCATATGCAGATTTCATATTTATTCAAAAATGTGATATTGATCTATTTTACCAACAAAATCTGGCGGGATTTCACGAAAACCCGCAAGATTTCTTGACTGAACGACAAAATCCCGCGAGATTTTATTTGTAAAATAGATCGATACCACATTTTAAAATATTGATATGATGTCAGCATATGAAAATATTGTGATTTTTCCGTGTATTGACATTTTTTCCCAGCCCTACTAAGTATGATGGTGGACCAGAGCAAACGCCAAGCCAGCCTGGTTGCTAACGTACAGTATGAGCTGGAAAACTAGTGCAGCCAAGCCGTCCACACCACGTCAGCAAGTTCAAACACACTGGTTCACACCCAGTCCCATTATTTCACAGAGAAGGAACTGAAGAGAAGGAGGTAACTGAAGGTCTGATTTATGCTGCTTTCAGATCGTGACCTCCATGTTGCTTCAGTGAATCAGCTGCACACATTCTGCTGCATGAAAAAGAGCCGAGTGTCTAAAAGAACAACAATGCTCAAAATGGCAGCCAGATTTTCAGGTTTGGTAATAAGAGCCATCATGAGGATTTCAACATGTGTACAAGAGAAACAAGGAGACACTCTTATCCATGACATAGTCATGGTAATAAACAACAACAAAAACAGCTGACATTACGCTGATGTGGTCAAGGGGCAACCTGGTGTGTAAGGTAGGTAAAAAAACATGAAGCTGTGTCCAAACGGCTCACCTTTTCATTCCAAGCCGGCCGTAACCAGGATGGAATTTACTCTCCTGGATCACAGACTCTTTAAAAGCCAGAGAAAACTGAGCTGAGAGGAAATCAGAGAGCTGACTTGTACGGTGGCTGAGAAAAGATTAACTTAAGAGAAAATCCCAACAATGGTCTACAAACATGACTGGACAGAACCAAAGTCCGTTTCTGGCGTGTACCGCTCTCGTCCGTCCCCTGAAACTGACAAAACACCGTTATATACAACATGGACATGGTCCTCCAGTTTTAAGGGACATCCGCTGATTTTATATTATTCTGTTGTTGTATTTATCCAAAGCAGCTTGGTTCAGATGGAAAACTCTTCTTAAATGGTCAAATCTAGACTACATTATCCCACAGATCAATTAAACTCCTAAAAACACACCTAAAGTAATAATAAATAAAAATTCTATGAAAATCATTACATTGATTTTGAATTGTGGTTTGAAAAAAATATTAAAAACGAACACAGAAAAAAATAAAACAAGAAAACAAGCATGATGGGGCTCCAAAGCTAAAATTTTGTTCAGCAATCACTGCAATCAGGTGTTTTCTGTAACGTTCAAAAAGACTTCTACACCTGTTGACAGGTACTTTAGTCCACTGTTCATGGGAAAGGTGCTCTAATATGTCTGGGACATTTTGTTTGTTTGTTTTTTTATTATTATTATTTCCACCCAAATCCAAAAGCAACATTTTATTTCACCAAATTATAATTTTGCTAATTTTTGTTTATTACTTTCTTGTTATTTGATTTACTATTGTAAATTTAGCCTTTTCTTTAATTCGAGGATATGAATAATTTTGAGGATGACTGTAAATGTTCTGACACAAAATTGAAAAACTTTGGTCACATGTGGAACGGACAGGACTGAAAACACACCTCCAAACATCTTGAACAGCCCGTTTTAAACAACTGAATGGTGACATGCAATGTTTCACCGGTCAGAGCACACACAGAAAATCCCCGAGAATACCTCGGACCCCTGTGAGAAACAACAGACGTGGACTGTGGCCATGCCGGCAGAAATCCTGAGATCGTTACTAGTTACACGGCTGATTAAGAGAATCAAATTTCAGAAGTAATTTCTGTTAGATCATTTTATAAATGATTTGATCCACAAACAATGAAAAGGACAAAAACCTTGTTTTTCAAGAGCTGTGTGATAGAAGTCAGGGTGATGCTCCTGCTGTGGAGGAATTCAGATGTAGATCTTGCAGAATTCAAATTTTGTTCACATGATAACGTTCACATTTTGCACAGTGAGCTGTGTTCTACAGCACACGCATGTGATATCACATGCACCCCATGGTGCATGTCCATGGTATCCTCCATCAAGTGAGATTCTCTCTCAGCTGGGGGCTTGGTCCCTGCAGCCACAGGTTAGGACCTGATGCTGATGTTTCAGAGGAAAAGGCACTCCAAAATGTGCGCATAGTGTTTTATTTTTAAAATCAACTGAATGGACTTTGCTTTGTATCGGCTGACTTTCTGCCAGAAGGATCCGCTCTGCTCTGGATGGACGTGGTTTCACAGCAGCAGAATACAGGACAGAGCGGTTCCTCACCATTATTATGTGTCTGGTCATCTAACCTGGACGTTAGGGGTATCAACATCTACACGTGTACACAGATAACACATCATAATCGTTTAGAAAAAATCTATAACATGTAACATGTATACATGTCAATTCTTCCTCCCCCTCCTCTTTCATTTCTCACCAACACTGTATTTTTAGGGGTGGTAATGCTGCCTGAGAGCTTCAGATAATAACTAACTATCCGCATACATAATAGATGGCGCAATGTTCCGTTGATATTCTTATATACAGTATAATAAACGCAGCCACAGCCTGTTGTGTCACTTCAAGTTGACTCGGGGGTGCGGTGGCGGCGAACAGCAGCAGAGCACCGGCGCTTTGGGGTGCTGAAGCGACTACAGTGACAACAAGACAGGAGATCAGATATTTCCTTTTATGGATTAGCGAAGAACATCGTCAGAGATGCTTTTAGTGATCAAGAGAGCTGATCGGACGCCGACTGCATCTGTGAAGTCTAAATGTCGTATTGGGTGAGTTTCAATGCAAGTTAGGAGAGCTAGCTTTAATTGTTGCTAACTGGGTTTGATGTACAATTTTTCCAGAAAATTAAATTATGAGCGTGAATCCGATCGGACACTTACTGTAACAAATGCATGTGTGTAGCAGAAGATCTAACCGCTCGTGTTAGTCTCCGTTTACAGAAAGTTGATCACCAGAACACGACTTAGATGCGTAGATTGCGTAGATGACGTCACCATCTGCAACCTAAAGATTATTAATCTGACGCGTAACCGTGTAACGACGGTTAGTAGTCCTGATAACACGTGTAGAAATAATTGTAAATGTTGACACCCCTACTGAACATGTTAGGATACGTGTGCGGAGCATCTTTAATAGAAATTGAAAGGCCTGTCTTGAATTTCGTGTTTCTTATTGTTGGCATTTTTTGTTTTTGTTAAAAAAAAAAGTTTTAACAAATAAAACAATTTTTTTGTTAGGTTTTGTTTTATATATATGCATTTAACAAAATTTTCTGTTTTTTTTGTTTGATAAAAAATTGTTTTATACACTGTCATGTAGGGCTGGGATGATATTCTTCTCTCCCGATTCGATTCTTAACAATTTTTGGGGGGGTCAATTGGATTTGAATTGTGACTCTTGTACAGATTGTACAGATTTTTAATTAGCCTTTTTTTTTTTTAACACCACACCAAGTTGTCGGCCATTCTCCGCCCTCTGTTTATTCTATTTTTTTTTTTTTCTCCCAGAAACAGATATAACGTCATGAAAAACGTTTCGCCGCCTGCTGGAGAAAAAACATAACTTTTTTTCACACCTAACTTATAAACGGACTAAAATTTAGCATTTAAATTAGACACCAAAAAAAAAAGATTTTTGAACAAAAATCACGATTTTAAAAATCATCATAAAAAAAAAAACAACAAAAAAAAACAAAAAACAATGAATTCCTTTAAATTTGATTTCCCACCACTAGTATTTAAAAATCCTAAAAGTATCTCATAATGACTGTACAGTTTATGGGATAATCTAGTCCAGACTTGCTCAAAGTCAACAGATTTTAGTATTGTAGTTCTTTACGGGAGATTTAGATCCCCTAAAAGCAGTTAAATGACCTTATTCTGCCGTTCTTGCTGAATTAAAACCCAAGTCAACATGTGTAAAGTCGTGTGGGGTCGACACTGATGAAAACATCCTGGGAAAAGCTGTAAATGTCAGTTTGAGGGACTGATAAGAGATGTGCACACCAGAGACAGGAGGGGACATCGAACCGTTGCAATGGACATGGGTTCTGTTAACGGCCGTCATTTCAAAAGGTAAATGAATAATGATAAAACTTTTAAAACCATTGTCCTCTCAGCAGCTATCCTGAAGCTAAAGCACTGTATCATGATTAAAACAAAGGGTTCATCTAACAGTACACAACGTTTTATTCTGGTTCTTGCACAAGGAAAGATTCTCTTAGGAAACCGTCACAAACTCACTAACTTTTTACAGCCATGAATCTAATGAAAAGTCAACGCTTTGGCTCGGATGTGCCAAGCTGCCAACACCGGTGGTTCATCAGGTTTACACAGTCCTGGTTGCTCATTCTGAGATCCCAGTTAGCTCATTAAAAACTCTTCAGACAAGCAGTCAGCACACAACCCAGAACAGCACAATCATCCATTGTGCCATGTTCATTCTGCAGAGCTGGCATCACCAAAGTGCCGCGCTGCAGTTTGCACGAGAGAGCAGCTGCATGCATCTCTGTGAACCATCTGATTATGTAAGTCCCACAGCGATCAAGCACACAACTAACTTCCCCGTTTCTTTCTTTTTCTAACAAATATAACAGCATTTTTTACCAAACTTAAGTCACTGTCTGTTTACTATTAATCTTTCTCTGAATCACACCACATCTCCCACATTTTAGTACGAAAGAAAACAGCTAAACTGAGCAAGAATTCAGATCAGTGTCATTTATCTAAGGAAAATTGCATAATTTCTTGAATATAATAGAAAAGGCAAAGTCGGCAAGAAATACTCCAAAACTATCAAACTGCAACCAAAAAAAAAAAAAAAAATCACTTCTTTTTACTAAGATTAAGTAAACATGCCCATCTCTACCAACCTCTCAAAGTTACACAAACGTGTCGTGGAGCCACACTCAGCTGTAATTTACCTCTTCCGCCTGATAAATGAGGTCCAACCTTGTTCAAATGCAACCATCTGCACACAAAGACAACTCCACTGACCTGATTACTGTGCTCCTATCTACAACCAATACAATAAACTGGAGCTTCTTTTGTAAAGACTGTAAAGTCCCAACAGGGCGTTTTACTCCTTCAGTTCAATGTAAAACACACTGAATGCTTGTTGGGACAAGTTCATGGGCCTGTCAGAGGAATGCGGCTCAATGCATGTCAGAGAGATGAGCTGGTTTCTTCACAAGCAAACAGTTCACACCTGATGTAACATGAGGCCAGAGCAGCCATGTTGACACCACAACATTGTTCCTAAAATACAAACAGAAAAACAGTCTTTTAACTCCTGAGAACTAACTTCAGACAGGTAACCCAGAGGTCTAACTTCAGACAGGTAACCCAGAGGTCTAACTTCAGACAGGTAACCCAGAGGTCTAACTTCAGACAGGTAACCCAGAGGTCTAACTTCAGACAGGTAACCCAGAGGTCTAACTTCAGACAGGTAACTCAGAGGTCTAACTTCAGACAGGTAACTCAGAGGTCTAACTTCAGACAGGTAACCCAGAGGTCTAACTTCAGACAGGTAACCCAGAGGTCTAACTTCAGACAGGTAACTCAGAGGTCTAACTTCAGACAGGTAACTCAGAGGTCTAACTTCAGACAGGTGCAGATACCTGCCCAACCCAGAGATCATAAACTCTTTACAGTCATATCAGCTGTTCTCTCTGAAATTAACTTCTGTTTAATTTAATCAACTTAGTCTGTAACTTACAATAGAAACGCGTAAGGCAGTGATAATAACTGATTGCTGCTAAAGTCTGGCAGCAACAGGTGGCTCCTGTACCTGTGCTAGACACACACACATACCTGACCTGCGCATTTGTCTCTTGCACCTGTACAGTAGCGTTAGCTCCGTTGGCTAAATAAATTAGCTCATACTTGTCATTCCAGCTAACAACAGCCCGACACAACAACTGCTCACCTTTCAAAGCACGTTGCTGAGTTGATGGAAATATATCCTTGGAGGCCGGAGACTCTTCCTATCTGGCGAACCCCGGAGTCCGGGTTACTGTCGACCCCGGTCCCTGCGGTCCGTCAGGAACAAGGCGGAACTAGCTCCTCCAGCTACCTGTGGACCACAACCAGGTCACACAAGTAACTTTCAGACGGCGAGAGAAACAAAGTGCAGCTCGTAAAAACAACTAATAACAACGAAAATCCTCTGCGCGACGCTAGAAGCAGACGGAAAAATGAAAACAATAGTATTTTGAACTTCTTTATCAATACTTCGCTGTCCAAAGGTGTAAGTTAACTCTGTAGGAAGATTAAAGACCAGAGCGCATGCGTACTTCTTCAGCCCAGTGTGGCCGCTCCTCCCTGGAGGAAGAGGTAAACTTCATTAACCACGTGACCCGGTCACTACAGGAAATGCGTTTCTCGGTCAACACGGTCTATGGTTAACACATGAAACGCTGTTATCTTTATCGATGGTTGAAAAGAGGTTAAAGGGTGGTTAATGTTTGGTTACTGAAACGCTGTGATTGGTTTAGCAAAAACAGGTTGATGGGGGGGATTTTTATAAGAACAGGAAACTAAATCAGTATCCTGTCCTGTAACAGAAAATGATTGATGGGGGGCCTAAAAGGTGTGGTGTGTGATGAAAAGGGTGGCAAATGTAAGACTTTTTTTTAAAGAAAGAAAGAGAAAATAAATGATTAACTGAATTTTGCAAATAAATTTGCAGGGATCATAGCTGTGTCTCTGGTTGAACTTCTTTTCACGATGTTAAGTTTTCACTCACTGTCTTCAAATGTCCTTTACTGGTTTCAAAAGATTTGTTTTTATAACAGAAAACAGTGATATGAAAATAGTATTTTATTTAATGTGGTACATCGATGTATTCATTTCTGTTCATTTTTTAGAATGAAAAATTAAAATGATTTCATTTATTCTAATTAAAATAAATCTGATGTCACTTAGAATTTGAGTAGTTTTTTCAGTGAGTACTTTTTTTTACTTTTACTTGAGTAATTATTTGGATGACTACTTTTTACTTGTACTTGAGTCATATTTTTTAAAGTAACAGTACTTGAGTATAATTTTTGGCTACTTAACCCACCCCTGACACACGACTAAGGTGTGTTTTAGGTATGTTTTGGTCATTGGATTTTCCGTTCAGACATAAAAAAAAAAAAAAAAAAAAAACGAGTGTTAACTCTATTTTCAGTTCAAAGTTAAATAACTAAACTTGAAAAAAATATGAAAATGGTTTGATTTTGGGTTTATAGTCTGCAGAATGGAAAACAAGTGGTGGTACATGTGGGCAAATCTCAACTGTCACCAACACTTCGTCACGTAGTTCATGAAAGTTGAACGGGTTCTGGCAGGAGAGAGTGCAAAAACATCAAATCCCCCAAAATATTGACAAATAATGTGCATTGATTACTGCACTGACTGTGTATTATATCAAAGTTTTATTTCTGGAAGCAACATTTATCGCAGTTTAAACTACAGAGAGAAATGAGACCGTAAATACATCACTGAATATATTTATAGGCTATATTATAGTGAAGAAAAAATACATATTAGTTGTTGCCATTAACTTATCAATAAAAGCGTGTCCGCTGTGGATTAGAACATTAGGGGAAAACCCAGTGCAGTTTCCACAACCGCGTTAAAGCTTTTCTCTGCCAGAGGTTCCTGCTGAAGCTTACCTCCAGCTGTGGAGGATGTTATATGGAAAATGACCGAACGTCAGAGCTGATCTCAATGAACTGTTTTAAATTTTAAAATGACTTGAAGGAAAATAAGTGGCTAAATTCACAATAATAATTCAAATAACAAGAATCTAAAGAAACTAATAATATATAAAAATGTTTAAAAATGATAATTTAGTGAAATAAATTATTGCTTTTGCATTGTGGTTGGAAATAATAATAAAAAGCAAACAAACAAACTGGCCCAGACACATTAGAGCACCTTTCCTGTAAACGGTGGACCAACAGTCACCAACATACCTGTCAACAGGTGTAGAAGTCTTTATTTTTTTGTGTGTTTATTTTTAATATTTCTTTTGAATCACAATTCAAATTCAGTGTTATGATTTTCAAAGAATTTTTATGTATTTTACTAGGGGTGCACCAATTGCAGTCTTCTGGCCGATCGCCGATCTTTAAGAAATATGACCCGCCGATACAGATTTTTGCCGATACCAATGATTCTTGAAAACTGACAGCAAATATCTTCAATGTACCAATTTTGTTTTATTAACAAACAATGGCCGCGTTTCCCAGTTAAGATTCTTCTTTGGATTAAAGAAGGCCTCAAGGAAGCTCTTCCCAACAAAGGATCGCAAAGATACGCCCGTTTCCCAGATTGCTTCTTTCGCGCGTTCTTATTTCCTGAGAAACGTCTTTGCTACGCTACATCTTTAGAAGGTCCTAACAGAAGCTATCCACTTCCGGGGGTGCTGAAAAAAAAGCAATCGAGGTCAGGTATACCGATCGACACCATTCATTTAGTGTGGAGGTTATTTTCCGACGCTGATATTGAGCCCATTTATACGTTTATGTGTTTGTGCAAGAAGACAAACTGTTAAAAAATATGCATGTGATTACCAGTGATTGCAAATATTCATTGAAAAGCTCATTGTATATTGTGTAATTGGCCAAATTGTGCTAAACAGGTGTAGGCGATTGGAAGTTTACAGATGCCCTATAAATAATGGTCATTCTGACGCTATTTGTTGACGTAATGGCTGAAGGAACCCCGCCAAGAGGATTCCTGAAACGTGCGTGTGTGTCATATCGATGCTCAGTAGTAGAATCGGGAAACGGTGGCTAGGTGATTGAAACACTGAAAAAGGGTAACATTTTCTTGTTCGCAAAAAAATAGATCAACTCCTGGAACTCCTGACAAGCTTCAGCCAAAAACGATATGCACCAAACTTTCAAAAACTTTTTGTTGGGTCACTGTTGTCTGGAGAAATCTTGGATGATGTAATCACCTACACACATCTTATGTTAAATGAGCTCCACATGGCAGCATTTGGTAAATGGGCGACATACTGTATCTGGTGCGTAAAGTGTGCGTCCAGGATGACGCACGTGCATTCAACAAACAGTAATCCCGCAAATGGTTGACGTGACTTAATAAAGAATGGCTTGTTCTGCCACTCACTCGTGCCCAATTCTTCAAAGGCCTGCGTAAACGCAAAGTAATGGGAATGCTCCACATACTACACTGAGAGGTTGTTTGCTATTTTTGAATCACTGCCCAGTGCCACCTATAACGCATCTGAATAGCGCGATCTGACAGCACATCGAGAGGACCGAAATGCTGGCGCATAAAAGCATGTACATACACAGTGTCACTCCGTCTGTTGGTTTGCTACCAAAATTTGCTGTAAAGCAGCCATGATGTCCGATACGGGTATGCGTAAATGGCCATGCTTTTATTGAGCGAAGCAGGTGCATCTCATCATGAACAGCTGACAAATGCGTAAATATGACGTGAGTCCTCATAGATTGCGTATAATTTGCGTACAATTCCTACCGCAATGTTTTTGTTTCTGTGGTTGATACCCACAGCTTTATCTAACATAAGCTAAGTATAGGGAGGCCTATCTTGCCATAATGATTAAACTTAACCACAATATTTTCTGTCACTCACTCGGTAACTACAGTTTTCTTCCATTATAGATGATTGACATTATGACATGAGTGAGAAAACATGACTCAAAATACAACAACTGATCCGTGAATAGGTCCATTTTTAATAATTTCCATTTTCTACTTTTTTTTTCATGGGAAATAGTGTCGTTTCCAAAAGTGACCAGTAGATGGGCCTGTTGTTCCCTTAGCAGGGGGAACGTTAAAGAAGGTTCGAAAGAGTGGGTCTGGCCGCTCCTGAAAATAAAGAAGCTCCTGAGTTAAGAGCGCATCTGGGAAACGCAACGTCCAAACAAGGCACCTTTAAGAAGTGACTTAAGAAGGACCTCAGCGTTAAGAGTGTCTTAACTAATCTGGGAAACGCGGCCAATACCTGTAGTAAAATGCAAACTAGTTTTAACTGCACAAGCTACTGTTCTTAAATATAAATGAAAAGTTTTGCATTGCTGTCCAAACTCCAAAAATATAATTTCCATTCCTTTAGTCTCATTTTTCACATTATTAAACACAAAACTAGCTCAACTGGTTGCATTTCAAACTGGCTTTGAGCTTCTTACTAAACATAAAGTTCCCAACAATATTTTGCTTATTTTCAATGCATATAATAAGATTTAAGTAATAAATAAAATAATCTACAAGACAAACTAACAAAACTTAAACCACCAAAAGTGACTTTAGCGGAAGTAAATACGATGGGTAGATAAGATCGGTTTTAAATTTATTGATCGGCCGATCCCCGATCCCCCAAAATTGAGGAAATCGGAGCCGATCGATCGGCTGGCCGATCAGTTGGTGCACCCCTATATTTAACTTTTGTCAATTTCAACTTATTTCACTGACAACTGATATTTTTCCTTCTTCAGAGCTTTATAGACCAGCAACAGGACTTTGTTGTCCTCTGACAGACCGGCAGCCAGTGTAAAGACCTCAGAACTGGACTGATGTGGTCCACTTTTCTGGTCTTTGTGAGAACTCGGGCAGCAGAGTTCTGAATGATCTGCAGCGGTTTCACTGATTTTTTAGGTAGACCAGTAAAGACGCTGTTACAGTAATCAAACCGACTGAAGATGAATGCATGGACTAGTTTTTCCAGATTTTGCTGAGACATCAGATCTTTTATCCTTGAGATGTTCTTCAGGTGATAGTCGGCTGATTCAGTGATCGGCTTGATGCTTTTTCAGAGTTTAGGTCTGAGTCCATCACTACACCCGGATTTCTGGCCTGGTTGGTGTTTTTTAAAGGTAGAGTCCAGAGATTCCCCCCTGAAAATAAATGCTAGACTTGCATGAGTGAAATCTGGTTTCATCCACACCTTTGGGCCTCCGCTTTCATATGGTGGCGAATTTTGTTTGCAACTCCCCCTCCCCTGACCATATTTTACCTCTTTGTTCTCTTTGTTTTGGTGTATTCTGGACGTTTCTGGTTGGAGATTTGTGTGTTGTCTCCAGCCAATGACAGAGCTAAGGGCGTAGCATTCTGTTGGGATAAACTAGTCGATTGGAGCAAAGTTTTTTCTTTTCTTTTTTTTAAACGTCAACGGGAGCCGACACCAGATTCACTCGAATTCTCGATATAAATGGCGAATGTTGCGAAGAAAAGGAAGTATTTTGCGGCTAAAAGAGTTTTGGATAGTGCAAGCTCGAAAACCAGGGTTCATATTGGTTTGGCTTTCATCCACTTTCTAGCTTTGAAGGAGAGACTTGCGGCTGAAAAGCGATGTGACCATTAGTCCAAAGGGGAGGGGGGGGGGCTCTCGGTTTGAATAGTGTTTTTAAACAGAAACGGGGGAACACTTCGGACTCTACCTTTAACTGTATAGACTGAAGCTCTGTGGTGTCCGGCAATCGTTTCTCTTTGGCTCCAAAAACAATCACCTCAGTTCTGTTTTAGTTCAGCTGAAGAAAGTTGAGGCACATCCAGTCATGAATCTCCTCAATGCATTTACCAAGAGCCTGTAGGACATTATAATATATATGTGTGTGTGTCATCTGCATAGCTATGGCAACTAATGCCCCTTTTCCAACATCACTTTTCTCCTCAACTCACCTCACCTCGGTTAGTGGGCTTTTCTACTAGGGGTTTTCTGAGCTGTATCTACTCTGGCGAGGTTTTGAGGGTGCTAAGACGAGCTATGTCTGACGTCATCTCACTGCATGCCACATATTGACCAAGGGGTTAGCCAATCAGATCTCAGGGTCAGAGAGTGACATCATTAAAAGAGCGACAGTTCACACACATGGTGGTAATGCACCTCACAAATCTTTTGCCAGCTGCCAGTAAAAACAGCATCAGAAGAAGAAGACAAGGACAAAAAAGATGACAAGCACAGGTGACATGGTTACTTGCAGTGAGTTAGAAAGAGTTCAGATAGCTCAGGGGGTAGAGCATCTGATTTTTAATCTGAGGGTCCTGACCTGGGCTCAAGTCCCTTTTAAGGTGAACAATATTCTTTTTCTTCCCTCCACGATGTTGTTGAGAAGATAGATAGATAGATAGATAGATAGATAGATAGATAGATAGATAGATAGATAGATAGATAGATAGATAGATAGATAGATAGATAGATAGATAGATAGATAGATAGATAGATAGATAGATAGATAGATAGAAGCTCCTGGGGGAGTGATTTCAGATTCTCAACAAGATTGTGGAGAGAAAAAAAAGAACATTGGTCACCTGAAAAGGGATTTGAACCCAGGACCCTTGGTTTAAAAGTCAAATACTCAACCAACTGACCTAGCTGAGGATCTTTTTAACTCTCACAGGTAACCATCTCATCCATGCCTCCCATCTTCCTTCTCCTTGTCTTCTTCTTCTGCTGCTGGTTTTACTGGCAGTTGGCAAACAATTTATGAGGTGCATTACCGCCATCTACTGGTATGGAGTGTGAACTGTTGCTGCTGTGGTTTGCATCGCACAATCTAGCATGTCGCACCAGCTTCACTCTTACCCCGCCCACTTGTGATCGGGATAATGGATTGTAATTGAAAAGCTACCAAGCCAAGTTGAACTGAGTTGAGTTTAGTTGAGTTGAGCTGACCTGTGCTGGTGGAAGAGGGCCATACTATTGTTGTTCTTTAAAACCTGGGCCAGTGGGAGCATGTAGATGTTAAACAGAAGAGGCCCTAGGATGGAGCCCTGGGGAACTCTACATGTAAGTCTTGTCACAAAGTACTTCCTGTTCTCCGAGTACATTTTGAATCAGTTTACATACATTCCAGTTGAAACTTCCTACTCAGAACTGGGAATTTTCAACTTCCGAGTTCAAACGGAACACAGCAATATCATGTGGTTAACTGTATCAAACGCAGCACTGAGATCCAGTAAAACCAACACTGACATTTTTCCACCATCTGTAATCTCACACACACACTAAAAACTCATGGGTCAACAAACAACCAAAAAAATAACCTGTGTTGGTCCTTTTTTAACACAGCAGTGGGTCAAACATAACCCATGGTTACTTTTGACCCACTGCTGTGTTAAAAAGGGACCAACCCAGAAAATTGGGTTATTTTTTTGACCCAACTTTTGGGTTGAATATTTGACCCCAAAGTTGGGTTATATTGACCACACTGTTGGGTTATTTTAACCCAGAATTTTTGGCAACAACCCAAAAGCCTTGGTTGAAATAACCTAGAAATTAGTTGGTCCCTTTTTAACCCAGCAGTTTGACCCAGGACTTTTTTTTTTTTTTTTACTTGTCCTGTCCAGCATCGAAGCAAGCAGAATGGAAATCTGATTGCTTTATTTTGTTGAACAGTTTTGCTTTACCAAGCGGAGCTTTATGTGTAGAATATAAAGATTTTATTGCACAATATAACTTCAGTCTTTAGTCCCAAAGATGGAGAGGGAATGTGTGCTACAAAGAGCAGATGGTGGAGATGTTGCGGGGAACAGGGAGGCTCTCTGGGATATGACATTTCTGGTGCACAGGAGCAGCAACACATTCATGTTTACACGTTTACAAGAACCACAAGATAGAAACAGATGGTTGTTTACCAGTTCAGTGGAAATTATAACTTCTGTCACTAGTAGTAGTAGCAACAGTAGTAGTTATAATAATAATGCATTATAGTTACAGTATAAAGCAGTTTCCATTTGTATGACAGATTTTAATGTTCTACCCAAAAAAATAAAAAGGAAAGTTTGAAAGTTAAACAAAAACATATGATTAATTTTAACTAACTTTTAAACATATACAATATATATATATACTATTTTTTGCGATTTGCCAACCATGGACATTAGGTCCTTTTTTTAAAAAAAAAAAAAAAAGGAGAAGAGAAAAGCTCCGGTGAGAGAAAACAACTGAAGACAATTTCACAATGATATCATATGGCATATAACTTTGGATAATAATAATTTGCTCTGGTTGATGTAGGAATGAAGGACAAAAAGAGAGAGATGGTAGAAAGAAAGAAAAATACCAGCACAAGCATTTTAGAACACACTCACCCTAGTTCGTGTACTTTCTTTTGAAGTTGAGGTTAAATGATGTTGTCATGTTTAAATGTACTAATAGCAACAGCAAAAACACCTTACCTGGTGATATTGTGGTTTCAGCCCACCACAGATACAGCTGTGTGAAAAGGTTTTTGCCCCCTACCTAATTTCTTACTTTTTTGCATGTTTGTCACACTTCAATGTTTCAGATCATCAAACAAATTTTAATGTGAGTCAAAGATAACACAAGTAAACAGAAAATGCAGTTTTTGAATAAAGATTTTTATTAGTAAGGGGGGGGGGTCCAAACCTCCATGGTCCTGTGTGAAAAAGTTATGTCCCCCCCCCCTGTTAAAACGTAAATTAACTGTGGTTTATCACATCTTTGGAAAGCAGAGTTCAATTTCTCTAGCCACACCAAGGTTGGATTACTACCACACCTGTTCTCAGTCAAGAAATCACTTAAATAGGACCTGCCCGACGAAGTTTAGTAGACCAAAAGATCCTCAAAAGTTAGACATCATGTTGCGATCCAGGAAAAAAATGAGAAACAAAGTAATTGAGATCTATCAGTCTGGAAAAGGTTCCAAAGCCATTTCTAAAGCTTTGGGACTCCAGTGAACCACAGTGAAAGCCATTATCCACAAATGGTGAAAACATGGAACAGTGGTGAACCTTCCCAGGAGTGTCCGACAGACCAAAATTACCCCAAGAGCACAGCGACGACTCATCCAAGAGGTCACAAAAGACTCCAGAACAACATCCAAGAACTGCAGGCCTCACTTGCCTCAATTAAGGTCAGAGTTCATGACTCCACCATAAGAAAGAGACTGGGGGGCAAAAATGGCTGCATGGCAGAGTTCCAAGACCAAAACCACTGCTGAGCAAAAAGAACATAAAAGCTCGTCTCAGTTTAGCCAGAAAGCATCTTGATGATCCCAAAGACTTTTGGGAAAATACTCTGTGGACTGACGAGACAAAAGTTGAACTTTTTGGAAGGTTTAGGTCCCATTACATCTGGCGTAAAAGTAACACGGTATTTCAAAAAAAGGAACATCATCCCTAAAGTAAAATATGGTGGTTTTAGTGTGATGGTCTGGGGCTGTTTTGCTGCTTCAGGACCTGGAAGACTTGCTGTGGTAAATGGAACCATGAATTCTGCTGTCTACCAAAAAATCATGAAGGAGAATGTCCGGCCATCTGTTGGTGACCTCAAGCTGAAGCGCATTTGGGTTCTGCAGCAGGACAATGATGACGTCAGTCGAACACGGAGGTTACTGAACGCCATGTGGATCATCCAACAAATTATATGTTTTTGCATCTAAATTTCTCACATCTAATTTACTGTACGTCCTACGGTGTTTAAAGATCCCTGTTCGGAAGAAACTGACGGTTGTTCCAGTTTGCACTGTGTCCGCAAAACTGGGATATCGGCTGTTCTTCCTATTGTGGCGTGGGTCGTCAGTGCCACGCCAAACAAACGACTCAGAATGAAACAGAACAAAGGAAAAAGTGATCATTCAACGGGGGATTCACAACAACTTGCACCGAATGATGCCATCAAGGACGCAGTAAGCAAACAGATTGAAGTACTCTTTCAGGATCGTGAGTTTATCCATAAGATTAGTCAACTATTGGTCGACTCGCTAATAGAGCCCATTAAACAAGCCATCATGGACTCTATCACGGAATCTGTTAAAGAATCTCTGAAATATGAGTTACAAGACACGGTCGACAAACTCAGCGACCTGCAAAATAAATATAATGATATTGAGGACACCCTAGATGAACAGGAGCAGTACTCGAGGAGAAACTGCCTTGTCGTCTTTGGTGTTCCAGAAAACGACCGTGAAAATGCAAATGAAGTCATAATCGACATCATGAAAAGCAAGCTTAACATCGACGTGAACCCAGAAGACATCGACTGGAGCCATCGTCTGGGACCTAAATCCAGACGGGATCGACCAAGAGGGATCATCGTGAAGTTTGCTCACTATAATACTAGAGATCTTGTTTACAAGGCGAGAAAACGACTAAAAGGAACAACTCCGAAGATGTACATTTTAGAGAGCTTAACAGCAAAGCGGGCCAAATTACTGGATGACCTGCGAAAAAAGTACAAGGATAAACTCTCAGCCAGCTGGACTCAGGATGGGTGTTTGTTCCTCCTCACCAAATCGAATCAGAGACACATCCTGAATAAACTAACAGATGCCAGAAAGCTGCGTCTGTAGCAAATGAATAATGTGCTCAAGCAGCTGAACATCAGAATATATGAGTAAATCCAACTTGTGGCACTGTATTACTGTTGGCTCTGATCCAGCAAAAAGGACAACTTATAGCCAAATTTCTGCCATAATTTTTTGTTTGTTTGTTATCTTTTTAATTCATTTTTTCTTTACTTGTACTTTTTTATTCTTAGTAGGGATTAATGAGTGAGCTTTATATTAAGTTTAAAATGCCTTTCATTATCATATGTGTATCAGGTTATGTTCTAAACAATGTTCTGACGCAAATATTATATGGGCTTTGAAGAATCAACTCAAAACAGAGATCAGGAGGTACTGGACCAGCATTGCTTTGAAAACTTAAATTGTAAGCGTGTTTTACCTGAAAATGTGGATGTCTTTGAAAATTTTCCATTTTCTTTACTGCATTTAAATATAAGAAGCCTTTCAAAACATTACGATGATTTACTTTCTCTTTTAGCAAGCTTGGACCGAAATTTTAATATTATAGGATGTAGTGAAACCTGGGTGAATGAAAAAACACATTTGGGCACTCTGAACCTGAATGGCTATGTGCTGTATAACAAAAACAGAACTGGTAGACAAGGAGGAGGAGTGTGCCTATATGTAGATGCCATTTACACTGTGACCACACGTGACGACCTGACTGTTGATGATGGACAATCTGATTCTCCGTTTATAGAAATACATGCTAAAGATAAGAAAAATACAATAATAGGTATAGTTTATCGACCTCCTGACTCAGACCTGCATTGCTTTATGAGTAAATTGGAGGAACTACTAAACTGTATAAATAACACAAGGAAGAATTGCTTTATTCTTGGCGACTTTAACATTGATTTAGCTAAAGAAAACAGCAAAAAAAAAAAAAAGATTTTTTAAACTGTCTTCATTCATCATCCTTTTTTCCTACAATAAACTCATATACCAGAGAAACAGAAATCACAAAGTCCATCATTGACAATATCATTATAAACACTCACAATGCTTGTTTTGATTCTGGTGTAATACTGTCAGACATCACAGATCACTTTCCTGTTGCGCTATTTGTGGATTTTGGAACTAAATTTGAAGTACAGTTAAATCAAAAATTATTCCCCAAAAGGAAAGTAAAAGTACTGACTGATAGATACCTAAGGAAATTATCAGAAACTTTGAGAAATAAAACATGGAATTCTGTCTATCAATGGAAAACTTCAGAGAAAGCCTACGATGCTTTCATAAAGGAAATAACTGACAGTATAAACACAATAATACCAGAAAGGACCATCAAAAGTGTATCGAGCAAACAAAACATATGGCTCACAAAGGGTATATTAAAATCAATTAAAAAGAAAAATCAGTTATATAAACGTTATATTAAAAGTCCAACTGATGTAAATAAAGCGAAATATATTAAATATAAAAATAAGCTAATAAAAGTTATACGAGTCAGTAAGCAAAATTACTATACCGAGCTTATAAAGGCTTTTAGTGGTGATCAAAAGCAGTGCTGGAAAGTGCTAAATGATGTGCTCAGTCGGGGCCCAAAAAACATTGTCCTTCCTGACAACATAGTGATGCAAAATGATCAATATTCTTCTGATGATTACAATCTTGCCAACAGTTTCAATGATTATTTCAACTCAGTTGGGGAAACGCTCTTTAGAAATATAAAATCAAAAGGGGGTGCTACTTACAAACAATATCTAAAAGGGAACTATTTAAACTCATTTTTTTAACACCTACAGATAAACAAGAAGTTATTAAAATCATAACAAATATAAAAAGTACTCATACTGCTGGGGCAGATGATATTTGCAGTAAAATACTCAAGTCTATTGTGCATGAAATTGTGGACCCACTTGTCTATTGTATAAACCTCTCTTTATCCCAGGGTTTTGTACCAAAAATGATTAAGATCGCTAAAATTGTACCCATTTTTAAATCTGGGGATAAAAATGGGTTACAAAATTACCGCCCTATATCTATCTTGCCTACCTTCTCTGAGGTATTTGAAAAAGTTGTATACAACAGACTGAGTAACTATCTATAGACAAATCAAACATATTTATCCCGTCACAATATGGTTTCCGGAAAAACAGGACCATATGTATGGCAATCCTTGATCTAACTGAAAAAATTTATGATGCCATTGATAAAGGTGAATGTGGAATTGGTGTTTTCCTAGATTTATCAAAAGCGTTCGATACTATTGATCTGAAGATCTTGATTGGTTAATTGCACCATTATGGCGTCAGAGGAAATGCACTTGACTGGTTCAGGAGCTACCTGCTAGAAAGAGAGCAATTTGTACAAATAACTAATAGAAATTCAGAATGTAGAAAGGTTAGATGTGGAGTTCCCCAGGGCTCCATTTTAGGGCCGCTTCTTTTTATTTTATACATGAATGATTTTGAAAACGCAACACATATTCTTCACAAGGTTGTTTTTGCTGATGATACTAACTTATTTCTGTCACACAAAAATCCAAACAGTCTACAAAATCTTCTAAATCATGAATTAGCCAATGTTGATAACTGGTTTAAATGTAATAAACTATCGTTGAATACAAATAAAAGTAAATTCATCATATTTCGTTCAAACAGAAGCCGGATAAATATAGCAAATATACAAATATTTATAAATGATGATCCTATTGAGAGAGTAGAAAATATAAAATTTTTAGGCACATATTTGGATGAATTTTTGCTCTTTAAAACACAAAGAGAGTACTTGAGTGGCAAACTTTCCAAATATGTGGGTTTATTTCTTAAATTAAGAAACTTTCTTCCCCTTGAAGCCCTCTTAACCCTATACCGAACTCTGTTTGAACCACACCTAACTTACTGTAATCCCATATGGTGTAATACGTATCCCAGTTACTTAGACAAACTTCAGATTTTACAGAAGAAAGTTATACGTATTATTACATGGGCAGATTATGGAGCTCCTTCAGATCCTCTTTTCTATAGGCTAAAGCTTCTGAAACTTAAGGAGTATAATCATTTCCAAAATGCTTGTATGATGTATAATGTAGTCCATAAGCTAAATTCTAGACTCTGTCAACTTATTCCAGTGACCTCTCCTTCCCATGAGCACTACACGAGAAGGAAACAATATTTAAGAGGGAAAAAACGGAAATTAGAATGCACCAGCCTCAGTGTAGCATGTAGAGGTCCAGAGATTTGGAACAAGATTGACAGTTCTATTAAAAAACTACATTCTCTAAATACATTTAAAAAGCTCTTTAAACAGCAATAGGTTGCTTGCACCATACGTCACGTTCATAAGACTCTAGCGCACGAAATGCAGGCGGAGGGCCAGAAGGAAAGTCGCCTGTAATATCTGTGTGGAAAACGCCTCTGTGTCTGCAGTTTATAGCAGCTCCAATCACGCCATCAGAGAAAAGGATACTTTTTTTTTGGAGTACCTAAAACTGTTGTTAACAAAGTTGAAAAATGTGGAAAACTGACAAAACAATGCTGCAAAAGGTGGATTTTAAACCTCCGCCTTCGGTTGGGAGGAGCAGAGTCTAACAATGCCAAAGTTTACAGCGACCACTTTCTAACACAGGTAAGATAATTTATTATTATTTTATTATTATTGTTAAGGATATTTCCCCACTCTCTCTGGCAGCAAACCAGTTTTTAGTGGGGTTTCTGTGGATCTCTGTGAATAATAGACCTAGTTTGGAGAAATGCGGTTTGATTTATGCACAGCCTCAAATTCGATTAGGAATTTGGGAAAACAGAAGTAAAATAAATTAATATACAAGATCCAAGCACATAAAAACACTCAGCGTTAGCAATATTATGATCTAGGTTATTTATTTAAAATAGCATAACTCACTATTACCCGCAGAAACATGCGACAGCCATTCAAAGCTTATTTGGATCCTGGTTGACCCGACATGAAACAGAATAACTGTCGGCTTCTCGGCTGCTGAAGGCTTCATTCATCGGACAGACAGTAAAGTCACGAGCCTTGCTTTCTTTTTTTCTTTTCTTTTTTTTTTTTTTGGCGACCTCGGATGGATCTCTGCCCCGCTTGCAGCCTCATTCTGGGCTTTGCAGCACATGATGAAGCAAATTATGCTATATATGTATAAGTACAGTCCATTTTACGGTTAAAAAACAAACAAACAGCTGATGGTCCTCGTGTGTGATGGTGGCAGAGCCTCACACATCCTCCACTGCTCACAAACAGGTTTACACTGCAACAGTGTGGAAAATCCCTCTTAGGGAGAGAAAGCGATATTGGAAAAGCAGCTCAGCCTCATGGGGGAGACCGACGCGTCCAAACCACGTTAACTTATTTATTTTGGACACCTGTCCCCCCTACAGTTGTAATTTTTAAGATCGGATGCCCAGAAGTAAAGTTATGAGCGTTGCTTTGTCAGCAGTGAGATGGTTTGTGATGTAAATCGCCGCACAGCGGTAAATCTACAAGATTATGAGACCAGTATGAGACCAGTCTGGTTTATTTAGACTTCATGGTTCATATCTTATGTATAAATATATTTTTTGCCAATATGGTGTCTGGACCAGCCCATTCAAAGCCCCAGCATACCCGCTGTCATTCATTTCGCTGTGTTTTGAACTGGAGGAAAACACTTGTTGCCCTCCGTCTGCATTTCGCGCGGCGTCCGGGTCACGTGACTGAAAGCCACCTATTACTGCTACACTATGTTTAAATGGCCCCCCGATGTGACTAGTGATTGGGAGAAGTATTTTGAATATTTTGTTGTTGTTGAGTAATTATGTTTCAGCCCTGAAAATTAAATTTATGCACTGAATAATCTGATATGTACAGAAACCATTTCACACAGTGTGGAAGGTATAATATTGAGCACGTGTTTGTCTTGGAGGGAGATTTTTAGGGGAGGTATGTGGGGGGATTTTTGTTGTTCATTAGTTTGTATATTGTTGTTGTTTGAGTTATTTGTACATTTTGATTTATTTTATACTTGGGTCACCAATTATAAGCTGTATAGCTTCTGGTGAGTCCCATTTTGCAGATCTGGCTCTTTGATGGAGACTGAGAACCTTATGCTGTATTTTATGATGATTTGCAAATAAATGAAATGAATTGAAATTAAATGAAATGATCCAAAACACACAAGCAAGTCCACCTCTGAATGGCTTAAGAAAAACAAAATGAAGACTTTGGAGTGGCCTCGTCAAAGTCCTGACCTGAATCCAATAGAGATGCTGTGGCATGACCTTAAAAAGGCGGTTCATGCTGGAAAACCTTCCAATGTGGCTGAATTACAACAATTCTGCAAAGATGAGTGGAACAAAATTCCTCCACAGCGCTGTAGAAGACTCACTGCCAGTTATCACAAACACCTGGTTGCAGTTGTTGCTGCTAAGGGTGGCCCAACCAGTTAGAAGGTTTAGGGGGCAATCACTTTTTCACACAGGGCCATTTAAGTTTGGATTTTTTCCCCTCTTAAAAATAAAAATCTTCATTCATTTATTTTACTTGTGTTATCTTTGTCTCACATTTAAATTTGTTCGATGATCTGAAGCATTTAAGTGTGACTAACATGCAAAAAAGTACGAAATTAGGAAGGGGGCAAAAACGTTTTCACACAGCTGTATGGCCTTTTACCTGTTTTAACTCCAGAACAAACGTGCAAATAACCTTATAATTGTGTGGAATATATTGGTGTGTCAATTTTTACAATAATATTTTTTGTAGCTCTGGTTGATCTTTGTGTGTTTGTACAAAGAGGGAAAGATGACAGCAAGAATGAGAACAACACAGAGGTGGACCAAGAACCAGTTTTAAAAAAAGAAGAAGATGGGATTGTAATTTAAGACATATTTACTTTGCCTTAAGTAGCATTTTTAAAACCAGTTTTTCTTTATATTTTTGTTTGAATTTATGAATATATCCCTGACTGAGTCCTGGTTTAAAACTGGTTTAAAACTGGCTTTGTAAATTCTGTCCTGAATGAGTCAGTCCTGAGCTACAACTGGTTTTAATTTTGTTCTGTAGTTGTTTATAGATGGGTTTCTGAGCAACGTCACAGATAGGATGCGCGCGCAACCAGGGGGCAAGAAAACACAGGAAAAGCATTATTGAACTATGAGAAGACGTGTGTTTTACGTACAAGACTCGACTATTAATGCAGATGAGGTCAAGATATGACGTGAAAGTGTCGGGGAAATATCATGTTTGAGTCCTGGTATTTGTTCGGTTGCAAAAATCAAAACGTTAATGCATGTAAACAGTTGAAAATGGTGATGATAGGACAGTAGGCGTGACTGTCTTCAGAAAACCCTCTCGGATAGCTTGTGTAGGTTCAGACTACATGATTTATTTAGTCTTTCACCATGGTCACCATGTCGGATTAAACCACGGCGGTGGCAAAAAATATTTAATACGAAGATTTAATACGAAGTACGGGAGTCGTAAATCAGATGTTGTTTGAGTTTATGCCGTTAGCTTGTTAGCAGTTAGTCTGTCTACTGTCCACCAGGATTTCATACACAACAAAAGCACAACATTACACAAGCAGAGAGACTCACCGACAGCAACGCAGGTGAGTCCCTAACAGCTGGAATCAGCTCCTTTCCAAACGTAGTGATGATGTCGTCTTTGCCTGGTTTAATCCCAAACTAGTGAAAGTTGCTCCTGTATGGAGGAGGTGAGGACGACACGGAGCTGAACTGAACCTGCTGCAGGCTGCAGATTGTTGGGGCCTATTTTGGTTTTAACAAAGAGTCTAAACGAAAGTTTAAGCTGCTCTCTAACTCAAGTTTTTCAGGCAAATTTCAAATGAGGTCCAACACGAATAATATCCATGTTTTAACAGGAAAAATGCTGTTTCCGGGTGATGACTCCCTTGCCAAGTTAGTGTAATGGTAACAGAAATATAACACAGCAACAATGCTTTGGTATTTTTTTTATTTGTCATCAAAATACAGATTTATAAAATATAATTAAGAACACATCTCTGTTTGTTTCATCAGGTTACTTTACATTTTTAATAATGACATGAGTGCGTGTTTGGCCGTAGACGAAACATAGCAGTACAAAACACAGGCTTTTTGCCCACTGGTTGCGCGCGCAACTGCAAATGTTTGTAAACCGGAAACCCATCTATTGACAGTGTCATATTTTTTATTTTCTCCTGATTCTGCAGATATGACAAACTTGTCCTGCATAAGACATCCAGACTCAGACCTAGGCTACTTCCAACATTCTCTCAGACAAATATTTTTTTTGCTAACAATATTGAGCTGTAAAAATGATAATCAGAATTACATGTGCAAAAAATGGTGGCATACAGGACTCAATTCTGTACTTTGAGTAACATGTGTGACACCAAGACTTAGTTTTAACTTTAATGGTTATCAATTAATACATTAAAATGAAAACATAATGAAGTATTATGATTATCAAAGAACATGGGCAGGACAGGTTAAACTTTAGATAAAGATAAATATTCTATCATTTTTGTGACCACACCAGTCGATTAAATTATTACTTTTTTGGTGTACTGGATCACCCTTGTAATGATGAATTATTTTGTGGGCTAAGCCCCTGAAGATGACAATGTCTAGCTCCGCCCCTGGCAACCATCTTCATCATCCAGCACTGAGGAGGATGGAAAGTCCAGTAAAGAGGACACATTTAGTATGAGAACACGTGATAATAGTTTTCCACTAACCTATAATGGACATAAGCCATATTCTAGTAATCTATAATCATTCCACTGAAATAAACAAATTCAGCTCGTGACAACAGTTATTCCAGCTCAACAAACAAGCTAGGAGGCCATGCGGTGAAATAGCTACGACTTAGCAAAATACATAATAAAACTCGTCACGAGTGCAAAGATGAGCAGACACAGATTCATCCAGCCTGGTGAACCTGATCCTGGATCAGAGCGGACCCTGTCATCTATCGTTCTCAGAGTCGGCTCTTCTGAGCTAGGCTATAGCATATGAGTGTCAACGTTAATAAAATTTAGTCAACAATATTATATGATTGTTTATTTGTGTAATTGCACATTTTGTAACACTATTTATTTTCTTTTTTAAAATTTATAAATAAGTACTCAAATTCTTTTTTTTTGCTTGCGCATTGCGCTCGCATGGTGTTCCATATAGATCACTGATTACCATGGCAACGAGAGTGGCGAGCTTCTCTCCGTTGGAGCAGGAAATCTCCGTCGAAGTGCATTAATAAGTAGAAAGAAAAAAAAGAAAGAAAGAAAATACGTGTCAATTTTTTAAAGGCGTATAAAGAATAAAGTTATTACTCGTGTAATATGAATAATAATGACAACAATTTGGCGAGTGACGCGGATTTCAGCCTACTTTTATCATAACCCACCTAAAACCACCATCCTCTTTATATCTGAAGATTCTGAGCGTTTACATTAATGATGGCTGCAATGAAACGACTGGCAGATCACGTCACTTGGTCGTTGTGGAAGGGCGGAGTTAACACCAACTATCCTATCATGGACGTCATGGCTGAAAAAGTTTGGGGACCACTGTTGTAGAAATATAGCCACAATATATATATATATATATATATATATATATATATTTCCATTTCTTTCCATTTCATAGAGCTCTGTGTGACTTCAGTTCTGAACAGATGTCATGGTTTAATTCAAAGGAATGTCATCTTACTTTTTGATGTGTATTTACATGTGTGTTTTATATGCAGTCTATGGGAGTGTGAAATTTATTTAATGATTGCAGAATCATCTAAAACAATTGTAATTAATTATTCCAAATGTGTAATAATGATAGTGGGTCAAGCAAGAGATAACGTAGATGGGAAAAGTTGTAGAACAGCCTCTCCTTCCACATTAGTCCTCTCCCAGCTGACATTTTAAAATTTCATTTAAAGACTCATTTTTATGCTTTTAAACCTGAGTTTTGGCATTTCGTGTCGAGTTTCTGATTTATTCAGTTCTGTTTTTATTGTTTGTTTTATTTCAACTTTTACTTCTTCTGTATCATAATTCTCTTGGCTGTACAGCACTTTGGTCAACTTTATTCCTTTTATATGTACCAGTGAAATATTTCCGCTGTGACTGCTGACCGTAAGGGATAAAATGAAATAAATCTTGGATCTTAGCCTGGTCTGGAGCAAGGTTATTTACAGTAACTACAGGGAGTGCAGAATTATTAGGCAAGTTGTATTTTTGAGGATTAATTTTATTATTGAACAATAACAGTGTTTTTAATGAACCCAAAAGACTCATTAATATCAAAGCTAAAGATTTTTGGAAGTTGGAGTGGGGCTTTTTAGTTTTAGCTATTTTAGGAGGATATCTGTGTGTGCAGGTGACTTATTACTACTGCATAATTATAAGGCAACTTAACAAAAAACAAATATATACCCATTTCAATGATTTATTTTCTACCAGGGAAACCAATATAACAGCTCAACATTAACAAATATACATTTCTGACATTCAAAGAAAAAAACAAATCAGTGACCAATATAGCCACCTTTCTTTGCAAGGACACTCAAAAGCTGCCATCCATGGATCCTGTCAGTGTTTTGATCTGTTCACCATCAACATTGCGTGCAGCAGCAACCACAGCCTCCCAGACGCTGTTCAGAGAGGTGGACTGTTTTCCCTCCTTGTAAATCTCACATTTGATGAGGGACCACAGGTTCTCTATGGGGTTCAGATCAGGTGAACAAGGAGGCCATGTCATTAGTTTTTCTTCTTTTAGACCCTTTCTTGCAGCCATGCTGTGGAGTATTTGGATGCGTGTGATGGAGCATTGTCCTGCATGAAAATCATGTTTTTCTTGAAGGATGCAGACTTCTTCCTGTACCACTGCTTGAAGAAGGTGTCTTCCAGAAACTGGCAGTAGGACCAGGAGTTGAGCTTGACTCCATCCTCAACCCAAAAGGCCCCACAAGCTCATCTTTGATGATACCAGCCCATACCAGTACCCCACCTCCACCTTGCTGGCATCTGAGTCGGACTGGAGCTCTCTTCCCTTTACTGATCCAGCCACAGGCCCATCCATCTGGCCCATCAAGACTCACTCTCATTTCATCAGTCCATAAAACCTTAGAAAAATCAGTCTGAGATATTTCTTGGCCCAGTCTTGACGTTTCAGCTTCTGTGTTTTGTTCAGTGGTGGTGGTTTTTCAGCCTTTCTTACCTTGGCCATGTCTCTGAGTATTGCACACCTTGTGTTTTTGGGCACTCCAGTGATGTTGCAGCTCTGAAATATGGAAAAACTGCTGGCAAGTGGCATCTTGGCAGCTGCACGCTTGACTTTTCTCAGTTCATGGGCAGTTATTTTGCACCTTGGTTTTTCTGCACGTTTCTTGCGACCCTGTTGACTATTTTGAATGAAACGCTTGATTGTTGGATGATCATGCTTCAGAAGATTGGTAATTTTAAGAGTGCTGCATCCCTCTGCAAGATATCTAACTATTTTTGACTTTTCGGAGCCTGTCAAGTCCCTCTATGACCCATTTTGCCAAAGGAAAGGAAGTTGCCTAATAATTCTGTTTGCCTAATGCACCTGATGTGTTGATGTCATTAGACCACACCCCTTCTCATTACAGAGATGCACATCACCTGATATGCTTAATTGGTAGTAGGCTTTGGGCCTATACAGCTTGGAGTAAGACAACATGCATAAAGAGGATGATGTGGTCAAAATACTCATTTGTCTAATAATTCTGCGCTCCCTGTAAAACTAACAAAAAAACCAAAAACTTAAATTGAAAAAACATTTGCGTTAACTGAAATAAAAACAAAAAGAACTAACTGAAACTGTATTGTGTCTTACAATACTAACTTAATAAATAATAATAATAAATAAACTTTTAAGAAACCTGATAAATAATGAATCAAAACTATATTGAAACTAAGCATTTTCCCCAAAAAATAAAAACTAGTAAATCTGCTCAAAAAACTAACTAAAAGTAACTGAACTGAAAAACAAAAAGTCAAAAGTAAATAAAAACTGATACTAATTGAAAATCCGAAATTATTATAAACTTGGTCTGGAGCAGGCCACAGAATAAATCTCCATGGTTAATGATGTAATAACATACCCCACAATTCACTATCCCACTTTTGTGCAACTGGATCACGGATAAATTGATCCAGGATTACCAACACATCCTGATCTTGGTTTTGTCCCTGATGTCATACAATGCAAACATGACTTATTCTATTTGTGTTTTTTTTCTCCTGGCATCACATTTAAAATACTATCTGGATACAGTTTGGTTAACAACAAACAAACAAACAAACAAATAAATAAATAAATAGTGAACTCAATCCAACTTCTTTTTTTCTCTGGCTGTAATTGCAGGAGTCTAACGTGTGAATCAGCGCCTCCCTGTGGCCGTTGGTTAAACTACACTGCATGAATACGAAGGCACTGCAACACATATCAGAGGTAAATTCTGCCACCTGCTGGACTTTAAACGACCCTGCAACTGCCCTCAGTCCATAAATATTCTTTCATCAAATAAAAGACAGAGTAAGTGATTTTTCTCCACACACAAGTTTACTGAGCCACTTTATTTTAATTAAAAAAGGAACATAAGATAAACACAACGCTTTCTCACAGATGTTTCTGACTAATCATTTCCCCCATCCTCCCGTGTTTGCAGTAATCCAAGAACAAATCACAAAGGCCAGAGCTGGTTAAGTGCTTGGCCTGGCATAGCTGATAACAATTGTGTTTGCTCTGTTTGCGTGGTGTTAGGAAGTAAACACGCAGGGCTGCCAGCTGCTGTGAGAATAACAGCTCCAAGCATTCCCAGTCTCAAGTTATTTTCTTATTTTATCTGAAAACTCTGCTGAATAACTCTCCGTGAGAGGAACTGCTAGCCTGCCACTAACCTTTAGAACAGACCCAGACTAGTCTTAGTGGCCCGGACGGGCCTTCCCACCCTCTTTCTTGATATAATTATAGCACACTTCTCTAAATTTGACCCCACTGTGTTTTTAGATAAGTAGCTGGATTGAAGTTTTTTATAGTTAAAATGTGCGGATATTAACATTTCAAGGGAAAAGGGAAGTGTGGAGTTTTTATAGTTTAGCTGTTGACAGAAGGAGCTAAAAATATGCATCTATAATGTCAACTGTAAAACTGTTCCCACAAAGTAGTCAGGGAGCTTTTATCAATCACTCTGCTTTAACATCACACTTTTATTATGATTTTATTTTATTCATCAATTCATTTTTTTCTTGTTTAACCCACAAAGACCTGAGGTGAGTCTTAAATATTGATTTGATATTGGCATATGAAAATATTGCAATAATTCAGTGTATCAATATTTTTTTCCACCCCTATTTTTCAAAGTGTGGGAACAAAACTGCCACATGAGTTTTAAAATAGTGGCATATCGGATATCGGCCAAAATTCCGATATCATGCATCGCTACCATAAATAGTTTTGTTTTTTCAGACACTGACAATAAGAGGAGGACCCAACAGAGACTCTCTTGTCATCAACTTGTCGATTGGTTAACGAGAGCCCTTCAATCATGGAACAAAACACAGAACAGAAATATATGATCAGTTGTTTTCGGACAAAAGTTCATTCTTAATTAAACATCCAGGCACTGTTAGCTAATATTAGCTTAGCTGGCTAACTCACAGTAGAATGGTTACCTAGCAACAGCAGCAGTTAGTAAGAACTTATACAAGGCCACACAGTTTGTAACTGATTTTAACTGCTGGATTTTGAGATAACGGTGAAGCTAAAACTGGATGAAGAAGCAAGGAGAGTCCGGACAATTGAAGACACAAGACAAAAGTGTCCCTCTTAACAGAAGACGAGGAACGCTACAGACTCCTGGAGGCTGTTTTCAACCCCAGAGTTCATTTGTACAGATTAGGTTTGTGTCTTTTCACTTTTAATGTCACATCTGTTAGTTTCTGCTATATATTTTTAAGCAAATTTTTCAGTTTAATGTGAATTAAATAAAATGAAAAACCTTCGTTGCAAAATATATCGGGAAGAAGCGTAATTATTTTGAAGTATTTGTAAAAATAAACTAAATCAAATTAAAGTTTGAGAATTAGACTCAGACAGAGACAAAGAAGAAAAATCATTATGAAAAGTGAGTATTTTGACCACATCATCCTCTTCATGCATGTTGTCTTACTCCAAGCTGTACAGGCCCAAAGCCTACTACCAATGAAGCATATCAGGTGATGTGCATCTCTAATGAGAAGGGGTGTGGTCTAACGACATCAACGCCCTATATCAGGTTTATTAGGCAAACAGAATTATTGGGGGAGTGCGTAGCCTAGTGGTAATGGTGTGGGCCTTGGCCCAGGCTCGAGTCCCCGTCATGCCACCCAGGTGAACCACTGAGGACCCCTGAATAAGGTCCTCAACCCCCCACCAACCGCCCCCCGGGCGCCCCAAGCAGCAGCCCACTGCTCTCTGGCACCACCGTACAGAGATGGGTAAAATGCAGAGCCCTAATTTCCCCTCTGGGATCTGAGCAGTATCTCAAAAAAAAAAAAAAGAAGAATATATGGCCTGCCCACTTTTAGAAGATCCTGTTGATGCTGGTGCAGATCGTGAGAGGAGTTCTTAGAGGAGAGAGAATATTCAGAGATGGTGCAACCCTTTTGATCTGCCAGATGACATTTTATATGAAAGATGTAGGTTTTCCTCTGCTGAACTCCGTTACATCTGTCAGCTGTTGGAGCCGGACCATTTGTTTGTGATGTCTGTGGTAAAAGATTTACACAGAATAGTGATCTTAAACGACACACGGGAGTGTTTTGGGTGAATATTGAAATATCTGATTCATCTTAAAGCGTGTATAAAACTTCACTCAGAACACAGTTTATAGTTGCTGACAAGTCGAAGAGGACAAGTGTGAAAAATTAGATGGATATTAAACAGGGGGAAAAAAGAAAAGAGAAAAAATTAGTCAAGAAGTGCGTTTATTACTATTCACATTATCTTTCAGGTTTTTTTTTTTTTTAAATGACTATTTCTTACTTTTATTTCTGCCAAAGAAGCGTTAAGAATTTGACTTCATGTTCCATTCTTGAAGATGTCATAAAGATATGAAAACCTTGTTTGTTTTGTCCATGAATGATTTTAAATGAAAAGGTTTTTGTATTGTCTGTGATTTAAAGCAGCAAATGTTAGAACACATATCTGCAAGTATTTATACCATTCTAGAAAGTACTCCAATGTAATTCTGCTGTTGTTTTAAACTTGTTCATCTCAGTATATCAAAGTTATTGTTCTCATATACTTTGATGATGCACTAGTAATTAATTACTGCGTTGCTTTCTTTTAAACACTGAAAATTGTTTAGTCAGTTAAGCCATGCTGTCTTTTAGAACATTAATGTTTAAATAAAGAAATTCCTTAAAATAAAAAATAAAAAAACTTATCTGTTTGGTGTTGTTTTAAACATCTAAACGGACCAAAACAAAATAATGATTCATGAAAAACAAGGAGAGCTGGAGCTCAGTGGTTCTTTCTCTGCTAGTTATGGTGCAACACTAAATACTTGTACCCTTCACAAATACTGTAAGATGGAAGCTGCTTCTTTTGACTGAGATGTTTAATGATTTTATGCAATAATTTAGTGTAAGTGTCCGATGGAGAATATATTTCCTTTGAATATGTTGCAATCAGGGTTACTATTTTCTCTTCAGTCATTCTAAACAAAGACGTGTCCAGGAAGAGGAAAGTCTTGGCCTCCCTGATCCTGGATAGGTGGGGATGGATGAATGTTTCCAAACTTTTGCAGCCCATCTACGTACAACGCAACATCCTTTGCTGAGTTTGCTTAATTTCTGTCCACAAATTCAACCTGATTGAATCTGACTGTCTGATGATTAAACGATCAGCCTGCTGTTTCTAAAGTAAAAAAAAAGAACAAAAACTACTACTTCTTCAAAAACTTCTTTTTTATAGACTTTAAAGTGCTGATGACACGATTTTGACATTTTTTGCCATGTTTTAAACACCGAAAACGTTCTTCGTGATGATCTGTGTAATGAGAACAAGCGCGCCCGTATAAATGAGTCATTAGGACAAACCGCAGCATTTCAGTACAACTGATCAGACTGTGGCGCTGTTCGCTAAAACAGGATGTGATGTTAGTCAGAGAACGCCTGCGGTTCATTTGAATATTCTCTTGTAGCTTGCTAGCATTTGACTAGCTTAATGTTAGCTGTGCTATGAACTACACTGACTGCTCTGTCAGTGTTGTAGTTTAGCTGCACATCTACACGTATGTTTGTAATCATTTTGCAAAAAAAGAAAACCTGTGACCTTTCGTTCATGTGTGAGTTCAGGGGTTTTGGCTTATGGGGGAAAATGTGTTCTTGAAGCTGTTGGTCCTTGTATTTGAGGTCAAACAGCTCAAATCCAGGATGGAGCCGTCTCTGAGGAAGCTCTTTGCTCTGCTGAGGTAGAAGGAGGTGTAAATGTCCATCAGGGAGGGAGAGGTGATGCTGCCTTGACGACTGTCTGATGCCTCTCTATCACTGTTCAGATCCTCTGTCCTGAAGCGTTGGCTGCATATCACAGAGGAACTACGGCTGATGAATCGCTTCTCAGCATTTAACACTTATTGCATCACTCTTCATTTCTGGAAAACATTCACAATGAAACGTACTGGAGATGAGGGAGAGTCCCCACAGAGGTGATTCTCAAAGGAGTTCAAGTTTATTTTCTTCTTTCAATGTGTGGATGGATGGATGAATGGATGATGAATGATGAATGATGGATGGATGGATGGATGGATGGATGGATGGATGGATGGATGGATGGATGGATGGATGGATGGATGGATGGATGGATGGATGGATGAATGGATGCATTGATGCATGGATGGCTAGATTGATGCATTGATGGAAGAATGGATGGATTTGAGGATGAATGGATAGATGGATGGATGGATGAATGGATGCATTGATGCATGGATGGATGGATGGATGGATGCATTGATAATGGATGGATGCATGTATGGATGGATGAATGGATGCATTGAAGGATGGATGGATAGATTAATGCATTGATGGATGGATGGATTCGTGAATGAATGGATAGATGGATGGATGGGTGGATGGGTGGATGCATTGATGCATGGATGGATGCATGGATGAAAGAACTGTACAGTTCTTCCAAATTACATAATACATGGATGGATGGATGCATTGATGCGTGGGTGGGTGGATGGATGGATGGATGCATTGATGCATGGATGGATGGATGGATGGATGGATGGATGGATGGGTGGATTGATGGATGATACATGGATGGATGGATGAATGATTAATGGATGGATGCATTGATGCATGGATGGGTGGATAGATTGATGGATGATACATGGATGGATGGATGGATGGATGAATGATTAATGGATGGATGCATTGATGCATGGATGGGTGGATAGATTGATGGATGATACATGGATGGATGGATGGATGGATGAATGATTAATGGATGGATGCATGGATGGATGAATGCATTGATGGATGGATTGATGAATGATACATGGATCGTTGGATGCATGGATGGATGGATGGATTCGTGGATGAATGGATAGATGGATGGATGGATGGATGGATGGATGGATGGATGGATGGATGGATGGATGATAGATGGATGGGTGGTTTATATTAGGGAGTTTTCATACCAAGTTTATTTTCTTCTTTCAATGCGTGGATGGATGGATGAATGGATGGATGGATGCATCGATGCATTGATGGATGGGTGGATGCATGGATGCATCGATGGATGGATGGATGGATAGATGATAGATGGATGGGTGGTTTATATTAGGGAGTTTTCATACCAGGTGTGCATGTCTACACTGCCATGATGAGGCAGGTAATTTAGCTACTTATGTGACTTAATCTGGCAATATGTTTCACCTTAATTTAAAGTTTTAAAGCAAATACATTTTATTCATATGCACATGCGGTGTTTGAGGTTTTCTATTTCTTTTTTTTTCTTTCTTTTTTTTATCATCGTTTTTCTTATAAATTTCACTAATTTGGACTATTTTGTGTCTGTCAGAGAAGGAGATCCTGAAACATTTCCATACATTCCTTAATACTATCCTGATCAGACTGTCACATTCAACATTGTGTTTCATTTCAATGGTTTTAGTTTTTTTCTATTATGTCCCATCTTGGTACAATTTTTGCAAACAGAATAAATTTCCTGTGATATTGTGATAATTTAGAGATCTCCCTCGTATTAAACTTGGAGCCAGTGAACAAACAGAGGAAACTGTCATTCATGAACCCTGAACATGCCTTCCATAAATACACTCGATAGTCTGACCTTTTAAAATAATGAATAGGCCCTGCACAATACATCTGCTGTTACACCCACAACTTATATTCTATTAATAGAAAAAGGTATCATTTGTCACTTTGACTTGACTGTTTTTGAGATGATTTTTTGGATAGTTTGACCATAAACTCTGAAGACTAAAAAATAAAAGCTGCTGATTGGAACAGCTCACTCAACCCAACTTTCAGGCCTTAGCAGATTTACCAATCCCTGACAAAACCTCTTCCACTCTGAATTACAATTCCAGCATTCCTGTGGATGAACTGTATAGCTCTTCCAAATTACAGTTAAAATTGATTAATGTGATAAATACATGCAATCAGTCTCAGGGTGAAATGGCAAATGTACGTGAAATGAAAGAAACTGTTGTCAAGCTGATGGTAAAAACTGGTTTCTTTTATTGCATTTTATTATACTTAAATGCACAAAGGATAACATAATTATGAAAGCAAAAATAATCCATGCTTCAATTATTATTATTTTTTACATCATGTAAATTTTAACTGATGGGCTGTACTTAAAACTGTCTTTAACTCACTGGCTGCCAAGACGTCTTTTTGCTGGTTTTAACAGGGGAGGCTGCTGGAAATTCTGGTGAAGCTTGATGAGGAAATTCAAACTTTAATAATGTAATTTAGTGCAATTATCACCTGATCTGGTAGATGTGCCAGTTGCAGTTGCATGTGAATATGTCGTGGTGAAGCAGGAAGTTGAGGATTCAGTGTTTGGAGAATATGGTGACCAAACGACTGAAATCAAAGCAATTCAGGCAGCTCATGTTAAAGCAACGGACAACTTCAGCTGACATGCCAGCAGCCTTTATCAATGAAAGTAGGCCAAGCAGTTAGCATCACAGAGTCATGTGGAGTCATCCTACTCCTAACCTTATGATAAACAATACTTCAAAAGTGAATGTTTGTTTGTCTGTCCGTCTGTCAGTTACTTAAATAACTCAAGATGTTGTCATGGGTGACGTTGCTTGTCTGTCTCCTGACACAAGATTGCAGGTTACAGGCATTGCATCACTGCATTTTTCATGACATTCCCGGCATTTAAAGTGGAAATTAATTCACGTGGCCAGATCCGACTTGCAGGCAGCGCGCGGGACCCACACGGGTCGGCCTGCGCATCACTAGTCTGCACTGTCCTAGTGGTCTTGTAGCTTTAAAGGTCCCGTATTATGCAGATGATTCAGAATCTGAAACAATTCTCTGATATCTGAATGAGATGTCAGAGCCCAACTTTGGTCAAATCAGCCGCAAGTGTGATGCAGCAGCTTGTCTCTGCCTGGCAGATTCCACAACCTCCAGCTTACTCAGCTCTGTCGTGCACGGTGCAACAACTATGTTGCTATTTTGTATAAAGACGGTATAGAAGATGTTTGTGGCAATTAAGAAAACAGAGACTGTTAATGGGTTTTTGAATAAAGCGCATGCGCAAGACCAGCCTGCTACATCACAGTTCCCTCCCCAGCTACATGTTTAAAGGTTGAACATGGAACATTTTTATTAAAAGCTATATTTGAAAAAATAATACCTCCATGAGTCAATTGAAGGGGTGCAGAATGAAAGTACAACCTTTCCTAAAAAAATTATATTAAGCCTGAAAATAAAAATACATTTTAACAGGTTTGACGGGTTTGCATTATGTTTACATCTACAAGCCGATATAGGCCGCCATTGCGGGTTCCCAAATACGGTCTCTGTGTGGCAGTCATAGACCGTGGTGGCAGTAATATGTTGGGCACAGTTAAGTCTGCCGCCACAATAGCTTTCTGCTGAGCTAAAAGTCATTCAAAGCCATTTGCTCAGCAGATAGTCGCTGCATGGGCCGGATTTTGGTGAGTTTTATGCCTCACGAGGCCATTGTCACTAAATGCTGACCCAAACAGAGCACTGCACTTACAGGAAGTGACGGACTGGCATTACCCACTAACATGAGCTAACTCTACGGAGCCGGTATAACCGCGGCCTCAAACAAATGACCAGATCATAACTGTCATCAAGGAGTGAACAGCTTGGTAGCATGCCACAATCAACATTAGTGATTATGTTTAAATCATTTAATAAACGTTACTTAAATCAGTACAATACAGCCTCCAATGCAGCAGGGGTCGCCACCGCTTTTTTCACCGCCGTTATTCAGCTTTGAAAGCAGTTTGAAAGTCCCGCCTCTTCCTCTACGTCAGCAACATGGCGTCAGTTTAGTGCGAGTAGTGTGCTTCATTCTGCACTGCATTTTTGGGCGTGATTAGGGCAACATCCTGGTACTTTCAGTGCACTGAATTTTTGGCTTAAATGACACCATGTGTGCACTACACACTCAAAAACAGTGTTTGAAGTGCTCAAGTGCACGGATTGGGACACGGCCATAGTTCGTTACATTTTACAGGATAAATTGGTGGAAATGTGGCCAGACTGGACCTGCTTATATGATGTTTCATCGGACTTCAAAAACATCCGTCCAAATATCATCTCTGTCTAAGTTTAATTCATTTTTCTTACATGACTTCTTTTTTTTCGAGTTTAATTGGCAAACTCAATGGTGCACTACTGCCACCAACTGGTCCTATACTATAGTACAGTACGTTACAAAAGATTTACTTAATTAAACAACAAAATAAAAAAAAATTAAATACAATAACACAATTCAGTCTCTAACAAAAAGATCCTCAAAACTTTTCATCTCTCAATCTTTAAGTCTTTTTGCAAAATATCAGTCAAGTCCTCTAACATGATGACAGAGGGCTGCTATCTTAAAATCATATGATCTGCGGACGTGTTTTGATCGGTCGCTAGATCTTCTGCCCTCAGCAGAGCTCAAGTTGAGCGCACATGGTGAGTTTTTGCCTCGCGAGGCAAATAATATCAAACGTGTTTGATTTCCACCTCAAGGCCTCTCGAGGCAGAAAACTCACCAAAAATCAGGTGCAGGTGGCGACGATCTGCTGAGCAAACGGCCTTGAATGACTTTTAGCTCAGCAGACAGCTCTCGTGTGCGGCAGGCATTAGGCTGGCACAGAGGGACACAGTGGAGTCGGCAAGTCCAGCAGCTGTTTCAGAGCCCCGGAGATATTCCTATCCGTCTCAGAAGAGGACTGACTTGCAAAGAGCAAAAACTGGAGTAAATTTAGGAGAAGACTACACTAGATGGACCCACATAAACTTTTCCACAGGATCAAACACAGAAATGGCGACTTTCCTCCTGAATTGGTAAGCTAACTTGTTTGCTAATGTGGCTAACATTAGCTGTCAGTTATAAACTCCAGGGCCCAGTTGTTCAAAACTGGGTTATTTTTTAACCAGCCGTTAAATACATTTAGCCGACCGTTAACTTTAACAGTCCGGTTATGTTGTTGTTCAAAACTCAGTTAATTTTAACCGTGTGTTATCTTAACGTTAAAGTTAACACACCTAAGGACCGCCGCTAAAGTTTTAACGGTGTGGTTTTCTCTCATTATGCCGTTTGTTGCTGACGCTGCGTTCATGATGCCAGTTCAGAGAAGGAAGGACGGCGGTTATTGCGGCTTTGATTTTGACATCGGGGATTATTCTAATGAGGAGCTGGGAACCACTTCGGTAAAGAATGCATTCAGGTCTATGTGATCCTTTGCGAGTCGATTTGGAGCGTGCAACGAACTGTGGACACGACGGACTCACTATTTAGAAAGATTAATATCTTCTGGTCTGAATGACATTTTCTTCATCAGCAGAGAAATTTCTGCTTGTCTTTTTCCTTGAAGTGAAAGGGATCGTTTGCTTATCAATATTCTGTGTCCCGTGTGTTCTGTTACTGAGGGTTTGCTGTGCTGTGAGAACGGGGAATGATGGAGAGACTGGGGGATGAGGAAGAGTGTGTTGTGGCTAACAGCAGCTCTGTTCACGGTGGGAAAATAAAGTGAGAGTCGGCCCCCGTGTCTTCCTCACAGCAATAAGGAGACACAGACTTACAACATTACTTTTTGCAATACCAGGAGTAAACAAAATGGGGAATTGTGGGATACATTGGTGCTAACCCTATGGTTAACTTTGACGGTGCTGTTAGCTGACGGCATAAATAACCATGCTTTGAACAACGCATATTTAACAGTCGGTTAGCTAACGGCAGGTTAAGGATTTAACGGACCGTTAGGGGTTAACCAGTGGTTAAAATAACCGAGAATTGAACAACCGGGCCCTGTACGTTACTTGTTGGACATGGTGCAGGCTGCTGGTCACTTGCCGTATCGGCAGCAAGCTTGGCAACCAAACGGCTGGAGTTGTTTTTCTGCCATTGCAACTACAAACTAGACACACCTGATGTCGCTGTTCTGTCCGTATTCCATATTTAACCTTTAAAGGATGAGTCTTTTTTTTTTTTTTTTACCTGTAAGTAATTCACCATCCGGCGTGCATCCATATAATGGGAGAAACAGGGCAGCCTCTCTATACGGCATTATCTGCAGAAAAACTCCTTCATTTCACCAAAACTTTAAGTAGAATGAACAAATGATTGAGTATTCTTCTGTGAATTCAGAGATTCGCAGATTTCTGTATGTCGTTGCCTGGCTAGCTAGCTGCTCTTCTCAGTTTTGCTGTGGCAACCCGAGTTAGGGGGCACACACAGCCAGTATAGTATGGAAAAAGCCCCCAATAATTACCTGCAGCTAAATCTGGACTCTGTGAGTCCAGATTTAGCTGCAGTTAATGCTGCAGGTAATGCCTTATATAGAGGCTGCCTCATCTTTCCCCGTGGTATGGATATTAAATATCGTCCGAAGTATTCAAAGCGATACATAAATTTTACCGGTGAGTAAATGCACGTATGAACTCCCAGAAATAAGGTCCTGGTTGAAAAAAAAAGAGCGTCATCCTTTAAGACAACGTGCACAAGCCAAGTCCTGACACCGGCGTGTAGCAGACAGCAGTTACAGATTCTCCCATCATGTCACAAACACAAGTAAGTGCCTGAACATCGCTAACTGCTAGCAGAGTGATTGTTAGCTACCTACTGGAAACATCAAACGAGAGTGCGCCACTTCCAGCACGTAGTGGCGCACTCTCACCTGTTACTCGTTGACTATTGCCTATCAATCACTCTTACTATGGTAGTACAGTAAAAGTGATTGGTGGATTATAGACAAATAAAACATGTGAGGAGAGCAGAAATGATTGGCGATTGTTTTTTTTAAGTTACATTACTTTCACAGCTGATGTAAAATAATATTCAGATATTTAAAGCTTTCAATTAATCATACCTTATGGGGCAGTGAACCCAAATTCATTGAATACTGCAAAAATTATTCAAAATAATACATTATAAATTAAATTATATAATAATTTAATATAAAGACCCACCAGCAGTGTACCCACCATGTTTAACCCTGATAGCTGTTTTATATCTGTCATTTTTAAGCAGATTTTTAAGTAGGTGCTTTGCAATCTGTAACTATTGTTTTGTATCATGTTTTTTGTCTTTATATTGTGTGATATGTTGGGTATAGTATTGTCATCTTATGTTATTATTTATTAACTAATTGTTTTGTATCATGTTATCTTGTTTTTAAATTGCTTGAAATGTTGGGATAGTACTGTTGTTTTATGTAGTTATTTTAGTTCCATCTACCTGCCAAGGGACTGAGGATGGAAATTAGCCACTGGCTATAATCTTGCATATTTGCACGGAAGTGTATATTAATATGCCTGGTCCCTATTTTTAAATAAATAAATAACGCAAATATCATATTAAATTATAAACATCTCTTATTCCACCTTTAATTACCTGCAGTCCACATTCTCCCCATGGTTCTGTCAACATATGGCCTCTCCGTTGCACTGCGCCCACATCACAAAGCCAGTCCAACTTTCTGCTCCGGCAGCTCAGATTTCACCAAACAGTAACGTGAACGTGGAGTACAGGTTTGCAAAGTAAACACGTTGCAATTGAAACGTAAAATACATGAAAAAAACAAAAAAACACAATTTGACAATCAGTTTTTTGTACCAAGTGTGTTTTACATGGGTCATGTTAAATACAGATGAAAACATTGATTATGAACAAAAAGAAACGATGAAATACATGAAATTCTTCAGCGAATATTTAATACTTAAAAATCTTTTAATTAAATTCCTCCTGCTGTCAAAGCTAATAAGTGTCTGTTAATGTCATAAAGTTGTTAGTTAGAGTCTTGGCCGAAGTGGTTGACCTGACGGGGGCTCAAGTACAACATAAACCTATAACAGTGGAAAACGTGCATCAGCAATAAACAGACATGTGGGCTATATTTGGGTGCAGGGGTGAAACCAAAGTCCTGATAAAAGAGCTGCCTACAGTTTCCTTGTGTCATCCTGCAGGAAACAGACAGGAAAACAATAAACTGGTCACTCTGGACACAAACGGCTGATTACACACCGTGAAGTCATGGTTTCACTCAAACAATAGATAACCAAACACCAAGCAACATTCAGAAGCAGATTACGGATGACTCAGGATTATAATCCCATTTGAAAGATAAAGACCTGTTTATACGAGACACACCGATGACTTTCTGTCGCTACGGCAACCATAATACAGGATCCTTACCAGTCATTCTTCTCAAATTAAAGCAATAGTTTGTTGCTCCGCTTGTCTTTATAGTTGGAGATTAGACTTGGAAATTAACATTACAGCTGAGTTGTCTGTATTCTAAATGGACATCAGGAAACAGGGACTCCCTCACTGTTGTGCTTTTTGACCATGCTAGCCATCTTTAGCAATGAATTACTCTTTGCATTAAAGGAGCCCTATCATGAAAAATGGACTTTTAAGAGCTTTTCAGCATGTCAGTGTGTTATTTCCTCATCAAGAAATGATTTAAATCGAAATTTTCTTCATTCATGCATATTTGAGTAATCTACTTGAATATTTAAACCAAGCGCTACCTCCCTGCAAACGGCTGACTACCCACCCCGTTACGTATGAACGTGGCACCAATCACGAAAGTCCAAATGCGCACGCTCAGTATCGTAGCAAGACGCCCTCTGTTGAACAGAAACTCAGAGAATCCTATCCACACTCTCTGAGGAAGAAACTAACACCTGCAGGAAGATTTCTTCAGAGACAAGCAGCCATCAGCAACAGACGTTTGCTCCAGAGTTCAGGAGAATTTTCTTCCTTTTTTTTTTCTTTTTTAAGCTCTAGAGGACAGCAAGTTGGGGAAAATGCAGTTACGTTCAGCGGGTTTTGTTCAGCGTGGGAGTTTATTTGTTGTACTGGATGAATCGACTTGCCAGAAGTGGTTGGATTTTAACTTCAGGAGCAGAAAAAAAACCTCAACTTTGTGTGTGAACTTCACTCCTGACAACTTCATGAATCTCGGCAGTAAAGTGTTTTTTTTCTCGGGATTACTTCTGAAACCTGACGCAGTTCCTGCTATAACAACGCGCATGGACAACAACAACACTGTGAGCAACACATCTCTCAGCTCAATGCAACTGTTAGCCTATGATTTGTTCGCTAATTTACTTACTTGTCAGGGGTCTCTGTGGACTTCTGTGGTACTGCGATACTTCAAACTCCATATCAGACTCTGGGTCGAGCGCATACAGCTCCATAACAGGCTGGTCTGTTTTATCCCGTCGATCGGAGGAATTATCCATCAATGTTTACTACTAACATCCACATGAGAGCTGCCGGTGCCGGTGCTACAGACAATTCAGTGACCCTTCAGAATAAGTGTCTCTTCCGGGGCGACGTCATGAAATGGGCGAAAACATCTGCAATTGGTCGAGAGCTCCGCGGTTCAGTACAGTCAGCCATCTTACTTCCGTGTTGGAAATTAGATGCATCAAAAAACTAATATTTAACACCAAATTAGCTTCTATAGTAATGATGGGAACATATCTAGCTTATAAATGCCTATATTTGACTTTTGGAACATTTGAAAAGCATGAACAGCTCCTTTAAGCACACAGACACTCAGCAACTGAGGTTGGACAGACAACTGATTAAATGAGACAAGCTGGCAGACACGCTGTCTAATCTGGGGTCTTTACATCTTTTCTGTCCATCTTTAAACAAGTGTGTAATAAAAAATCAGCTGGCCCTGACAGCACTTCTGCATATCTCTGCTCTTAAAGGAATAGTTCACCCACAGAATGATTGAACTTTATTTTCCACTTACCCTCATGGTGAGCAAGACTCTCGAACACTTTTTTAATATCTCAAATGCAAATGCAGCCAGTGATCAGGAAAGTCGTCCCCCCCCCCCCCAACTTTCATATCATTGAGGTCGCTGGGACCCAAGCCAAAAAGGTCCTTAAAAGTCCACAAAAACTTGTCAATATTCCTCCATACTGCTCGTCCAATGTAATCCAAGTGTCCTGAGTGGGTAGCGTCCAGAATTTACTTGAACGACGTCATTTAGTATATTTTTGTGCAACATCCGGTGGCAACCCTGTTTACAGAAGTTGGGGATGCTGTGTATACGTGCTGCCTTTGTCAGTCTTTGGATATGAAATCGGCTTCTCGTTTGTACATGATCAGAATGTGCGGATCACAAAACGTAATTGGTAAAAAAAAAATTGAGTTAATTACTTCACTTTCGCCAATTGATGCTATTAGAAACCACCCGATTACAGCAACTACACTAAGCTAAGTTAAAGTCAGTGCTGTAAGATTCAGAGAATGACTGGGTCGATTAGAAAACGCTTCTGCCCACTTGTCCAACTTAGGGGACTACGGGGGGAGGCTTAATTTCACCCAGAGGTGGCATATGTGGGTGAACTATTCCTTTAAAGCCATGTGAAGAAGAACTTCCTCCAGCTTGGTACCCCATTTTCCTTCAGTCTATCGATTCACACAACCCAAAGCTAAGAAACAGTGTCCAGTTGATAATCATGTTTTTAGACCAGTGGCCCTGACTCAGTAACCTGACTCCGCCAGATGGATTTGCTCCCGCATATCCATCTGGGAATTATCCGTTAGAGTAGTTTTGGGAAGGGGCGAAAATACTGGTTAGCTGATTGGATAAGGCATCTGTCTATCACCACCTATGTTGGTGATAGATGGGCCAAATCAACCAATCAGATCAACGAAGCATATGACTACTAACAGAGCGACGACAAAAACACAACCAGTCGGGAGAAGAGCAAAAACATCTTTTCCTTTGAGAAAGCCTCCAGAGCAGTGTTTTACTCTTCTTTCAGTGAAGAAATACTCTGTTATTCAGATAAAACTTGAGCGATGGCCATGCTGATGCTAGTTTCAACCGCTGAAGCCGCCATGTAGTTTAGACGGAACTGTCGCATCTCGTTGGGTCACACCTCAACCCGCCTCAAAGCCAACGCTAATTGGACGTTCGTTTGGTGAACTCCAAATTCTCTTCAATTAAAAGTAGCCATACTGATCTGCGTGTGAAAACCTGAAGCTCGCGTGATCATTATGGTCTCACGAGGCTACTTTGAGTTATGATGAAAAGCTTTGAGAAATACATGCAATTCCACACGTGATCCATACCACTTTGCTTATAGGTGGAAGAGAGGGACTGATGATGCTATCAACGGCATTACCCACTTCACTGTCAAGCATTTGGAATGCCCAAAAGCTTATGCACGGATTCTATTTATTGATTTTAGTTCAGCCTTTAACACACTTCAGCCCCATCTCCTCATCTCAAAACTGCGGCAGACGAGTGTGAACCCTCTTCTAATTAAGTGGTATTTTTCAATTCAATTCAACTTTTTTTTGTATAGCGTCCATTCATGACAGTGTCACCTCCAGGGCGCTTAAACAGACTGAAAAATTCAGGTCAGATTCATGATAGCCTGGTTAAGGAAACCAACAGATTGGATCGAATCTTGACTTGACCCGGTCCAATCCCCCATCCTGAGCAAGCACGGAGGGGTGGCGACAGTGGGAAGGAAAACACCCTTTTAACAGGGAGGAAAAACCTCTGGCAGAACCCGGCCCAGGTAGGGCGGCCATCTGCCCGACCGGCTGGGGGGAGAAGACAGAAAGGGAGACCAACAAACACTCAACTATCCAGCCAGATCTGCAGAGAGGAGAAACACAGTTAATATGCAATACTGCACAGGTTCACATGGAGAGACAGAGATGGTGGGAGAGAAAGAGCCCAGTGCACATGGATGTCCCGCAGCAGTCTAAAACATACAGCAACTAAGATGCAACCACCCACTATAAACTAAAACCTACTAAGAGGTGTCTGCCTCCTAACCTGAAGTGGTAACGATTCCATAATAGGGCTTGATAGCCAAACGCTCTGCCTCCCATTCTACTCTTAGAGACCCTTGGAACTACCAAAGGCCTGCAGTCTGAGAGCAAGTGCTCTGCTGGAATATCAACTATAATCTCTAATATATATGACGGTCATAGCATATAAAAAAATTTATCCTATTTAACAGGAGCCAATAAGAAGCAATCGGAGAAAATACTCTCCTGCGTTCTATACCAAGCGAGCACTGACAGGACTTAAGGATGGGCACCAATAATAGGAATTACAGTAATCCAATCTGAAAACAAAAGCAGACTATTCTGCATCGTCCTAGATAAGATGCTAATTTTAGAATATACAGTAAAAGCGTCTAAACCTTTTTATATGGATTGAAAGACAAACCTGGTCAAAAATGACTCCAAGATCTTCACTGTGGTGCTAAGCCAAATTAATGCCATCCAATCAGCTATAAGCTAGATAATTTAGTCCTGAGTTTTACGGGTCCAAAGACTATAACCTCGGTCTTTCTAATTTAGAAGCAAAGTTCAGGGTCACCCAGGTCTTTATGTCACTAAGACATCTTTGTAATCTAACAAACTGATTGGTTTCATCAGGCTTCATAGATAAGTATATCTGAGTGTCGTCTGCATAACAATGAAAGTTTATGCTATGTCGTCTATGATATTACCCAAAGGAAGCATATATAATGTGAAGAGATTGGTCCGAGCACAGAACCCTGGGGAACCCATGAGTTACTCTGGTGTGTATGAAGACTCGCTTTGACATTAACAAACTAAATTATCATATAAATATGACTTAACCAATCAATGCATTCCTCTAATTCCAATAACATGTTCAAGTCTCTTAGCAAATGTTGTGATCAATGGTGTCGAATGCAGCACTAAGATCTAACAGACAAGACGACAGGAGTCCTTTATCTGAAGCCATGAGAAGATCATTAGCAACCTTCACCATGCCGTCTCTTGCTATATGAGCTCTAAAACCAGACTAAACTTTTCAAACAGATTATTTCTGCTCAATGGGCACAAAGTTGAGCTCAAACTTTCTCAAGAATTTTAGACATAAAGGGGAGGTTGGATATCGGTCTATAATTAGCTAATCTCCTATCAAAGTAGGTTTTTTAAGTAAGGTTTTATTACTGCAGTCTTAAAGGACAGGCACATATCCTCCAATAGCAAATTAATCAGACTAGTAGGTAATGTTAATCAAAGGAAAACCCTTTAGCACTTTTGGAGGGACCAAACAGGTAGAAGGTTTGATGCCACTATTATTTGGTTAACTCAGATATCTTATAGGACAAAAGACCAACATAATTCAGCATCTACAATGTCTCTAAACCTGCTGGGGAAGATGTCGTAGTAGCTGAAGGATGTCATGGATTTTCTCTCTAATAGAAAATTTTGTTTGTAAAGAAACTCATGAAATCGTCACACTGATCGGGGAGCATGGCTCAACAGCACTACGGCTCTTCGTCAGCCTCTACAGTGCTAAAAGAAACCTGATTATTCCTATTTTCCTCTATCAATATGATAGTAGCTGTTCTAGTCTTACTAAAATTTTTTATAAACAATTAACCTCTTTCCAGATAAGCGAGACCCTCTATCCAATGGCCCATTTCCTCTCATAACGTCTAGATGTCTGTTTTAAAGCTCGTAGCTGGGAATTAAACCAAGGAGCTCCTTCTCTACAATGACTCTTTTTAACGGGCCACATTATCTAGTACTTCTTTGCTATTTATCACAACTACATTAACATAAGCTTAGCCTTACTCCTGCATTAGGAAAAGAGAAAGACTTTAAACTTACCCCTCTATAAACCACTAATAAATCCACCCTACAATAAGTAAACCAAAAGTTATTAAGAAGGATCAACAAACAGGATTATGGGAAAAACTTTCAGTCCTCACTTCAATACCAACTCAACCAACCAATATATATGAGAAAGGGGCTAACATTTTTAAAAACATACTAGCATAATTTAAAAGCAATATTTAAGCTGTCGTTGTTATCTCAACATAACATTAAGGTCGCCCAAAACGACAACTTTATCAGTATTCAACACTAAATCTGATAAAAAGTCTGAAAATTCAGTCAAAACCTGAGTAAGGTCCAGGTGGACATACACTACAGCTAACAAAAGTGGTTTCTCTGATTTCCAGTTAGGATGAGAAAGGCTTAGAATTAAGTGTTCAAAGGAATTATGACTAATCGTAGGTCTGGGATTAATAAATAGCCCTATTGAAAGAAGCAGGAGGAACAAAAATTTAAGACGGGGAGTAGATTCATTAATAGAACATGATCATCCTCTCACAGGTCTTAACAAAATAAATCAACATAGATCGCCAATCAGACATAACAACAAGATTTTGAAGAAAGGGACTGATATTTAATAATCCACATTTAATAGTTTTATTTTTCTGTTTTTTACGTTTATTGTTTTAATTTTTATTAGGTTATTGTGATTTACCTTAAGGTGTTTTTGGATTTTATTCTAAGGGCCCGGGACAGACACAGTCACTATGGGGGGGGGAGGGCGGCAGGGGGAACTGCAGAAGGTGTAAGAATACAACTCTGCGTCCTGGTCTCACCCTATTTCAATGGTTTACTACTAACAAAATCGTCCAATTCCTAAAATGAGAGCTGCTCCTCCAAAGAATGGATGCCGTCTCTCCTAATAAACCAGTTTGCCCCAAAATTTTCCAGTTATCTACAAAGCCCACGCTGTTTTCTGACACCACCTAGACAACCAGCATTAAATGACGACATGCGGCTAAACATGTCATCACTGGTCAGATTTGGCAGGGGGCCAGAGAAAATTACGGAGTCTGACATGGTTTTAGCAAAAGCACATACCAAGCAACATTAACTTTTGTGACCTCCGATTAGCGTAACCAGGTGTCGTTACCGCCGGCATGAATTACAATGTTACGGTATTTACGTTTTCCTTTTTACCCCCAGTAAAATCAACAATGGATTATCACGCTTCCTGTTCCGGAACTTGTTGAGTCTGTGCGTTTCCACTTCCGGCCAGCTAACACTAGCCTGCTAATGCCAGCTGTAGTGTATTTCCTTCCTTTAAAGGCTAATATTGGTTTGGCTTTTACCCACTTCTGAGCTCTGAAGGAGTCGTTGAAGCTGAATATGCTGGAGAATGAGGCGGCCATTAATTTTGAGTAGAAATGTGGAGGGACTCCGAACTCTACCTTTAAGCATTCTGTTTCGGTAGAATTTCCCGTTCACCCTGCAACGCATTTTGGGATACAATTAAGGCTAATTTGTAGTCATCTGTAAAGTGCTCTATGTAGGTTACGGAGAGCCCTCTACATCTACAGAGAGCCTGTCGGAGAGCCTGTCCGTCATCTCCGGCTGCACAACATATTTTTGAAGTGTCCGTCACTCTGTCAAAAGAAAACAGAGAAGACAATGGCTGTGATTGGTCTATCACAACGTAAACACTGGCAGCACCATCTTTAAAACACTGACTAACCTACAGTACGAAGACACAGATATGAGTCCAACCAATGAACGTTTGACCGAAGTAGTGAGGAAATACCAAAATCTCTCCGTCGTCTTCATTATTGCATCAAAAGTATTTCTGTTTCTGTGTTATTCAGCTGCAACAACAACAACATTCTTTCACTCTCGGACGCCATTGCTCACTGGAACCGGAAGCAAAATAACCACCGAGGTTACCGACCATTGGCATAATTTATTTAACCTTTATTTTACCAGGAAAAGTCCCATTGAAATTAAAAACCTCTTTTTCAAGGGAGTGCTGGCCAAGAGGCAGCAATCATAAGTTACATGACATTATTACAACACAAGATATACATTATAAAATGTAACCAGATAATGTCTTGGCTAGGATTAAAATCAATGATAAAAAAAAAAGCAATCAACAACACCAATCTGGATGTTTTCATCCAGAGAACACTCAGGGTTTTCAAACCAACACAGGTAAGTTTCACAAATCTAGACAGAGACGTGAGATTATTTAGAAAGAAAAGCAAAGAAATAAATTCTTGCTTTTATTTTATTCCAAGAGATGTGGCATCGTAAAACTAGGAGGGTTACTAGGCTTTATTTAAAAGAAAATAACTACAATGATAAAAGCAAAAGAGGAGGTGATATCTAAAGTAAGTACTACAGGAGGTACAGCTGGTATTTTAAAAGGCAGCATAAAACACAAACCATGCAGGTAAAAAAACCAAACAGAAATCAACAAAACAGGGAAAACACACCGGGATAAATACGTACTGTCTTAAATGAAACCACACGGCTACCGATAAAATATTAGCTTCAGTACCTCTGTTTAAATCAATATAAAAAGATCCTAAAATATATGAATAAATAAATATGGGAACTTAAAACCAGAAAGAAGAGAACACCTCCACTAACATTACTAAATAAAACCTTGCACCCTTAAAACCACCCAACGGCTAACGCGGAAACACAAGTGAGTTAGAGATAAAAACGAAGCAGCAGTGGCAGTTACAGCTGCAAAGACAGAAACATTAGTCATTTTGACAAATGTACGGCTTACATGTTTACAATGCTTTAAAAACGAGTTACCTTGGCTGTACGGCACCCAGTTGATGATGTGGCGATCATGGGGCAAACGGCATTAATTTCTACGGGGATGACAGCAGACAAACGGCAGTAGCAGCAGGAGGGGGTTCTGGCATCTTGTGTTATCCTGCCCGTCTACGTTTCCTGCTGATTAGCAACTCGCTGATGGTGTGACACCGGAAGGAGCTGGAATGTTGTGGTTGGGACACAGCGACCCCCAGTGGTGGGCAGAGCCAACTCGCCAGTTACAAAGATATACCATAAAAATAATTTTAAAAGTTGCAATTTAAAGGGACTTGAGGCAAGATTAGGAAACGAAACTCGCGACTGCCGCGACTGGCGCTTCAGGTAACTGCAGCCACGAGCCAAGCCATCACGGGAGCGAGCACAAACTGAAGCTATAATGTTGTTTACTCACCTTTTTCTCGATAGTTACACTTTTTAGTGTCTTTCAGTTGATCTGGATCGTTTGCTGACGGCAGAAGAATCCATAACAATCGCTCACAGTGTTTGAATTTACTGCGACCGGCTTCGTCCTATATCAAAACTGTGGCTGTAGCGTCATTTGACGTCACGTCCACATGGCAGTGCTGGAAAGCTAAACTGTTGTTTACTAAGCTTTTTCTTCATAGTTACACTTTTTAGTGTCTTTCAGTTGATCTAGATCGTATTCTAATGGCAGAAGAATCCATAACTATCGCTTACAGTGTTTGAATTTACCACGACCGTCTTTTTCCTGCATCAAAAGTGCGGATGTAGGTCATTTGACGTCACGTCCGCATGGCAGCGCGGGAAATTCGGACACCGAATTGCAGCGCATTTTGCGGCACACAGCCTGTTCAAGGCAACGGAGAGAAACATGGGTGGAAACTTTATTTTTGGTATTTAGCGCTTCATCACCCATTAGTATGAAAAAAAGGGACATTTATGTTTGTTTTTTTTTAAATTCCTGCCTCAAGTCCCTTTAAGGAGGCAATTTCAAGTGAAAATGGGATTAGGCTAGTCTTGCGAAGCGGCCCCTACGGATCAGGCGTGAAATTGCACTGCGTATCTGGCACCATGACAGAGAACTATGAAGGGTCGAGGGTTCTCCGTGGTTACGCAGTTGGATAATGCATTACGCATTTGGGGAAGTATACTGTAGCCTTTAGCCACGAAGGATACATCAAACCGTCCTCAAAATCTGGAGAAAATAAGGCCGCATTTGAAGGAGCCTTGGAATTTGGACAGCCTTGGTAGCATCGCTATGACATAACAGTCTTCAAATTCAGCCTCCAAAGGACCTAGCTCCCGAGTTTGGACATAGCCATAGATTCAAGCTAGTCGGTTTCATTCAAGTGACACAGTCTTTGGAGTCTCAGTGTCAAATGCCCCATCTTTAGGTCCATCCACTCTTCACTCCATGACACATGCTAGCTGTTTGTAGCACACAACCAGTAGGCTTTGGTGCAGTAAGGAATGGTACAAAGTACACATAACTAAGAAATGACAACAATAACTATTGAAAGAGGTAAGTAAAAGCACCACTGCCTTTTTTTTCAGTAAGCAAACATTTTAAGGTTTCTGTGCTACTGCCAGGATCAGAAAAAGTCCCTGATCATCTGTCAGTGATGACACATTTTCTGTTCTTGGACTCAGACAGGAGGGAAGGTCTGCAGAACAAACAGTTTTATGATGGAAAATGTCTGCATTCATATGTCAGTCATCAAGAACGTCTAGTCAAAACAGTGTTACCTTGGTTGGCAGCCAACAGTCCAGTTGAATAGTCTTTATTCTTCTAGAGGTATTTGTGAAATGCCCCAGAAGAATTGAAGGAGCAGACACGATCAGACGTTCATTTTCTGAAAATACTTATGAAGAAAGCTCTGATGCTTCACTTCATATCTTCTTTAGCATCAGAAACATGGATCGCCTGTTATGAAAACTATCTCAATGCTTAAGTATTTTCTGTATCATATTATACAGATAAGATTGCTTAAGATGGGAAATATAAAACTCTTTCAAACATCTGTTGTTTCAGTGATCCAGATCCACATCACAGCTTGTGGTGAAATTCTAATTGTAGAACAGTCATCTTTTGCTATAGCTATCCTTTTAAAATTTCTCTTTCTTTCCTCAGCTTCATGATATTTTCCATCAAAGCCAAGGAAGAAAGCCGTAGAAAAAATGACAAGGAGTTTTCTTTTAGTATTTGATGATGATATAGGGCTCCAGACTAACTTTTTTAACTAGGAGCACAGCGGCCCCTAACTTAAATTTTTTGGAGCGCAAGTAGAAAATTTAGGGGCGCACAGCAAAATCAATTTGCAAAGCAAATGTTCACATTTCCTCTCATTTTCACTGAATTACTGATAAATACTTGAACAATAAATGCAGAAACTACGATGTTCACAGGTCACAGCACATTTTATGTCTCAGACTGGCTCTGTGTTTACTCTAAGTGTCATGTTTTAGTTGTGTGGTGCAGGTCCCTGGATGTTGTGGGTGACTTCACGGTTTGAAGCGGTTTATGGTTTTTGAGTCATAGATCGGATCAGCAAAAAGGAGAGAAAAAGTCCAAGACAAATTTACCTCTCTTTATTTGTTTCATTATTTTTGCCCATTAAAAATATTCAACTCCCGACTCATCCCACTCAGATATATAAAAATAGATTAATGATAAAGAAATTATGATAAAGGGACCAGGAACAGATGACAAAATTGCAAGATCATGCATGATGTCACCAGTTCACATGATAACAATCATGATAAGGAGGGCTGGATTAAAGTCTTGTGGTCCATGATGGAAAAAAATCCACTCAGACCCCCTGATGATTGACTTCTAAACTGGTGTCAATGATAATTCAGCCATTGCCAATCTGCGGGGGCTTTTATTTTGAAGTTCACCGGATACTTTACACTGCCCCCGTGTCTGATTTCCTGGCTACACGGCTACACTGCTTAGAGCTTGACGCGTTGGAAGCATTTGCTGTCATAAATAGACCCAACGCTGCGAAGAGACGTTGATGACTTCTGATATTGATGATTGCGCCTGGAGTGGAGTTAAACCATCGACTGAAACGGCCTCATAGCGAGGCAGCGCCACACACGGAATGCGGCGCACACGGACCTGGGGTGAAAGTCTGTCAGAAAAAAAAACAGCCCATATTATTGGTCGCACATGCGCGAGTGTATGAAAAATTTACTCGCTCCGGCTCACAATTAAGTCGCAAAATGCGACCATTTGGTCGCAGTCTGGAGCCCTGTGATATGAGGTCTGTGATGTCATCGAGCCATTTTTACCACCTGTTGCGCCAAATTAAAGAGCCTCTAACCTATTTATCCTTACAAGTAACTCAAAATAAACAAAACTTTTTTGTGTTGTAAGAAAAGAAAATGCCAAACGTGCGCACCATCAGGGCTGATATGCCAACCCAACGGTACCGTCTGCTCAATGCTGTCGACGTCACTCGGTTCATCACAGTGGATAGTCTGCTGAAGCTGCATCAGTTTGCTGAGTCATGATGTTTGTTGTCATGTTAAAGGCAGGTTAGGGGATCCTGGAGAAATGGTTAGAGCAAGCTACATTTGGAAAAAAATACATCCCCCAAAACCACACCTCTAGAGCACAGGAACGCGTGCACTGATGGTCATCTGTGAACATAACCAAGAACAGCCGAGTGGCTAGCTTGTTAGCTTCCCAGTAAATAGCAGATGATCCACGTTTCCTCAAAGTGATAATTATCTCACCTCCAACAACTTCTGCTACATAAAACATCCTCACTACAAACACCAACACCTCCATGACTTGATCCTCATCTGTTTTTTCTTTTTAAGAGCAAACAGCGGCATAGATAAGAGCAGCGAGCAGCCATGTTCATCTCGGTTCGTCTGCACTGTGAGACGCTCATGGTGAGCACGCGCGAGGAGGGTGGGAGGGCGACAAACAGCAGTCAAATTTGATTGACCTAATAATAAGTCAATCAATAAGCACGGGCCGTTCGTGGTTTTTCCAGTCCTGTCCGTTCCACAGGTGATTGATTTTTTTAATTTTTGTGTCAGAACATTTAATTAATTGGCTGCAATCGAGGACTTGAAGCAATATTGTAAAAAATGCTCCTGGAGTTCAGCTCATCCACCCTGCCTTTAATGCACCTGGAAAATGTTACACTTTCATTATTTTTATTCTTACTTTGTCTCATTTTCATGAATCTTGGTTTTGGCCTCACTTCCTCCCCCTGGCAGATGCTTTTCCCCTTTATTTAACTGGTAAACTTCTCCTCCCCCACTCGTCATCATTTTTCGTCAGGTCATCGCCATTTAAATTGAATGGACTCTGTGGTAAAGGTGGCAAAGCCATCTGCTCTCTGATTGAACAGTTTGATTTATGGTTGACATGTCACCATCTAATCAGTTAGAGGAGTAAAAACAGTCCAAATGAGCAAAGCCCAATTCCTATTTTCATCCCTCTCTCTATCCCTACCCCTATCCCTTCCCATTGACCCTAGTACTTAAACAGTATGAATGTATTCCCCTAAGAAATGGGAAATCCTGATGCATCACCAACAGTCGTCCATGCTTCAGTAAACTGACATCACAGCTGTTTCCGGAAGAGTTCGTAATGCCGTCCAAATATATGCCGCTTGCAACCAAGGGGCATGTCCTACAGTGGTTGTGTTGATAGTGGGTGGGTCTTGTTAGGTTTAGGGGAAGGGTCAGATTTTTACCGTGCTCTCATTGGTCTGGTGGGCGTGTCGTTGAGTGACGTCACTCGATGACACGCCCACTTTACGACACGCCTCTGTCTTTGTTTTTTTGTTTTTGTTTTGTTTTTTTGTTATACTTGTATGATCCCCGAGGGGAAATTAGGGCTCTGCATTTTACCCATCTCTGTACTGAGAGTATCAGAGAGCAGTGGGCTGCTACTTAAAGCGCCCGGGGAGCAGTTGGTGGGGGGTTAAGGACCTTGCTCAGGGGTCCACAGTGGCACACCCAGTGGTCGTGTCGGGGGAACATAACATATAGATAGAACATATCTATCTTTATGTCAAGCCACGGATAGACCCTACTCATGCCTTCTGTAGCATTGAATGGTTAATAAAGATTTGTTTTTTTAAAAAAAGCCATCTGCAGCAGCAAAAATCTGCCTTTGGGCGATTGGATTATAAATTCAAATTTTGGGCTGAAAATTGTAAGAATGAAAGGAAAAGAAGACGCCTTCAAATCAAGCTTAACATTAACGTTACAATAAGGTAACGTTATGAAACAAGCGATTATTTTTCACATTTGTTATAAAACTGTCCATAATACATTAAAGTGACCTTAAAATAGCGGTTTTCATACTGTAAATCCTCTAATAGTGACCGGGGCTTTTATTTGTTTCAGTGTACCTTGGAACGGGCTTTTTTTGGAAGACAGGCTTATTTTTCTATTTTTCAAACGGATCGCAATGAATAAATCAGCCTTTTTGTGTCAGTTTGAACCCAGTAAAATGTACTGGGCCCATTTATTAAAACTTGCTGCATGAAAAACTTAAACAGTCCAGTGTAATACCTGAGTACGGTAAAATACGGTAGTGTACTGTAAACAGTCATGAATCCGGACGATGAGTGCTGTCTCAAAGTCCTGGCTGACTTTTTTCCTGCCCCTCCGCTCGTCTTTTTTCCAGCTCTGGACAGTTTATTCTGGTCCTTCTTCCATTACCTGATTTGTCTTGGGTCAACATCGAAGTGTTTTGCTGCTTTTACTCCAGATTGTTCATGTGCATACTCCAGGATGGTTTCTTTTAATTACACACTAAACTTTCTTCTCTGTTTATTGGTGCCGGTAGTCGCCATGTTGCTGCTGTGTTTGGTTTTGGTTCCTCGCATGCTCTGCAGGAAGAGGAACTACTGTGTTCGTGCCTTCATGCACACTAGCACTCATAGGGGCGGGCATAGCAAACAGCAGCCCTCATTGGAAAAAAAGAGAGGCTTGTATTAGAGGGACGGAAATTGTTTACTTTTCTCAACACTATCCCCGGAAATTAATGGAGGGACAATTTGTAATAGAATAGAGGTCACTATTAGAGATTTACAGTACTCTATTTGCAAAAAAAGTTGACATTTCTGTGTTTCTTTGGCTGGCACTACTGATTTTTTTGCCAATTTGCTCATATTTTATATGAAATTGTGGGTAATATACCACTTCTTTTCTAGTGTGCCCCTGGAAAATCTATGCTTTAGGGCCAGATAGCCGTACCACTCCCCCTCAGTCTGAACCAGAATTGGGACACCACTACCCCTTCACATGAATGTGCACAACAAAGGTTTAGGGCCCAAATGTCCTGTTTTACAGTTTCCTGCTTTGTATTTGAGGCGTTTAGAAAAGCACCTCTCTATTCCAATCATCTTTGTTTTCTTTTGTTTGTAGGCTACATAAATCTTTTCTACTCAGACTACATGGCCACACTTCAGTTTCTCTACATTATTTTCACATGATGACAGTGTATAAGGTCCAATATCATTTCTCTTTTTTCCCCCTCCCCTCCCCTCTTGGCCCTTTCCACTTAAAACAAAGCTACGAGCAGTAAGGGCTGAAAGTCGACCCTTACAAATTGGGACACCCCCTCAACAATCACATACATCATCAGTGATCCTGCCGGCTTGTGTGTAAGCAGATGTGCCCTTAGCTGTCGGCGCAAATCTGAAGAAATCAAGCCGTCACAGCTGTGGATTAACGTTAACAAGCAAGTTCAATTCGTGCATGACATCGCTGCTTGTTTTATATCCCATGAAGGACCTTCATGTAAATGAAGACCAGCAGCGATATTGCCAAAGTTTTATTGATCATCTATCACTGTAGATTGTCAGGGCTGCCTACAGAGCACTGCTGGTTTTCAACCTGGTAGCGTTTATGTTACCGAAGCGTCAATGTAGTACTAGCGATTTTTTTATTTGCATTTTACAAGGAAAATGACGTTAAACATTTAAACAGCGTTAAACTAGACAATACAATGGTTTTCACACTTTTTAAACTTTATCTATGGAGAAAATATTTGCATTTGTGGGGTTTTTATGGACTCGGTAGCAGCCATCTTGTCGGTGATTGTCATACCCCTTTGTTGTAAGTGTGCATCGCAAAACCCTTCATTTGAAGGGGTATATAGCCCTACCACTTACCCCTACCCCTCTGTCCTAACAGGATTGAGACACCCCTACCCCTACACATGAACACGCAAAACAGAAGGGAAGGACTACAGGGGAAAATTGAAATTGGGCCTAAGTAGTTTCTCCTCATGTATGAGTGGGTTTTCCCTGTTTATAAGTGAGTTCTCCCCATATGTGTGGGTTCTCTGTCCATGAGTGGGTTTGTCCCTGTGTAGGAGTTGGATCTACCCGGGTATGCGTGGGTTTTCACTCTGTGTATGTGGGTTCTTTGGCTTCTTTCCACAGTCCAAAGACATGAAGTTAGCTGAACTGGTCTTCCTAAAGTCCCCCCACAGTGATTAGTGGTTTGTCTCTGTGTCCTGTGATGGACAGGTGTACCTGTCCAGGTATGCCTCTCACCTAGCTGCTGATAGACTGCAGTTTCCCCATGACACTGAATTGAAAGAAGCGGTATAAAGACTGGATGGAACTTTCATATATAAAATCTACATGACGATGATCTGGGTTCATCCAAAAGCGCTAAAATTCACATGGTAACGGATACTGTCCCAGTGTCTAGCTCTTATGTAGTATATGTGAGAGTCAGACAGCTGAATGGTCTCAATAAAGTCAGTTCAGAACGCTGCATGCAGTAAAAACACCTTGATAAATGTTGGTGAGGAAGAAAACTAGGTTTGTTCCTCAGACTTTATAACAAGGAATGGAAATGTTTCCTGAAACACATGGAAGATGCAATAATTTATTTCTGTTTTCTGGCATGACCCTCATCTGGCTCAACAATACAGCGTATTGTGCGGTCCAACAACGGAGCCACCCTTTCTACAGGGAGCCTTACTCCCCTCATCATGAAGGTTATCACCTGGGCGTCTCCTCTTGATAAACCTGTGGATCTGGACCGTTCCAGAAAACTTGGTCCACCATGGAAACTAGATAAAACAAAAACATGCTTGTTTGTGGCACTGCTTTTCAGAGGAGACTCCTTTGGACTATAATTAGTTATCTAAAGATCTGCAGAGTGTCAGATATATTTAGGCTTAAACTATAAAAAAGAAATAAAACAAAGATGTTTTAAAGTCATGGAATTTTTGAGAGCAGATTGATGAGATAAAGGGCCAGAGTCCATATTGTTTATAGGAAGATAAACATTCTCAGCAGGGTATTAAACAAGCCACAAAGCCCCCCCACGCGCGCACACACACACGTACTGTATTATAATGACATGTTAGTGTCTGGGAAAGAGGTGGAATTCACATTCCTTTGTGAACAAAGTCATTGTATTGGCTTTATCACCCATATTTTTAGACCAGCTGTATTTTGAATTCAGACAGGGAACGCTGAGAAAAACCCCATTTACATTAAAACAAAATTAGACAGTGAAGCAAGAGGACTGGAAAAACAGAATAAATGTCAGGATTGATGCATATCATTCATTGCCTTGCAAACTGGCCCATCTGTTCATCTCCAGTCAACCTAAAGAGTGTTCACAGGAGAAATGACATCTGTGGCAAATCAATGCATTTAGAAACAACATTACACCTGGAAATGCGCAAAACGTAAATATTGTAATCAAAAAACGCTAATGGAAACACCTACATTTAGAAAAAACAACTCTCAAACATTGCAAAAAAGTTTTTACGCTTTCATGAGGCGTAAATTCAGACGTTTCGATAAAGCACTTTTTCGCATAAGTGTACTGGAAACACTTTTTTCACAGTGACGTAGGGGGGTTAAAATCCAGTTATTCCTTCTTAATCATGATGAACATCCACAAGCATTAACTGTGAAATCGGAGTGATGGGGGAAGTTTCATCAGTCACATATATGAAAAATCCCCAAATCGCTGTAACTCAGCAAGCTGAGTTCATTTAGACATTATACAGATGGTTTAAGTTCTTCATGTATTAATTACGGGCCACTACCTGTTTATGTCGTTTTCACACATTTGTAACACCACGACTTGGTTATCTTGTTCGATATGTTAATTATATGCCACCAAGATGTAACAAAATGTGACCACGGATAACATCGTATGACTGCGCTTTCATCTCGGTCTCTGCCAAGTGATGTGACATTTGTTGCTAAACCAGGCTCGATGCCATTTTAAGGGTAAAAAAGACAGTGGTCCCATTTATCAAACAAGCGTGGAAATAAGCACACAAACTCCTCCAGGGGTCAGTTCTTGGACCTCTTCTATTTGTACACGCTTCATATTATCACAGCTATGCAGACAATTTACAACTATGTCTCTGTCACCAGGTGACTGTGACCCAACAGCTGGATTTATACCGGTGCTGTCTAAATCAGGTTGGGCTGGGTAGCTGACACAGATCTGCATATGTAATTGGGGTTTCAGCTTTGTGTTGCAGTTTCTTTTCTTAACCTGCAGTTGGCAGTAGGGCTGATATTGGTTTCTGCTCTTGTTCAGAGAGAAGATCCAACAATCCAGAGATATGTAATCGCAAACTCACCAATAAATAGGAAGTAGTTCTCTGTTGCTTTGTTTGTGAAATGGGGTGCACGACAGATCTGGAAGAGTGCCCGTCACGTCTCTGCAGACCTACGGCGTTAACACCGATGTAGACAACACACAAGCACATATCCAGCTTCACTGTATCAGTGTCTGGAGCAGATGAACACCTGGATGAGAGAATTTTCTGTTCCGGGTTGGGGGAGGATGGAAGGACCCAAATGCAGCACAAGGAGGAGGATGCAGGAACAAAGGTTTATTGAATAAACTACAGGGATGACTTACATGAACTAAGGAAGGTTACAACAATGACAACGGCAGGAATAACAGACAAACTGGCAACGAACAACTGAAAACTGGGAGTATAAATGCAAATCCCAGAATTGTTTAGGGCCAGATCTGTAATATGTTCAGAGTATAAACCCAGCAGGGCTCCTCCAGGCCAGAGTTCAGACCAGAATGCAGACCAGAGTCCAGGTCAGCATACACATATAATCATGTGAGGTCTCTGGCTCGGTGGACCAGATTCTAGATCAGCTGTGGGCCAGAACCGCTATAAGTGCTGTGCTGAGGTTATCGGAGCCTAATACCATGAAATCTGTTTATGTCTGATTTTATCTTCATGTGCGGAGACTCACAGATAAAAAGTCTCCTCAGATTCAGTAAGTGTGTGTGCCCTATTACAGCCTACATTTCAGCAAAGTTTCATATAAATGTCAGTTTGTTACTTAACTCTTGTCTCTTAAATGAAAGTGAAATGTCTCAGGGAATCATGTTGTGTCTTGCCATCATGTCTGCTTGTGGTTTTTTGTTGCTCTTTCAGAAAAATGCATGAAAAGGAAACAGTTTCCGTGGAGCGGCTGAAGCAGACGCAGTGATTTGGCTTCAGACAGCAGCGATGGTTCTCGGCTGTCCTTGATTGAGCCCACCTGACGGAAGATAAGTTGCTGTTATGCTTTTCAAAGAGAAAGAGAAAGTTTATTGGACTGTAAAATGAAACCAGCTTCACTTGAAAAAGGAAAGAAAAACCTGAATCAGGGCTGGATGCTCCGACATGTCGGCGTGGAAAAGGACAGGTGGACTCGCTAACACTAATGACGGCTGCATTCCATTCACTTGAGCCTGTTCTGGAAGCTCCCGCTTCACATTCTGGCTCACTGGTTTACTGGGACAGCAAATGGAACAACGTCATTAATCATGGCTTTTCACACCATGATGAGTCCACACAGGATTGTCTCCATCAGAATAATCACCTGTCCCGACCACAATGTTGTTTGACCTAAAACTGAATTTTAAAATAATTCATTGGAAAAAATGGAATACATTTTGTTTTTCGCAGAAATAAAAGATTGTCCTATTTAGACACTGATCTTAGTTTTAATAATCACATAACCAACATTTACATCCTGGGAGAGGAGGTGGAGGAATACAAGTACTCTGCACAACAAAGTGAAGAAATAATGTGTTAAGTGGGATTCTTTTTCAGGTCCGCTCTTTGATGGAAAGATACAGAACATCATTCCTGCCAACAGTCATCACCCAAAACTTCCAAATAATTATTGTAAAAGTATTTTTCTTTTTATTCATCAGCAGAACAGCTTTGCATCATTCAACAAATACATCAAACATGAGGAAAGCTTTACTGATGCTGAGGAATTCACACATCCATACTGAGCAGCGGAGATGACTGTAATGGTTTATTTACAGGACGATACAAGCAAACAGAAACGCAACTTTAACTTAGTTAGTAATGTATGGAAGCAAATCTGCACCATAATCCAAACTAAAATAGATAAACAGAAATAAGTTTTCAGTTTCACAATATAGCTGCATTTTTAACTCATAAATAAAATGAATAACTAGAACGTTTCTAAAGAAATTCTGATGACTGCCAATGCAGCTAGCACCCACGCGTGAGAGAGCGGCAGCCATGTTACAAAGATGAAGCACCTGTGCTGGCGAGTGTGAAGGAGGTCTGCAGACACTCTGACCTGTAGATACACCTGCAGCATGATGATGCATGAAGTGTTTGTGAGAGGAATCACGCGTATGTTCATGATGAAAACCTGATGTTCAATATAACAACATCTGAGATGCAGAGAGAGAGACAGATGTCTATAGATCTATCTATTATATCTATTATTCATCAAACCATCCGTCCGTCCGTCCGTCCGTCCATCCATGCATCCATCCATCCATCCATCCATCCATCCATCCATGCATCTGTTGTGATTTAGCTTGGGCATCACAATATATATAGCGTCACTATGTATGATATTGATATTAATATTGATATTTCTATTAATATCAATACTAATACAGCCTCGGAGCACCACCTTACTTATTTGATATGTAATGGAAGCGAGGAAAACCATTAAAGTCTTAAATCAACTCTTAGATTGATTTAATGAAGTGATCAGTCTCAGGACGCTTTCATGAGTTCTCGCTTGAAGTGACCTTTCATGATACATCAGAAAAACCACAAACAACGACTAGTTAAGATAATACAGAGTATTTATTAACTAGTCTACAAACTACATGAGATAATGTATGTACAAAATATATACAAGAAATATGTGAGCATGATGATCAACCAAAAGTTATCTTGTGAAAGAAATGTGAGATGGTATGAAGATGAAACATAAATTAATTAAACTTCAGTTAATTAATAAATGTTCAAAGAAAAAGAAGGAAGGATTTCTTAATCCAACTAAACAAAGTTAAACTGGGTCTGGTAAACCGTAGGTCTGGATTAATTCACTATCACCAACTTCTTGTGACATCAGATCATATTTCATAGCAAATGATCAGGATTCTCCTCAGAGGTTCCGTCTGACTGAGGTGCTTCACTCACGTCCTGGTTCTGCTGGACTGTTCCTCAAATCCTTTGGAAGATTGTCGGGTGGATGGCCCCCAAAAATCTTCCCAATCTCCTGGAAGTTCGTCCGGCTCTCTGCGGGCTGTCAGCTCAGTGGTGGATCTGGTTCGTCCTCTCTCTCTCATCCGTCTCTCATCCGTCTCCCCAGAGACGTGCAGCTTCAGGACTGATGTCACGGGATGGTTGATAGTAAAGATGATTTGGGTTAAAGTCTTCTTCTCTCCATCACTCCTCCATGAGTGATCCATGGTTCTGAACTCTGCTGAGTTCAGAGCAGGTTTCGTCTCATTCTTTCCCCATTGTTCCAAGTTTCTTCAGTTCTGTCTCTACTCCTTCCAGTTCTTCCAGATCAGTTCTCTTTCCGATCTCTCCAATTCTGATTCTCACAGTTCAGAGCTTCGCGCTCTGCCTGGCAGTGGAATGTGGCTTGCAGCTTGTCAGCCAATGGGAAGCTGACAGTCAGGTTTCATCCAATAGTAAGACACGTCTCGAATGATCATTTGATTATCAGTTGAGCTTAATGGTTATAAGCATCTGTGAATTCTAAGTGAGGCATGTGTAAAATGGATCAATTATTCAGACATGATGAAATAAAATGAACACAATAAAATAAAATAAAGCAAAGATCTGAATTATATGAATAAAGAAAGACATTGAATAAACAAATCAGCTAAACAGATAAAACAGGATTAATCTTGATGATTTAAGATTCCTGTAAAGAAAATACATGTGTTAGACATCATTTGATATGAGGAAGTCCATTTCTAACATAAAAGTGGATTTCAGCAGTTGGGTAAAGTGTCTCTTCCTTCACCTTTATGCAGCAAATCCTGGAATGCATGTGATGTGAATTTGGGGAAGAAACATGTAGTTCCTAATCACCAAAGTATATCATGTTGCATATCAAAAGAAAAGTCTTCATCATGAGATTAACATGAGCTTACTTTCCTGATAATATAAAACAGTTCTTGGATGTTGAGAACACATTACAAAATTGGCTATACAGAACCAATTTATAGCAGGTCGTAAATACTGTGAAGGAGTATCTCCAAGCTTGGAGGATGGGTTCAAAGTTCAACAATTGGCCTTTGTTTGTTTTGCCAAAATGCAGGTCCTCTCCTGAGTTGCTCTCAGGACCGTAAATTAGTGATTACTCAGAGAATGTCCTTCTCTGAGCAAAATTCCTCCTTGGGACGGTCTGTTTAACATCCAAATGTGGCCTTTATCAATCAGTATGTGTTCCAAAGTATATTTGGTTAGATGTGTGTATCCTTTTGCTGAGACCTTTGGGCTTGAGATCACTACACATCCATCCATCCTTCCATCCATCCATCCATGCATCCATCCATCCTTCCATGCATCCATCCGTGCATGCATCCATCCATCCTTCCATGCATCCATCCATCCATCCATCCATCCATTGCATTCTTCCATCCATCCATCCATGCATCCATCCATCCTTCCATGCATCCATCCATCCATCCATCTACCGTCCGTCCGTCCATCCATCCATCCATCCATCCATCCATCCATCCTTCCTTCCTGTAGGCGTGCATAACTCTCACCTGGCAGTGTGGGGATGGAATCCTGCCCCGTCCTTTGTCGCGTACTTTGCCACATTACCAAACTGTGTTTCTTGGTCCGCTGAGAGCTAATAGCATCAAGGTTCGTAAAACTTCACCTTGAACACAATGATGTGATTTGATCTTGTTTTCAGAGAGGCCACCAAAGCTGCAAATGGACTTCTATCGCATGCAAAACAAAACTGACTTTAAAGTAACGGAGCAACAGAGTTGTGCCAAATCCCTCAGACGAGGAGGGAAACTTAATCTACTGACAGAAATTCCTCATTTCTTATTAGTGTGTTTTCTTCTTATTTTTCTTTTCAACTGCAAACAAAAATAACATTACAAGGAAATGCAGCATCAAGGAATTTAGTGAGGTCATGAAAGAAGGAAGAGCGGGAAAAACATCCACATGAGGAGGATAGGGGTGTCAGAGGGAACTGTAAACGACTGTCAAGCTGAAGAAGCCACATTTAACTCTACATGGTTAACATTAACGTCATAACAATTCCACATTTTATTTCAAGATCAGGCCTGTTTTGCCCCAAATTATCTGTGGACGTCTTCCTGTCGCAGCTTTATGTGACGAGCCACTGAAACGGCAACAGAGTTCAAACAAGTTTCTGCTGCCGCGAAAAATGTGAGAAAAAAGGGACATCAAAAACATGTTATGAGCTTTTCTGCACACCAGTACACCTTTCCACATCTACTGTTATTGTGTTTTCACTCTGTTCAGTTCTCGTCCAAATCCGGCCGCGATTACAGTCAAAGCCAGTCAGTACATTCCTCTTCTTCCTGGGTTTGTTTGCAGGCAACCCGAGTGGCTTGTGCAACAGACTGGGGACAGACTGGCCTATCAGCACGAGCGGCCCAAACATGTCCACTGATACCACAACATCAAGTCTAGCCACGGAGCTGGGAGGAAGGAAGCCGGCTCGGACAAGGGGAGCTAGCTCTTTCTCTGTGTAACTTTCCAGTCATGCTGGCAGTGTCGGCATAAACAGGCACATGGCTGTTTGGAATAGCCGGCATTCCTGGATGCTTCCTCACCGAGTTCAGAGGTGAGGCTCATTAAGAGCAGCAGTGTGATCACTCAGACAGACTATAATGCTCACGGTCAGGTTATTTTTCAGACCACCAGACATTCCTCCGTCTGCTCTCAGACCAGACGCATCTTTACTTGCTAATACAACCTCGCCGGCATGTCCGAACTGGATGGCATTCCTCACATTATATTCAAGATTGCCATCGGATCTTCTTCTGTGTGTGGGCACGTACACCAGATATGGCGATAGCCGCTAACCGCGCATCATTGTCTGACAGTGCAAAAGTGTAAACAATCCTTTCAGCTCTGTAAACAGCCACTGTCCTCTGTGCCACGCTGCAGATGCAGATCTAAATTTGCCATTCAGACACTTGACGATGTCCATCTGCTATAAAGCAGGAATACGTGATAAACGGTGGCGGATCAGCGGCAATGAGGGCGCTGATGTGCACGTCCACTTGGACCAGAGGGACACATTTAAACAACAAGTGCAGTCGTCACAGTCCTCAGTCGTGCGCTTGTTTCGTTTGTATCCTGCACATTGCTGACGGGCAGTCCCACCTGTGTGGAGGTAAAACCCTGTTTCACCTTTCCCCCGACTACCTTCAGAGAGGAGATGTCCGAGTTCAAGAAACCACCAATCAGCCAGTTAAATGCAATAAAGTAAATTCTGTATGAACCAGTCTGACATCTTTCAGATAGAGAGGCTGCAGAGGGAAGGACACATTGGTCTGCATGGCGATGGAAGGAAATATGAAACTTACTTAAAGGGGAAGTTCTTTTTTTTTAATCTGGACATATTTTCTAGCATGAAATTCATTTACTCACCCATTTACTTGTGTTTTTCGGGGTCGTCTGTTGGGGGGGGACAGTATGACCTTGAGAGACAGAAACTGGCGGGATAAGCTGACCAGGAAGTGTGGGTCGGTGATGGGAGGGCAGGTGGACTGTGTGGGAGCTGTGTTGGAGAGGAAGATGAGGACTCACCAGACAGCCTCTACATGACCGTCTATCTGCTCAAAGGAGCAGCAGCAGCTTCTCTTCCTGCGCTGCAGAACCGAACGCTTTCAGAAGTCTTTTCTTCCTTCTGCTGTGAGACTTTAGAACAGCTCAGTTTACATTAGATGTGCACTTATTGGTACCATTGTTGGTAATTTTATCTTTTTTTATGTATGTATGTTTGCCTATGTATGGATGTGTTGCTACTCGACACCTGAATTTCTCCTGTGGAAGACTAATAAAGTTTTTATCTATCTGTCTCTGACAGTTTTGGTGCAACTTGAATTCCTTCGGGAGGTTATTTAGATCCACTCTAGATCAGCATATATCCAATATAATGTAATTTATGCGGGCGTGTGGCCTCTAAATAAGGCATTATCTGCCACAAACTCCTTCATTTCACCAGTGTTTTGTTACGAAACATTAGTCTGACCCCCTGTGAGCTCGAAGCGGCTTTTTTGTGGTGATTCATCCTTATCAGACGTTTTTACTATGATGACGTCACTATTATGTGACACCATAACAAGTAAATGTCTGTATGATGCTGAACAGCTTATCAAACAGAGGGCGGTGCAGCAGGCTTTTATAAGTATGGCCACTCCCCTACGACAGGTGCAGCCATTAAACACTGATCAGTCAATTAACCTAATAAGAAGAAAAAACATGGTGGGCCATCACACCTCCCCCAAAAAGCAAGGGTCAGAACTGACCCTTGTAGCGGAGCACCATTAGCAACTTTCAGATCACCAGCCCCAGCAACCATGATACCTAGAAGCAATTTAAGGAGAAGGAGGAACAGAACATTATTAACAGGAACATCAACAGGAAACATTTGTGGGGAAAAACCCTGCATACACATAAGAACCCAAATCTTACCAAGTATATTCTTCAAATTTCTAGTTAAAATATCTCATCACACTCAAATAAGACAAAATTACTAGGGATGTTCGATATAGGCTTTTTTTTTTACCGATATCTGATATTGTCCAACTCTTAAACGTAGAGTCCAAAGCCCCCCACCGTTTCTGTTTGTAGACAACAGTATTCAAACTGAGCCCCCTCCCCTCTCAGGCCAATGGCCGCCTCGTTCTTCAAACTATTCAGCTTCAAGCCTCCTTCAGAGCTCAGAAGCGGGTAAAAGCCAAATTAGTATTAACCCTTGTTTTCCAACTTGCATTATCTAAAGCTCTTACCTTTTCTTCGATGCATCCGCCATTTTTCTTTCTTTTTTTTCTTCGAGAGTTCGAATGACTGGCATCTGCTCCGATCATGAGTTTATTCCCACACAGCGTCATGCTTTTAGCTCTGTCATTGGCTGCCGATATAAACAGAAATCTCCACCTAGAAACGTCCCAAACATAACAAATCAAAGCTAAAGAGCGAATTACAGACAGGAGGAGAGAGAGATGCATTCAGACTCACCACTGCACGTGAGTAGAGGCGCAAAGGCAAAGTTTGAGATGGATTTCACTTGCACAAGTCTGACGTTTATTTTCATGGGGAAATGTTGGACCTTTAAATTCTGATATCCGATATCAACCGATACCAATATATGCAGAGAACTGTGAGGTTGTGTCTCTCATATTTTGAGAAATACAACTTTATTCTGCTCTGAGAGCAAAGATCCCAAAACGTCCTCAACTCAGCCAGAGGAGTTCATTTTGGACATCTGGCTGCCAGATATCAGATACTAGCAGGTATTAGCCAACATGTGACTAATTCTAATGTTTCTGACAACTTGGTAACTTAACCAACAACTTAAAACCAGACATATTATCAGTAGCTTCAAAGCAAGTCAGTCTGTAGCAGCAGCAGCTGCACCGTAGTCACATGACTCTGAAAGGAATGCTGGGATATGAAGTTCTTCCAGGATAACAGGGACTTTTCAACATGCTGGGCTGCTGCTAATGGAACAAGATCCATTGTCTCGTGAAATCTCGCGAGATTTAATTTTTCAAAATATCACCTCAAAAAAACTATACCGATATTTTCCGATATCACATTTTGATGTGATATCGGAAGTATTTAATTGAAGTATTTAAATTAAATTAAATACTTCAATTTAAATTAAAACAAAAATTACCTAAAAAAAAAAAAACATCTCAGTGAGATAAAGGAACTTGTTCTAAAGCAGTGAATCTTATTTCAAGAAATCTTATCAAAATGTTTTTGCTTGTAATAAGCAAAAAAAAAAAAAAAAAAAAAAAAAAAAAAAATTCTGCCAGAAGAACAAGCGAAATTTCCTTGATAAGATTTCTTGAAATAAGATTTATTGCCCTAACACAAGTTCCTTTATCTCACAGAAATTTTTCTCTTTAGGTAATTTTGTCTTATTTTGACTGTAATAAGATATTTTGACTAGAAATTACAAAAATATACTTGGTAAGATTTGAGTTTTTGCAGTGTAACGTTTTCTCGTACGGCCGGAGAAACATACACCACCTCATCAAGCGCTGGTTTGGATTCTGAAGGGAATGGAGAAATGTGTGTGTGTGTGTGTGTGTGTGTGTGGGGGGGGGGGGGGGGTATGGTTGGTATACACCGTAATTGGTTTTCCACCACCAACATGAACTTCAAAGTGCTGAAGCCCCCAAATTAAAGCCAAAGCTTCCTTCTCCACAATCAGCTGCACTATTCCACAATGGAGGAAGAAGCTTTGGCTTTAATTTGGGGTCTTTGGCACTTTGAAGTTCATGTTGGTGGTTTTCCACCAACATCACAATATTTATTTCAAACATGTCATTATGATGAAATTATTATTACATGGTTAATCATGGGTATGAATATCAGCAGCAGAGGTGTCAAATCAGAAGTAAAAGTAGTCTGACAGTAAAAATCCCGTCATGTTTTTGGATCTGAGCTCATCTACCAGCACACGAGCTGGTTTAGTGACTGGTTGGAACAACTGCTGGGCGGGATTTCTGGCCTATTTTTGAACCTCTGCATGGTGAAAACACATTTCATACAGGAATCATTTTCTGCCTTTTTTCCATGAATGACCATCAATGAGCTGAACTCTGTTAATGGAACTTCTGGAAAGCTGTGACAGCGACTTCCCTATCTCTCCTGATAAACACGGTGAAGGAAAAAATAATGAAACTGCTGAAGTTTTCTTTGGAAGACCTCAGCGAACAGGATTCAAGCAGGAATCTGCTCAGTCAAGCAAGACTGTCAAAGCATCTCTGTGAATGTAGGACGGGAACATGTCCTCTCTCTCGTCCTCGTAGTTGGAAACGGTCACATCATGAATATGTGCATGGCATCCAAAACAAAAGAGCATTGGTTGATTCATGCCGATTATGTCACCGCTGATGTCGTCCACACAAACTCCAAAAAAGGAAATGAGCACCTGCTTCTGCAGACAAACAGGAGGAAGTCATGCATGAAGAATCTGCACCCCCATTCTTCCTCACACAGCTGAGCTGTTTATTAAACACTCATGTGGATCATCAGTCTTCATGTTTGCAGAAGCGAGACCATTCATCTCCCTGAAATGAGCACCAGGCACCAGCCAGGCTCACGCCTTCAGGACTGCGATGAGGCGTCACAATGTTTTATCTTTTCCCTGAAGAAGCTCATCTCATCTCTGAACTCCTCATTTCTCATCCTCTGCATGCTGATGTCACGGTGCTGTCCTGTGGGAGGATGCATTGACAGCGACTGCTCGTTAGGTTTTATTGGTGGTGTTTGTGTTTTTTGCTGCTCTGGTTGTTGAGATTCAGGCTGTTCTCAGCTAAATCTGTTCCTGATGATTATCAGCTTTGTTTTCCTGTAAAAGCCACAGGAGGGTTTCTGTTTCTGCACAAGTGTAGCAGTTGGTTGTCTGATTGATCTTTATCTCTTCTTTCTCCTCTCCTTTCATTTCTGTTCACTCTTTATTCTTTTTGCCCTTAAATTAAATGTAATACTTTGATTTAAATTAAATTAGATATTTAAGTTTAATTTATTTCAGTTCAATTAAATTGCTTTAATTTAATTTAGATTATTAAGAGGAGGCTTATATCCACAAAACTCCTCTTGGCTCTACATCAAATTAAATTAAATACTTCAATTCAATTTAAATTAAATTAGATCATTTGATTGAATTAAATTCAGTTAAGTTAAATTACATTCATTTGATTTAATTTAATTTAATTAATTAAGTTGATTTAATTTAAGTCATTTAAGTTAAATTAAATGAATTTCATTTTATTTATTTTAGATTATTAAGAGGAGGCTTATATCCACAAAACTCCTCTTGGCTCTACATTAAATTAAATTAAATTAAATCATTTGATTGAATTAAATTCAGTTAAGTTAAATTACATTAATTTGATTTAATTTAATTAAGTTAAGTTAAATTATATTTATTTAATTTAATTCATTTAAGTTAAATGAATTTAATTTAATTAATTTTAGATAATTAAGAGAAGGCTTATATCCACAAAAGTCCTCCTAGCAAAGCAAATCTATCCGACCCTGACCAGACCATCATTCTGCTGCTACCATGCTGGACAGGACAAGTCAGAAAATGAAGAAAAAACCAAAAAACAAACTTACTGTCAGATCAAAGCGCGATCATCTCTAACAGTAAGAGAGAAGTGACAAGAATGACACTACCGGTCACAGATGGTTGGGCAGGAATTCTCTTCTGATAAACATTTCGCATGTCGATTGGTATCGTGGACACTGCTGGAAATAAGGCCGGGGTTTTCCAGCTTTTAACTGAGGCGTAGCGGGTATGACCTTCACCTGGGAGATGGGCTCACTGATAGATGATGACGTCATTAACAACTGATTTCTGTAGAAAAGCAAGACTTTTTAAAAGATAACCGACAAGTATAAGATGAAAAAAGTGACAAAATGAGCAGCTTTGTGCATTCAGGTAACCACGAGGGATGGGTGGGTGGGTGGGGAGGAACTAGACTGTCATGCCAGGATGAATTCATGCGTTAGACTTCAGGAAATAGAAAGCAAATGCAAAACACTGGAAAGAAGCTGGCAGCGTTACAATGCAAGGCTGATGGAAGAATCCGGGAATATAAGGGGAAGTTTTCTAGAATTAAGTCTGAAAAGACGGGAAAAAGAGAATAGATCGAAAATAGAATACAAAAAGATAAAGATCTGAGATATGAGGAGTCTGGTCTGGATGAAGAATGCACAGGCAACAATACTATAGAGAAAGTTTTATTGCTGACAGACACACAGACAGGGAGACTCAAAATAACGTCAGTGTGTTCACTGAACACCAACACTTGTGATTTTTTAGGTCATACTGCAACCAGGATGAAACTGGACCCCATGGAGACCAGATTCTCATGAAGAGGACATGAAGGCGATTTCAGTGCCACATAGTGCAGGTCTGAGTACACAGAAAAAAACAAACATATACCCAGTATATATTTTCTGTTCTGCAGCCAACTACACACCAACGTCTCTGGAAGGGAGCTCCCTCTTTCTTCCAGACATCCCTGTTAAAGGGAGTTTTTCTTTGCCTGCTCCAGGAAGTAGCTTCACTTTTGCCGCCAGAACTTGCTGCTTGTTTTAAAGCCTTATAGCTGATTCACATCAGGTTCATGCGCTCTGCACTCTGGTTTTACCACGGTTTTGTTTCAACCTCCCCGGCTTACATGCTTACAGCATGCAGAGATGCAGCACATCTTACACACTCACGGTGTGAGATGATGCGCTGCGGAGACTGAAACAAAACCACGACACGGGAATGCGGCGCACGCGGGCCGGCAGCTGGGATTAAGGAATGGCGGCCCACCACGCCTAAATGTAGAGGAAACACTTCCATACACACACTAAAGACTCCTGGGTCATAAATAATGACCCACTAATGGGTTAAAAAGGGACCGACTAATTTCTGGCCTACTTCAACTCCAAAAGTTTCTCTCTTTTTTTTTCACCCAACTTTCGGGTTGAATATTTGACCCAGAAGTTGCGTTATGTTGATTACAATGTTGGGTTATTTTAACCCAGAAGTTGGGCCAACAATCACACAACCCAACAAGCCAAATGTCTAGGTTGAAATAATCCAGAAATTAGTTGGTCCCTTTTGAACCCAGTAGGTTGACCCAGGAGTTTTTAGTGCGTATGGCTCCGTGTTCCTTTATCCAATGAAATGAGGCAGAGCAGCTGCCCCTGCTGCACTCTGAGCAGCATCTTCACTGGGTTGTTCCGCTTGGTGGACGAATATCCCTCTTACCGCGGCTTTGCACCAGCTCCACGAGCGCAGTGCCGCACAGCATTGTGCCATGCGCACCGAATTGCGCCCGTCGTAGTCAATGGTTTGATTTACATCTAGCACACCACGGCGTGTGAGCAGTCCATCGTCACGCCATCCTGTCGCGCCGCTGCGCTAAAGATACGCGCCGGCTCTATTTTTAACTGAGCACGCACCCACACCGCGTACATTTCAGCAGTTCAGATCGGACCAGACAGGAAATCAGACACGGGATTCAGTGTAAAACATCCAGTAACTTCCTGAACAAAAGCCACTGTGCAGAATTTTAACTGCTGAACTATCTGAACATGACATCATCTATGTGGACACAAAGTTCCAGAGAAATAAGAAACAACGAAACTCAAACATGTCGACAAATAAACCATTTGGATGAGAATCACAGGCGATCTTGCAATCCCTCCCGTGACTCCGTGATGTCACAGATCTAGCAACAGCTGGTGTGCTTGGGGGTGCACTTGCAGACCCGGTGTAAAGCCGGAGTGACATCCAGTACCTCTGGTACCATGAAAGTACAGGTAAAGGCAGTATTACAGAAATGCCGACGTGGTACCGTAGTACTGGGTGGCAACACGACTAACTGGTGGCGTCAGCTATAACGCGCTCTTTGCACACCTGTCGATCCTCTCTTTGATTTTGATGCTCAAGACCATGACATCATTTGGCTACTTGGCAGCAGCAGTGAATAAAACCGAAGTGTGTTGTGATAAAGCAGCGATTAAAGTTGCCGTCTCCGACTCGTCTCCAGTCCGGATCTCTCTGCAGAGGCCGGCCAGCTTGCTCCTCCTCCTCCTCCTTTGTTTCTCTCCCAGGCTAAAGGAATTCAGCAGGAATGCAGAGAAAGCATCCTGTTTTCATTCCACACTCTGAGTCAGCTCTGCAGCCCAGGCCGGGGGGTCCCGGTCCTCCTGACGTCAGGTTATATCTGCTGCCACAGGTGCACTGCTTTTACGTTACCCTCGTACAGATTTAATCCAGTTTTTAGAAAAACAACAAAACAAAACAAGAACTTTTGATCGACTTTAAATGGAGCCAGCTCCTCGATCACTCATGATCTATTAGGCCTTAAACACTTGACCCGTAACCCGGGACGTCCTGCAGATAACAGGGGGCCACACTGTCACCAGCATCCTCTGTAATAAACAGTTTCTAAGCTCACGTCCCTTTGGAAGAGCAGCCTATCTAAAGTAAACATCAGCGTATGGAGCAACAATGAGACAGGCTGTAGTGGATAACCAGTAACCACAGCCGCCTGCTGTGGGGACAAAGAAATCCTGTGTGTTGTAATCACATCCATCTTTTTATTTTGTTCTTTCAGGACCTCAGCACGTTCAGTGTGTGCCTGCTTTGCGGTTAAATGTTAAACAAGACTTCAAAGTAGTCAGCTGCTGCTGCACTTTGCAGAGAATGCACTGAAAGCTTAAAAGGTTTCTTGGAAAGTTGCATGCTGGGAAATTTGATAGCTTTGAATCCTTGAAAATTTAATTTGTAGTGCTCATAACTGCAGCTTTGTGTTGAATCTCAGAGGGAACCGATGAACCTGGACTGAGAACCAGTAATAATGGCAGATTTATTTAGTCGTTGAATTTATATAATGAAAAACACAATAACGAAAAAAATATGAAAGAGATAATTATGGTTTTCTTCTTGGTAAAAGTAGAATACTTGACTTGTTTGTGCCTCTAAGTTTTTTTTTTCTGTCAATAATTGATGGAGAAATTCATGCACCTTGACTTTTCACAGTTTCCTGCAGGGCTCGGAGTAAGTGGAGAAACTTGGCTGCTCCTGTAGGTGTTGCTGGTACATAAAACCTGCTGCTTCCTGGTCCATTGTTTCACTCATTTGGTCCAAAGTTCTGGCCAGATTGCTCTTCAACTAAAAGCTTCAATATAACTTCCAACACAATGAAAGATCACTTCCGAACCACGGAGAAAATACACTGCAAGCACATCCAGTAGTAGGAAAAAAAACATTCCTCAGAGATTTTGCTCCATATTCACATGATAGCATCACCCAGTAAATGCAGATTCATGACGAGAATCTCCCGTTCCATCACATCCCAAAGCTGCTGTGTTGCATTAAGATCTGGTGACTGTGGAGGACATTGGACTACAGTGAACTCATCCCCATGTTCTAGAAAGCAGTTGGAGATGATGTGAGCTTAGTGACATGGTGCTTTATCCTGCTGGAAGTAGCATCAGAAGATGCTCCACTGTGGTCAAAAAGGGATGGACATGGTCACTCATAGGAAAAATGTGCAGCTCATTTGTGGCTCAATCTCATCTCTGAGATCAGTTTGAGCTTCCATAATGGTATCACTCTGTGATCATTTGTTTCTGAATTCTCCTCGGGGCTCCTTAGGAGCCACAGCTGAGCTAAAAAAAAGAGAAAAGACATCACTGAGACAAAGGAGGTTGAGTTGAGATAACGATTTGAGCCATACTTGAGAAGTGGGATAAACAGAAGAGATCTCATAACTGACTGCCCCTGATCTCAATTATGTCTCAACTAAGACAGTTATGAGATCTCTTGATGTCTTTGTTCCTAAGGAACCCTTAGGAGAAGTAATTCAGAGACAAATGATCACATAATGATACCATTATGAGTAGCTCAAACTAGGGCTGGACAATCCGCAATTAAATCGTGTATTGGCAATTGGAAGGTTGCCAAGCAATTTGCTGTTTATCAAGGCCATTTTGAAAAAAAAAAAAAAAGGCAAAAAAACACCCCCCAAAAACAGTGCTCTACTGTGCATTTAGAGATGTTTCTGGAGGAAATCCATGACTGTTAGAGAAGCCCCGTTTACAAACAGACCTACAATCCACATTCTCTCTCCTCAGTGCAGCTACGCTGTCAGCAGCTCTGTGAAAGTGACAGGGAGCATCTCTTCGATTCGAACTGACACAGCCCGTTTGCTTCGGGGTCGTTCAGCAGAGTAGACTAATTACAAATAAATATTGTTTTAGTGTGTAACTACTGAAATGTTCAAACAAGGGCTTTCATAAAGAGAGTTCATGAACACATCATCCAGCAAAGCTGATTTTAAGGTTGTTAGTCCAGTCTAGCCTGAATGGAAGTTAAAATATTAAAGTATTATACAATTACATAGTATTATACATATTATTAGTAATATATACATATACAATACATGTAATAAGTATAACAGTACTTATTACAAGCCACGTCACAGGAGTTTCAGCTCATACATGCAATCAAATTTGAATTATTCACGCAGCCATGCTGACTGGTTAGGATCAACATAAGACCCCGCCCCCTTGCCAATTTAATCGTGTATTGGCAATCTTGAGCAATAACAATCTACAATTTAAAATTTAGAGGCAATCGCGCAGCCCTAGCTCAAACTGATGTCAGAGATGAGATTGAGCACATTTTTCCTATGGGCAGCAACACTCAGCAATACTTAAGGTTGTGGTGGTTAAACCATGTCACGTTGTTGGAAATTCCCAATTCCGAGTAGGAAGTTTCAACTGGAATGGCCCTCAAAGTGGGATTTCTGACTCGGGAAGTTGGGAGAATCCTCACAACCTCCGAGTACACATTTAAAGATGGCCACACCCAGTGTGAGCAGTAGAAATAGTTTTTGTGATACATTTATTTACAGTTCTGACTCATTTTTGTTGCATTAAATCAGACACACATGTACAGTAGTATTGTTAGATATAGATGTAGAACAGTGTTTCTCAATCCTGGTCTTCAAGTACCCCTGCCCTGCACGCTCAGGCAGGTCACCAACACCGCCCAGAAGATGATTGGCTGCCCTCTCCCCGCACTGGATGAACTACACAACTCCTGCTGCCTCACTAAAGCCCGGAACATCATAAAAGACACCTGCCATCCTGGTCACTCCCTGTTTGAGCTGCTGCCTTCAGGCAGACAATACAGATCAATAACTGCAAGGATAAATATTTTCAAATACAGCGTTTATCCAACTGCAATAACAGCAGTCAATGCTGCTAAATAATGACTGGATATGTATGTCGTGTAAGTGTTTTGGTAGGATGCTTATTCTATTTTTGGGGATTTCCATCCTTAAACACACCTGATGCAAATGAACGGCTCATCAGCACCGTGCAAAGAAGTTGACAAGCAGTTAAATTAAACTGCATCGTGTGCTGGAGATGGACAGAACTAAAACGTGCAGGGCAGGGTTACTTGAGGACCAGGATTGGGAAACACTGGTGTAGGAGGAAGCTGCTGTGGTGTAATTCACATTTTCATGTGGTATATGTGAACTACAACGCCAGCGGTGCTAATGTGACAGTGTGAGGTCCTTTCACTATGCCTCCGATAGATCATGTGCCCTGGCTACTTGGCAAGAAATGTTTCTTTGGCTGAATGGTTAGCACGTATGACTTTCACCCAGGAGTCTGGGGATCATACTCCACCTCTGCTGCGTACCTTGCCACACTAACAATGGCTAATAATAATTACTATATTGAACTGGAACGTAGTTAGGTGGGGCATGACCAAGGGGCAAACTCTGCTGGAAAAGTGTGAAATCAGGAGGTGAAGTTTTTAATTGTAATTCTTTCTTGATCTGCTCGGGGCTCCAAAACAGAACCAACCCCCATAGACTCCCATGTTAAAAACACCAACCTCACAACAGAAATAAACATGTTTACAGTCTGGTTCAAAAATTCATTTGAGGTTTAATAGGTCAAGTTTACCTTCATGTCAACTGTGAGGGGGGTGAATTTTTTTTATAACTCATCCATTTAGATGTTATTTAAGGCAAGGCAAGGCAAATTTATGTGTATAGCACATTTCATGTACAGGACAATTCAAAGTGCTTGAATCTTGAAATTACATATAATTAAGGGCGTGTCCTTTTGATTGTTGGATTTTTCCCTTTTAGTTGCATTCCACAGATGTTCCCATCAGTCTTCATCACAAGACACTTAGGGCCTGATTTACAAAGACTCCAAATTGCGGGTCTAATGTCTTTGCCTCGCAAAAAAATAGCGTGCGCTGTCATTTTAGCGTTTGCGGGTGATCTACAAAGATTACACGCGCAATCTGTAACAGGCGCAAACAGCAGGATTTAAATGAGGATTTAGCGTGCGCTCTCCCTGCGCCACGGAAAGTTCAGAAGAGCATGGGTAAACGCAAAATGAAATTCATCCTGATAGAGAGTGTTAGTTTCAGAGATATAATGAGGCAAATAAAAAGACAAACGCCATTTAGAAAAACGGAGTTAACTGCTTTTGCAAATAAACTCTTCATTTACTTTTTAATATTTTCAGAAAACGTGAAGTAGAGAGTTTTAATGATGTAAAATGGAGATAGGACGTTTGTACCCAACAGCAACAAAAGCAGTTAACTCCGTTTTTCCACAGTGGCGTTTGTCTGTTTTTGCAAATGAACTCTTCATAATAACTATAAAAAAAATAATGCAGCAGGTTTCCCTTGGATCGTAAGAAGAGGCCAGTTTAAGGACATGGATAAGGACACGCTGTTGAAGATGATCTGATATTACGCACAGACTGCGCGCTCTTTGGCACAATGCCGCGCGACCTCTAATTGCCCCCACCCCATGCAAAACTCAGTAAAAATAGTATCATTAGTTTGTGCGACGTACTGTTATTTTCACTGAGTTTTTGTGGGGTGGGGGCCAACTTCACGCGGACAGCAACCTCAGAACAGCAGCAGCAGTCGCTGCGGTGGAGGAGCAGGAGATGATTTTAATTGAAAAATATGCCATTGGCAAAAAGTAAAAGAAAAAAAAAGACATAATTAATGTCAGCTTTAACTACCATGTTGCTGCAGCTGCAATGTTCTGGTTCATGTCTAAAAACCCCTGTTTAACAGTGATGTTGATTGTTATTTAATTAAATAATGAAAACTTGACGTGTCGCCTGAACACATTATAAAAATGATTCTGACCCATGTCTGCAGTCCTGTGTGCGCATTCTTTCAGCCATCAGTGCGTAAACTCCAGTTATACCTCTTTTCAGACGTGCTAAATTACACGCAATCTTTTGCCCCCCATTCCTTTGAACAGTTGATAGATCACATTCGCGTGTTAAACTGAGGTTTTGCATAGTCTCCTCCCAATATTTTCGCCTTCTGCAGAAACGCCCAGTTTGAATATTCATCTCAGCAATGCGCAAAATGACAGCGGCGCTATTTTGCCCCTTGACAAGCGCAAACCTCCTTTTGCCCTCTTTGTAAATCAGCCTCGGATTATTGCGTGGAATGAAGATAGCGCCTGTTTTAACAGCGCAAACCTTTCGTAAATCGGGCCCTTAGTCTTATCAATTAGTGGGTCCTACTCGAAATACTCTGATGGTTTACAAAAAATGCTAGAAATATTTATAAATACTCCAATAGTATTTATAAACACTCTGCTGCAATTTTAGCCGTTTTTGTCTGCTAAGCATCTTCTTCCAGTTCAGGTGTTGCAGGTGATAGCCGCTATACTGCCACCGTCTGGAAGAAAAGTGGAAGAACAGCAGCTGCCGCAGGACAGGCATCTCACGTCTAATCATGGGAGAAAACGAAACAACAACGAAAACTAAGCTGAACTTATCTACAATTCAGTTTACTGTAGTTTCAGTTAGTTTTGTATTGTTCTTTGTAGTTTTTTTCATAGTTTTCGTTTTTATTTTTTTTAGTTTTAGTTTGAGTCTTAGTTTTAGTTAACTATTATAACCCTGGTCTGGTCCAATCTGAATTACTGAAATGTACGTGGTGTCAGTGCGTGCTCCGTCAAAAATAGAGCTGGCGTGTATCTTTAGCGCAGCGGTGCGACATGCTGGAGCGACGACGGACTGCTCATGCGCTGCGGCGTGTTCGGTATATTTCAAACCATTGACTACATGGGGCGCGATTTGGTGCGCATGACGTGGAAGAGTCAGATTGGTTTGGATGACATGGGACTTAAACTTATAATCTTTAAAGTACTGGAAATCCCACTCTAGCACCCGAGCTACTGTTTCAGACTGTTACATGTGCATTTCCGTGCTACCAGTTCTTGATTTCCATTAGTTATTCATGTTTTAAGATCTTTTGTCTCAAAATGAGAAAGCAACAACACTAAAAATAAGCATTACCAGACTAGTTTTAAGTATTTATCACTTCATAAGAAACTTGAAATGAGTGTTTCACAGCTTGTTTTAAGCTCGTTTCCACTTGTCTAAAGTCTAGATATTTTTTTCTTATTACAAGAAATCTGTGTGTGTGAACTATAAGGGAGGTCCTAAAACAACTTTTTACAGCTACAATTGGGAGTGAAATACAGAAAGTGATCTGAAACTGTCTCTTAGTGAGATCATTTAAGTTAATATGCAAATAAAATTTTAAGATTCACTTACGACGTAAGAAATAAAAGACGTATACTCTCAAAACTACAGTAGATTAATAATCTTACACATTCTGGTCTTGTCGAGTATATAACTCTCAAATCAAGATAGTTGAGACAAATTTTGATGAATATAAAACTGTAAGACTTGGCCAGATAGATGTTTTTTGCAGTACGTGACTAGATGCTGCAGTGTGATTGGCTGGTCACATATTTGTGTTCACAAACATGTTCAACAAACATTTGAACATGTGGACATGAAGTTGATGCTCGATGTGCCGCAACTGTGTGATGCTATCATGTCAAAATGGAGCAAAACCTCTGAGGAATGTTTCCAACATCTGGTTGAATCTATCACACCGAGAATTAAGACAAGGGTCCGACCTAGTTTTCGAAGGTGGAGCTAATGAAGAGTGTAGCTGTTTTCCTGAAACCCCTGTCTCTTTCTAAATTCAAAATGATTAATATTTAATAACCAGTCATGAATAATCACATATAAATGTAATGCTTTGACTTTATCTCAGTGTTTGGTGAGTGACAGCCATTCTTTCAAAATGAAACCAACACAGTGTGCAGGAAACAAACTTTTCTCTTTATTTTCTCATACAAAACTCATATATAGAAATATAAATACATCTCTTAATAAGTTAGAGAATAAATAAGTATTTCTTTTTACAATTATTTATCATTTAATCATCAACAGTAAACTTAACAAGCTTGTAAACTGTCCAGGATATACAGCATGAGGATCAGTGTTTGAAACATTACTGAATCTGAAACTCTCCAGTCTCAGCCAGTTGTCTTCTTTGTCAGATCAAGTTGTGGCCACAGCTTCACGGAGTGCTTAGCACGAGTCTGAAGTCGTATTTTCCCTCTGACATATTACAAAGGAATGACACGAACGTTTGTCAGGGAGAAAAACAACTGCTACATTTCTGGCAAGCTGCTAATGGCCGGAAGCTTCTGGCTTGTCTTCAGTCAAAACATCACAAAGAGCTGCAGACAATAAACACCTCGGCCATCACAACAGACCAGGGCCACCATCCTGCAGGTTTCAGTCTTTCCCTGTTACAACACACTTGATTCAAGCGAAATGAATTGAGTCAGGTGTGCTGCAGCAGGGAGACCCTGAAACCTGCAGGATGGTGGCCATCCAGGACCGGAGTTGGTGCCCCCTGCAATAGACCCACCGTGCTGCTGTTTCTATGCTAATACAAATCGGTTTATAGGAGCTGACAAAAGGGATCTTGAGTTGGCTACATGTATGTTTTATAAAGATTCATTCCACGGAGTCAACAAGCTGCCACGCTCAGGAACGGCCTGACAGTTTGCTAGTTAGCTTTAAACATTAACCAGGACGGCAGATTCAGCTCTGATACAGAGGAACTTTAAGCCAAACGTGGAGAATATTCCAAGCTTCTCACGGCTGACGCTTTAATCCTCGGCTTCACACAGCCTGCTTCTCGTCTTTTCTTTATATTTTTCCTTTCAGTCCCAAAGCCACTGTCCAGGTCTTTGGTTTTAAGGGATCCTTCTTTGACATGTGAGCTGTTTAATGTCCGCGTCTCCACCCATCTGCCCCCTTTCCGATGGGCTTCATGTTGGAAAGCTGCCAGTCTTCCAAAGCGCTGCTGTGCAGGTTAAATGCTGCGTTGCTTTCCTGCTGCCCCAGAGTTGGAGGTCTTCTCAAACCCCACGTCTGGAGGGCAAAGCAGTCCAGGACTCTCTGTCCACAGAGGTTGAGTTTCCTCTGGTTTTCCCCATTCCTTTACCTCCTCGTTCTGTTGCTTAACTTTCTGATGGTGGTTGAGTCTCTCTTCCATGACCGAAGGTTTCTGGTGTTAGATTTCACCACCGATCTGCAGGACAATTCACAGAATACAGGTCAGAGATGTTTATTTCTGAGATTTAACTGTGAAAAATGACACGCCTTGGCTGTTTTACTGTTATTTACCTGAAGGCTGCCAGGAGTTTGTCTCCATTTGTGGTCGATGGTTTAACCGTCAGCTTGGTGATGCTGGCATCCTCCAACCTGTGGACATACACAGTAATCAGACTTTTACTACTTTTCTATCTTATTTTAGGTAAAGTTATTAAACTTCATTCTAAGAATAGATTGGTTGAATTCAACCAATCTGGTTGGCAGTTATGTGTCCGACCAATCTTCTGGTTGTTTCAACTAAAAAGATTGGTAGATTAACCAATATTTTGGTCAAAGTGACCAATACTGCTCACCTTGACCAAAATATTGGTTTGTATCGGCCAAAGGATTGGTTAGATTATTCAACCGATACTGGTCAAAGTGACCACTGGCCAGTAATTTACTGTATATGTCCGACCAATCTTTTGGCTGTTTTAACCAAAAAATTTGTTAGATTATTAATATTTTGGTCAAAGTGATGAATCGGGCCACTTTGACCAAATCTTTGGTTAATATTGATCATAAGATTGGTTAGATTAAGCAATATTTTGGTCAAAGTGATGAAAACATTGGTAATCTAACTTTGCTTTTTGGTTAAAACAACTAAAAAAATTGGTTGGACACATAACTACCAATCTGTTTTTAGGTTGTTTATTTTCTTGAAACACCAGGGTGAAATATTATGAATTCTTTATGGGTCTTAGAAAAACACCTCCAAGGATAAGATCTAGATAGTGACAATAGTGGTGCTTTCATGAGCACAATAGACCCAAAGACGTAACAAACGTTCCCTTGAGGAAAACCAGAAATGTAAACTTTCCAAAAATAGCTGCGCTACTAATAAAGGCTGCCCTCATGCTGCGCTGCCGTTATCAGACTCCATCATGCTGCCTCCTCTCTGACTCGTCCTCTTCAACATGCTTCTCAGACACGTCACACAGACCAAGGAGACGTGGAAGGTGTTTTGATACGATCTGGTACCCACAAGACGGGGCAAAATCTAGACTGGCTTTCCTGACGAGGTATGTAGGTAGAAGGTCAGGATAAGGAGGAAGTCTGCTCACCTGTGATAGCAGAAGCTGCTGCAGCTTTCATCAGCAGGACTGATACATTCGCATCGGCTGGCTGACCGGCGGCGGCGAGAAACTGGACTTCCCAAACCATACGGGAGGAGTTTACTGTAAAGAAAAGATATTTCAGATGATGTCCTTCTTTTGACTCCAGTCCTTCTATTCAGGTTCTGAGGGACTCTGTAGCCTCACCTTGGCGTGTTGACCCAGATAATATCCAGGTGGCAGAAATAGATGCACTCCTTATCGTCCCAGCTGTTGCAGGAGCAGCGTTTGGTCCTGATGTGGCTCGGATGAGGCGCCTGAACTGGACGCTCCGACAAGGGGAGTCCATATCCTAGAGACAGAGCAGGATCCAGACTTTACAAACTGAGAATGTGCAGTGCGACTGCATAGTTAAGGAGCATGTAAACCAGCCTTGACTGTGTTGCATCAAATATTCCCATTTACCAGGCTGAAAATGAAACGGAGTCCAGACCAACAAGCTGGAGCTACTTAGATCTTGTATAGTGTGGTTATCTTGTGTTTGCTCTGTAATTAAAGGTGTGTTGCTCTACAACAAGGTAAATATTCTTTGGAAGTTTGGTCCTACCTTCTATCAGCTAAAGGTCAAGACCTGCAAATTAAACTAAAGCAGCACTCCAGTCTCTACCTTCTGTTCACTACCTAATCTGTGCTTTATAGTTTGTTTTTCAAGACATAAAAGTAGCTCAGACCTGAAGGCTGAGCTGAGAACAAACCATCAATGAGTCAAGACGAGAACTGCATCCATAAACCTAAATTTAGTCATGAATATCTTAAACTCACCCTCCTGCAGAGCCGTGCAGATGATGCATAGAACAAGAATCCTGCACATGAAGGAAGCCATCATTATCATGTGTCCGTAGTGTGAACGGTGGGTACGAGTCCTCGGTGGTCCTGTAGTTTGAAGCTGGGAAGCAGCAACAGGTGCTTTGTGTTCATGTTGCCGGCTTATATATCCCTGTGGCTCCTCCTGCTGTTGCACAAGCAGCAGACTCCACCTGCAGCAGCCCTCCTCCTTCTTCCATCCTCCCTCCTCCATCCTCCACAAACATTCCAGCAGCGACCTGATTAACCCCATCAGCGCCCCTACCGTCCACAAGGGACAGGAGGATCATCATCATCATCACTTTCACACTCCAGATGGACCAAACTCTACTTGTTGTGTTTGGCTTGAATATTTTAACATTTTCATTTTCATGGTGAAAAAAAAAAGTGTTTTGTTTTACTTATTTTATTTGACCTTTATTTATCCAGGAAAGTCCCATTGAGATTAAAGACAGAGTGTGTAAGAAATACTGACATCTAGTGGTAAACATGGGTACAGCAATGACTTCATATACCAGCACTGTATATTTGTACGGTGGCTGCTCGTGGCCAAAATTCTCCCAAATATAAAGACGTTTTAATCTGTGAGTGGATCCAGTGGTCTCAGGTGTAGCTATGACTGTACTACAGGTACAGTTTAAACTCATTGACTGCCAGACCTTTTCCGAGCAGAGCGCTCCATATTGCCAGGATTTTTAAGCATTTTCACAGATTTTTGGAGAGGCACAGAATATTGTGTACTATGCCTATGCAAACACTGAATACACCAAAGGAAAGCTTAGACTCTCTTCTTTTATCAGAAAAAAAAACATTTGTTTCTAGCTTTTTCCATTCTTTAGTAATCTGCAGTAGAACATGGGTTTGTTGCAGCAAAAATGCCTGCTTTTGACCAAAAAGGTGAGAAAACAAGCTTTAAATGCTGCAAGGCACTTCAAGTGGAAAAGTGTCTTTGTTGCCAATATTTTTTACTTTAGTGACACCTTCATCGTCTGAACAGCTGTTTACTTCTATGAAACAACAAAAACAACACAGAGACACTTTGGTGGCTTAATAATTATTCACTAGCTGTATAAGCCACAAGTTTGTTTCACAACATAACATTTGGCAGAAACGTCTATCTTTCTATCCCTCCCTCCCTCCTTCTACCCATCCACTTCTGCTGGTGCGTCTGCTGGTGCGCCCCCTGCCCCCATGGTTGACCTACCTTCACTTTCAGCTGGTGCACTTTGCTGCTGTATTTGATCATGTCTTTAATGGGTCGTGTCACTGTCTGTCACCGATCAGTTTTTTCACAAACTTTCCTCTAATGTCCACCGCCTAAACTGCTTTGATTACGAGCAGTCGCCATGTCCCCCCCCCCTGGCGACAGAATCGAGCACACTTCCTGTGTTGACTAACACAGACACCATAGAAGCGCACTACTTCCTGGTAGGTTTTTTTTAAGCTTGTCTGACACCACCATCTACTGGATCGGATGAAAATTACCGAAAAAGACGATCAACACTTGGTACTCTCTGACAAGCTCTGCCAGAGATTAAAACAGCTCCCCCAATTAAAACCCGCAATTAACGTGTAAACACGTGATTGGCAGCCAGTAAGTAAATGTTTTTTAAGGCATTACTCATTTACAACAATGCTTGAACTCCCATTAAAGAAAGCTGATGGAGCAGTTTTATAATTCAGAGGGTTCTCACTGCACTTACATTGTTTTGTCCATTCAGGGACACCGTAGTAAAACTGTTGGCACAAATATGGCAGCCACTAGGTATGTGGACCCACAGCAAGTAGATGTAAATGACTCATTCTAAGAAAATAAAAACATAACAGTTATTCTAGGGAAATGATTACACATTAACACAAACACAGTTTTTAATTATATATTATATTTTCTATCATTGACCTTTGGTTTTGTTACACACTGCACCTTTAAAAACCTATTTTTTAAGGAAGTCCTGGCCAAGAGGCAGCATAAGTGCAAGAAACTTACAGCATACAAGTTATACAATATAAATAATTAAAAAACAGTGGCACCGACAGAAACAGCCATCCTTCCATCCCTGTCTAGAACGTTTTATGTGCGTTTAGCCAAAACAATATGCAGCAACATGACATGGAGGCTAGATGGAACATGTCTGCTTCAGCTCTGAGGTAAAAGAGCAGAACATATGTCTGAATGCAAGCTGTATACAAGAGAAAGTCTGCACGATTACCGCTTTCCAGAGCAAGTCTGAAAGAGGCTTTTGTTTTGGTCTCTACAAACGGCGCGCAACAGCACACCTAGCGGTGTAAAAACGCTTTTACCCCTTAAGGCCCAATCCCAATTCTCTTTTTTACCCCTTCCCCTTGGAAACTATTCATTTAGAAAACATGAAGCTAAGATTTCTTCAGAAAAATAGCTGCAGTTTCATGACATCAATGTTTGCTTCAGCTTGTCGTTTCCAGTTTTATTCCAGCTTCCAGATCACCATGGATCTATAAAACCAGTAAACATCTGATCCCAGGAATCTGGACCAAAGTCCAGGCTTCCACATCATGACCAGAGGAACCTTTCCACATCTAGAAGCTATTTTGAATGTACCTATGTGTACATTTCCACATGAGTGTAACCCTGACCTGAACTGACTCACCTCATTGTAAAAACGGAGGTCAGATCTATGAGGTCAGAATAAGTTCTCTTCCTGCATCTAAGTTGTTTTATATTTAAACATAAAAACAAGCTAATGTGGACAAATTAAACCTGCTTATATTTAAAAGATAAAGCAAAGACGGTCGTCCAAGTGGGACTCCTGTATAAAGGTGGTTTTATGAGTCATATGTGGAAGGTATGTAGAGATACATACTGTATCAGGAAGTCTGGTGATTTACAAGGTTTGAGGAAACAAATGACCATGAGAGGACAGGATGAGCTAAGAATGAGGAGAACTGTCAGTAAACTGGGATCTGAAGTTGGTCAAACAGCTCTTTCCTTTTTAATCTCCTTTGTTTTGCATTTAAGAATATTGAAAATGTTAAAAAAAAATATATTTTGCATGACATGTTAAGAGGCCCCAGGGCTTCTATGAGGAGATAATAACTATACTGATAATAAGTAATGCCTGCAAATATCTTCTTCTGTAACAATGATTAAATTAATTTCTATTTTCTCTCTCTTTATACACACACACACACACACACACATATATATATATATATATATATATATATATATATATATATATAGATATATACACTGCCTGGACAAAAAAAAAAAGTCGCCACCTGGATTTAACTAAGCAAATAGGTACGAGCCTCCTATTGGATAATTACTGCATGGACGATTATCTTTCAGCTGGCAACAAGTTTTTTAACCCCAACTAGTGCAATCAGTTGCTTCTCATTTCCTAAACAACCATGTTGAAAGACACATCTGTGGTCTTTGAAAAGATGTTAGTCTGTCTGAGAAGGGTCAAATCATTGGCATCAAGAGGTGAAAACATCTAAGGAGATGCAGAAACTACTGAAACTGGGTTCAGAACAGTCAAACGCATTATGAAAAACTGGAAGGATAGTGGACCATCGTCTTCCAGGAAGAAATGTGGCCGGAAAGGCAGATGAAGTGATGCAGCATCATGCCTAGTGCTACTGTATGAGCCTGTGGGGGCAGTGTGATGACCTGGGGTTGCTGCAGTTGCTCAGGTCCAGGTTCAGCAACAGCATGAGCTCAGATAATGAGGTCAGCTGATACCTGAATATACTGAATGACCAGGTTATTCCATCAATGGATGTTTCTTTCCTGATGGCACGGCCATATTCCAAGATGACCGTGCCAGAATTTATCGGGCTCAGATTGAGAAAGATGGTTCAGGGATCATCAGACATCATTTTCACACATGGACTGGCCCCCACAGAGTCCAGACCTGAACCCCACTGAGAATCTTTGGGATGTGCTGTGGTCAGACTCTACAATCATCATCAAGATCTTGGTGAAAAATTGATGCAACAGGATGCAAATAAATCTGGTGACATTGCAGAAGCTTCTGGAAACACAGCGAATGCTGCCGCAATCAAAGCTAAAGGCGGTCCAACCAAATGTTAAATGTTTGACCTTTTTTTGTTGGCGACTTATTTTTGGGCTGGGCAGTGTATATATATATATATATATATATATATATATATATATATATATATATATATTGCGCTTCATTTTGTTATTCTTAAGCCATTCAGAGGTGGACTTGCTGGTGTGTTTTGGATCATTGTTCTGCCGCAGAACCCAAGTGCGCTTCAGCTTGAGGTCACCAACAGATGGCCGGACATTCTCCTTCAGGATTTTGTGGTAGACAACAGAATTCATGGTTCCATTTACCACAGCAAGTCTTCCAGGTCCTGAAGCAGCAGAACAGCCCCAGACCATCACACTACCACCACCATATTTTACTGTTGGTACAGTATGATGTTCCTTTTCTGAAATACTGTGTTACTTTTACGCCAGATGTAATGGTTTACCTACACCTTCCAAAACGTTCAACTTTTGTCTCATCAGTCCACAGAGTATTTTACCAAAAGTCTTGGGGATCATCAAGATGCTTTCTGGCTACAGTGAGATGAGCCTTTATGTTCTTTTTGCTCAGCAGTGGTTTTGGTCTTGGAACTCTGCCATGCAGACCATTTTTGCCCCCCAGTCTCTTTCTTATAGTGGAGTCATGAACACTGACCTTAACTGAGGCAAGTGAGGCCTGCAGTTCTTTGGATGTTGTTCTGGGGTCTTTTGTGACCTCTTGGATGAGTCGTCGCTGTGCTCTTGGGGTAATTTTGGTCGGCCGGCCACTCCTGGGAAGGTTCACCACTGTTCCATGTTTTCACCATTTGTGGATAATGGCTCTCACTGTGGTTCTCTGGAGTCCCAAAGCTTTAGAAATGGCTTTGGAACCTTTTCCAGACTGATAGATCTCAATTACTTTGTTTCTCATTTTTTTCCTGAATTTCTTTGGATCTCAGCATGATGTCTAGCTTTTGAGGATCTTTTGGTCTACTTCACTTTGTCAGGCAGGTCCTATTTAAGTGATTTCTTGATTGAGAACAAGTGTGGCAGTAATCCGGCCTTGGTGTGGCCTGAGAAATTGAACTCAGCTTTCCAAAGATGTGATAAACCACAGTTTATTTATGTTTTAATAGGGGGGCAATCACTTTTTCACACAGGGCCTTGTAAGTTTTTTTTTTTTCCTCCCTTACTAATAAAAATCTTCATTTAAAAACTGCATTTTCTGTTTACTTGTGTTACTTTCGTCTCAAATTTAAATTTGTTTGATGATCTGAAACATTTAAGTGTGACAAACATGCAAAAAAGTAAGAAATCAGGAAGGGGGAAACACTTTTTCCCCACAGCTGTATGTATATATATATATATATATATATATATATATATATATATATATATATATTAGGACTTTGACTCCAAAGTCTTCATTTTGCTTTTCTTAAGCCATTCAGAGGTGGACTTGCTGGTGTGTTTTGGATCATTGTCCTGCTGCAGAACCCAAGTGCGCTTCAGCTTGAGGTCATATATATATATATATATATATATATATATATATATATATGTATACATATATATATATATATGCAGCCAACAAATCTGCATCTGTGTGATGCTATCATGTCAATATCTCATATATATATATATATATATATATAATATATATATATATATATATGAGAGAGGAGAGATTTTTTCTTTGTTCTGCACAGATTAGCAGACGAGAGAAAAAAGCCTTTGCAGGCGATGAAGTTGCATGTGTGTGTTTTTCCATGAGTGAAAGACGTGCGGATGAAGCTGGAGGCGGCAGAGGAAGAGATGAGCGGCGACAGAGGCTGTGCATGTGCCACTCTGCTGATATGAGGATGAAGGGAGGTTTGTCATCACCCCCTGCAGAATGGTGAGGTCATAGTACAACCATCCCACACAAACAGCGTCCCTGAATGCAACACACTTTGACCTTGGTAGAGATACGCCTCTGACTGCCACATCAGCTCTCTGCCTGATTAACTGGACCGACACACTAACATTATGGATTCCACTGCAGCCTGCTGCACACAAGACTGAAATGTTAAACTATGTCATACAAACACCTTTAGGATTCCTTCTCTTATCTGCTATAGAACGGCTTATATAACTCGGATCCACAGGTATGTTCCTGCTTACACTGATACAGTGTCCATCTGATAGCCGAATACCAGCAGGAGCAATGGAGGGATTACAATAAACCCTGAATCAGACCTACACATGTGGGTGCTTTCATGAGGGTGTTTACACTAGCTGGCCCCTTTATTAGGTACATCTCACTGGTGCAGAGTTGGGAACATTCCTCAGAGGTTTTGCACAATATTGACATGATAGCATCACACAGATGCAGATTTGTTGGCTGCATATCCATATTGAGAATCTCATGATCCGTGAAGAAAATCTCCCGTTACACCACATCCATGAAGAGAATCTCCTGTTCCACCTCATTCACGATGAGAATCTCATGTTCCACCTCATTCATGATGAGAATCTCGCGTTCCACTGCATCCGTGATGAGACTCTCCCATTGCACCTCATCCGTGATGAAAATCTCCTGTTCCACCACATCCACAATGAGAATCTCCTGTTCTACCACATCCATGATGAGAATCTCATGTTGCACCTCATCTGTCATGAGAATCTCCCATTCCAACGCAACCGTGATAAGAATCTCCCTTTGCACCACATCCATGATGAGAATCTCCCATTCCACCACATCCATGATCAGAGTCTCCCATTCCACCACATACAGGATGATAATCTCATGTTCCACCACATCGGTCATGAGAATCTCCTGTTCTACCACATCCATGATGAGAATCTCCCGTTCCGCCACATACATGATGAGAACCTCCCATTCCACCACATACATGATGAGAATCTCATGTTGCACCTCATCTGTCATGAGAATCTCCCATTCCAACGCAATCGTCATAAGAACCTCCCACTCCACGACATCCATGATGAGAATCTCCCGTTCCACCACATCCATGATGAGAATCTCCCGTTCCACCACATACATGATTAGAATCTTCTTTTCCACCACAAACATGATGAGAATCTCCTGTTCCACCACATCCATGATGAGAATCTCCTGTTCCACCACATCCATGATGAGAATCTCACATTCCACCACATACATGATGAGAATCTCATGTTCCACCACATACATGATGAGAATCTCCTGATCCACCACATCCATGATGAGAATCTCCCGTTCCGACACATACATGATGAGAACCTCCCATTCCACCACATACATGATGAGAATCTCATGTTGCACTTCATCTGTCATGAGAATCTCCCATTCCAACGCAATCGTGATAAGAACCTCCTACTCCACCACATCCATGATGAGAATCACCCGTTCCACCACATCCATGAAAAAATCTCCCATTTCACCACACACATGATGAGAATCTCCCGTTCCACCACATACATGATGAGAATTTCCCTTTCCACCACCTCTGTGATGAGATTCTCCCATTCTGCCACATCTGTGATGAGAATCTCCCGTTCCACCACATACATGATTAGAATCTTCTTTTCCACCACAAACATGATGAGAATCTCCCGTTCCACCACATCCATGATGAGAATCTCATGTTCCACCACATACATGATGAGAATCTCCCGTTCCACCACATCCATGATGAGAATCTCCCATTCCACCACATCCATGATGAGAATCTCCCCGTTCCACCACATACATGATGAGAATTTCCCTTTCCACCACCTCTGTGATGAGATTCTCCCATTCCGCCACATCTGTGATGAGAATCTCCCGTTCCACCACATACATGATGAGAATTTCCCTTTCCACCACATCTGTGATGAGAATCTCCCGTTCCACCACATACATGATTAGAATCTTCTTTTCCACCACAAACATGATGAGAATCTCCCGTTTGGGGGGGGGGGGGGGGGGGGTTCCGGCTGGGGTCGTCTCTTGTCTCCCTCTGGGGGATGCGGTCCGTTCGTCTGGGGGGGTGGCTGGGATCGGGGCCTCTGGATGGCTGCTGGGGGTTTGGGTTGTGGGCGTTGCGGGCTCCCTCCTCCTTGCAGAGACGGGGCTGCATCTGCATGACTGTATCACCATGGAGACCCTTTGAAATGAATGCTGGCACTGTGGCGCTGTTTCCCGTTGCGTTGACTGAGTTTTGCCTCTTCTCTGCGTAGTTCTGCACGTGTTCGTACGATCTAAAGATATTGAAGCCACCTGCGGGTCCTCCTGTAGGGGATTGCTTATCTTGCTTTCCAACAGAGACCTAGAATTGTTGCTCCAAAAGTTTCGGTACAGATGCACCAGTGAAATGTGTAAGTGGATTCATGCTTTCACTCCTCTCTCCCCTCTTCTCTCTTTCTCTCTCTCTCCCCCTCTTTCACAGTCCTTCCTTTCCGTTCTATTAACTGTCATTTCTCTCTTGTCAGGCCCAGCAGTATGGTATGGAATGCTGTTATAAACAAATGTTTAATTAAAGAAATAAAATGAATATCAAGGGGAGCTTTGTGTTCATAAAGCTCTCCTTGGCAAGGCAAGGCTGTTCAACACAATAAAGCAACCGGATCCCCATTCCGCTTGCTCTGAGGCTGGACAGGACAAGTAAAAAAAAAAAAAAAAAAAAAAAAAAAAAAAAAAGAGAATCTCCCGTTCCACCACATCCATGATGAGAATCTCATGTTCCACCACATCCATGATGAAAATCTCCCGTTCGAACACATACATGATGAGAATCTCCCGTTCCACCACATCCATGATGAGAATCTCCCATTCCACCACATCCATGATGAGAGTCTCCCATTCCACCACATACATGATGAGAATCTCATGTTCCACCACATCCATGATGAGAATCACCCGTTCCACCACATCCATGAAAAAATCTCCCATTTCACCACACACATGATAAGAATCTCCCGTTCCACCACATACATGATGAGAATTTCCCATTCCGCCACATCTGTGATGAGAATCTCCCGTTCCACCACATACATGATTAGAATCTTCTTTTCCACCACAAACATGATGAGAATCTCCCGTTCCACCACATCCATGATGAGAATCTCATGTTCCACCACATCCATGATGAAAATCTCCCGTTCCACCACATACATGATGAGAATCTCATGTTGCACCACATCCATGATGAGAGTCTCCCATTCCACCACATACATGATGAGAGTCTCATGTTCCACCACATACATGATGAGAGTCTCCCATTCCACCACATACATGATGAGAATCTCACATTCCACCACATCCATGATGAGAGTCTCCCATTCCACCACATACATGATGAGAATCTCATGTTCCACCACATCCATGATGAGAATCACCCGTTCCACCACATCCATGAAAAAATCTCCCATTTCACCACACACATGATAAGAATCTCCCGTTCCACCACATTCATGATGAGAATTTCCCATTCCGCCACATCTGTGATGAGAATCTCCCGTTCCACCACATACATGATTAGAATCTTCTTTTCCACCACAAACATGATGAGAATCTCCCGTTCCACCACATCCATGATGAGAATCTCATGTTCCACCACATCCATGATGAAAATCTCCCGTTCCACCACATACATGATGAGAATCTCCCGTTCCACCACATCCATGATGAGAATCTCCCATTTCACCACATCCATGATGAGAATCTCATGTTCCACCACATCCATGATGAAAATCTCCCGTTCCACCACATCCATGATGAAAATCTCCCGTTCCACCACATCCATGATGAGAGTCTCCCATTCCACCACATACATGATGAGAATCTCATGTTGCACCACATCCATGATGAGAGTCTCCCATTCCACCACATACATGATGAGAATCTCACATTCCACCACATACATGATGAGAATCTCATGTTCCACCACATACATGATGAGAATCTCACATTCCACCACATACATGATGAGAATCTCATGTTCCACCACATACATGATGAGAGTCTCCCATTCCACCACATACATGATGAGAATCTCACATTCCACCACATACATGAGAATCTCATGTTCCACCACATACATGATGAGAATCTCACATTCCACCACATACATGATGAGAATCTCATGTTCCACCACATACATGATGAGAATCTCATGTTCCACCACATACATGATGAGAGTCTCCCATTCCACCACATACATGATGAGAATCTCACATTCCACCACATACATGAGAATCTCATGTTCCACCACATACATGATGAGAATCTCACATTCCACCACATACATGATGAGAATCTCACATTCCACCACATACATGATGAGAATCTCATGTTCCACCACATACATGATGAGAATCTCACATTCCACCACATACATGATGAGAATCTCATGTTCCACCACATACATGATGAGAATCTCCTGTTCCACCACATACATGATGAGAATCTCATGTTCCACCACATACATGATGAGAATCTCATGTTCCACCACATACATGATGAGAATCTCACATTCCACCACATACATGATGAGAATCTCATGTTCCACCACATACATGATGAGAATCTCCTGTTCCACCACATACATGATGAGAATCTCATGTTCCACCACATGCATGATGAGAGTCTCCCATTCCACCACATACATGATGAGAATCTCACATTCCACCACACACATGATGAGAATCTCACATTCCACCACATACATGAGAATCTCATGTTCCACCACATACATGATGAGAATCTCATGTTCCACCACATACATGATGAGAATCTCCTGTTCCACCACATACATGATGAAAATCTCCCGTTCACCACATACATGATGAGAATCTCCTGTTCCACCACATACATGATGAGAATCTCCTGTTCCACCACATACATGATGAAAATCTCCCGTTCACCACATACATGATGAGAATCTCATGTTCCACCACATACATGATGAGAATCTCCTGTTCCACCACATACATGATGAAAATCTCCCGTTCACCACATCCATGATGAAAATCTCCTGTTCCATCCCAAAGCTGCTCTGTTGGACTGAGATCTGGTGACCGTGGAGGCCATTGGAATACAGAGAACTTGTGGTCATGTTGGAGAAAGCAGTTGGAGAGGATTTGAGCTTTGTGACATGGTGCATTATCCTGCTGGAAGTAGCATCAGAAGATGCTACTGTGGTCATAAAGGGGTGGACATGGTCAGCAACAATACTCGGGTAGGCTGCGATGGTTAAACCGCCACGTTGGTACTAAGAGGCCCAAAGTGGACCAAGAAAATCTCCCCCACACCATTACACCAGCAGCAGCCTGAAGCTTTGATCTGAGGCAGGATGGATCCATGCTGTCATGATGTTTCCAGCAAATTCTGAGCCTAGTATCTGAGTGCGGAACTGAAATGGAGATTGGAGTCATTTGTTTTGGTACTTGTTGATTTATCATTAAGTTAAAGTTGCAAAACTGACAAAAAAAGTTAAGTGTCTTTTCTGCTTAATATTTAGTTAGATTAATATTTAGTTTGACCTATTTGCTTTTGTATCTTCTTGCTTTATTAAGATAATCTTGAGGTCATGGACTAAATTGTTAGACGTAAATGTGTCCTATGACTTTTTATATAACCAACCTGTCAGACACTTTTCAAAAGTATTATTTACACTGTGATAAAACTTTATGTATGAATGTATATTTATAGCAGCCGAAACTTGTTGACCTTTTATTTTTTGCTATAATTTTGGGCAAAATCTGCCTTTTTTCAATGTATAACTGTCTCATATCTGACTCATTGTTTTAGGCTACTTACCTTTATGCATTACCAGGCTTAAATTATTTAAATATATATTTTACCATTAATGTGGCTCATGTCGGACTTTTCAGAGCTGTGCAGACAGAAATCTGTTTTGGAACCATGAAGCTGTAGCACCACTACAGCTTTGCTGGCAGGGGCAGTAAATACCACTTCAGCTTTCTTGTCCTTCTTAATCTTTTCAATGTTCTCACAAACACACGGTGCAACTTAGACACATCTTCAGTGTTGTATCCTGGATTCATTGGGTGTTTAGGGTCTCACAACAGACACCCTTGCCCAGGTGACCCAACCGGGGTTGATCAGGCCTTGGCTTGTGTCTAAGTAGCCTGTGTAGCCCACGTATCTCCCCGCTTGATCCACAGCCATCTTGCAGCTTTTTCTGCTGTGTCAGACATGTTTCTGATGGCTCTCCTGTTCTGCAGTCCTTTCACTCCCAACAACTTGAGTGCCCTGATAAGAGACTGGCCGACAAAGCCTCTGTACCCGACCTCGATGGGGTTAAGTCGGGCCCTCCATCCCACACTCCGGCGTTTGGTTGCCAGCTCCTCATACTTGGCCCTCTTCCTCTCACAGGCCTCCTCCATCCGGTCTTCCCAGGGAACAGTCAGCTCCAGCAGGACCATTTGCCTCGTTTCAGAGACCAGGACTATGTCTGGGCTGAGTGTGGTCACTGTGATGTTCTCTGGGAACTTGAGCTGTCTCTCTAGGTCAGCCTTCAGCTGCTAGTCCTGAGCTGTTGACAGCAGCCCCCCCGCCTGGCTCTGATGCGGTTGTGGCTTCTCCCCAGCCCTAACAAAGCCGATGGACTGCCTTGTTGGTTGTATGTGCTTGCCATTGGAGATCCTCGTACTGATGACCTCAGCAACGACCCGTAGCACTTGGTCATGGCGCCAGTGGTAGCGCCTGTCTTCAAGTGCCCGGGGGCAGCAGCTCAGGATTTGCTCCAGCGATCCAACTTGTGCCTCAGCCTGGTTTCTTCGTATAATACAGGTTAAAAAAATCTGAGTATTAGAGTATGGTGGATTTTTTTCTTAGTTTTAACAATGTTTCAATTCTTGTACCAGTGGAAAACCTGTTTATTTCTCTTTTAATGGTCCCATATTTTGTGGGATGAGCAGCAGAGTTGCATCTATGGTTTGTGGCCATGAAGAAGTCCTCACATCTGATTCTGTTGCTGGCATCCTGCCTCCAGTCCTGACCTGAACCCTGCTGAAGACTGGTGGGATCATCTGGGCTGTTGGGGGTTCCAGAGCGACCATCACAACCACGCTGGCGGACTGGTGACACGTGCTGGTTAAAGAATGGGACAATATCACGAAGCAGATGAAGACCAGGATGAGGAGGAGGTTCAGGACTGGAGACGAGGTCCGTTTCTCATTATGTGTACTTGTGTGATCGTGGACTCGTGAAACGTCATCATCCGCAGTCCAAGTCAGGTTCCATTTCAAAGTTCGCTGGAAATCCCTTGATGAGAACTTCCTCCACCCATTTTACCGAGCAGCATCAGAGGAAGCTTTTGCGTACTTGGACAGATATAAATCCCAGCATGCACCTCGCACACGCGCAGCATTTGGCGGCCTCCTCCTCCCTCCAACAGCCAAACCTGAGCGATCCTTCCTTTTCTTTGCTGTTCTTGGCCTTTTATATGCAGCTCTTCCTCCCGCTTTCCTTTTACAGCTGTTTTGATCACATAATTATGACCCGATTGTCATTAATGTGCTTACATACTGGAAATAATATAATTTACACGTTAGAAAAAAAAATTAACTTGGTTTACTTGTTTTGAAGCAGTTATTTTCATTGTTTTTATTTGTTTTAGTACATCTCCACAACAAAAAATAAACAGCTGTAGAATAAAACATTATTATTTTCATGTTGACAGGCAGCCCTTGCTCACTACTGCGCATCGTTGGTGGTGACGTCACAATTTTGCGTTGTCCCAATCCATCAAGTAAGCGTAGTCTGTATTTGTGAACTCCACAAGTGTGGACTTCCAGTACGTACCCACAAGTCTGTACTCACAAGTACAAGTCTGTACTCACAAGTACAGACTTGTGTATGCAGTACAGAAACTAAGAATTGAGAGACGGCCCTGGATGAGGAGGCTCCAGACTAGAGATCAGCATGTCTGTTTCCTCAGATTTCGTCTAATCCAAAGACTGTAAAAAAAAATGGACGTAGTCTCGTCTGAATAGAGGAAAGTGAAGCCAGTTGGGCGTTTCACACCGTCGCCATCTTGCCGTGTGGCGTGTGTCGTAACTCCCGGAAAAAACTAAAATGGGCAAAGCGCGGGGGCAAATGATTGACAGTGAACGTACGCTGGGCTAAATGCTAACCAAGCAAACTCGAAACTAACAGAAGCTAACGAGGTTTAGCCTCTAAGCGGCGGGATAAAGGTAAGACATGGACTTTCTGTTAGCTGTTAAAAACCACCATGGTGCTACTCTGCTGCAGACTGAGACCTTACTGAGAGCAAACAAGGAGCTAACCAGCAGCCACTGGCTGGCAGGTCTGCCGCCTGTCAATCAAAAGGAAACGCCCTTAATTATGTGTAATTTCAAGATTAAATAACATCTAAATGGATGAGTTATAAGACATAAGAAATGATTTGCTGAGAAAATGAGATCCTCATCTTCACCTGGCTGCTCATACGTGCATTTCCTTCCGTTATTTCTGGCTCCATTTTAAGGACAATTCAACAGAATTTTTCAAACAATAAAAGATTTTTTATGAAGAAGCACTGTTACAGGGAAATATCCTCCGAACGTGTGTTTTTTTTTTTTTACTCTTGTGTTAAATTAAAATATTAAGGATTTCCACTGCACATGCATATCATCTCAGTGGCCAGATAGGATCAGATGTCTGACACCTGCAGCCATTATTTAACATGTAAATGATCAAATCTGATCTGTATTGAATGTCAGCAGCAGTTCTCCCATAAATGGTCTCGCAGAAGCAGAAGTCCACATCTAAAAACAGGAAAGAATAAATCTGTTTCGCTCATGTAGGATGGAAATGTTTTGTAGAGGAATTCAGATCAGAGCTTCAGTGGAAACCTGGAAGATAGACGCAGAAACAACAGGAGGAAAAAACAGCGCTGGGCTTTGTGCATTAGCTAAAAGGATTAAGGTGAAGAGGAAATGCCTGAAAGATGTCAGAACACCAGCATGCTGATATTTGACCAACTACTTTTTACAGTGACAGAACAAAGTGACGTAGAGTAAATATTTATCTGGTGGAGGAATGGACTTAATCTAAGGTCCCCTCTGCCCCTCATTTCCCCTTCCTCTGCTGTTTCTCCAGACATGGCGGTGTAAAAATGTGGCTTATCTGCTGCTCGCTTCCGCCTGCTGCCGAGGGCGACAGAGGAATGTGCCGCACGGCGATGACAAACAAAGCAGTGAAGCAATGATTGCAGAGTCATTAAAAATTCCTCCAGGATGAGGTGAATTTCAGACCATGACATATATACAAGTCCACGCAGGTCATTATGCAACCAGAAGTTCACAAACATGAAACGCTGGACAGGTTTCAGTCTCGTGACTTGCAAGTAAGGAGGTAAACAATTTACAATGGGCTGCATGGAGCCGAGGTTGGCACCGCCTCACAGCGAGGTCAGTGGTTCCAGGGGGGTGGGGGGGTGTCAAACAATTTAAATTACCTAAATTTCAAACCTTCCGAAAATGTTTGTGTGAAATATACAGTCATCCTCAAAGTTATTCGTACCCTCCAATTAAAGAAAAGGCCAGTAGTTCAAATAACAAGAAACTAAAAACAAATAATTTAGAAAATTATGATTTAGTGGAATATAGTATTTTTTATGTGGTAGGAAATAAAAATAATAATAATAAAAAAAAACTGTCTCAGACACATTAGATCATCTTTCCCATGAACAGTGGACTAACATTCCTCTGTAGACGTCTTTTTGAACATTACAGAAAACCCATGATTGCAGTAATTGCCTTAAAGTGTTGCTCAACAACATTTTAGCTTTGGAGCCCATCATGCTTGTTTACTTATTTTATTTTTTGTGTGTTTGTTTTCAATATTTATTTCACACCACAATTCTAAATCAATGTCATGATTTTCATAGATTTTTTATATATTACTTTTGTCAATGTCAACTTGTTTCACTGACAGCTGATATTTTCCTTCTTTAATTTAAGTGTATGAATCATTTTGAGGACGACTGTTTATCTGGTCATATTTGTATACCTTTTTTTTTCAACCTGGACCTTATTTCTAGGAGTTTATACATGCGTTTTTACTCACAGGTAAAATTTCTGTATCACTTTGACGTCTTTGGAAGATACTACGTTGAGTTGCCCTTCTGCGTACATTCATATAATGGGAAAGTAGGGGCAGCTTCTCTATAAGGCATCATCTGCAGCAAAATTCCTTCATTTCGCCAATACTTTAAGTAGAATGAACTAACGAACGAGTAGTATTGTCCTGTGAGTTCTTATAGAGAGGCTGCCCTTTCTCTGTCGTTATATGGATGAACGCCAAAGGGCGACTCAATGCAATATCTTCCAAAGGAGTCAAAGTGATACAAAAATTTTACCAGTGGGTAAATGCATTTAGAAATAAGGTTATCCTTTAACATAAAGTCATTAACATTGACAGATGTTTTGTTAAAAGAATAAATAGTTTGTATCTCTTACAAATGTAACATGAGAAGTGTAGGTTCTCCTGTAGAACACTTCAGAATCCGGAGCTTATGGTTGACGCGTGTTTCATGAAAAATGTGTCTTCCACCAAAACAGTCTTTTAGCTGGTTTATTACGCAAACTTAGACAAAACATAAAACTTGAGCGGTCCAACTATTTGAAAACTGATACCTTTTCGACACATTTTAACACGGTCAGAAAAACCGTGAGCTCTCCTCCACCTCCTGTAACCTAGGCAACAGTACACAGAGCCACACTCTTTACTGCACTGACTAAATCTGCCGTAAACCGTCTTAAAGTTACAGGTTCTTATTATTCTCTTTACTTTTGACACATTTAATAACATGACATGAACAGAGATTGAAAGGTTATGGTAATTTGTTAGATAACACTCTGCAATGAATCCTAATGGACCGCTAAAATTAACACAGATGCTGAATATGGCGCCTACAAGAAGTTTTATTTTTTCCATTTTCAGGCATTTTGTGAATACCACAGAGAAAATGGAAGGCCATGTTCGCGGTCATTAAATATTAACACCCTTGTGCAAGGATGTTGGTTCCCTCATTTAGTTTTTTCCCTACGTCAGCGCACATCAGGAATGTGACACACATGACAGAAGAATGCCATCATTTCTTCTTCATGAGTGAAAGGAAGAAGAAAGCAGGAAGCAAACTTTGCAATCGTTGAGCGTTTGAAGTAAAATGAGGGCATTAAATGGTGACTAACACAAACAAGATAAAAGATGACGGCCAATCCCAGAGACTGAAGCATCACTGCCAGCATTATTCACCAAGTGGAACCGTCTCCATATTTTGTTAGTAATGATGTGGGTCTACCATAACCTGACTCCCGCCACCTGGTATTTGCAATACCATCTGGGGAGGGAGTTAACCCGATGTCATTTCAAATTAGTCTTTTTTTTCTAAAACTCTTGCATGTGATTGGATAGAAGATCTGTCCGTCATCTTGACTGACACGCTACTTCAGCCACTCACGTTGAACCGAATGACGCAACCCGTGACGCAACTCAGAGCGACACCAGAGCCACCACGCATAGAGGATCGAGTTATCAAAACATGTTATCAAGCTCAAAAAGCTTCAGTCAAACAACATGGCGGCGGCGGCGACAGCTAGTACGAGCGGTGTACAGTCTGTGAACGACTTTTGTCGTTTTTTCGTCGCTCTGATTCCTACGGCAAGCCGCCATGATTGTTGTTGTCTGAAATAACTGACTGACTACACTGCTGTCGCCTGTGCTTCTACATCACATCCGGCCAAAACGCCGCCCATCCTTCAAAAGTCCCACCCGCGATTAGTGATTGGCTCCTATTATTCTCTAACCAGACGAAATCACCTATAACTGTCGCCTTACTCAGATGGAGTGCGTGAGGAAAGGGAACGCCCCCGCGTGTACTTGTTGAACGCACCCAGATGATGTAAATCAGGTTAGGTCTACCACACCTGTCTGCAACAACCATGTGGGTCTAAAAGAGACTGGAGTTAAGCCAGGAGACAGGCAGTGACAACACATTAGAATATTTGTTGTAGTAGATATAACTGTCATTCCAGTGTAAACACATTGGAAACTTTGATTTAGTACCAGAGTTCTTGCAACTTTTTTTAAAAATGAAGATTGATGTGACATTTTAATCTGCAGTTCCATCTGATATATCCTACCGTTTTAAGTTTTCACATGAAAAAACCATCGCCATCTTCAGTTGATTGGAGCTCCACGAATGTGAGATCTAAGTAAACAATCTAGAGCTCGAACAAAACATGAATTTTTACAAGCAAAAACCAGATCATAGATATGGAAGAGGATTAGGGCCACTGAAGAAAACAAAACTAAAAAGCTTTTTTCAGAACATGGGATGGGGGGGGGGGGGGGGGGGGGGGACGATTTTTTTCCAGGAGATTTTTTTTTCCAGTTTTTGAAGTCAGAATTCAGAAATTGGAAAAAAAAAAATCCCTAAAAAAGTTTTTTTAAATGTTCTGGGAGAAAAAAGTCTGAATTTTTACCTTTTTTTCTTAGAATTTTTTTTCTCCAGAAAAGTCAGAATTCTAACTTTTTCCAGAACATTAAAAAAATGAATTTTTTTTCAGGAGATTTTTTTGTTCAATTTGTGAGAGGAAGTCAGAATTCTGACTTTTTTCAGAAAATTGGGGAAAAAAAGAAGTTTTTTTTAAAAATGTTCTGGAAAGTGCAGAATTCTGAGATTAAAGTCAGAACTCTGACTTTTTTCAGAATTATGACTTTTTTTTCTCCAAATTTTGATTTTTTTTTTCAGAAATTGGGAAAAAAAACTCTCAAAAGAAATGTTTTTCAATCTTCTGTGAAAAGTCAGAATTCTGACTTTTTTTTCCCCTCAGAATTTTTTTTTTTTTTTTTTTTTTTTTTTACTTGTCCTGTCCAGCATCGAAGCAAGCAGAATGGAAATCTGATTGCTTTATTCTGTTGAACAGTTTTGCTTTACCAAGCGGAGCTTTATGAACATAAGGCTCCACTTGATATCATGTTTATTCATTTTATTTCTTTATTTAAACATTTGTCTATTACACCATTCCATTTCATACTGCTGGGCCTGACAAGGGAGAAATGAAAGTTAACAGAAGTAATGATAGAAAGTGAAACAGAGAGAAAGGAGTAAGGAAGAGGAAGAGAGAGAGGAGAGAAAACATGAATCCACTTACACAGTTCACTGGTACATCTGTACAGCAATCCCTAAACAACCAAGGTTTCTGTTGGAAAACAAAACAAGCAATCCTCTACAGGAGGACCTGCAGGTGGCTTAAATATCCTCAGATCATACAAACACACGCAGAACTACGCAGAGAAGAGGTACAACCTAGTCAGCGCAATGGGAAGTAGTGTCACAGTGTCAACATGCATAATAAAGGGTGCTCCGTGGTGATACAGTCATGCAGATGCAGCCTCGTCTCTGCAAGGAGGAGGGAGCCCGCAAGGCTCACGACCCAGGCCCCCAGCAGCCACCCAGAGGCCCAGATCCCAGCTACCCCCCCCCCCCCAAAGAGCGGACATGCATCCCCCCGAAGGGCGGCAAAGGCGGCCCCAGCTGGAGCCCCCCGCAGTCTGAGGGCCCAGGCCCCAGCGGACCAAGACCAGCAGCTGCCGACCCCACCGGGCGCCGGGCGTCCCCCGGAGCGGAGACAGCGCCGGGCCCAGGGCCCAAGCACCCAGGAGCAGCCACCCCCCCCCCCCCCCCGGACCCGGGCGGCCCAACTGAAACCCAGGAGGACCGGACCCCCCAGACGACGCCCCCCCAGGGCAGGCCAGCCTCCATCCCAACGTCCCTGCCCCACACACCTGACACCAGGGCGCCACCACCTCTACCACCCCCTACCCCCACGCTCACACACACACTCCCCACACACCTACCCCAACACTAGGGCTGAAAGATACACCGTCACCGCATCCACATCGAGACACAGGCACCCAAGACATCAATACCGCAAGAGCAACCACATACAAGATACAGATCCCCCCTGCGCCCGCCCCGCACAAAAAGCCCCGGAAGCCACAAACAAAACCGCACCCCCCACCAAAGCGCCCGGCCCCCAACCAACCCGCAGCCACACCGCACCACACCGACACCGAGATGCCCGGCACGAACACCGAGACATGAACCTCCGCCCACACCGCCCAGCCCTACCCAACACCTCCATGTATCCCCCCCACACACACATACACCCACCCACCCGCTCTCCGACCTTACATACCCACACTCACTCCTCCCTCCACCCCCAACACTCTCCCTCCCTCTACCGTCCACACCTACCCCCACCTCCCTCATACCTTCTAACACACACATGCACTCCCCCCACATAACTGCACCAACCCCTCCCTACCCCCCCACACATACGCCCCCACCCCTCCCTATACCCCCAATGTCCCATACAGTCCCCCCTTACAAGTCCAGCCCCGCCCATCCCTCTGACCTATCACACTCCCGCCCTTCCTTCCTTCAGCCCCTCATGACCATCCCTACTAGACACTCACGAGCATGCCACTCCTTCCTCCATCCCCCCTTTCCTCCAACCACTTACCCACATCTCCTCCCTCTTCCAGCCCAAGTTCCTCCCTCCCACACTTCCTCTTTCACACTCTCATTCATTATTCTCACAAACCCACCTCTCTCCTGCCCATGCCCTCGTGCCTCCTGAGTGGTAGCTCGGGCCGGGGAAGGAGCCGTGAGCTCCAAGCCCCCAACACGTCCCCCCCCCCCCACCACCCCCCATCCCCCCCCCCGGACGCAGCAGGCCAGGCATCCCCCAGGCCAGCAGATCCCCCGCAATGCAGCCAGCCTTAACCACTGGCGCGTGAAGCAGCCACTGCCCCCCTCCCCCAGTAGCGCCCGGGAGACCGGGGTATGAAAGGACCCTGTCCCCCCCCACCCCCCGCTCATGACTGTGTGTGTAAGATGTGTGTTGTTTGCAGTTAAAACTGAGGGGCAGTGCCAAGTCATGCCGGGAGGGGGTCGCGTAGGGGGCATGACCCCCCAACTGGCCCCTCCCTCCTTCCAAACACTATATGGCCCGCCCCTCAGAAGTGGTTGTGAGCTGTTGTTATTTTATGTGTTTAGGTGTCTAAGTGTGGTTAAAACTGGGGAGCAGGCTGTCTCTAGACGTGGCAAGCAAAGGCACTTTGGTGCCCTCCCTCACCACGCCCGCTTGACACGCACCCTCCCCAAAACCCTACGTGTGTGTGTGGAGGTAGAGCAGGGGGGGAGGTCTGGGGAAAGGAGACCAGGGGGTATGAATTCCCCCCTGGAAGAAGAGCCGACCGGCATTAGGTACCCCTGCCTCCCGGGATCCCCCCAGGGCAGAAGGGGGCAGGCATGGCCGCCCCCACGGCCCGGCGTTCACCACAGAGGGGCCAGCCTCGACCCCTGGGGGCGCTCGACCACCCCAGGCCAGGGAGGGGGGAAAAGGGACAGGAGCGGAAAGGGTCGGCGGAGGGGCCAGAGTCACCGGCCCTAACATCCCCAGGCCTCGCAAACCCCCCAAGAGGCACGCAGAGCTGCTTTTTTTTTTTTCCCCTCCCCTTTCCTCCCCCACTCTATTGTATCACCCCTAAACCCTACTTCAAACAACCAACGACTTTACCACCTCAGAATTTTTCTTTCTTCAGTGGCCCCAACCAAAGGTGACTATAAATTCCCTTATAGATGACATGGAGTTGCACAAGGCTCCATGTTGGGCCCCCTATTGCTTAGCATCTACAGTACATGTTCCAATCATTGCAGTTAATTTATAGAAACAAACCATTTAATCATAAAGGCCCTGACGTCACTCAGCTATATTACCCCGGCTTCACACCTGGTCCGTGAGCGCAAGGCAGCGGCGCAAGGCAGCGGCGCCATGCGCAGCGGATTGAGCCCATGTAGTCAATGGTTTGAAATATATCGAGCACAACGCATGAGCAGTCCGTCGTCGCTCCGGCATGTGCTGTACTAAAGATATGCACCAGCTCTATTTCTGATGGAGCACGCACCGACACTGTGTCAATGTTAGTAGTTCAGATCGGACCAGACAGGAAATCAGACACGGGATTCAGTGTAAAATATCCAGTAACTTCCTAAACAAAAGGCACTGAGCAGATTTTAAACTGCTGAACTATCTGAACACGACAGCATCTCCGTGTCTACAAGGTTTCAGTGAAACAGGAAACCATCATGTGGACAAAATTAACCATTTGGATGAGAAGCACAGGCAATCTTGCAATCCCTACCATGATACCGTGATGTCATGAATATAGCAACAGCTGATGCGCTCCTTGGTGCACAGTGCACGGTGTAAATGCTCGCTGTGGAGGTCGGAGCACAGCCGTTGCGCTGCACTCACAGACCCGGTGTAAAGCCGGGGTTACTTCCTCACAGCGGGACTCTGGTTCAAGACAAAGCTCCAGTTCGTGTTTCAGTCAGTTCAACACGTGGATGTACCATGATTTTCCTCAGCTAAATAAAGGCAAGGCAAGTTTATTCCATATAGCACATTTAATTTACAGGACAATCCAGTGTTTTACATCAGACAATAAAAGCATTATAGTGGGTGCAGAAGATGCATGAAAAAGTACATTTTAAAAATACTTCCTAAATAAATAAAAGAATTGAAATAGAGACAGGTGATAAAATAAAATGAAAGAAGCAAAAGTTTCAGTTTGAGGAATTAACAGTTGTTTAGATAAAAGGCAGCAAATATGCAAGATTTTAACTTTGATTTGAAAGTGAAGAATTTCATCAGAACTGCAGTTTTGTGAGTTTGTTCCAGAAACTGAACCATGTTTATGCTGCGTTCCATTTCAACTCGGAAGTCGGAAATTCCCAGTTCCGAGTAGGAAGTTTCAACTGGAACGGCCCCCTGAAGTCGGATTTCCCACTCGGAAAGTCGGACAACTCTCGCAGCTCCGAGTTCAGATTTAAAGATGGCCGCGCCCTGTGTTAGCAGTTTTAGAAGCTTCTGTAATGTTACATTTATTTACACTTCTTACTTATATTTTGTTGCATTAATCAATCGTACACGTAGTATTGGTTTATACAGATGTACGGGGCAGCTGCTGTAGTGTAATTCACATTTTTCATGTCGTATATGTGAACTACAACACCAGCTGTGCCAACAACGGCTAATAACAATAGCCTTAGCAAACACGTTGTTTTGCTAGGTTGCTAACTGGTTTTCCAACCAGTGAGCTGGAACGCAAGTTGGTCGGGTGTGACGTCACCCCCCAGTTCCCACTTCCCAGTTCCGATGAAAATGGAACGCAGCATTAGATCTGACTCTGGGAACGAGAAGTGACCCTGATGAGTAGAGGGATCTGGTTGGTTCATGACCGCAAGATCGTGAACCATTCAGTTCTTCGTAAACTAACAGCAGAAGAAAGTAACATAAGGATAAATCTGATGTAAATCTCTTCAGTGCCCCGCTTCGCTCAGTAATGTTGAAATGGATGAAGTAAAATGCTGCACTCCATTTACCTCGGAACAGGGAAGTGGGAACTGGGGGGTGACGTCACACCCGACCAACTTGCGTTCCAGTTCACAGGTCGGAAAAGCAGTTAGCAGCCTAGCAAAACAATGTGTTTGCTAATGGCTATTGTTATTAGCTGTTGTTAGCACAGCACAGCTTAGCATAGTTTACATATACCCTACAAACCACGCCAACCGTAGGAATGAGTGGAACCTAACCCCAACCCTTCCCCTTCCCCTAACCCTAACAACCACCCACCCACGTCACTACAAACTACGCCCATTTTTACTACAAACCATGCCCAGTTTCATGACACTCCTCTGGGTCTGCAGCTGGGTATACTTGCTTCAGGGGCCGTTCCAGTTGAAACTCCCTACTCGGAACTGGGAATTTCCAACTTCCGAGTTCAAATGGAATGCAGCAAAACATCTTTGCATCATTTGGAGCTAAATTTTATCAGCCAAAATCAAATCAGCCTTTTGCCACCTGAGAAACATTTTGGTTGAATACTTGATGTTGCCTTATGTACCTCACAAAAATAATAGATAAATGTTTGCCGTGACCATGTTCGGTTTTCAGCACAACTTCACCTCTATGATCTGATAATTATTTTTCTACTTCAACCCTTCAACATATGGAGCCCAAAAATACACAAAAATCATGAAAATCCTCATTTGAAAGAAGGTATTATGACAGTAACCCCCCCCCCCCCCACACACACACACACACACACACACACACACACACACATCACTATTTTTAGTCATTTTTTATATTTAGTAAAATGACAAAAATTACTTAATATCAGATAAATGACTTTATTGATCCCCAATTGGAAATGCGGCTCTGCATCTGCCCCATCTCTTGTCATAAAATAAACTGCAATGCCTCCGGTTTTACGCTCTGACAAATATAAGATGCAGATGAGCATGTTGGGTTTTACATGGTCCATGAGCACCGTTCAGCTTTGATTTTATGACAGCAGGTGAAGAGAAGCCGAAGGTGAAGGGACGGTCTGATGCATCATGGATGCTGTCACAGCGCTGCAGGTCACCTGCTGGTAGCAGCTTCAGTTGGAAGTCTCCCAGTTTTTGTGCAGTGTTGATGGATGATGGAAACCAGAGCTTTTAATTTGACGATGCAAAAACATTTATCTATGAAGAGCGTAGAAATTGTGCTCTGTGTAATCTGTAAGTTGGTTGGTGTCAGAAAATGCTTCAGTTTACCACTAGAGGGAGCACAGTTCCCAGCAGTGGTCAGGAATGAGCCCACAGCATGGCTCAGATCTCATATGAACCATCCTGGTCCTGGTCCTGGTTCTGGTTCTGGTCCAGAATATAATCTGATCTACTGTCACCTTGATGAACCATATATACCTAGAACAAACCAAGAAATCTGATGGGCGAACTTATTTTTCAATCTATTTTCTTGTTAATGATAAATTAAAAAGGTTTTTTTTCCACGAGTTATTTGAATGCTCGCAGTCTTACTAGCATTTATGATTTCACCAATTATGTATCTTCTCTCAGCCATGAATTTTCTGTCATTGCTCAGTCAGAAACGTCCGATTCAAATAAAAAACAATCAGATTTACAGTCTTCCTCAAAATTATTCATACCCTCCCATTAAAGAAAAGGCTAAATTCACAATAGTAATTCAAATAACAAAAAACTGAAGAAACAAATATTAAATAAATATGTACAAAATCATTATCTAGTAAAATGAAATGTTGCTTTTGAATTGTGGTTGAAAAAATTAAAACAAACAAAACTATCCCAGACACATTAGAGCACCTTTCCCATTAACAGTGGACCAACATACCTGCCGACAGCTGCAGACGTCTTTTGGAACATTAGAGAAAACACCTGATTGCCTCAAAGTGTTGCTTAACAAAATTTTAGCTTTGGAGCCCCATCAGGCTTTTTTACCTGTTTTTTGTGTTTGTTTTGAATATTTCTGTTTAAACCACAATTCTAAATCAATGTCATGTTTTTCCTAGAATTTTTATTTATTACTTTTGTCAATTTCACCTCATTTCACGAACAGCAGATTTTTTTCCTACAATAATTTTGAGGACGGCTGTATATGTTTAGCACATTTAAAAAACAACTGAACTAGACCAAAGTGCATAAGAAAAAAAAATCAAACAAAAACAGAGAAACAAAAAACACTGAAAACATATATTAGAAACAAATAAATAAAATGAAATATAATTAAAGGATTTAAGAACCCACCAAATGCTTCAAAATATAAACGCATTTAAAATTTCTTTTTAAAAGTACTAATGGAATCTGATTCTTTAACTGAGATGGAACAGATGGAAAAGTTTAATAGCAGGTGTGTGTGTGTGTGTGTGTGGCGGGGGGGGGGGGGGGGGGGGGGGGTCATGTCATGTTATTTAGTGATCAAAATCTTTTCTTAAATGTGAGCGATGCAAGTCAGGTCACTCTTTCAGGGATCCCACCGGACTTTCTCTGAGACTGGATCGGACCGGTGCCTTGGCTCTGGTTACCATGGTGACCCAGCACGATGATGGAAGTTGACTCTCACTTAGCTGAATCACACTTATCGAAATAAGCGAGATTTCGCCTTCATCTGCTTTCTGGAATCTCCTCCAGGTGTATGTGTTGTTTCACTGATGCCATGGTAACAGGGAATCCCCTCGTCCAATGACTTTGTTCCATTTTCAGATGAAGACAAAATGAAAGAAAAAATGTTTTTTTAAATTAAACCCGACTTCTGCATAGCATAAACTCAACTTTACCAAGTATGTTTTTCTCATTTCTAGTCAAAATGTATGATTACACTCAAAATAAGAAAATTACTTTAAGAGAAACATTTCAGTAAGATAAAGGAACTTGTTTTAGGGCCAGTGCATCTTATTTCAAGAAATCTTATCAAAACAATTTTGTTTGCTCTATTGGCAGAATTTTGCTTATTACAAGCAAAAAAAAAAAAAAAAAACCTTTTTTTAAAAAAACTTATTTTAAGAGTGGCAAAGATGTTTTTGCTAGCAATAAGCAAAAATCTGCCAATAGAACAAGCAAAATTTTCTTCTTTTTTGAAATAAGATGCATTGCCTTAAAATTGGTTCTTATATCTCGCTGAAATGTTTCTCTTTAGGTAATTTTGTCTTATTTTGAGTGTGATGAGATATTTTGACTAGAAATGAGAAAAATATACTTGGTGAGATTTAAGTTTTTGCAGTGTGCCTGGAAATATTTTGAAAATGACCAAAAACCTGCAAACGGTAAAGCACCTTTATCTCATTTTTGGCTGGACATCACCCGTAGCTTCTGGGAACTTGTTACATCCTCTGTTGCTATGGAGACCATTTTAAAAAGAAGCTAATCTGATCAAAAAAAGGGGAGAAATAATCACAGAATTGATCTAAAAACATGATCTCTCCTTTTAAATTCTTGTCTTATCTCAGCTTTTTGCCAACATTCTTGTCAACATGCCCAGAGATGTGATAACACCCCCCTGAAGATTTACAGCATGATGTCATCTTTCAGTAGATGCATGAGTCAGAACGGACTGGGTCACCTTCTGCTGCCACCTGCTGGTTACAGGATGCAGCTGCAACCTTTGGAGACAAACAGCTGCCTGAACAGAGAAAAACGGCAAACTGAGCGTTTTATTTCCTGCTCCAGCCACAAAGAGCAGCTGCTTTTCTCAGCTCGGGCTGCAGGTCACCGGGTCCTGCATGATCTCCTCTATTCTCCTGACTTCATCCTGCTCATCATCTCTGTACGAGCGCTGCAGGGAAATAAAAACACGTCCAGCAGTTTTCATAGAAATCTGTAAAAATGAGAAGTTTAATGGCAAACATGAAAATGACCGAGTGATTGTATCATTTAGAAAAAAGCAACAACAACCAAAGAAATGTAATCAGTGATGAACAGAAGCGTTACCATAGCTACCACGTAGGGAAGGAAAGCGCCTGTCAGTGCCGTAACGTCAACGTAACCCTGTTTCTTCAAACACAAAGACAACAACAACAAAATAACCCAACAGAGAGGAAGAATCACAGCTTCTAAGAATGACGTTCAAACCACGATCCGGACAGAAAATTGCACTTTAAATACTGTTGGAGGAATAAATAGTGGTGGTACTTTTCTCTGGTAATACAGTACATGAACACAGCAGTATTAATATCAGAGCTGTCAATGAGGGTTAATAAGAAACGGATTTCATTCCAGCTGCGTTTGCATATAGGACACAGTTTGCATAATAGCACATAAATAAACACGATGACATCAAACCAGGTAAAAAAGATTTTACAAAACATACTGCATATCTAACATAGTGCCTATAGATTTATTATTCATATGTTACATAACCGCCTCATTCACAAGCCGTGCTGTACGCTCGTGTTTCAGTCTGGACTCTACACCGGGACCTGGAGGTGGTCCTGGGTCTGTAGAGCAGGTCCTGGTCCTTTGTCTGTATGCCGGGACCTGGAGGAGCTCCTGGGTCTGTAGACCAAGATATAGAGGAGCTCCTGGGTCTGTAGAGCAGGTCCTGGTCCTTGGTCTGTATGCCAGGACCTGGAGGAGCTCCTGGTCTGTAGACCAGGACTTGGAGGAGTGCCTGGGTCTTCAGACTGGGACCTAGAGGAGGTTCTGGGTCTGTAGAGCAGGTCCTGGTCCTCGTTCTGAATGCCAGGACCTGGAGGAGCTCCTGGTCTGTAGACCGGGACCTGGAGGAGCTTCTGGTCTGTGGACCTGGACCTGGGGGAGCTCCTGTTCTGTGGACCGGGACCTGGGGGAGCTCCTGTTCTGTGGACCGGGACCTGGGGGAGCTCCTGTTCTGTGGACCGGGACCTGGGGGAGCTCCTGGTCTGTGGACCGGGACCTGGGGGAGCTCCTCCCTGCTATCAGAGTTGTGTCTGGGAGGAAGGGGTCTGATGGTGGTCTTGGGCGGTCTGGGTGCAAACATGCGTCTCTCTACCAGGTGATTCCGGATGTTTAGTCTCTGGACTGGACCGTTGCCGGACCTGACCCGGTCCGTGCGGCGGGTCGCCCGCAGGAACCTGGAGTTCTGCTATTTTGGGTCTGGACGTCGGGTCTCTGAGGGCGTCCTGTGGTGTTGGGACGGTGAGCCTGGTCTTCCCGCTGGACTCTGAGGAGCCGCTCACCAGGCGGTACAGAGGGAGGGGGGACCTGGGCTGGATCATGTGGATCCCCCCGATGGGGATCAGGAGGCTGGGGGCTCTGCTGGGCCGCTGCGAGTGCAGAGGGAGGTGGCTGAGCAGGTTGTGGGCCCCTGGAGGCCGCGAGGGCTGCAGGGCGATGTGGGTCAGACCCACCTCATGGACAAGCTGCAACAGAGATGAAAGAAAACGCAAACATGATGCAGACAGGAGACGATGGGCAAAACGGAGAGTCAACCAGGCACTTATTTACCAAATACGCTTTTATGTCATCGGTTTGTAGCGTTTTATTGTTGATTTCATTTTCTCTTAGATTGATGTGTGTGTGTGTGTGTGTGTGTGTGTGTGTGTGTGTGTGGGTGTGTGTGTGTGTGTGTGTGTGTGTGTGTGTGTGTGTGTGTGCACTCCTGGTCAGTAGTTAAGAACAGCCCGTTTCTCCAGTCTTTTATGGAAAGATAGATGAGGAAAGTGATGAATAAAAGTTGGGAAAGCTCGGGGAAATGGTAGCACCACTTTTCAAGGCTTGATCAACTTCTGTTGCAGAACAGATTGAGGCTACGTTCACACGGCGACGATCAGAAGAGGAGGCGTAAAAGTGGCGTCTCGTCTTCATCTTTTTATCCGCGTTCACACGAGCATCGTCATGAAAAAATCTGCGTGCATACAAGGACACAAGTGTGTCTGGAATTTGATTGGATATGAACACCGGGCCTTTAGGTGGTGCTGTGACAGAACGAAAGGCACTTCTGATTAAATATTTTGCAGTTTTTACCCACAATCGTCCTCGTGTGAACGCCCCCTGAAGTTGACTCATTTCTTGCTGCCTGAAAACGGCTTTCTGTATAATTCTGACATGTTCATTCTTCTTCAGAGCAGGGAGACCTGGGCCTCATGTATAAAACTAGAAAAAGGATCCTTACTAAAAGTGTACGCGTGCCAAAACAAGTTAAAGCTGTAGCCTCACAGTATGAAGGTCGCTAGTTTGAGTCCCGGCTGGGGAGGGGTTTGAACACTTACAACAGTTGCTTTCCTGCGTAAAGTTTGCATGTTCTTCCCCTTGTATGCTTGGGTTCTCTCAGAGTACATGTTACATTAACTGGTTACTCCAAATTGTCCCTAGGTATGAATGTGGGTGTGAATGGTTGTCTGTCTCTCTGTGTTGGCCCTGCGACAGACTGGCGACCTGTCCAGGGTGTACCCGCCTCTCGCCTGATAATAGCTGGGATAAGCTCCAGCAACACCTGCAACCCTAAACTGGATAAGAAGTACAGATAAATGAATTTTAAAACCGGGCGTGCACACAGATCCACCTAATTTCCTCTTTATAAAACACACTTTCCTCGAAAGTTTGCGCAGGTGAATTTGGTTCATATCCCACTCCTACACACCCACATTCTACCATAAGTGGTCAATGCAAAGTACACTTTATTGCAAAAAGTATTTGCTCACTTATCCAAATTATGGGAATCGGGTGTTCCAATCACTTCAATGGCCACAGGTGTATGAAATAAAGCAGCTAGCCATGCAGACTGTTTCTCCAAGCATTTGTGAAAGAATGTGTTGCTCTCAGGAGCTCATTGAATTCCAGCGTGGAACTGTGATAGGATGCCACCTGTACAACAAATCCAGTGGTGAAATTTCCTCACTCCTAAATATTCCACAGTCAACTGTCAGCTGTCTTATAAGAAAATGGAAGTGTTTGAGGACGACAGCAACTCAGCCACGAAGCGGTCGGCCAAGTAAACTGATGGAGCGGGTCAGCGGATGGTGAAGCGCATAGTGTGAAGAGGTCGCCAACGTTCTGCAGGGTCAATCACTACAGACCTCCAAACTTCATGTGGCCTTCAGATCATCTCAAGAACAGTGCGCAGAGAGCTTCATGGAATGGGTTTCCATGGCGAGTAGCTGTATTCATCCATACATCACCAAGTGCAATGCAAAGCGTGGGATGCAGTGGTGTAAAGCAGCCGCCACTGGGCTCTAGAGCAGTGGAGGCGTTCTCTGGAGTCATGAATCACGCTTATCCATCTGGCAATCTGATGGAAGAGTCTGGGTTTGGCAGTTGCCAGGACAATGGTACTTGTCTGACTGCATTGTGCCAAGTGTGAAGTTTGGTGGAGGGGGGATTATGGTGTGGGGATATTTTTCAGGAGCTGGGCTTGGCCGCTTAGTTCCAGTGAAAGGAACTCTGGATGCTTCAGCATATCAAGACATTTTGGACGATTCCATGCTCCCAACTTTTTAGGAACAGTTTGGAGCTGGACCCTTCCTCTTCCAACATGACTGTTCACCATTGCACAAAGCAAGTCCATAAAGACATGGATGACAGAGTCTGGTGGGCAGAACTGGACTGGCCTGCACAGAGTCCAGACCTGAACCCCATAGACCACCTTTGGGATTTCGGGATGAATGAGAGTGGAGACAGAGCCAGGCCTTCTTGTCCAACATCATGGGAGAGGCAAATAAGGAAAAAGGGACACCCTAAATTTGTTCAGAATATCAAAACAAAACAAGAACAACCTGTCAATATTGTCATTGTTTTTCAGTGTTATTAAGTCTAGTTTGGTTTTCAAATAACAGATATAGAACATGCTACACTCCACTCTTCAATAATAGGCATTCATATCTGACAGTTATCTAGCCTGGTACACCAACCTGACCAACGCCATATATGAGATACACGGCAAGTCAGTCTGGATTCCCTCCATTGGAAAGTGATTTCCACTCTGGTAAAAAATTGACCAGACCAATCACAGCGCAGGAGGCAACAACTTGCTGCTTTGAGGGCTTTCCTCTTACAAAAAGGCATTTGCATCACTTCCATGTTTCTCTGATTGGTTCTCTCCGGTTCAATTTGTTCCTGTTAGTCCCACCTCTTGTTTCGAGTTGGAAATCAGTCCCCAACGGAGGGAGCCCACACTGACATGCCGTGTATCTCATACATGGCGATAGTCAGGCTGGTGTACAAGGTTAACAGTAATCACGATCAGCATAATTTTCAGTCTGATTCATCAAGGAGAGGTGCATGTTTAGCAGGAGTCTGCGCGAGCACCCGCTGTGCTTTCATGTCAGTGTCCTAAAGCCTCCAATACCACCAGAAAAGCCACTAGTTTGTCGCTAGACACCTTTTTGAGAAAAAAAAATTCATAAAACAGGCCTGAAACATTGCTAAATATAGCCACATGCAAACACACACGCTGACATCAACGCCTGTAGCCGACGTAACGTAAAACGGCTATTAATCGCACAGACTCATTGACACGATGGGACAGGACCCTCAGTTGATCAATCACACACAGGCTATTAGATGGTTTACGGTGGGGGACTGTGCTTTCCCATCGACATTAAGCACACTGGCTGAAAACACAATACCTACAGCAAGATTTACGGTAAATTTAAGACATTTTAAGACCTTAATTACCCGGTTTAAAATGTTATAGTTTTTAATAATGGTGTTACATGTGTTCTTTGGGACGCTATCCTCCGGCATTTCAAGTAGTTTTTTTTTTTCTATTTAGCTAGCATGATGATGTTTAACTTTTTATGTCTGTTTCTAGCTTACAGTTACTGCAGAACTCAGAGGCACATGTTCTAATGAGGACCAGAGGGGCGGGAACAAATTACACCAGTTTTAAAACCGCTGCATTGGCTCCCCGTGTGTTGCAGGATTGTTTTCAACCTTCTTTCAATGGTTTATAAATGTCTTAATGGTCTTGGGCCTTCTTAATTATCTGACTTGTTTGAAACTGTGAATCCTTGTGGACCCTGCAGAGACTGTTGATGTTTTCAAGACCTACCTTTTTAGTTTAGCTTTTAACTGAATTTCATCTTATTTTTATATGATCTTTGTTCCTTTCATTTGTTTTATTTAAATCTATTCTATACAGATTTTATTTGTATTTATTCTTCTGATATCTCGAAGAATAGAGAATTCTTTTCATATCTAGTAGTATATAGCGAATGTATGGTAGAGTTATATGTATGTATGATGTATTCTTCCGATAACTAGTAGTACAGTATATAGAGAATGTACTGTATAGTTTTATGTAAATATATATAAATATATATAAACATATAACAGAACATAGAGGTTGGGAGTCATGTGGAATTGGGAGGGGGTGTATACATGTGCATGTGAGTGTTTTGAGTAATACACTTGGATGTGTGAAGGCTTGTTTTTATTTGAATATGCATTTGTCTATTTTATGTCAAAAACTTTGTGTTGCCTTTTAATGGTATGAAAAGTGCTTTATAAATAAAGTTTGATTTATTATTTATTCGTTGTGATGTGAATTTCAGTCTTTTTACCTTTTTATGCAAGTCTGAAATTAAGCGATAAAAGAAAAATAAATAGATAAATACAGTGGGGGGAAAATATTGAACAACATTTTTCTCAGAAAATGTTTTTCTAATAGAGCTATTGACATGAAATTTTTATTAGATGTTGGCAACAACCCAAGTAATGCATACATAAAAAGAAATCCTAACATTTATGTCCATCAATTAAGTTATGTGTGATAAAGTGAAATGACGCAGAGAATAAGTATTGAACATGCGTACTGAAATTTATCTAATAGTCAGTCAGTCAGTCAGTCATTTTCTGTACCGCTTATCCAGTTCAGGGTCGCGGGGGTTGCTAGAGCCTATCCCAGCTATTATCAGGCGGGAGGCGGGGTACACCCTGGACAGGTCGCCAGTCTGTCGCAGGGCCAACAATTTATCTAATACTTAGTGCAAAATCCTTTGTTGGTGATTCCAGCCTCCAGATGCCTCCTGTATAGAGAAACCAGTGAAATACGTTGCTCAGGTGTGATTTTGGTCCATTCTTCCACATAAACTACCTTCAAATCTTCAAGGTTCCAGGGGTCTCTTCTGTGATTTTGCATCTCCGGTTCTTTCCAAAGATTTTCAAGTCCATTCTAGCAGCTTTATTTTCTTCTTCTTAAACCAGGTGAGTGTTTCTTGGCTGTGTGGTGGGACGGTCGTCTTGCTGAAAGATCCAGCCTCTTCTCATCTTCAGCAGCTGCAGATGCAGCAGATTCTGGTCCAGAATGTCTCTCTACTTTTCTCCATTCATTCTTCCTTCAATGATATGAAGTCTGCCAGTACCACATGCTGAAAAACAGCCCCCACCATGATGTCCCCACTTCCAAACTTCACAGTTGCTATGGTGTTTTTGGTGCCATTTCTCCTCCAAACATGTATCTTATGACATCCGAAGGGTTCAGTTCTGGTCTCATCTGACCAGACTATGTTTCCCAGAATGTCATGGGTTTGTCCAGATGTTGTGTTGCAAACTTCAAACCAGCATCAACATGCTTTTTCTTCAAAAATGGAGTCTTGCGTGGTGTGCATGCATGAAGGTCATGGCAGTTGAGTGCATTACTGCTTGTTTTCTCTGAAACAACTGTAGCTGCTTATTCCAGGTCTTTCTGAAGCTCTCCACGAGTGGTCCTGGGCTGCTGGAGAACCTTTCTGATTATTGTTCTGACTCCTCTGTCTGAAATCTTGTGAGGAGCACCTGGCCGTGGCCGCTTTATGAAGATGCCGTGTTCTTTCCACTTCCAGATGATGGTCCCAATGGTGCTCACTGGAACTTTCAGAAGTTAAGAAATGCACCTGGAACCAATGCCTTCAGTGTGTTTAGCAATAATAAGGTTGCGTAGGTCTTTAGACAGCTCTTTGCTTTTACCCATCGTGGGACGCTTCTCGTCTGACACCTTGATGATGAGAAACCTTTTAAAGGCATCAATCAGGACTAAACCAGCTGATATTACTTTGCACTGATAGGGGACAAGATTACTTTCTAAATACTGACAGACTCCAGCTCCTTTCTTGGCTTTCCAGATCTTTTTGTCCTTCATTCCTGACATGTGTTCAATACTTATTCCCTGTGTCATTTCACTTTATCAGACATAACTTAATTCATGGACATAAATGTCAGGATTTCTTTGTATGTGTGCATTACTTGGGTTGTTGCCAAAATCTGGTAAAAAATTTCATGTCAATAGCTCTACTAGAAATATATTTTCTGAGAAAAATGTTGATATGTTCAGTACTTTTCCCCCCGCTGTATATGCACAGACAAATCCCAACTGACAGCTGTCTTATGCTATAGGCCGTCATTTATTTAACCAAATTCTACGAGTGAGACGACACTGAGCCTCACATGCTTCCATCCCTGCCTGATCTGCTGCGTCTCCTGGTTTCTCTTATTTTCAAGATGAAGTAGTTCTCTAAACGAACAGGTTTACAGATAAATGAGAGTAAAGAAAACAAGTTGAGCTATTTAGACATAAAAACCAGAAAATCCTCTCCAAATATATCCTGTTGAGGAAGACGTTGCCATATGTGCAGATGTGAAAACAAGTCTGTAGACAATATAAATGAGTATGTCCTCCTGTGAGACCACCTCCGGTGAGGTCACACCATAACATAACCACAGGTTTGGACTCCACCTGCTTTCCTGTGTTTTACTGCGCTAGGATGCGCGGAGATGTTGGCCCATGTTGTTTTCATCGGCAACATGTGGTTCACATCTTTACTATTTAACGACGGGGCAGCTGCTCATTCTGGCAGCGGCTGCCCAGGGAAAACATCAGGAGGCTATTTGGGAACTCTCCTGCATTATTTTTAAACTCAGGAGCTGCAGGCTGGGTTTGACTGATAGAAAACAAGAGAGATGCCTTTCCTTCCTTTTCCAATAAAAGTGCAGCTTTTAAATTAAGCTCATGGGTCCCAGCAGATCTATATTTGTTCTAGATGTTGACTTACTGGGATTTAACCCAGCCACACAAGATGGGCTGTGTGGGTCGGATTTATTTAAACTGAGGAAAGTGAACGGAGCCGGACGGAGTGGCAGGTCTGGGAACAGGGTTAATTATACCAAGACAAGCTAAATCCTGATAATGTGAGGAAAACAACGCTGCAGTTTGCTTCAGGACTCACCGGTCTGGCTACAGACGCCTGGTCCGTCAGGTGAGGACATGGTGGACTCTGAGCAGAGAGTTCTGCCGGGCAGCCTGGAGGTGCAGAGGAGAGGCCTGGAACCGGAGAGGTGGATGATGTGGAGAGGGTTGAAGCAGGCGCGGGGGACTGGCGAGGCCTGGATGGGTTATGAGGTGGAGACGGCTCCCGTGGGGGGCATGGAGACGGTGGACCTCCGTGGGGTGGCGACTCTGAAGCGTTGAGGCGCTTGCGGGCGAACAGCGCTCTCCGGGCGCCGGCGGAGCTCCTCCTGCTAGAATCCCTGGAGGTTGCAGCGAAGGACGAGCTGCCGCCTGGATGAGCTTCCTCACCGTCAGCCAGCGTGGACCTGCCGTCTTCATCGTGTCTGCCCTCCTGAGCCGAACTGGTCCCTACAGCAGAACTCTGATGCTCCTCTTGTTGATGCGGATGAACTGGTCGGTCTTCCAAGACTCCTGGAACAGATATGCTGATGAGCTGAGACATCCTGATCACCAGTGATGGGAACAACGGCAATACAACGGCGTTAAACGCACTACTTTTTTCAGAAACACTCCTGAGTATAAGTCGCATCAGTCAAAAAATGCATCATGAAGAGGAAAAGAACATGTATAGGTCACCCTGGACTATAAGTTGTATTTATTTATTTAAAACGGGGCGACTTTTGGATTTTTCACATCCAGTTTGTTACTGCTAAAAATTCCCCAATCACTCCAATTCCAAAGTTAATGCCTGTAAATGATCATAAACATCATGATTCAGAAGGATAAACATTCTTGGGTCATGTCAGTCAGCATGAACTGACGCTTAAAAATATGTTAAATTGTATATATTCTGATATACAAGTCGTACTGGACTAAAAGTTGCAGGAGCAGCCATACTATGAAAAAATGTGCGACTTAGTCCAGAAAATACGGTAATTACTTAGTCCATCGTTTCAACGCCGTTACTGGCTTCTACTGGCCTCTACTGGCCCGTACTGGCCCATACTGGCCGTTGTGAACACAAATTCCACATTTAGGAACTATATTGTGCTGCTACTCTAGCAGAGAGGAGGCGGAGTGATACAGTTAAACCTGGCGACACCCACAACATCAAGAATTGCCGCTTTCTTGCGACATCTGTTCAGACTCAGGAAAATGTTGGTATCGCCCACCCCGTCAATAAATACCAGTACTTTATGGTATTGTTTCATCAATAACAATATTGATACTAATACTTTTAGTCTCTTAAAAGAAAATCACATGATTGTACAGTTTGCATTCATATCTTGAATGCAAGGGCAATATTAGATACGAGTAAAACTTGAAAACAGAAGTACTGGAAAGAAATGCTTTTAAAAAGAAATTCTAGTGATAATAAAATTAAACAAAAATAAGATTAAAAACTTCTTTCAATTAAGTACAGATTAAGATTATTTACATGTATTCAGTGGAAAATGGTCAAATATAAAATTCAATAGTAATATTATAAATTTACCAAAACATAATGTGCAATATTCTGCATTAAACAACTGAAAAACACCAAAACATTGTCATCACTAACAGCAGCATCATCATGACATCAGTAGCTAGAATCTGGCTGCTTTCACATCATTTCGTTGCCTAAAACTCTCAGAAGTGGAATCAAATGTCATGTTTTGCATCTGTGCAGTGGTATCGCAATACTCAAAAAAAGTATCGATTCAGATATTTTGTCTGGCTGGTATCAAAGCATCGACTCCAGGGTATCGATACGGCCATCCATAGTTCAGACCGGCAGCTGCATGCCAGGTTGAGCCAGTTTAAGAATAAAACAGCATCACACGTTCAAACCAAAAGTTTCCCCAAATTATTTCTAACCCACGACCTGAATTCAGTTAGCAGTTAAAGCTGAAGACGCAGCATTTCTGCACTGAATCTGCCTCCATCTGACCCAGAGCGGTGGAGAAACAAGTGATGATGACGAATGACAAACCGTCATAGCAAACTCAAGTCGATGTGTGCACACAACCGCACACACACTACAGACTAGGGATCGACCAATACAGGTTTTTTAGGGCCGATACCAATACTGATATTTTCTCATTAGCCTCAGCCAATGGCCAATAAAACCTGCTGATATTTGGGAACAATATTGCATTTGACTCAAAAATGAAAATGAAGGATACAATGAAGGCCAAAAGGCCGATACCAATAACTGATAACACACATACCTAATCATGACATCAAAACTTAACAAAACCAAAAAGACTTAAAGATTAAAACTTGGATTTTCAACTTAAGTACGTCCAATCTTAAAAATTCCAACTTTAGGGGATACTAGTGTCGATAATAAGATGGGGAAGTGGTTTGAAAGCAGCTTAGAGTTTCCCCTGTGAAGCAGCAGCTTTCTTTCCCCAATCGCAATCTCTCTATTACAATATGTTATCGGGACAATTCAACATGATATCAGACTTACTGGAATGACGTAATAATTTCCTGTTATTGGCCCGATAATTATCATGCACCCCTAAATATTAAAAGTCTTAATATAAAAATTAACAAAGCACTTTAAATAAATGTATAAAAACGAAACACTGCACTTGTAAACAAATATTAAATGGAAACATTAAAATTGTAAAAAACACACACACGCACACATATACATATTATATATATACATAAATGTAAAAAAAAAAGTCTGTATAATGCCGAGTGGGGGGATTGGCCAATGCACCAGACATATAGGCCGATGCCATTACCAACAAAAAGCACAAATACTGGCCTAAATATCCTTACTGGAGACGCAGCAACACGATTCCAGAGAAAATGGGAATTTATAAACTAGTATCACCAACATCAGTTTTCCTTCAGAAATAAAAGACACGAACGTGGTGAGAAATGTTCATTTGAAACTAATCACGTAGGCCTGAAGCTCCTCTCCTAAGAAGCAGACAGAACTGTGTCCGTGATTTTTCCGTTAGTAATTTATTCTATTAAGTTCCCATTTCATTCATATAATACTGTAGATAAGATATAAGACATAATATTCGCTTCCATCATGAATGCTGTGGTGATGCGAGCGTGACGCAGACCAAGAATCTACAAAAATTTGAATTTGGGCATATCTGTGTGAGAAAACACTAAATCAAAAAGAGGCTTCTGCTTCGGAGGGGGGAGGGGGTGAAACGGAGCTGCACACACACACTCTTGCCTTCTTATCTGGGACGTTAGCGAGGCCTCACAGTTGGAATTGTAAAAATCAGAGGTTAGATGGTAAATCATTCCCACAGTTGACCCAAACCAGCCTCCGTCCTGAGAAGCGGGGCTCATTTTGGGCATAGATAACAATCATCACTGGTGGATCACTGGCTCTCCTGAGGAGGAAAGTTAGGGGATCAACCTCCTGATCCTCCTCGTTTATGATGTAAGAACACTATCAAATATGTGTCAAGTCATAACAGCACAAACCAACATGGTATAGTGCAGTGAAAAATGTATCTAAGGTAAACAAAATGAAGACGTATCGCATGGATACTATAATTCTTATTTGAGCAATTTTCACCATAAAGCCATTAACTCAACACACCGTACCTTCGTGTGCGTCCTCTGAGAGACGACTGCCTTCCTTTTCAGGTGATCTCTGGTGTTCACCCGACCTCCCTGGAAACACAGCAGCAGCTAATGGTGAACGTTCAGGCCAGTGGACGCAGTAGAAACACACGTCTGTCCTACCTGCAGCTGTCTGAGTGTCATCACCATGAGGACAGGGACGCGGGGATTGGCCGCAGAGCTCAGCGGCACTCTGGCAGGGAAACCTGGGAGCTTCGCATCGGCAGGTCCGGTATTCTTCACCACATACGGGAGCATGAGGCGCGTCTGGTCTGCTGCTGTGGAGAGAGGAAGAGCAGCTGTCAGAGGAAGAGGAGCGGGAAGAGGAAGAGCAGCTGCAGAACAGCTGGGAGTCCACCACTCCCAGTTTCTCAGCAAGGCGCCACTCCAACTTCAACAGAGCGGCTTTCATGCGCCAAACCAGACCCCCGACCCCCAACCACACCCTCCCACTGCCTCAACCCCCCCCACAGCTCACACCATGAGAAGCCTACCAAAGGGCTCCATGTAGTGTTGTAGTCAAGCCCACACCACCAAGACATTACAGAGACCAGGAACCGAGACAAGACGTTGTACAGGACTGGGGAACGTCTCGGTCTCTGGTCTCTGGTCTCAGTGATGTCTTGGTTTTGGTGATCTGGTCTTGACTCTACACTAGCTTCAGGTCCGGGGATTTGCTGCAGCTGGCCAATAAAACAGGCCAACAAGGGAGGGGCACCATGGCCCGGATCACCAGGGAAGGACACCATGGCCTGGACCGGTCCAGACCGGCGGGAGGGGAAAACTCTTGACCAGACCAGCGAGGGTAGAAACACTAGCCTAGACCAGGTGCTGCTCCAAATAAAACTCTAAACTGTTCTAAACTGGTTATAATCCGATTCTAATCTTGTAATCTGATTCTGATCTGGTTCTAATCTGGTTTTAATATGGTTCTGATCTGGTTCTAATGTGGTTCTGATATGGTCCTTATCTGATTCTGATCAGATTCTAAACTGGTTCTAATCTGATTCTGATATGGACCTTATCTGTTCTGATCTGATTCCAATCTTGTTCTAATCTAAATCTGATCTGGTTCTAATCTGGATGTGATCTGGTTCTGAGCTGATCCTAATCTGGTTTTAATCTGATTCTGTTCTGGTTCTAACATGGTTCTGATATGGTCCTCGTCTGGTTCTGATCTGATTCTAATCTGGCTCTAATTTGACTCTGATCTGATTCTAATCTGGTACTGATGTGGTCCGATTCCGATAAGGTTTTCATCTGTTTCTGTTCTGGTTTTAATCTGGTTCACATCTGGTTCTGATGTGATTCTAATCTGATTCTGATCGGGTTCTAATCTGGTTTTTAAATCTGGTTGTGATCTGGATGTGATTCTGGTTCTCATCTGGTTCTCATCTAGTTCTGAGTTGATCCTAATCTGGTTCTTATCTGATTTTGATATGGTTCTAACCTGGTTCTGTTATCTGGTTCTGATCTGATTCTAATCTGGTTCTAATTTGATTCTGATCTGGCTCTAATCTGTTTCTGATATGGTCCTCATCTGGTTCTGATCTGATTATAATTTGGTTCTTAACTGGTTCTCATTTGGTTCTGTTCTGGTTCTAATCTGTTTCTCACCTGGTTTTGATCTGATTATAATTTGGTTCTCAACTGCTTCTCACTTGGTTCTGATCTGATTATAATTTGGTTCTTAACTGGTTCTCATCTGGTTCTGATCTGCTGTATTTTCATTCCCACAAACCAGAGAAACTCTGCAGGGATCCTCAGCAGCTGCTTTCACAGGCCTGAAAATATTTCAAGTTAATGACAGAGAAGACATTTTATCTCAGTACCTGTTCACCATAAAAAACTGACAGAGTTCTGACAGAGTTTCCATTCACACAGAGATGGAAAGTTTCCCCTCATCAGTAAAAAGGCAAACAGAGTCCGGCTGGCTGCCTCCGGTCCGTCCTCCTGCTGCTCAGACAGGCTGAACAGACGGAGCAGGAGACAGCGAGCGGGCGCGAGGATGACTCACTCCGTCAGGACGACGGCTGCAGCGAGCGTCAACATGAGTCACAACAGGGATGTATGCACAAACACGCGGATGGTGCAGCCCGGTGTCAGATCGCTGATTTCAGTATGAAACATGGGGTGTGACCAGGATCCGGGTGCTCCTGCTGGATGAGAGTCCAGAATCTGCATCAGGATGCTTCCCAGCTAATTATGGGGAGGGTTTTGCCTCCAGATGAAGGATGAGGATGACTATTCTTAGTTTAATTCAGTTCTGCGACATTCATCACCTGTTCTACATTAAATATTTTTTCCCACCATTTCTTGTCTGATATTTACATCTTGTATTTGTAGAAAAACTCAACATGGCAACATGCACCGGTGACCGAGCTATAGTGGGCCACAAACTGGACCGGGTCATTGTCTTTGTCCCAGTATACATCCATGGAAAATTAACAGTTATTATAAATGTCTGATGCTGTGAAAGTCTGAGAAAATAGTGCACATTGGTCTGAGTTCACTGCACAGCTGCCATTTTAATTACCTGAAAGGTGATTGTGTCACATGATGCTGATGTCACCAAACCATGGGAGCAAAGCAGCAGTCTGGACGAACTTTAAGCACAAGTTCATGAGGAGTCTCAATAAGCTGCTTTTCACTCACATTTCTGACAATTAACAGCAGAGGATGTGAATGAGAGGAGGAAACCTTCTCAGTGAGGATGAAAAATAAACTCAACTGCATCAAGATGAATAAACTGTAATTATTCAGTTTAAATGTTTTCATTTCTGCTTCTCTTGCTGCTGTAGATCATGTGCTTGAATCTGTTTGGCAACCAAGCCCTAAGAGCTAGCTAAGAATAGAAAAACAGAAACTGAGTCACATTTCTGTGCAATGAAATGACACAAAGGTACCATAAAATGCAGAATACGTACATATAAGCATGTGTGTGTGTACAGTCCTCTAAATTATTCATACCCTCCCATTAAAGAAAAGGCAAAGTTAACAATAGTAATTCAAATAACAAAAAACTAAAGAAACTAAATAATTATTAAAAAATATTTAGTGAAATAAAATATTAATTTTGAATTGTAGTTGAAAATAATAATAATAAAAAAAGTAAATAAAAAAACACTGTCCCAGACCAATTAGAGCGACTTTCCCATGAACAGTGGACACAACATACCTGTCAACAGGTGCAGAAGTCTGATTGGACGTTACAGAAAACACCTGATTCTCAAAGTGTTAGCGTTTAATGTTTCTGTTGAACTACAATTTAGAGTCAATGTCATGAATTTCATAGAATTTTTATTTATTATTACTTTTGTCAATTTTAACTTTTTTCACTGACAGCGGATTTTAGTTTGTCTTTAATGGAAGGGTATGAATAATTTTGAGGACGACTGTGTGTGTATATACTATATGTACATATATGCATGTACAATAACTCACTGACTACGCCTGTCAGCTGCTTATCAACACAGATATCCAAGCAGCCAATCACATGGCAGCATTTAGTCATGTAGACACTGTGGCCCTGTCCCAATACCCGCACTCCCACCCTTGCACAACTAGAATAAGCGTTCATGTTGAAGGGTTGAAGTGCGTGTCCCTTTTTTTCAAAGAAGAACTGAGGGGGGAGAGGGGGGGGGCGAAAACCACTTCAGCGAAGTCAGCATCCTCGCTGACCTTGCTGAAGAATATTGCCCACAATTCATTGCTGTGTGTGACGTTTTGAACCGTAAAAAGCGGAAAATATCCATATTTGGTGATTGCGCTCAGAAGGCGAAATAAAGTCTTTTCAACTATAAATATTGAAATATTTCATATTCTACTACACTGTATGTGAAATATTACCAAAGTTTGCCCTGTTACTTCAAAATACGCTGTCAATATCAAAATTCAAAGCATCTGAATGATGAAAGTTATTAGTTTACAGATAAAATTGCTATATTTCATTTAAACTTCATTTACACAGGTAAGTCCCATTGAGAAGCAGCATCTTTAGCAAGGGAGGGCTGTTTGTTTACTTGGTTTTATGGACATGAGGACATTTGTGGACATAGTGTGCGAACAATAACAGTCACAGAGGAGACGGATATGAAATTAGTTTTATTCAGTTTAGTCTGAAAATGATGTCTCTTCACAATAAGGCTGAGTTTGGAAACAATGACATAAAATGACATTGTGATGCAAAATGATGGAGGAATCATCACTGTCCCAATTCTGCCATTTTCTTGCACTTGCAACCTGCACGCTCTGTGCACCTCTACCAACTGCACACAGGACCGCAGGGTTTGGTGCGGGTTTTGGGACAGGGCCTGTAAAGACCACCAATCACACGGCAGCATCACCTTCATGAAGTTGGCCCCCCACCCCACGTGAAACCCAGTGAAAACGGTCTCAATTGTTTGTGTTGCGTTTGTGCAGAAAAAAAATATCGTTAGTGCTGCTGTAGTTTTTAGGATATTAAATAATATCAAATGGGTCATTCTAAGTTCACGCAGCTCCTCGAATTTGTTCAAGTTGCACCAAAATGGTCTCAGTCCTCTGTGCTACGTTTGTGCTGGTTTGTGCAGGCTGTGTGACGTCACCGCCTTATAATAAACCTGCAGTATCTTAAAGACTAAAGCAGCACAAACGATCATTTTTTCTGCACAAACCAGCAAGATTGCAGCACAAACGATTGAGACCATTTTGGTGCAATTTGGTCGTTGGGCTGAACAGTCCACTCGCCCTCTGCCCTACGCGGTTTGGGACGGCCCTTAATATGGCGGAGCCTCCGCGGGAATGTGCAAACAGAGTAGTAGTGTTTACGGGCCGGTTTGGGATTGGGCCACGGTGAGGATGACTTGCTGAAGTTCTCCCTGAGCATCAGAGTAATCAGAGGTGTCAAAAGTAGCTTAGAAGCAGGAAATCGAAATCCTGTGCAGCAGGTGTTCCAACCAATCACTAAACCAGCTGGTTTAATCAGCTCTTCTGCAGGTAGATGAGCTTGTGAGTGAAAAATCCTCTTCTACATATACTGTACAGGTGGATCCAAAAACATGCCGGGGTTTGTACTCTCAAACTAGTGAAGCACAAGATAAAAAGCGTCTTCTTTTTGCTTAAAACTGAGTTTTTTCCCCTTTATTTCCACAACAGGACAGAGATTTACAAAAACACTCAGAACAGAGTCCCCACCCCCAAAAATAAGTAAAAAACTATATGAAAAATTTCACCTGATGCAGATGACTGATAATCTTCTGCTTGTCATGGCAGATAGACATTAAAGCTAAGATGATGTAATATTCATTCCTTGTGTAAAATTAGAAAAATATTTCTGCTGCATCTGCTGCACGGTGGGTATTGTATTGTATTGGAAGTATTTATTCGGTTAACAGAAAAATATGTAAAAAAAGATAAGATCACAGATAAAAAAAGTGAAAGAATACCGAAAGGGTGTAGGCAGAAGCTAAAGCTTATATAGTGCCTACCCATCACTGACATGGTAGAACAATATACAAAATAGAATAAACTGGAATCATTTTAAATTCAGAAAAAAATAAAATAAAATTTCGTCAATAACATACCACCAATCGTAATAAAACACTTATAAACAAAATTAAACAAATGTCATAATTTCATTTATCATAATATTTAATTATTTTTTCATTTTTATATATTCTTTTAAACCTTTTCAAAGTAGAACTTGTTTTAATGTGGTCAGGACACCAGTTCCACAGTTTGACACCAGTGACAGAAATACAGTGAATCTTTGTATTTGTCCGGACCTTGGGTTTACCAAACATGCATTTTCCTCTGAGTTCATAACACTTTTCCCTCTTTTTGAACAGCTTCTGGATACTGAGTGGCAATTGATTATTATTTGCTTTATACATAATTTGCATGGTGTCAAAATCAACTAAATCACTAAACTTTAGTACATTTAATTGAATGAATAAGGGATTTGTTGCTTCATAATACGTTCTTTTACAAACTATACGTATTGCTTTTTTTTTTGCAACAAAACAACTGAATCTGTGTTTGTACGGTAAGTGTTTCCCCAAATCCCCACACAATGTGTCATGTATGGAAGAATCAATGCATTACAGAGGATATATAGTGATTTTTGACACAGAAAATCTTTAACTTTATACAGTATGGCAATGGATTTTGACATCTTAGTTTTAACGTAATTTATATGTGATTTCCAGTTTCATTTATGGTCCACAATAACTCCTAAAAACTTGGTTTCAGAAACAAAATCAATTTCAATATTATCAATTCTAATACTCATAACTATTTAATGGACATTTTCCAAATATAATACATTTAGTTTTTCCATAATGAATGGATAATTTGTTAGCCGTAAACCACTGATTAACTAGTAAAAGCTCTTTTTCCACTGTGACCGTATGTTGTTGCTATGACCCATGGATTAAAAAAATAAACACACAAACAAAAAAGAAAAATTAACAATCCATGGGTTTGCCACCAAACAACTTTTAGCTAAATCTAGCGTATTAAGAACGATTTCTTTGTGTTTTATACGCTGTCGCTATCAAATAAATAAAATAAAAAATCTTGATGATATCAGTTCGATATCATTATTCAGTTTCAAAGCAGATATCAGCCGATACCAATATCGGGCCGATACTTCTCTATCTCAAACTGCTTTACTTCTACATTTGAATAAGAATGAGGAAGAATGGGGACTCAAGTGATTTTTTTTTCTTTTTTTGTATACTTGGCCACCAATAGTATTGGAAATAATACAATTAGACATATGCCATAAAAGGAAAAATAAAAGAATGAACAATTAAGTTTAAAAAAAAAGGAGGAAGGATTTACATTTAAGAAAAGGAATCATTCTTATAATGATACTAAACTACACATTCACTCCAATATATCCATATAGCCTACAAATCAGGAGAGGTAAGCTACATGTGAGTCTCTACAAAGGCCAGTAAAATCAAAGTTTAAGTATGGAATAACAAATATAATGACCTCAACTAAACCAAGGGGGAGCACACACTATAGGTATCTTGAGTTTAGTATTAGTTTGTTAAAAGGAAGAGGGCTCAGAAAAATTTAAAATAACTAGATATGTGGATAATTCATGGAAAAAAAAACTTTTTTCAGCTCAATCAACAAGCGTCTGAAAGCACAGGCTTAAGGCTCAACATACTCTGACCACTTAGACCAGGTGCGGTAGAATTTCTCTTTCTGGATTCTGCGTGTGAAAGTCAGTTTTTCCATTACATATATTTCCTGAATTATGTCGTCCTGTTCATCCACAGGAGGTGATTCTGGTTTTAGCCATTTTCTTCTAATAACCTTTTTACTTGCTATCAAAAGACTCAGTTTCCGATCATATTTGTTCCATCCTTTAAAAGTACTGGTTCCTAAATACAAAGAGTCAAATTTCAAGGGGATGATGATGTGGTAGCGCAACCCTTCTGGTAGCTAATCAGAAGTGCTGTTCGTTTAGGGATAATGATAAGAGAAGCTAATGTTGTCTTATGAGTCAGAGTACAGACCTGAATTATGGATTCAGCAGCGTGGTGTTTGTAGTCAGGCACCTCGTTGGTCAGCCTGCTAGTAGTGGCTGAGCTAAGATGATGCAGCGGTGAAGAATCACAGACGTGTCGCTTAAGGTTACACGTTTATTACAATATAACTGGTCAAATACGGCAAAGGACTGTGTCATCAGACCCTGTACGTGTCTCAGCGGTCAAAACGGAGTCCCCAGGTCCAGCTGTCTGTAGTCCGCGCTCGCTCACGTTCCGAAGGACCCCGTCTTCCTGTTTACTGTGATGCTTTATAGGACCGTGTCAGACCCCTCCCCACCTGATATTCAGTCTGATGTGAGTCTTCTGTGAATGACACGTCAGCTTGGGATCTAGGTTCATAATTTGTCATGTCGCCCTAATTTATCAGTCGTCCTTGTCCTTGTCATAATCTTAACAGTATATATCTATAGAGTCAGACAGTCTGCCCCGACAATGATACCGAATATAACTTCTAAGTGAGCATGAATATCTTTCCAATAAGAAATAGTCTTAGGACACTCCCAGAAAACATGATGGTGGTTGGCCTCATTTACCCGACAAAGTCTCCAGCATCTCCTGGTGGTCCCTTGATGTCGCTTTTGGGCTGGGGTTATAAAAAATCTTGAGGTTTTTTCAGCCAAATTCTTGCCACTTGGATGAAGATGTTGAGTCCCGTAGTGACTTAATGTTTCCCATTGTTCCCTCGAAAGAATTAAATTGCCTTCTATTTCCCACTAATTTAAATGATTTTCAACATCGGTCTGAATATTTACTGGGATTTTCACACACACCTGTTACTGACCAGGTCTATGCATGTGTCTCTAAACATCCTGAGTTGTGTGTGTTTACAAAAATGTGATTGGCTGTTGGGAACCCCCATCTGGGATTGGCCTGGTCGCCTGTTGTCCAGATGACCCACCACTCTTTAACCGCGCTGCAAGCATCCACTGAGGGCAGCTGTGACAGATTACAACAGCTTGCCAAGTGAGGATTTTGGTCTAAAGCAGCGTTCCTCAATCCTGGTTCTCGGGGACCAATGTCCACATGATTTAGATGTTTCCACACTAATGCATGGCTCTTAAACACATCTGCAAAGAGCTTGAGGTGGTTTGTTAATCTGAATCAGGTGTGTTGGAGTAGGAAAACATCTAAACAGGGAATCTCTATCCTGGCCGTTGAAAGCCGATGTCCTGCAGGGTGAGTGGAGAGTGAGAGAGATGTAAAACTATACTGATATAAGTTGAATAAACTAAAATCATTCATCAATATTATTTTTTTTTTTATTGTTTTAGCTGATTTGTTTTATTGTATTTTATTTTTATTATGTATACATATACAGTACATACATATACATACAGGTACAAGCCAAAAAATTAGAATATCCTGAAAAATTTAATGTATTTCTGTAATTCAACTTAAAAGGTGCGATTTACAGATTGTATAGACAAACAATATGAAACTCAATATATTTCAAGCTTTTATTTGTTTGGATGTTGCCAATTAGATCTTGAAGCTTTAAAAAACCTCAAATTCAAAAACTCAAAACATTAGAATATTGCACGAAATCAATTATAAAAGGATTTTAAAAACAAAAATATCAGGCCTCCTAAAATAAAATCTTGCATCTCTACTTAGTACTTGGTTTGGGCCCTTTTGTATGAATGACTCCTTAACCTGGCGTGGCATGGATGCTACCAGCTTCTGGCATATCTCAGGTGTTATGGAAGACAAACATGCTTCCATCACAGCCCTGAGCTCTTCTCAACTGTTTGGTCTCTTCCTGTTCATTTTTTTCTTGACAATGCCCCACAGATTTTCAATGGGGTTCAGGTCAGGTGAGTTTGCGGCCCAATCAAGCATGGTGGTTGTTGAACCAAGATTTTGTACTTTTGGCAGTGTGGGCAGGTGCCAAGTCCTGCTGGAAGATGAAGTCTGCATCCTCATACAGCTGATCCACTGAAGCAAGCATGAAGGTCTCCAAAATATCCTGGTAGACGGCTGCATTTATGCTGGACTTGATGAAGCACAGAGGACCAACACCAGGAGCTGACATGGACCCCAGGTCATCACAGACTGGGAAACTTAACACTGACCATCTTCTCCAGGCTGCTGTCAGCCCTCCAGATTGTACACCGATTTCTTCCACACTTCTTCCTTCCTCTTAACTGTCCATTAATGTGCTTTGAGACAGCACTCAGAGAACATCCAGCTTCTTTTGCTATCACTTTTTGTGTCCTTCCCACCTTGTGCAGGGAGTCAATGATGGTTTTCTGCACAGCTGTCAGATCAGCAGTCTTCCCCATGATTGTGAATTCTTCTTAACCAAGACAGAGACTTTTTTAAAGGCTTGGGGCACTTATGGAGGTGTTTTGGATTACTTACCTGATTAGAATGTGACACTCTGAGCTACAATACTGTGGCTTTTCACAGTATTCTAATTTTTTGAGATTGAGGTTTTCTTAGGCTGCAACTTTTAATCAGCAACAAAAACGAACAAAAGCTTGAAATATACTGATTTGCATATTATTTATCTATACAATATGTAAATTGCACCTTTTTAGTTGAATTAGAGAAAAACAAGAACTTTTTCCGGGTATTCTCATTTTTTGGGTAGTACATATATATATATATATATATATATATGCATGTGTGTGTTTAATGAGAGCTGGTGGAGCTATACAGAGCAACGCTTGTTTTTCTTATTTTATTTCATTTTTATTGCCGGGTATTTTGTATGTGCAGCACTTTAGAGACATGTTCTGACTTAAATGTGCTTTATAAATAAAGTGGATTGGATTTAATAGATATAAATATTTTTCCAGCTCAGTTTTGGGCATAGATTCATATTGGACATATTGAGCATATAGATTCATTTTGGGCAGAAATTCATATCATTCATTCTAGGGGTGGGACTCAATAAAATTAATTAGTTAGAGGCTTTGTAATTAATCTTGATTAATCGCATTACAAAAATTGTCCCCAAAATTATTTTTTTTTATCTAAATATATTTTTAAGGAAAACTGAATGAAATAGTAGACGCAGACATCAATACTGTAAACTCCATCTCAATGATGTTCAACCAAATGCATTTAATTGCATTTCAACTTTTTTTTTTTTTAAAAAGTGGAAAAATAAATAAAAATGATCCCTGGCCAAAACTGAACAGACCTTAAGTTACAGTATACAATAGGGGACGCTTATCGGAAGTTCCCGGATTTTGACACTTCCTCTTCCAGGCCATGTTAACGACAGCCGTTCCTGCTCTGTTATACTGTTTAAATCGGATAAACTCCAAACATATTTAAGTCTTAATTCTAGACTGAAATGATACTAAGGAAGAAGTGGATCAAAGCGATCGATTTGCCGCGGTGAAGGGCCGAACTTTATAATAAAACACACGTTTGTTTGTTGCCGGTGGGGCACAACACCGGCACTTCACAGCATGCTAGCATTAGCCAGCTAGCGTTTACTGACGTGCTTAACATTGTGCGTCTTAAAACACACAAACATCTGAAAATCGGGTCTGTACCTCCCCGTTTCCAGTGGAACAACTGGGGACTGCCAAGAAAGGAGACGCTTTCAGATGCTTGTGTGTTTTCAGCCGCACAAAGTTAGGCACGTCATCAAGCTGGCTAATGCTAACCTGCTAACAATAGTCCGCCAGCTACTACTCTGTTAAACTTTGTTAATCGGATAAACGCCAATGCCAAGTTTTCATTCCAGACTGAAGTGATGCTGAGGAAGAAGTGGATCAAAACGACCGATTCGCCGCGGTGAAGGACCGAACTTTATAATAAAACGACACACGTTTGTTTGTGGCCGGCAGACTGCGCAGTCGTGTTAGCAGGTTAGCATTAGCCAGCTCGATGACGTGCCTAACTTTGTGCGGCTGAAAACACACAAGCATCTGAAAGCGTCTCCTTTCTTGGCAGTCCCCAGTTGTGCCACTGGAAACGGGAGGGGGGGGGGGGGGGTACAGACCCGATTTTCAGATGTTTGTGTGTTTTAAGACGCACAATGTTAAGCACGTCAGTAAACCCTAGCTGGCTAATGCTAGCATGCTGTGAAGTGCCGGTGATGTGCCCCACCGGTGACAAACAAACGTGTGTTTTATTATAAAGTTCGGCCCTTCACCGCGGCAAATCGATCGCTTTGATCCACTTCTTCCTTAGTATCACTTCAGTCTGGAATCCGTGAAAATTTCAGTAGGGTTGGCGTTTATTCACGTTATCTACGAAGTAAAGCAGGGACATTGAACTGGGCCGGAAGTGGGCGCTCTAAGTGTTTCAAACCGGAAGTTCGGAACACGGAAGCGTGATAATCCCCTATTTTAAATACTTTATTAAACTGGCTGTTTTCTAATTAAAAATCTAAAACATGTTACAGTGTTTATGTCCACACGGTGATCAGTAGCAGCTTTGAGTTTTATTTTCTGGTTCATGGAGCAGAGGTGAATATCTTCTGCTGTCTGCAGCTGGAAGATGATGCTTCTTGCAGCCTTTAGTGTGTGTCTATGATGGGGGAGGGGGCCTGGGGTAGCACCCACAGCCAACAAAGTCCGTCTCTAAAAGTCTCCAATAACACCAGAAAGTCTAGATAGACTTTTTTCGAGCTGCTTTATACAAAAAAGTTACCAGAGGGGTCTGAAGAATTACTATATATAGGAACAAAGTCGCAGAGTTTTGCTGTGTCCGTCAGCGTAATTGGGTGTACCAGAAAATCAGCTCTGACAAAGGTTCCGCTTTGCTTCTAATGCAAACTGCGATTAAATGCACAAAAATCGATGCATTAATTTTCTTGTAATTAATTAATCAGAATTAATGCATTAAAGTCCCACTCCCAATTCATTTGAACAAACAATAATTGGGATTAATTCAATTAGATTAAATTAACAATTGATTGGGAGTGGGTAGCCTAGTGGTAATTTTGCGGGCCTTGGCGAAGCAGACCTGGGTTCGAGTCCCCGACACAGCTCTTCGGTGAACCACCATGGACCCCTGAGCACATCACCTGCTCCCCGGGTGCTGTAATTGGCTGCCCACTGCTCTCAGGAGCAACATGAGATGGGTTAAATGCAGAGAACGAATTTCCTCATTGGCACTCTAATTGGGATTAATAAAGTATACATTATGTGTGAGTGGTTTATCTTTAACACATTAAACAGAAAGCAGATGCATCTAAAGTTAAGTTTTTTCCTTATGGTCCATCATGAAAGATTTTGCTTATTTACTAATCCTGTGCATCTGCACCAAGATATTTTCTGCGTATTCCTCTGATGTCAGTGTGACGGCAGCGTACACGAGTAGTGCTGCTCCACGTGAATGACAGTAAAAGTTGGTGTAAATGAATCTCTGCAGGAGCAGAGGACGCTCGGTAGTTTCTGGCTTCTGCACAACACCAGACAGGCTCTGCTGGTGCAGCCAGCCAGCCCTGCCCTCCCCAACACCAAGTGCCACCAATCAAACTAACATGCTGTCCAAGAGTCACACTCACCTTCTCTCAGGAGAAAGTTTATTTCTAGAGGAAGCTTCGACTTCCTCCTCCTCCTGCTGCTGCCTCCTCTCTTCCTTCTCCTCTCTGCTGTCTGACCCAATATCATCTGCAGACAGCTGTCCTTTCCCCGTCCCCTCCTGGTCTCTGCAGTGGGACGGGCTGTTGTAGACCTAAGCTCGAAAGAGACATGGGCAAATTCACCAACTCTGCTCCAGCATGCCCAGGGAGACAAAAATTGGGAATTCACATTGAACAATGTTTCATGTCATCTGTTAAAGCACACATTTGCTTCCGTCTGTGGGAAATTCCATTTTCTCTACCATCCTGTTTCAGATCCTGTCTGATCTGTCTAGTTTTCCCAGAAGCTTTTAAATGCTGGGTCTAACAGATTAACAGCCAGATGTAAGCAGTGTGTAATTACCTCACTGGAGAAGGGTCTTTTGCTGTCCTCTTGTTCCATTGACTGGGTTGTCTGGACCGACATGGGGGATGTGGTGTAAATGGAAGGGCTGAGCCTCTGCTTACAGTGCAGCAGGGAGAGCACCGTCTTGCTGGAGAGTCCAGGTGGATTAGGATCGTAGCTGCTGGTCGACCATGACGAATACACCGAGGGCCTCTGCTCATCCAGAGCGGAGGGATTTGGTTTAACATAGTTCAGATAGCACCAGCTGTTACAGGTGCTGGACAGCAGCGTAGGGAATGAGGTCTCAACGTGTGAAATGGGAGAACCAACCACTGGGAAGCACGGCTGATTCTCCTGCTTGATTGCATCTACTGCTGCCGTGTCAGGACATCCAGCTTCCCTGTTCTCCTCCTCCTCCTCTTCTTTCACTCTTTTCTGCTGCTGCTGCGACTCAGGATGGAGCTCCATGCTGTTGGAAGGGGAAAGCATGCGCTTGTTGCCCCCTGAACCTGAAGATCTCAGGCCATCGTCAAACCACAGTTGGAGGTCTGGACTCGTGTTCCTGCGGTTGCTGTACTCAGCTGTTGACATGCCTATATTTGGTGAGACGGCATCAAGGGCCTCTTGGGGCATCGGGGATGTGGACTGAGACAATGTGGTATATATGGCACATGCTGGGGTGAGGGTATCTGTCTGGAGACGCACTGCTACTGTTGGAGATGTGAGTGGGGTAAGTACTTCCGAACTGGAAGTGATGTGAGGGACAGAGTCCTGGATAGGATCTTCTGAGTAATTATCACATCTTGAAGGAATCTCTAATTTTAGTCCTGTGGACATGGGGAGATAGTGGGCTCTGGCTGCTCCTGATGGTCCATATGTAGGGTTGGGTTGTGGTGTGTGAATGTAAGTGGCTTCCTTTTTTACACCGACAGAAGGATCATGGGTAGCTGCTTCCGTTGACTGGATATTTTGACCAAGTTTCCATTGAGAGAAACCGTCTTTGCACTGTGATCCTGCTCTACTAACCAGGAGTCTGCCAGCTGGTGAAGGGGATGAAGATGAACTTGATTGAGTAGACCTGCTAGAGCTGACATGATCAGGACTGCATTTCAAGGAAGCACAGTGCTCCTCTTCCTCATCTCGATCTCTAATTGCTGCGTGTCTCATGAGGAGACATTTTCTTCTTTCCCTCCAGCCAACTGCAGAGCGCTCGGGGGACAAACAACTGTAGTCAAAAGATTTACTTCGGGTCTCGGCCATTAGGACACTTGGTTGTGGGTCATGGGGGGCTTGCTCAGATGCAGAGCGCCTCATCTCTCGGTGAGGGTGCTCCCCCGGCACCGTCAGCATATGCGGAGCTCGCGATCGCCTCAGAGGCGTTGACGTAGCAGCCTCCATGTCTGGTCTGTTTGGTTCTTCGAAGGACGTGGAGCGACTGGATGTATAGGATGCACTGCTATCCTGACTAGGGCTGCGGGGCAGGGAGATAGAGTCAAAGCTGGAGTCGCCTGAGGACTGGGCAGCCTCGGCTAGACGCAGGCGCTTCTTCTTCGGTGGAAGCTTTTCAATAGGAAGCTGAGCCAGAGATGGACTCCTCTGTGGCCACTGAAATTCATCAAGTTTCTCTGAATTCTTTGTCGTTGCAGTTGGCTCTACGCTAGTTTCGGGGCTAATGCTGAAATCTTCTGTGACCAGTATTTCCGGAACCTTCACATTGTTTTGGCGAACCAGCTTTCGGGCTGGAGGTTTTGTTGACTGATGCTGGGGCTGTTTTTTGGACACCAGCTGATAGTCTTCATGAGGCGGAGAGCTCTTAGATGCCTCCAGGCTTGTCTCATGACATAAAGATTCTTGTTTTTCAAACGAACTAGTGTGTTGAATCACTGAGCAGGTTTGCAGCGCAGGCCTTCTAGGACCCTCGTTAGCTATGCTATTTTCCTCTTTACACTGTCCTGATGAAATGGCGGAAAAGGATAATGGGGGAGAAGAGGGGTCATCAAACTCAAAGCTCTCTTCTTTCCTTCTTTTACGGATGGTTAAAGCTCCGGCTCTGACTGCATGGTTACTTAGCTGGGAGCACTTCATTTGACTAACTACAACCTCACTTCGAGACGAATGTGCAAGGCACAGGCTTTGCTTGTGTTTCTTATAACCTTCCCAATCCTTGCATCCAATGCCGCAGGCCTCGCACTCGTATGGCTGTGGTAGAGATTTTGTAAGGTCAGGCACAGTGGTCACACTGACGGGGTAAAACGAGTGAGAAACCTCTTGTTCTTCTTTAGTAGGCTCAGCACCAAGTGGGATTTCTATCGCTGGCTGCCGTCTTAGTGTCCCGTAACGACGGGAAGTCTGCGTTTCTGAAGGTTGTCGTTCATCAAAAGACTGACTGAGGCGGAATTTGCATAGGCCGCCACCGGAGGCATCGAATGAGCTACCTGCAGATGGCAATGAGTGACTTCTCACCAGAGGCCCAGTGGGGATTTGGCCAACTGGTTGCTCCACATTTACAGGTGGATGGTGGAATTTTTCACAGGGAACGCCCATGCTGATGGAGCCAGTGCTTTTGTAGCCCAGATCTCCAGCTTTAGGACTATGGATTAGTGCTTCTTTTGTGTTTGAACCCTTTTGAGACTCTGAGCTATTCTTTCTGGAGAGAGAGAATCTCCTAGGTTTTACACTGTCGATCTTACTGGTGTCCACCACCGCCTCATTGATGGTGATGAGTTTGGTGATATGGTCAATGACCTGTTTCTTAGGTACAGTGAAAGAGATATTTTTCTCCTCCTGACCAGAAGGATGCTGGTTCTGATGACGAGACATCCTCTGTAGGTGTCCGAGACGTCCATATTTACCGAGGATGATCTCTGCGTAGCTTTTGGCACTTGTGTTTGGGGGGCTGTCTTGTGACTGCTCAGTACTTTCAGAGCGGGAGAAGTAGCCTGATTCTGTACTACCTCGACTATCTAATATTAGAGATGAAGTCTTTTCATCAGACGAGTCTTGAGGAGCGTGCTTTCCTCTACTCAGACGCATGGCCAGTCTCTTTTTCACTGCGTAGGAGTCGCTGCCCCCTCCAGAGCAATCTTTGGCCCGCTCTGTTTCATGACTCTTTACTGAGGAGACACTGCTCTGTCTATCTGTAAGGGACGATGACAACTGCCTGGTTTCATCTTCTGACTCAGTGACTTGCTCCTCTAACGATTTTGGCTGTCCGAGAGCCAGCCCTGCCTTCACCCTGTGGGTATGTGACTTGCGGTGTTTGTACAGATTACTCTTGGTCTTAAAAGAGAAACCACATGGGGCACAGGGATAGGGTCTTTCACCTGTGTGGGACCGGATGTGTTTCTGTAGGACACTGGGCTTCGCACACGGTCGACCGCAGTAAGTGCACACATATTTGCCTGGTCTCTGAGGCTTACGTTCGCGCTTCTGTTTTGGGTTATCCTCCTGGGCTTTGGGTTTAGCTGGGGTAGCAACTTCTGCTGAGGATGGTTCTTTTGCTGCGGTTGCTTTCGTTGCTGCTGATGCCTCCTGTTTATGTTCCAGCACTGCATCAGAGTCGATGCTCTGCCGTTGATGCCTGAGGCGTTTGCGTTCAGGGTTATGTCTTCTGGACTGTTTGGGCTGCTGTGGTGCGCCATGAGCCTTTAAGGAACTGGTTTGCTGCTGCTGATGGGGCTGGGAGGGAGATTTGGGGAGTGGGCCTCCCTGAGGAGACTCTGGTTGATGGTGTTCTTGACCTCCGGACTGCTCCCCAGTTGTTTGGTTATGCAAGGCCTCCATAAAACAGAAAGACGGCCTCAGGTAGACACTTAGGTTGCGTCTGCCTGAACCAGGCTATGTAATTAAAGCCAAATCATTAACTAAGTTTAATATGAGGGAATTCTTTTAAACTGTCCACCTTACTCAACTGGCAGGCTTCATAATGTTGTATCTTTTAGTTCGGCTTCTTTGCTTGACAACAGACTGATGCTGTCAAATATAGAAGAGAAGCGTTGAGGAGTGGAGCTGCAAGGAGCCGTGCGGTAGAAGTCATTTGTGATGCTGACCTACAGTATCCCATCATGAAGCACTCAGACAGTCCTGCTTCCAAACATACTGATGCTCAGCTGGCCCAGATCAGTGCTTCTTCAGGCTCACCATCATGAAGATCTGTGAAAGCAAACAGATTGTTAACAAGGACGGTGCATATAGCTCAACTTTGAGAAAAAAATGACCCCTTTGCTTGCAAATAGATATTTATGCTTCATCTGTTACAAAATGACTCAGTGTGCCATCTTTTACTTTCCCCCAGCTGTTGCCTGCTTTCAACTAAAATGGTTAATGTATTTTTTTTTGTTAATACAAACAGGATGCCGTTTTTAAAGGGATGAGACATTTGAATGCTAATATTAGCCATTTAAATTCTTTAAAAGCACGAACCATGACATTTCTCTGATTCCTGGCCCTGCATTACATGACCCACCCACTCCCATAAAGGTAGTCAGACCTCCATGCTGCTCAGCAGAACAATGAAGGGTTTGTGACTTCCACATAAGCTCCAGTAAGGAGCTGCATACTCTGACAGAAAAATAACAATGACATCACTAAAATATTATTTCATGCTCCAGTGCTTCTTATTCAAAATGCCATAAAAACTTTTTTTATAATTCTTTGGTCTTCATGAAATTGCATCACTTAAATTTTCTTTGCATAACAAATCCAACTGAGACTACATTCAGAGCTGAGGGATGTGAACCTGGCAGTGTGTCAACATGATCTAAATCATCCAGCGTTTTCCTTCCACATGACGACCAGACAGCATACATGCACCCTACTGGCTCCTTATTTACAGATTTCATCTGATTAACTGGGAATTTAGCTGCATTTTTATGGACACGCCAATGGAGGGATGGCTATTGGCTATGAGCTCCTCAGCCGAGATACTGAAGAAAATTCCCAACACTATTTTGTGCCAGCACACTGAAACAGTAAACAAGGCTTCCCACGCACTGACCAGCTGGTTTCTACACCCACATTCTGGTGGAAGACGGCAAAGCTGCTGGATATCATCCAAAATGACTGAAAACAGGTTGATAACCATCTCTGGATGAACTTGTGGGAGCTGTATACATCTCAGTACTGGATCCTTCATAAGAAAACTGGGATTATACAATAATGGACAGATGTGCTGTTTAAAAACAGGATTCAGAGCAAAGAGCTGGACAAAGAACTTTGAATGGAAGATCGTTATAGTGAAGAGAACTTGAGTGAAATTATTGCATGCGAGCAGGGAGACAGATCCAGGTCTCTCAGCACTTCTCTGGGGAAATGTTTAAAAGGTGTGTTTGGAAACACATCCATGCCCAATATCCACAGCCATAACACGTTATCAGGCACTCACTGAAAGACTCCCAAGGGTCTGAATCAACCAGAGTAGTGTTGTGATATTAGAAGTAGTAGAAGTAAGTAATCAGTACTAAAAGTTTCTTCTCATTCATGTTGAAAGTAAATCTGACAGAAGTATCTGGGATGTAGCCGGACCTGTGATTGACTCCAGTGGTTCTCTGGAGCACATGGAGGCATTTTCCTATCAAGTGACCAAATATGGTTCTTTGCCTGATAGAGGGTTAACATCAGAGCAATAAGGACGTATTTAGTTAGAAAATGACATCAGTGTTCATCTTTGGTGACATTTATGAAAAAAAGAAGACTAACTCATCCCTCTGTTCATGAAAAATTACATGAAAACTGATGGTCCTCATGAGTGCTCATATATGATGTCTTTACTAATGTAAAAAGATACGCCCATTTTAAACCATGTCAGATGTCAATGCCCACAAACCCACCTTCACAATGGCATGATTGTTAGGCGATACATCCACTAGAGGGCAGAGTCGAGTTCACTTCCTCATTGTCTTCATCAGTTTCTAGCCGTCTCTCATTAGGAAGTCAATGCACTTCGCAGTGCGGATCTACAAGTGTAATATTTGGATATATTCGTAGATTTTAAGTGTCAAATGAAGTGTTGGAAACAACAGATTCTTTGTGGAAAATTTTTTAAAAATATGCAGCCAAGATTAAAAAGAGTTTTTACCTCAGAAAATGCATTTATCTGACATTAATTAGGTGTCAACGAGTGGTTGATGAGATGTTGACGTTCAGGTAACGACAGATAAATGCAAAGGAATAAAATGCCGGATCTGTTTAGTTTTTTACAATGTCTCTGAAGGAATAAGCGGATAAAATGCTGTAGCTAGATAGCTGTGGAGTCTGCAGTTACTAGGCAACGTGACTGGAGCACAATGGGAAATTCTCGCTAGCTAGCAGCAGCCTACCATCTCAAAGGCTGGACTACGTAGGACACTCCATAGCCTACGTAGTCCATGCACTTTGAAGTGCATTGACTTCCAAATTAGACTAAGATTCTGTCAACATTTATCTCCGTTTCAGGCTTGCAGCTTGACACCAACTACAAGAAGCTAGTTAGCGGCAACAAGCATGAGCACTTCCACATGTGACCTACTCCCGCCACCAGGTGAGATGCATGGTGGGTTATGTGGGACATCATCCTCAGAGTTACATTACACATGTACAAGCAAAATGACAGTAAAAGGTGAATTTTAAAGTGTCTTTGCTTGGGTTTTATTAACTATTTCAGACAAACCCATGCATGGTTATTAATTAAAAATAGTGACACAGGCACATAAGTTTCACTTTTCAAGAAAGAAATGGGTTGGGGGGAGTGGGAAATATTGCAAAGTTTATGTCTGTAATTTACCAACCAAATTCTTGTTACAGCACATCAGCATACAGCAAACATGATCTGTAGGTGAAACACGGTCTATCTAGTCAACTTTAATAAATCAATTTCTCTGAGTTCCCAATACTTAACTGTTTAGATGAACTATAGGAAAAGTTGTAATTGCTGTTTTATGGTTCTAGATCGAACAGCAGGAAGACTCATTATCTTAAATTTTCTTTGGCTCACCTGAGGGCTGCCAGCTGTTTTCTGCAAAGCTTCGATTTTCACACAAGTGCTGCTTTCAGCCAGTAAACCAGCTGGAAGAGTTTGTTGAGCTCAGACCCATCATGCATGTGCAATTTTAAATGTTCTTGGAGAAAAGCTCGGTGCCAAGGAGCAGATTGCATGTGTCTGTATCAAGCAGCAAACTCCTGCGGAGAAAAGTGAAGCTGACACGGAAATGCCAAAAACTGCAGTTCTCCCTGAATCCACCAGGGTCTGGTTCTAAAAGGGAGTCAATCCCCATAGACTCCCATGTTAAAAAAGGCCAACTTCACAGCAGAAATAAACACATTCACAGCCTGGTTCAAAGAATCATTTTAGGTTTAATAGGTCAAGTTTACCTTCATGTCAGCTGTGAGGGGGGTGAATTTTTTTTTTTACTTAGCTGTTTAGATATTATTTAATCTTAAGATTACACATTAATGGGGTGTGTCCTGATTGACAGGCAGTAGACCGGGTGCCAGCCCGCCTACCTCCGTGACACCATACCCTACTGTACCATATACCATCAAGCCACAAGGCCCCTGAAACAACCATGTCATATTTTGTCCTTAATAACTATCATTTTCATCTGTCGACCCTTCAGCCTTACATCTGATCAAACTAGTTTTTATGCTGCCCCTACAGGGAACTCACATATTGCAAGCTTGCAAATGCGTCTTTATTTTCTGAGGACATGGGTTAATGATATTTCAAACAAAAGCAAAATATGTCAGACAAGCACGATAAACATGCCTTGGCGTAATGAAAAGCAAAGTCTATGTTCAGCTGAACTCCAACAGTAATGTCATTACGGTTTTGCTCTAATAGATCTGCCTGTTAGTGTCTATGTACCATTATCAATTTTATATCTATAAACAATTATAGAAAATACAAATAAATATGTATTGTGCATCCTCTTTCTGAAATCAGCTATGCATTTTTCTTTGTTATACTATATTAATCCCATTTGGGAAATTCAGGCTGTGCATTTTACCCATCTCTAGATTAACCACAGAATTGGTCTGCCACGTCTCACGCCCGGGGAGCAGTTGTAACCACTAGACTACCACTCCCCACAAATAATGGAGTGGACCATAGCGCCCGGAGATGTTGCCAACGATAGCTATTCTGAGTAGGGCTGTCACAAATTATTATTTGGATAATCATTAAGTCACAGATTATTTTGTCGATTAGTCGACTAATCAGATCCTGCAAAAAAGTACAGCATATTCACGTTAACAGTCAAAAATTTGGGCACTTTGTCATTGAATCTAATGGCGAAACGGGAAACGTGAAAACTATTGAAGAAAAGCTGACCAGACAGAAAGGCAGACAAGACAGTGGAGGGTACAGTGGCATTTTTGAGAGGAAAAACAAATCTTAAACAATAAATGATAAGTTGATTATAAAATTAGTCACTTACTATTTTGATAGTCAATGATTAGTCGATTAATCGACAAATCGTTGCAGCCCGAATTATGAGCAATGGTCAAATCATTATTCCAATATTTATAATCTAATCTGCATTAGCACAAAAACTCCCCCCAAAAAGGACCCTTAAATAAGATCCAATGATCCATCATCATTTCCAGCACCTGGAAAATTGTGACAAAGCTGTGCTGTAACTGCAAGCTGTAGACCAGGGTTGGTCAAATCGGTCCTACGAGGGCGGCAATCGAGCAGGTTTTCCATGTCTCCCTGCTCTAACACGAGTTAATGAGTCATTGTGCAGAGCTTGATTGGCTATTGGATCTATTTAATTTGAGTCAGGTGTGATAGAGCACAGAAAGATGGAAAACCCGCTGGATTGCGGCCCTCGTAGGACTGATTTGAGTAACCCGACTGTATACTGTCAAAGTGCAGCAGTAAGGCAGCAACAGCCCTTTCACGAACCTCTTCAAGCCAGGACTGTTGAACTTTCGTTCTGAATCAGTGTGATTTGTAAAAGAGCCAAGACATAACGGTGGGTCAAAGTTAAGCCATTGGTGCCAGATGTTTAACCGGAGGTAAAACAGGCTGCCTCATGTTCGTTTCCCAATCGTCAAGCTGGAACTGTGGCAGGAGAGTTTACCGTTAGGATGATGCATGGCGTCTCTGATTAGGATGACATAAGATATGAAGCATTATCACAAGCTTTCCAGCCTTCCACTCATTTGATGGTACACTTAAACCCCATTTCCACTCGTGGGTCTGGGCCGGGAGGGTTTTAGTACTGATGTGTTGATTTTACGTTGCAACCCCACAGCAACTGTACCCTTACCCTGGAGGTGGAGTATCAACCGCATTGCTACGTGATCGCGTGACATCATCGCAGCGCAACACCTTTTAACCAAAGTGCCACGCCACACGAGACAGAAACAAAGGAGTCACCCCACTTTGTTTTTATGCTGGTTCACGCGGGATGTGACATATTTTTAACCAGTTAACGGATTGCAATGTGTTAAGCTCCACCTCTTTGGTCCGGATCGGTTAGATCAGTACCCCTATGGAAGGGTCCCAAAAAAGTAGGACTAGTCAAGTCGGATATAAGGGTACCCATCCCAGTTTTTACCTGTGGGGATGCAAAGAAAATGTGGACCAACCAACCGACCCAACCCAGATCCACTGGTGGAAACGGGGCTCTACATTCATTCTGTACAATCCTGCAGCTGTCATTACCTTCAGCGCCCCAACACTGAGAAACCACATTTCACAACTTTATTTTCCAGCCCGGAGCACCCCCCCCAACAGCTGTGATTTACTTAATGGCACTGCGTCACACGGCAGGGACTGAATATCAACACACTGGCCATTCAGAAGGCCAGCCATTCCAAAAGAAACCCAAGTGGGGATTATTAGAGGGAAAAAAAAGTAGAGAGAGCGCAAGAGAAAAGGCCAGAGTCATCAGACTGACTTTTACTGGTTGGAGAGATCCAAGAGGAGAGAATTCGTTAGGAGGCGCCAATGTGTGAAAATCATAAATTAAGATAGTAGCTGATCACCAAACGTTCGGCTCGGTGCAAGACTGAGGTACGTTGCTAGAGGCAACAACTGAGAGGACGCCAGAATATTCCTTCTAAGCCATCATACTGTTTCTGGGACCCTTCTGTTGGGGTCCCAGTCTCACTAATCTGACCTTAAATGCAGAGCTTGACAGACACTGCAATGCACTGATTGGTGGTTGAGTCCTCACTTCCTGTGTGATGCAGCAATATAAACAAATCAGGAACAGCTCCAAGACAGAACACCAGATGCTAGATGTCCGCCATCCTCCTCCTTTCTTTCTGAGTCGCCTTCTTCTGCATTAGAACTCAAGGAAGGCATCGTGCCATGAGATCACAACGCTGATGCATCCGTCGCCATCAGGCTTTGTCCCCACCTTCCAGATAAGTTTAGTTTCATTAAGTTTAACTTTTATTTAACCAGATAAGTCAACTGTGAACAGATTCTCATTTGCAATGGCAACCTGGGCCAAAGGCAACAATAAAACAAGTCTGTTCCCACTAAAAGAAACATGTTAAAACACTAAATATTAAAATGCAATACACAGTTTCAACAGGCTAAAAATATACAGATAAAACAACAGTTCCAAACAATAAGAAGCAGTTACTAACAGGAGCAACGATCACAGACAGTTAAGTGCAGGTAAGGTTGGGACTGGCTGTGATTAGGGTATACCAAACCAAACCATACAAACTATCCCAACCTGGATTAGAAAGCAAGAAGTCTCAATATTTTACCTTCTTATGGTCATCATGCGTAAGCCTGTACCTCATATGGCCAACTGAGGAGATGGTGTGAGGGATGCATCAGACACATCTTAGACACCACAAGACAAGTTTGCATCGCACCCATTATCCTGCAATGATTTGCTAAAGGACACGCGATGCAAAAACGACACTCTCTCATGTTTTTCAGGAAACTGAAGCTTAAAATCTATCAGAAAAAAAAAAAAATTACGAGGACAAATCTAAAACACAAAGAAAGATAACTGCATAAATGGCTTTTTAAAAATCTTGTCAATTTCCCCTTCTCACACTAATGGGCACCCAGCAGCGGTTCCTATGGTAACGGCCCTAAACCATGTGGTAGCAGATGGAAGGAGAGCTGGAGGGCTAAATTTATCTTCCAGCATCCTCACCGACAACAGCGAGCGAGGCAGGCGGAGGTGCCTTCCTCCCCAAAGCTGCTGATTTTTGGAGAAGACTAAACAGAAAATAAAAATCAAGGCTTGAGGGGTCTTGACTTCGTATTAAAACAGAACTGGTATCGTATATTTTGCCGATTAAAACACACATTTTAAAACACACATTTTTGTTTGGAACATTTGGTTCCATCTGAAATAAATCCTTTGGTTACTGTGAATTTGACTTCATTATCTTGCCAACTCATCTCAAGCAGCCCTGCGAATGCTACCATGTGTTGTTGCGTTTCCACGGCGATGTCAGCTGAGCATTTACTACACTGTTTGAAAAGCACAATTTCATCAGCAGCTGTCCAGAGACGGAGGAGAGCCCTCTGGGAAAACCCTGGCCCGGTGTGTGTGTTGGAGGTCTGCAGTGTGCACGTCTCCAGTGTGCATGCCGCGAGCGTGCACGCCTTGGAGTGCTCCCACAGGTCTACGGGAGGACACTGGAAGCACAACACACGGAGCTCATTCACTCCGGCTCAGCGTTAGCGCATGCATCCTCCTCCTCTTCCTCGTCCACACACACACACACACACACACACACCACTCCTGCTGCAGGAGATCTCCACATTTATAAATCCAGATCTGGAGGCACAACAGCAGCGATGACTGGTGTTTTTCCACCGGCTCACTCATGCAGCAGCCCTTTGCAACAACAAAGACATGAATGGAGAAAATTCCCACCGTGTCTGCATCACATCACACACTCCACACATCAAATCACTGCAGATGACAAAGGGACGGGACTGGATTGTCCCGTTTTTCCTTTACCTGGTTGCAGGTGGTGGTGTCCTCCGTTTGTGAATGACTGGAAGCAGAGGGAGAGGCAGGGAAAGGATGAATGAGAGTGACGATGAGGAGAGGTAATCGAGTCTCTGCTCTACGTGCTCTGCACTGACAAACAGGTATATGCTGCCTATGAATGAGGAGGAGGGGACACTCTTCCTGTCCATCTCCACCTCCCCAACCACCTCTCCGTCTCTCTCCTTCGGGTCAAAGTGAAGCAGCAGCTCCTTATTTGGAAGTTGTCGTAAGCTTGTGTTTCTTTTGGCAGCGGCGTCCGGCTGCACAGCTGGCAGAGCGGTGAGAGGTAGAGGAGGAGGGCGGCCCGGAGAGGAGGAGGTAGAAGGAGCTTACTTCATATTCACAAAACACACTTTCCCCATTGAGGTCTCATTTTCCACCGTGCATGTAAAGATATTACTGCTGCTTTCTGAGAAAGCCTGGAAAAACTGGGAGCATTTAAAGGAGGTGTGGGGGGTGTGTCATAGGGATCCAATCTTTACAGCAGCTCTGGAAAATGTCCACAGAGCAAACGGTGCTGGAAAAAGCCAGGCAACTCTGACGTCACTGATCTGCCACGTTTAACTGGGTGACGCCTGTCAGCAGGATGGACGCTCCGACATGTGGAGTGAGGAGGGAATACCATTAAGGGGGTGAGGCAGGAGGGGAGCAGCTTGTCCGGGAAGCCGAAGGAGGAACGGGTGTCCGTCCTGCACCAGCATCACGGAGGTTAAAGAGCTAAGCTGGGCAGGCAAACAGGTTGCTTTTTTCAGTATATAACAAGCATGTTGTTCACATCCATTAGGCTACAGCTCCTCCAGAAACCCCATAAACATCGGATTTATTTTAGAATAAAGTTTAAGAACTGTCAAATGAAAAAGGCAGAACATAACTACTGAATGGAAAAAGCAACATAAGTTGTCTACTCAAGTGTAGGTTTAGCTGAGTAAATGGAAATGATTAAGTTACAACAGTCTGTACTGTAAAAATCAAGAGATGCCACTTCCCCGCCTGCCTGGGAAAGTTTCCTGTTGGAAATGAAGCTTCCCAACCCTGACGATGGGAAGTCTGGCTGCTTCTGGCCCCTCAATAGCTGTTCAATCAGTATCACCCTGGATCCTGGATCAAATCAATATGTCATGGCAGAATTTAAAGCACTCCAAACCATCGACGTATCATCCACTGAATCAATATATCGTGTGATCAAGCTTTTAATTTACATCTCTAAATAAAGATTAGTTATTGCTCATCTAAATATACAAAAAACATTAATTACACATTTATAGTTATACAGTTATACTATTATATGTAATAATTAGGGGTGTAACGATTCATTTTAACTGATTCGATTCATGGTTTCTAATTCAATTCATGGATTATATTGGTTCATTTAGAACAATGTAATCCTATTCGATGACTTGTAACCCGAGTAACCCAAGTAATGTACACATACAAAGAAATCCTAACATTTATGTCCATAAATTATGTGTAATATAACATAACTTGTGTGTATATTTTTTTCCACATTTGTGGTGTGAATGCATCCTAAAAGTCTCCAATAAGACCAGAAAATATCACTAGACTTGTCACTAGCGGCTTTTTTAAAAGAAAGTTATTCGAGGGTCTGAAAACTCGCTAAATATAGCGACAAAGACACTGGCTGTTTCTCAATTCCTAGTGTGTGTACTACATACTTGTGTACTTGTGAGTACAGACTTGTGGGTACATACTGGAAGTCTACACTTGTGGAGTTCACAAGCACAGACTCTACTACAACTACTTGACGGATTGGGACAACGCAAACTTGTGACATCACCACCAACGGTATGCAGCAGGGTCGTCTTAGGGCTGCCTGTCAACATGATATTAATATTCTACCGCTGTTTGTTATTTATTGTTGTGGAGATGTAATGTCACTGAAACAAATAAAAACAATTAAAATAACTGCTCCAAAACAATTATACTAAGTGGATATTTTGGGGGGGGGTTTTCCCAACGTGCAAATTAAATTTATTTCCAATACATAAGCACATGAATGCAAACGGACAATCTGGTCATAATTATATGATCAAAAACAGCTGAGAGAGGAAAGCTGGAGGAAGAGCTGCAGATAAAAGGCCAAGAACAGGAAAGAAAAGAAATAATCGCTCAGGTTTGGCTGTTGGAGGCGGTCAAACGCTCCGCGCGTGCAGGTGCATGCTGGGATTTATATCTGGCCAAGTACGCACAAGCCTCCTCTGATGCATGCTCGGTAAAATGCACGACGGTCTGGCTGCAGCACCACCTCCGTCAGGCCAGTTCCGGTGCAGGCGCCTGTCTCAGGCCACCTCCACCGTAGGGCCGGAAATAAACAAAGAAAGTTGCGAAATTCAAAATAAACTGCATTAATACCGCCAAAAGTAACTATCTGCAACTTGCAAACAGAATGTATAGTGTAGTCGGGTGGTTAGGGTTAGGAGAAGGGTCAGGGGTAGGGTTAGATTTTCGTAAGTTACATGAAAAACCAACTTCCGACTGGGACTTCTGGCATGGATTGGATATATGGCGGCGTACCGTGACTGCAGTTGGGTGCCTCTCACTTGATGCATGCTGAGCAGTCGAGAGAGGTCTGGCTGCAAAACCGCAGTCTGTTTGTCTACAGTAAACTGAAACGAGCAGAGCATCGACCTGACTCTGTGTTGAATTTAAAGCAATGCAAATAAGAAATAACAAAAACTACGCTAACTACGATAAGTTAAACGGTTTTATGAAGCCAAGCATACTTGTTCGTGACCTCGTGCGTTTGTTTACCACCTCCAAACAATTAAACCTGTACAGTATTTCTACACACTGTAACATTCAGTAACCGAGGTGGGCGTGGCTAAATTTGTTTAGTTCCAGCCCTATGGTGGAGGTGGCCTGAGACGGGCGCCTGCACCGGAACTGGTCTGACAGCTGCGGTGCTGGACCCCTCTCGTAAAATGGGCGGAGAAAGTTTTCATCTGGGGATTTCCAGTGAACTTGCCGAGAAGCGAACTTTTTAATGGAACATGACATGGACCGCGGGTGATGACGTTTCATGAGTCCATGAGCACGCAAGTACGCAGATTGAGAAACGGCCACTGAGTTGTGCCATGTGCGTCAGTGTAATTGGTTGTACCAGAGAATTGGCACTGACAAACGTTCCGCTTTGGCAGATTCTACTGTGTTCGTCGGACTGGGCGGACTCGAAAATAGGAATCAAAATTTTAAAATGTGAACAATTCCGGGAGAATCAGAGTTATTCCCAGTTCCCATTGATGTTTGATTCTCGATGCCCAACCCTACTTGCGAATGTATCAAAACCGTGAAAAATATCAAAATGTCCTTTTAGACAGTAAACGCTGTGGGTCTTTGGTGACCCACAGTGCTTTCCACAAGCGCCAACTACTCAACTAAGTCCAGCTGGCTACTGGTCCGGATTCCACGCAATGACGCATGACATTTGCGCTCTGTGGCGCATGCAGCCAAAATGCAGCTACCATGCTCAGGCTTCCCCACCGTAGTTGCCCTTAAAGCTACTTCGGTGTGAGTCCCGCTGTTTTCTCCACCAGAATGCTGAGGAGTATCTGCGGTGAAATTATCTCCAACTCGTTGGTTTCACTTTCAAACTCCACATCTCTGTCGCAGTGAAAACTAATCTCAATCCATCCACCCGCCTTGAAAACAGTGGTAACGTGGGGCTCTTGCCCCGTGCCCCAGTATGCATTCATATATTTTTGCATGCTTCGCATTATAAGGTTACAAAACGCCCTCTTTTACCCGGACATGTCGTCTTTTTGAGAGGTAGAAAATGCGCCGTGTTTTTATAATTATCAAGGAGCTCCAACAGAGAAGCCGGAGTTTACCTAGTGATCACGTTACCCGTTAGCAGCTGCACAGGACAACGAGACAACGGGAATGTGCTATAACCCATGTCAGTGTGAAATATAGTTTGTGACAAACTCTTGGATCGGATGGTTTTCCCATGGAGGTTGCGAAGCTGTTGAGACCTTCCTGGAGATATTTTATCTCCATCCATTTCTCCACTGTTTTGCAAAATCCCCTTTAGACGAAGTGAAGTTGAGGTTGATGTTTTGGCTGATGGCTTTGATGGTTTGGGGAAGAAGAAAATGCAGAAACAAATTTAAATAAAAATAAATCCAAGTTTCATCTTGGTGGAGACGCATGGGAAGCTCAGTGCATGATGGAAAGCAGGAGCTGGAAGTTCTCATCAGTTCTGTATAAACACAGGCTTCTTTTTTTCTCTTTGTCTGGTGTTTCTATGTGTTTATAAAACACCAAGCAGAAAAACACTTGGTCGAAATTGATCTTCTCCACCCCACAAAAAATGGACTGAATGCCACAGTATTTTTTCACTTGACCCTAAACTTTATGTGATCTTTAGACCCCAAAAACTCCAAAATATTGTCTCATGTCGACAACATAACACATCCTCAAAATTATTCATACCCTCCAATGAAAGTAGCTGTCAGTGAAATAAGTTGAAATTGACTAAAGTAATAATATAAATAAAAATTCTATGAAAATCATGACACTGATTGTGTTGGTTCAACAGAAATATTAAAAACAAACACATAAAAAATAAAACAAGCAAAGAAGCATGATGGGGCTCCTTAGCTAAACTTTTATTGAGCAACACTTTAAGGCAATCAATGTAATCAGGTGTTTTCTGTAAAGCTTAAAAATACTTTTACACCTGTTGACAGCTGTGTTGGTCCACTGTTCATGGGAAAGGTGCTCTAATGTGTCTAGGATGATTTTGTTTGGTTTTTGTAATTATTTTCAACCACAATTCAAAAGAAATATTTTATTTCACTGAATTATAATTTTGTAAATTTTTATTTATCATTAGTTTCTTTAGTTTCCTGTTATTTGAATGACTATTGTGGTTGTATTGGAGGGTATGAATTAGACAGTCATTTTCTGTACGGCTTATCCAGTTCAGGGTTGCAGGAGCCTATCCCAGCTATTATCAGGTGAGAGGCAGGTACACCCTGGACAGTCTGTCGCAGGGCCAACACAGAGAGACAGACAACCATTCACACTCACATTCATACCTAGGGACAATTTAGAGTAACCAATTAACCTAACATGCATGTCTTTGGATGGTGGGAGGAAGCCGGAGTACCTGGAGAGAACCCACGCATACACAGGGGGGAACATGCAAACTCTACACAGGAAGTTGGAATTGTTCGAACCCCCTCCCCAGCCGGGAGGGGGTTTTAAATATATTATATATATATACACACACACACACACGTTTGTTTTTAAATCCCCGTGGGGTATATCCATTGACATAATGCATTCCCTAGCCCCTTACCCTAAACCTACCGCCCATAACTGATGGCCTAAACCTAACCCTTGTCCTAATCCTAACCAAAGCCTAATTCTAACTTAATCTCTAAAAGCTAATCTTGAGCCTCAAAACGGGGTTCGTACCCGTGGGGACCGGGAAAATGTCCCCAGGAGGGCAAAACGTCCCCACGGTTATGGTAGAAATCCAGAACATGGTCCCCACAATGTTGCAAAAACGCACCCACACATTACTCATACTTTACTCATACATACACCTACTTTACTCATTCCATTTCATTACTAAGTAAAGTAGTCCTAGGAATGAGTAAATTATCTTCCGATTACACTTTACTGATTCCTTGTATTACTTCAATTATTCCTGGGGCTACTCTACTCATTCCTTGTTCTACTTTACTCATTACTTGTACCACGTTAATCATTTGTAAGAGTACTTTTCTCTCCTCTAGAACTACTTTACTCATTCCTTGTATTACTTTATTTATTCCTAGGGCTACTTTACATTTCGTGTACTCCTAGGACTACTTTACTCATTGCTAAGACAACTTTACTTATTCCTTGTACTAATTTACTAATTCCTAGTGCTACTTTACTCATTCCTAGGACTACTTTCCTCATACATTGTATTACTTCACTTATTCCTAGTACTATACTAATTTCTTGTACTCCTACGACTACTTAACTCATTCCTTGCACAACTTTACTCATTCCTAGGACTACTTTCCTCATTCATTGTATTACTTCACTACTTATAATAGTGCTACTTTACACATTGCTTGTACAACTTTACTCATTCGTAGGATTACAGTGTGACACATATATTGATTCAGATACTTCTGTAGTAATCTGGCATGTCTCAGCTTTCTGTAGAGACCAGGATTATACCCACAGCCCTGTAGTTTGGAAAATATTTCGTTTGGGTTTGTAATTTCAGACATGAGGTAGGAAAAAAATGTCTTCTCAAGAAGATAATACTGCAGCTCTGAGGCAACTTTAGTTATTTAAAGTCAATGAAAGTTGCATTTACTGAGGCTAAAATCTGATGAAAATTAAAGAGACTTTCTTTCCTTGCTCTAGCAATATTGGATGATGACATGAAGACCAGAGTTTGCCCTCAGATCTGGAGGCGACGGTGTAAACAGGGTTAGACTTTTCAACAGCAGCTGTCCCGTCGATGCAGCGGTGGTTTATCTGACTGACCTTGTCAGGATGGAAACAAACAGGAAAGCTTCCACAACACAGGTTTTTTACCTTCAACAGGGTACTTTGGATTCATTTTGTACCTCAAGCTAAACAATACATTAACATTTAGCTGCGACAGCACTAATTAAGTAATAGTCTATTTTTGAAGATGCAGAGACTGTGGGTGTATATGCTTAATTTCAGTTTCACCATTTTATTTGCAGAGCAGTCAACATAAGGATGCACTAAATTACCATTTAGGTTAATTTAATGTTTTTCATTTGTTTAATTGGATTTAAACTAAGACAGGGTTTCCTTCAGGATTTTTTATTTTACCCCCCAAGATAACCATCATCACAGCTTCAAATCAGATTGCTTGTTTTTTCTTTTTCTCTCTCTCTCTCTCATGCGCTGCCTCCACTTTCCTCTCCCCACTACTCTCAAATACTTCTGTTTAGTAAACAGGGAAGTAGTATGTGATTCTTTTACATCAATAATATCACACAAGTTAATATTGGGAACAGTTAAATTGGGAAGAATTACCGCCATCTAACATTGAAATTGTACATCAAATTAAAACAAATAATGCACTCGTGTCTCAACTTTTCAATCATCTATAGATGTGCAATCATGTGACCCGCCTGTGTTAAGCCGCCATATTGGACAGCAAGTTTGTGTGTCATGCTGTGCTCACTTAATGGATCCAGTGAAGAATTCTCAGGGAAAATGGAAAATATGGTGTCTACCTTTCGTGATCAATTTTCAGTATGTCCAGCATCTAGAAGGTGATGCAGGAACGTGCGCTGAGTTAGGGATTCCTGATCTGTAAGGTATGCCTCAATCTGTGTTTAGAAATATATGCAACTGCGCTGCCGGCGAATTGCCTGATTAGGCTTACCACGATATATACAGTTATCTAAAAAATCAGGATTCCTGCTTCACAGGCAAAGCCCTCAACGTGAACAAAAGTCTGGAAGCCTAAATATTAGATATCCTACGGTGGAAAGCGCAAAAAAATGTTTACTCGTTTCCCAAATCATGACAGTAGCATTTTCATGTCTATACTTTGAACCGTCTGATGGGAAGACATATAAACTCCTAATTAGAGAAGTTTTTTTCCAATCCAATCCAATACGATCCAATACGCCTAAACAGTCTCCAGGATCTCAATGACTACATTCACATGCCATTAAAATTCGGGTCCCCCTGACATTAGGATGAAGGTGTGCAGTCAGGACTGGTGGTGCTGATGAAATTCACTGACTCCGGCTGGAGTAGGTGAATTTTCCAGTCACGCCTTTATCAAACTTTGCCAGATGAATGATGGAGCCCTGCAAAGTAACTGTTTGTACACCAGTTCCTCTTGGGATCCATGTTGCCATGGTGATATATGAACTAGCAAGCTGTGCAGAATACTGACTGATCGCTGGTAAAAAAAAAAAAAAAAACAGAAAACTGTAGTTTACTCAAAAGACCAAGAATCTTTGCAGATAGAACATGTGCAAAACACAATGAAATATTCCTTTCAATGGAGATATTCCGGTACGCGTTTACATGACCACATATTCAGGTTAGAAAAGGAGTAACCCAGGGGTAATATTTGGGTTTTTTAAAAATCGGAAAATGAGCATGTTTGGGTTTTTGCCAGTGTTTACATGGCCGTGCGCAACTGGGTTATTGCTAATATTCCAGTTATGAAAGGGTTACTTGCTGCATGTAAAAACAGTGAATGTCTTCTATAATGTTTCGAAAGTAGATCCGGATTTAAAGAAAATTTCGGATACTATATGATCCAGAACACACAAAAATAAGGGAGCTGCTTGGCAGAGGTCTGCGCTCCCTGAGTGCTTTTCTAGTTATTATTATTATTATTATTATTCAGGACAAGGTAATGATCATCATGCCAACATTTAAGCATTATTATTTCCCTGAAGTATACGATAGGGTGGGACTTTGTGTCTTTCAGGGTGAGAATGATGGCATCACCTAAGAATCTGATCCCATGATTACAGCAGTGTGCTCTTACACTCATTGGTATAGCGTAAACAGGATGGGGTTGGTTAAAAAAAAAAATCCTGGATGAAACCCTGACATGGATTTTCCATCAGCTCTGGATAGTCTGATGTAGAGTTTTTTTTGATGATGCAGACGCTGCTACAGATCTTTTATTACATAGACTTTGAAAGAAAAATTGTTTGATTTGTGATCAAGTCAGATTTGTATCATACTGTATGAAAAACAAGCTAAATATCTTTAAATACAAACTTTGCCTAGATGTCAGAAAGAGTAGCTTTGGAGGAAAAGGAAGAGTTTAACTCTCAGGAGAGACATAAAAGCTTTAATTATCTGTACACTGCAGGTCTAAAGGGTAATTTTCCATGAGGAGGGGCTTTCATCAACTCTAAACTCTGATCTCAAACATGGCCTGTTGAAATTAGGCATGCAGCACAATCCACCATGACTACACACCTCAGAATGAGGGGAAGCACCATGGCAACCCTGAGATCCCAGCGTTTGACCTGTCTGGTCTTGTTTGTTCAAAACATTAGTGAGGTTTTTGTACATTAAACTACATAAATGATCGTCTTTTCTACTAGAGACGAAACTGTAAAGAAACCAAAAGAAAAAGCTGAAAGATGCAAAAAAAAAAACATCTGAAATTGTGAGAGGAAAATGTCTCACATAATTAACCAGATTGTGAGTTACTATAAAACAAATATGATGCAGGTGCGAATCATTCATCTTATAAAATATTTGACATCAGCTTTTATGATAAATGTGGGTGTGTTGCACATAAAACTTCATCTGAAGAGGGTCTTGTTCAGGTGAACGCTACCTGGTAATAAATTAAATGGTGTGTCTGGAGCTACAAAGCTGAAATGTACCTTTTACACCAGTGTGGCTGTGTGCAAACCCAACCAATAAATCCCCAGCATGTAACCACAACCACAAGGTCCCCCTGCCTCCCTCCAGACCCCCAGCCACAGACGGACCTGAGCCTCCCCCCTCCACCACACAGCCACCAACCAGAGCAGAACAGATGCCCCTCTCAACCTCTACCTGCCCTGATGGCCTCAGAAAACAGTCATGTGACCAGCAGACGGGAGATAAACAGGCTGAGCTCCGTTTGCTTGATGTCCCCCCGTCCCAGCGTTGGACCATGTTGACAGATGCTGAACAGAGCTCGGTGGTGGCTGGAGCCGCCCCGACCCTGTACCAAACGTTCCAATAACACACTACCTCCACATGTGTACAAGCCCACCTTTATGGACCACAGTCCCGTCTGAACATTACAGATTTAGTCATAAAGATTTTTACGGACAAGTTTTGTCGAGTATTCTTGGCTCTACTTCTCTGCGTGCTGAAAAAAGACAAAGCAAATGTGATTTTCTTTGTAGGAGACTTGGGTCCATGCTGCTTGTGTCCTGTGGAGACTTCTCCAGAAGCTCCGAGCACCGCCCTGCACTGCTCTCCATGTATGAATATATGACGTTGTTTCTTCTCCCCTTCATCAGCAGGTACAGTCGTCAAATTTACTCATACCCTCCAGTTAAAGGTAGAGTCCAACGTTTCCCCCTTGAAAATAAACGTTAGACTTGTGCAAGTGGAAATCCGTCACAAACTGCGCCTTTGTGCCTCTACTCGCGTGCAGTGGCGTGTTTGAATGCAACTCTCTCTCCCCTTGGCTGTAATTTGTTCTTTAGCTTTGTTTTGTTGTGTTCGGGACGTTTCTGGGTGGAGATTTCTGTTTATATCACCAGCCAATGACAGAACTAAGGACATGAAGCCGTGTGGGAATAAGCTCATGATCACTCAGTCACTCAAACTCTTGAAGGAAGGGAAAAAAAAAAAAAAAAAAAAAAAAAAAAAAATTAATTAAAAATAAAAAAACAAAAAAAAAAAAAAAAAAAAAAAAAAAAAAAAAAGAAAAGAAAACAAAAAAAAAAAAAATAAACATAAACAAGAAAAGACCCACAAAAACAAAAACTCACAAAACACACAACAAAACCACAAAATTTCCCCAAAAAACAAACAACCAACCACCCACCCATCCCCTCCTCCCCCCCCCACCTCCCGCCCAAACTCCCCCAGTACACACATACAAAAAAACAAAAAAAATTCTAACAAACCCAAAAAACCCACCCATAACAATACCCGTAAAAAAACCCCTCACTCAAACCTTCACAGCCCCATACCACCCTCCACAGCCTCGCCACCCAACCCACAAACCCCCCCCCAACCCACCACAGCCCCAACCAAACACCACCCAAAATCCACTCCCTCCACCCAACACCAGGACGGAAAAGGTATCAACCCCTCCCCACATCACCTATACCACAACCCCGGCCCCCCACAAAAACCCCAAAAAAAAAAAACGAAAAACGAAAAAAGAACAAAGAAAGAACGAACGAACGGCGGATGCACCAAAGAAAAGGTAAGAGCTTTAGGTAATGCAAGTTGGAAAACCAGGGCTAATATTAGTTTGGCTTTTACCCGCTTCTGAGCTCTGAAGGAGAGGCTGGAAGCTGAATAGTTTAAAGAACGAGGCGGCCATTAGCCTGAGAAGGAGGGGGCTCAGTTTGAATGCTGCTGTTTGCAAACAGAAACGGTGGGGGGACTTCAGACTCTACCTTTAAAGAAAAGGCTAAATTCATAATGATTAATTTAGTTTCAAATTACAACAAACTAACTAAACTAATAAATAAAAATACAAAAATTGACAATTTAGTGAAATAAATTATTGTTTTTGGATCGTGGTTGAAAATAATCATTGAAAAAAAACAAAAAAACAGAAAAAAAACTGTCCCAGACAAATTAGAGCACCTTTCCCATGAACAGTGGACCAAAGTACCTGTTTTATGAACATTAAAGAAAACCAACAAAATTTTAGCTTCGGAGCCTTATCTTGCTTTTTACTTGTTTTCTTTTATGTGTGTTTGTCTTTAATATTTCTTTCGAACCACAATTGAAAAATCTATGTAAATTAAATTAACACATTTAATCGCAGTTTGCATTAGAAGCAAAGCAGATCCTTTGCTAGGGCCAATTTTCTGGTACAACCAATTATGCTGACGGATGTGGCAAAATTCCACGACTTTGTTGTCATAACCCTGTGTTTACACCGGACGCGGATAAATTTATTTGCACGAATGAATTAAAGGTTGAATATGGAACATTTTTATTACAATTTCAAAAAAACCTCCCAGGTCGTGGGAGAATGAAAGACAACATTTCCCAAAAAAATTAGCAAAAAAAAAATTTACGGGTCATAATGGCATTACTCAGCAACACCCCCCGGGTCCACACTCTGTGGGACACAATATTCGCAAGTCAACAGGGAAAACCGAAGACACCAGAGCAGCTGCCGAGCCCGATACTCAGGAGGAGGACAAAAGAAACCTGGAGAATAAGCCACAAATGGACCACAAAACGTTTCACGGAAAAACACTAAATGGCACTTCCCCGGAGCACTCACTCAACGTACTTCAGAAAACCCCTCACTAACATCCAGCCGCCCCGGCAGGAGCCTGCCCCACGCGGAGGCCCTCCACAACCAACACCGACGCCCCACCACAACCAAATGTTAAGTCAATGTACAGACACGAATAGACGAGCGTTTGCTTGACAGCGCGTTTGATGCGAATTTGCAGCGTGACGAGCCCCAAAAACGCATCTCACTCGTGCAAATGGAGCATTTTACTCGCGCGAATGAGGCATCCCATTCGTGCCAATAGAGCTTATTTCGCCTTTTCGCTCAGGTTAAAAAAATTTAACTCAAGCGTTTTGACGCGCGAACAATACCAGCGTTGTCATTGAAAATGAATGAGACGTGATGTGAACGGACCGGCACTCTGCAGCTCGCTGCCCTCTAAAAAAGTAAAGGGGAAAGTGCTTTTCACAGATAAAAATCACAAAGTGCTGCACACAAAAGCGGTGTAATAACATCATAAATTTAGGACTGAAAACCCGGTCAGACAAAACCTCATTGACCAAAAGCTGCTTGTCTCTGTAGCCGGTGTTTGACAGATGAAATGACACTCTGCAGCGGGAACAGAGAACCTGTAGTTCCCAGAGGAAGATGCTCTGTCCTTGCTACACAAATAAATTGAGGTTGTTTGTTATAAAATGTCAATACAATTCAATGAGTCTGAGTTCAGACTAGTGTAAAAAAAAAACAGAATCAACGAGAAAAAAAACAAAAAAACCCAGCAGAATCAAGCGAGTAAACATCCAGCAGCCATTCGCACGTTGAAATCTAGGCGCGTACGCAAATGAAGGCGTCCGGTGTGAACATGGGGTAACTAGTGCATTTTCAAACCCCTCTAATTAAACAACAAAAAAACAAGCAGCAGGGGGTCTCCCCTGCAAAGCAGCAGCTTTCTTTCCCCAATCGTAATATCTCATCAAGAAATCTTAAAACTGGGATTTTCAACTTCTGAATATCTGATCTTAAAAATTCCAACTGTAGGGGGTAGTTAGTGTCTAAAATAAGAAGGAAATGGGGTTTTTTTTGGATGCAGTTTCGGGTCTCCCCTGCAAAGCAACGGCCTTCTTTCCCCAATCGCAATATTTTGGCAAGAAAAGCTTAAAACCAGGATTTTGCACACATAAGTTAATGTGTGCAAAATATGTTAAATGAAACATATTTTGCAGAATGCATGAACATCTGTTCACTTTTGGCCAGGGGATCATTTGTATTTCTATTTTCTTAAAAGGTTGAAATACAAAAATCCAATCAAAATGTTAATTCCAAAAGAAGAAGTTAATGTACTTAAAATTTAGTACTTAATGCATTTGGTCAGACAACATGAAGCTTGAGTTTACCATTTTAATGTTTGTGTCTATTATCTGATTCAGTTGAAAATCTATTCAAAACAAAGAATTGTTATTTTTGGGGGCATTTTTTTTATTATGCAATTAAATCGAGATGAATCAATTACAAAGGCTCTAATCAATTAGAAACATTTTTTAATCCCCTAATATTTATTTTCAGTGTCAATCTGGATTTTTTTTCTCCTCTGCGATATGCAAGGGAACTGAGGGGGAAGCTAGATGTGTGTGAATCTGTGAAGCTTGGGTTGTGTTATGGTGTGTGAGCATGCTACTTGTCTTATTCCCTGCTTTTGATGCATTTCTGTATCTGCATTACAGCACCACTCACAGGCCTGGTGCACGTACTACAGCATGTTCAGTGGTTTCATGTGAATGCACACATTAAATCTCAGCACAACATCAGTTCTGTCTCCTTGTGGATGTAGCCCATGCTGCTTTGTTGCATTTAAATAAGCAACAAATGAGTATTAAAACCAAAAGAAACAAAAGAAAGTAAATTGCACCAGTTAGGTGCAAGAACTGATAATTAGAGAAAAAAAAAATGACAGTTGATGTCCAAAGAAACATGTTTGATGATCTTCAGAGAGCCTAAGGAACTGACTTAAGATTTCAGACAATTCTGACACCACAGAGACAAAAAATATAAAGAAACAAAATTTGCCTTTACTGTTAGAACTGGACAGCAGTCATGTTGCGGAAGCAACGACCACCGGTAGAAACAGGATGCACCATAATATTCTTTTTTTTTTCTCCTATACATTTGTTTGAAAAAGTGTTTGCCCCCTTCCTGATTTCTTATTTTTTGCATGTTTGTCACACTTATACATTTCAGATCAAACAAAATTAAATATTAGACAAAGATAACAGAAGTAAACACAAAAGGTTTTAAATAAAGATTTTTATTATTGAGGGAGGAAAACCATCCACCCCCCGTTAAAACATAAATTAACTGTGGTTTATCATCTTTGGAAAGCTGAGTTCAACTTCTCTAGCCACACCAAGGCTGGATTACTGACACACCTGTTCTCTATCAAGAAATCACTTAATAGGAGCTGCCTGACGAAGCGAAGTAGACCAAAAAGAGTCCAGCGAACCACAGTGAGAGCCATTATCGACAAAAGGCAAAATCCCTAACCCTAATCCCCGGCCGACCAGAATTACCCCAAGAGCACAGCGACGACTCATCCAAGAGGTCACAAAAGACCCCAGAACAACATCCAAGAACTGCAGGCCTCACTTGCCTCAATAAAGGTCAGTGTTCATGACTCCACCATCACAAAGAGACTGGGCAAAAATGGCCTGCATGGCAGAGATCCAAAACCACTGCTGAGCAAAAACAACATGAAGGCTCATCTCAGTTTAGCCAGAAAGCATCTTGATAAACCTTAAGACTTTTGGAAAAATACTCTGTGGACTCACGAGACAAAATTTGAACTTTTTGGAAGGTGTAGGTCCCATTACATCTGGTGTAAAAGTAACACGGCATTTCAGAAAAGGAACATCATACAAACAGTAAAATATGGTGGTGGTAGTGTGATGGTCTGGGGCTGTTTTGCTGCTTCAGGACCTGGAAGACTTGCTGTGGTAAATGGAACCATGAATTCTGCTGTCTACCAAAAGATCCTGAAGGAGAATGTCCGGCCATCTGTTGGTGACCTCAAGCTGAAGCGCACTTGGTTTCTGCGAAAAGAAAATGACCTAAAACACACCAGCAAGTCCACCTCTGAATGGCTTAAGAAAAACAAAATGAAGACTTTGGAGTGGCCTAGTCAAAGTCCTGACCTGAATCTGACTGAGATGCTGTGGCATGACCTTTGAACCCCTTGTTGTTTCTCAAAAACAACGGTGATAAACGACGCATTGATGACGGAGATTATTGCAATGTTGCACATCAAATTAAACTGCAGAAGCTAGGCTACAAGCCAGCACAAACCTTTTTTAATTGTGCAAAACACAACTAAAGGTATATCCAAATGAAATAAAAAATGTAAAACGTAACTACACGGCATAATGGCAACCTATGTACAACATTTCTCTCTCCACAACCACAACCCTCCATCAAACCCACACAAATTATATATCAAATTAAAGCTGAGACACTGTAGAATCTAAACATGTGCTCCACAGTCCTCTACACCAAAACATTACAGAGATAGAAGCCAAAAAGCAGCAACAGCAGAAACCGCTCAGCCACAAACTAGTTTTAAAGATTTCTCTTACCTTTGCTGTTTCTCCTTGAAAACTATTTTTTACCGGTAAATCTACACTTGGTTGTTTGTTTGAAAATTATATTTTCCCGGGCAACACACGAAACACTTTCAGTTCAGTCAAAGGTCTTTAGGACCCAGCAGACAGCTTCACAGTCTCCCGATGCAGGTACCAGCCAATGCTGAATTACCGCATTCTGCTGGCTCCGATTAGAGCTTTGACTTTTGCTCAGAAATCCAATTCGAAGTTCGTTTGCTTTTTCATAACGAAGTTCGAATATATTCGAACATTTTTTAATAATAATTGAACCATTAAATTTGCATTGGCATCAACTTAAAGTTGTACATGTTATGGCCACCAGGGGGCAGTGTAGCTCTATCAACGTCAATGTACTACGTGCACGAAAGGCTTTTCAAAGTATTTAGGTGAGTTAAAATTGTCATTAATGAGCAAACAAGATGATTCAGTGTAATAGTGCAGATGTAATGAGCAGAATATAACAGAAGATGCTGTTATGACAAGGGATGTATATCGTTATGATTTTATCGATACCGATACCAATATCGATACCGGTATTTATCGATTCTCTTATTGATGCTATAACATAATTTAGAGTAAATAATAAAGACATTACAAGATGTTACAAGATCCAGTGGTGGAGAATATTTGTTCAGATGATGTTGAAGAAGCCTGGACATAAAAGTGGGTGAAGGACAGCTGGGAGAATAAGGGAATTGTGTCTGTCTTAGTCCATCATAGGGGATTATCACGCTTCCGCGTTCCGGTTTCCGGAAGTTGAAACATTTGGCACTTCCTCTTCCGGGCCATGTTAACGACAGCCGTTCCTGCTCTGTTATACTGTTTAAATCGGCTAAACTCCAAACATATTTAAGTTTTCATTCTAGACTGAAGTGATACTGGATCAAAAGCTGGATCAAAGCGATCGATTTGCCGCGGTGACGGGCCGAACTTTATAATAAAACACACGTTTGTTTCTCCCCGGTGGGGCACAACACCGGCACTTCACAGCATGCTAGCATTAGCCAGCTAACGTTTACTGACGTGCTTAACATTTGCGTCTTAAAACACACAAACATCTGAAAATCGGGTCTGTACCTCCCCGTTTCCAGTGGAACAACTGGGGACTGCCAAGAAAAGCCTCAGATGATTGTGTGTTTTCAGCCGCACAAAGTTAGGCACGTCATCAAGCTGGCTAATGCTAACCTCTAACAACAGTCCGCCAGCTACTACTCTTTAAACTTTTAAAACGGAAAACGCCAATCCAAGTTTTCATTCCAGACTAAGTGAGCTGAGGAAGAAGGGATTAAAACGACCGATTCGCCGCCGTAAGGACCGAACTTTATAACAAAACAACACACGTTTTTTTGGCCGGCAGACTGCGCAGTCGTGTTAGCAGGTTAGCATTAGCCAGCTCGAAACGTCCTAACTTTCTGCGGCTAAAACACACAATCATCTAAAGCGTCTCCTTTCTTGGCAGTCCCCAGTTTTCCACTAAACGGGGAGGTACAGACCCGATTTTCAGATGTTTTGTGTTTTAAGACGCACAATGTTAAGCACGTCAGTAAACGTTAGCTGCTAATGCTAGCATGCTTGAAGTGCCGGTGTTGTGCCCCACCGGGACAAACAAACGTGTGTTTTATTATAAAGTTCGGCCCTTCACCGCCTGATCGCTTTATCCAGCTTTTATCCAGTATCACTTCAGTCTAGAATGAAAACTTAACTATGTTTGAGTTTATCAGATTTAAACAGTATAACAGAGCAGGACGGCTGTCGTTAACATGGCCCGGAAGAGGAAGTGTCAAAAGCCGGCAACTTCCGGTAAGCGTGATAACCCCTATTTATTATTTACTCGTAATGAAACTTGATGGTTAGGTAGATGTACAAAAAGTATCAATAAGAGTATCGTTAGTCCAGAATGTTAACGGTACCCTGGTATCGTTAAGATTAGGAACCGGTACCAAACGATACCGGTACTCGGTATACATCCCTAGTTATGACACAGTAAATGCCCGTCGGTCGCATTCTCAATTTCATCAGATGGGAGAACCCTATATCACTTCTAGTTCAGAACTGTCACATGACATCCGACAAAATGGCATTTTACACGTTTTTTTTTTTTTTTTAGACCTCCGCACATCATCGTGACATGTCCATTGATTTATCAGAAACACACGACGAGTCTCCACCAAGCAAAGCATTTAAGCTTAAACCAACTTTATTACGATGTTTAGCTAACAGCAGTAGCTCGGTGGCAGCATTATCAGAAGACAGGACACTAATACGTAGATAACGTGTTTTCTATTATGACATCGTGTAGTAAGAACGAATTACGCCGCATTTTTAACACAAAATCTATTTTACTTTCTTTGGATTTCTATTATATTATTTTCTTAGGTTAGCACTAGCTGATTTCTAATAAGCCACTAGGCTCTACTTATCTTTCATTTTCCAACGATACAGCACGAACTGCTTCTCCATTTCATCTTCTCTTCCAGCTGTACGTTTTCAAACACAGTCTTCTCTCACCAAGAGAATAGTTGTTATAATAAATAAAACCAGAACAGTGCCGGCTTTCAGCTCCTTCCTCCTCCTTCACTCGCTCTCTACGTCCTACTGTAAGTGTGGAGCTCAGACACGATCTACCTGATGTTCACAATCCATCTTCGTAGTTGATCCAAAATGCATGAAAACTGACTTAGGATTATATTATTTAGCTGACGAGGTCGGCCTTCACGCCCTAAAACTTATATCCACCTCTCAGAGCTGATGCTCTTACTTTCTTAACCGAAGTCTCTAGAAAGCGCGCGCATTAACCCTTAGAAACGTTTACATTCCAACACGCTATAAAAAGTAATACCCAGAACAGGTTTAATATAAATATTAGTTCGAATTATATTCGAATAACGAAGTTCGGAGTCAAAGCCCCAGCTCTGATTGGCTGAAAGTACTGTCAATCTTTCCCACGGGGGTCTGGATACATTCTACTGGCTCTAAACAGTTGATTGATGTCTCATTTACCAAAATCAACCAATCTGTTGTGGACTTATGGGTCTGCGTAACCACAAACAGCCAGGTAAGTATGCTGTGAGGGTGTGTGCAGAAACAGAAGTCATAAAAGCTGCAGTTTCAGGCTGTTTTTGTTTGTTTTTTTTTTAAAAGATATTTATCATAGAAGAATTATAATACTGTGGCATTTTGGAAAATAACATTACCAACTGTGCCAAATGGTGCCAAAGTGGCCATTTTGGAAACCTCGCCTGCACTTTTTGTAAAAATAAACTCTGTAATTCTGTTCTGCTTTACTTTAGAAGGGGAGGTCTTTGCAGGAACAATGTCAACATATTTGACTTTGGATTGAAAGAGATCAATAGCTTATAAAAGCATCATTTCAGAGAGCTGCTAATGTTGAATGTGTTTTTTTAAAAAGGCAAGGTTTGAAATTTTGCTGTGCCATCTTCATTTACTCTTCATCAGAAACAAATATACTTATATTTACACATCTCCATAAATCTCACGTGTTTAATTTGACACCAAATTTATTCAAATAGGCCTTGTGGTTGCAGAGATACACTCATTTTAATTGGAGTATGCAAATTCGAGAAAAATTGGCTTCAGGTTCAAAGGCGGTTCATACCCTCCAATGTGGCTGAATTACAACAATAGGCTTTATGCACAGCTCCACTACTTCCTGAACTTATACTGCACCTTTGTTCCTGTCTTCCATGATTGGATGAACTGATTAATCCAGCTGTGTCTGATCTCAGCAAATGGTCTGACACAGCTGGATTAATCAGTTCATCCAATCTTGAAAGCAGGAAACAAAGTGCAGTATTAAGTCAAGTAGTGGAGCTGTGAATAAACCCATTCTGCAAAGATGAGTGGAACAAAATTCCTCCACAGCGCTGTAGAAGACTCATTGCCATTTATCGTGAACTCTTGATTGCAGTTGTTGCTGCTAAGGGTGGAACAACCAGTTATTAGGTTTAAGCAATCACTTTTTCTCACAGGGCCATGTGGGTTTGAATTTTTTCACCCCTTACTAATAAAAATCTTTATTTGAACACTACATTTTGTGTTTGCTTGTGTTATCTTCATCAAATATTCAAATTTGTTTGATGATCTGAAACATAAGTGTGACAAACAAAAAAAGTAAATCAGGAGGGGGGCAAACACTTTTTTCCACAACTAAATGAACCAACTCGTTGCTTCATCTTTGAGGAGAACTGAAAAAGCTGTAGTCCTCCACACTGGAAATAAAAAAGTTTGAGGGGTTTTTTGTTTTTTTTTTCCAGAGCCAGAGTCATTCCTGGTTGCATGAAAAGAGCGAGGCGTTGAAGCTGAAGCAGGAAGCTAATGGAAACTAGTGAATAGCTGATAAAATCCACATGCAAAGCCTGACTGTGTGCAGCCAGCAGTAACTCTGCATGATGTGATATAACTCTCATGGATCAATACTAACACAATTGTACCTGATGAATCTGGCTGGCTGTGTGCTGGGTTAAGCAGGATACAAAAACTAAACCAGCATTTTTATATATAAAAAAAAGGGGGAAAGTTGCTGACTTTTTGTGAATCCACCTCATTAAAGTGAGCTTCATTTCAGAGGGCAGTATGCCAGTTGTGTAGAAAAGCTCAGCCTGGATCAAACTCACCCAAACACAATCAGCTATTTTTTCTTTCCTTCTTCTCGAGCTGGGCTGTAAATGCAATCTGCTTGGATCTCAAGGTGATGTAATGCAGTGAGAGAACGGCCATATGTTCTCTTATTTCACCAACAGAGAATCAACAGACAGAGATGAGGCAGCCTGCCAGCGAGCCGGCCTGTTCAGGAATCCATATACATGGTCCACACAGAGACGGGAAGCCGCCGTTACCGAACACACCGGCAATGTTTTAACACACTCAAGATGTAAAGCAGTAATTAGGACATGGCTGCAGCGATACACTGGTGTACCTGGACCCAAGCTGAATCAGCAGCAGCTCGGTGTGAAACCAGGCAACCCACCAGAGCTGCAGGAAGATTCAGACTGAAGACCCACTGAGGGACAAAATCCAGGCAAACCACATCTAATGTTACATAACAGCAAAGCCTGCAGTCCACAGCCAGGAAAAAACACAACCTCTATCAATGATGGCAACGTCATCAACAGGAGAAAGGGTTAAACCAGAATAGTACGAGCCCGGCATATGGATTCATCTGCTCAAATGTCTACAGCAGGCGAAGATAATGTGCAGAGGCTACAAAGGTAGCTTCATACGTCCAGATACGGATGAAATCCGCCCGTCCGTACCAAACGTTGTCTCCGCTTCTGGTTTACATACCTTCGTCCAGTTTTAGCGTTGTTACAAATGTTGCTCCGGACATCCTCTAGGGGGCAGTGTTGCGTCAAAATTGACTGCCATCGACAATCGTGAACATGGTGTCGGTAGAGGAGGTAGTTTTGCTTCGTCTACTTCAGAAATAGATGAAAAAAATAAATGTACACGGTGGTGGCATGTAATTTAAACTTTTGACATTTAAACGCCCTCTTCCTACTCTTCATCAATTTTCACAAATGACTCTATACTGCCGCCACGATTTCCAGTGGGATTGCTCCGTTTCGTCTGGAGCATTCTGGATTCGCAGGCTCTCTCGCAACGGACATACTGATGAACGAAACGACCTCCAGATAAGGATGAAAGCGTCTGTATCCATATTTACCGTAGGGCCTGAATGGGCTTTAAGAGGGAAGATTGAGGGACTGTACAACAGTTTTTTAGCAATCTGCCGTTTCATCCACTCAAAACCGGGGATTAGCCTTCATAAAACGGAGCCAGTCTGAAACTACCTCTGCTGACTGTTCTGTCGGGACAGTGCACAACTGGGGGACATGACAATGTGACAAAAACGCTTTTATTTCATCGCGTATCGATTATTGTAATTCTGTTTTTACTTGTTTTAATTAATAAGACAACACTCAAACTCCAGTTAGTTCAAAATTATCTGCTAACTTTTATCAGGTTCATCCAGAACAGTCCACATCACCCCTATTCTGTTAAATCTTCATTGCTCCCGGTTAAATTCCAATTATTTAAAAATTTTAACATTGCATTGCAGGCACTGCATGGCCAGCCCCCTGTATATTACTATCTCTTGTCCCTATACCTCAGGGCGCACCCTCCGTTCCTCAGGCCAGAATCTCTTAGTCCCAACCCGCTTAAACCCGGGGACCTGGCTTTAAGACTGTAGCCCCCAGACTCTAATACCTCCCCTGTCCCTCGTCTGTTACTCTGTAAACTTTTAAAAACTCTAAGTGTTTTATTTCAAGGCTTTTGTTGATTTATGGTGATTGACTGGTTTATTCTATTATTCTATGTTTCTGTTATATGTTCTTTTAATATGTTATGTTATTTCATTGTACCAATTATTCTTTATTCGAAATTGTATTTTTATCTGTAAAAGTGCATAAAAAATTTTACTTACTTTTACTACTTACTACCTGCCAAACAAGAACGGTAATGGTGTCTGTGACCAACCGGTAGGGCTGGACAATTAAGCAAATTTTAATAGCGATTTAAATTTTGCCTTTTCACGATCATAAAAACACTGTAAACGAAGAAAAACGATAAATCCTGAAGTGAACAGACTGGTGGAGTTAGAGGAAGCAAACTGCAGGGAGGAGTATAGAACAGGAATGCATGTAGACTGAGAATTCATTTTTATTACTATTATCTTAAATAATATTCTTATTTTATTCCTTTACTTGTTTCCAATTTATTTTCAGTTTTGTTTTTTTTAAAGTTATATTTGAAGTTGAATTTTGGTGGTTCAATAAACACCTTTTTATAAAATCAATGAATAATCGTGTATATTAATCGTGATTTCAATATCAGTCAAAACAATTGTGATTATAATTTTTTCCATAATCGTCCAGCCCTACCAACTGGGTCGCAGTAGTGCCCCAGACAATCCTGGCTTGTTTGCAGCTTTCAGAGTACTGCAGAACTGTACCATCAACAGCAGGAACAAGCCCATATGGAGACCAGCGGGCCAGATACCTATCAATCAATTAATTATCAATTTTTTTTTATGAAGCGCCTTTTCAGCAAGTTACACGATTCAAAGAAAGCGTTTTACAGTTTAAAAACATTCCCGCCTGCTGCCCTTCACAAAAAAAAACTCTAAATATAACAGCATGGGTTTTTTTTTAGAAATCATAAAAAAAAAAAAAAAAAAAAAAAAAAACTCCCCAACTCAAGTACATTGATATACCTGAGGCTGAGTACAGAAGGAAAAAGTGAGGGAACCCCATTAGAGGAGCCGTGTTCACCGGGGCGGCACAGCAATCGGAACCGCAGTGGCCCAGGTGCCCAGGGGAGGTGTGATGGAACACCAACCCCCACCAAGGCACCAGCAGAACTGCATCCAGTCCCCCGGATACAGACGGCCCCCACTAAGGAAGCACTGGAGGGACCCAAGGACCCAGGAACAATAAAAGTAATATAAGAACATTAAATAACCGTATAAAATACATTAAAACGTTGAATAGAAACATATCACAGAGTCCACCACAGAGTCAGCCTTTATCTGCACTCGTGCTACGTCTTCTTCTGGCTTTGGAGGCTCTAATCATTGTAGTGCCACCTACAGCCTTGTAGTATGTATTACAGGCCAAATCAGGAGCCCCCCCCAATGCCGGATCTACCCAAGTATCTATCTGCGGCTTGCAACCCAGTGGGCGTGTCATATAGTGGGCGTGTCCTATAGTGGGTGGGTCTGGTTAGGTTTAGGGGAAGGGTCAGGGGTAGCGCTAGATTTTACCGTGCTCTCATTGGCCTGGTGGGCGTGTCGCCGAGTAACATCACTCTAAGACACGCCCACTCTACGACACGCCCGTCTTGCACGCCGCAGACAGACCCTTCTCGATTTACCGTCGCATTACAGTCACTGTTGAATACAGCCTGAAACAGATGGGTGCAAACTTATCACTTTATCATATTATCAAGTTTGATTCATTATTACAGTATTATTATTATTATCATCATCAACTTCACTTTGAATTATCCATTCAAGCACTAAGAGAGTGAAGAGTCTGAGTAGAAGGTTAAAATTAATAAATTCAGAAATGACCAAGTTATTAAATAAACATTTTTTCTTGTTCCCGTTATAATTTTGCTGTAACTTCTATCAGTTTGCGTTTAACATAATACCGTATTATAGAAACAACATGCCTGAAGATGTGTGTGTGTGAAATAGTTTCATGTTTTGGCCGGTGAAAAAAAAAAAACTTGGCCGGTGAGTCAAAAAGTTAATTTCAGACACTGATCTCAGCTTTGACTGAACCCCCTCTTCCACCAAGAAACCTGTAAAGATGTGGTTGAACTGGGAGTTGTGGTGCTCCATCTCAGTGGTATTTTGAAGAAAGTATATCAGACGCTTTGTTAAGACTTCTGGAAATTATTGTGTGAGTGAAGAAAGAACAGGATGTCTCTTTCATGAGGTCATGGCAATCTTAGACTGAACAACATGATAATGTGTTAGGAGGTGTGATGTGAACCGGTTCTCACCTGCATTTTGACTTTTTATATCAACCAAAAACACTCAAAACTCCCAGTTAGAATCCACCATTCCCAGCCCTTTGAACATTTTACTCTGCTCGTGTTCCTTCTGTAAACGTCTGATGGATAATCTCAATGAAACCTGTGAGACTGGTAATGATGGAAAGCGGAGCTTGGTGCTGGGCATGAATGTGGGTACATTTTGTGGTTCTCTACTAGGTGATTTGTGAATGAGACTTGCAGCTGACAGGCCTTCTGCCCGACAGGCTGCCATCTCTGCGGGGGTCACAGAAATCAGAGGTCCTTCCACCTCGCAGAGCAACCCAAGCTGAGTCCATACGCTCGCCTCCAGGGTCACTGACGGCATCCAACCCCTTCCAGCAGCTCGGCCGAGGGCCTGACGACTCACAGTGAGAGTGCACATGCTCCGAATCCCATGCATCCCTCCATAAACACACACTGCATGTAAACATCACACTTACGCCTGAGCATACGGCGTTCACAAGGCACACGTGCAAGCTTTTCTCCATCACGTTTCCCTGTGAACTAGGCACACGGGCAGGAAGATGCGTAGGCAAGGTTGTAAACACACACTTACACACACATACACACACATATATACTGTAGAAGTGAGCGCATCCTTTCATTAACAAGGATGAGAGTCAATTTCCGCTCCCGTCGTTTTGGGCCAGCTGCCAGTGGGGAGGAAATCTGTTCGCTCATGGCAGCGCCGACATTTAAGCTGGAGTCTGAGGGAAGTCCTCTGATAGGTCACCCGGTCCCCGACTCCATCACTACCTGGAAAGTAGTCGCTCTTTTCTACATGTGGAGGCGTGCACACAAGTCCTGCTGATGTCTTTAAATCATAAACATGAGAAATCTGATTCATCAGCAGAGTTAAAGAACCAGATTTTGTAGGTTCGGGGTCAGGATGTGCAGTTTGATGATGTATTACACCGGGAGAGATGGTCCAAAGGCGCAATGCAAGTTCAGCATTATCGACTGCAGCCGCTGTGAGGAACCAGGAGAGACTTCCTACTGAAACTAGAAGTGATGACCAGGATTAACAGACCCCGGGATCCTCTGCTTCTTTCTTCTGATCATCAGGACACAAACAGAAAAAGCTCTTCACAGATGCCATCAACACTCAAAACAAGACTCCCCCCCCCCCATTTTTGCTCCACCTGGTTTGTTTTCTAGGTAAAGCTGAACTGTTAATCCCGGTCAGCATCTAGACAAGTTCCAGTTCAGCCTCAAGTTTTCAGATTATGAGGCTAAAATTATGTCAAATTAATGTATCAATAGATGGGTTTCTGAGCAACGTCACAGATAGGATGCGCACGCAACCAGGGGGCGATAAAACAGAGGAAAAGCATTATTGAACTATGAGAAGACGTGTGTTTTACATACAAAACTAGACTTTTAATGCAGATGAGGTCAAGATATGACGTGAAAGTGTCAGGGAAATATAATGTTTGAGTCCTGGTATTTGTTCGGTTGCAAAAATCAAAACATTAATGCATGTGAACAGTTGAAAATGGTGAAAATAGGATAGTAGGCGTGACTGATCTTCAGAAAACCCTCGCAGATAACTTATTCCGGTTCAGACTAGGATTTATTTAGTCTTTCACCATAGTCACATGTAGGATTAAACCACAGCGGAGGCAGAAATTATTCCCGTATTCTAGTGGGAAGACTGTAATAGCAGCATCACCGCCGCGATCGGCTGCATGACATAAACTGTAAACACTGTGTGTGACAGCCGTCCTCTGCTGCTTAGACACGAACTTAAGAAAGAAGAAGAAACTGATTGTGGAGCCATTTACGAACGTTCACGTGGCATAACAACGCATCCCGGAGATTTAGTACGAAGTACAGGGGTTGTAAATCAGATGGCGTTTGAGTTTATACCGTTAGCTTGCTAGCAGTTAGCTAGTCTGTCTACTGTCCACCACGATCTCATCCACAATAAAGCAGAACGTTACACAAGCAGCGAAACTTACCGACAGCAATGCGTGTTAGTCCCTAACAGCTGGAATCGGCTCCTTTCCAAACGTAGTGATGATGTCGTCTTTGCCTGGTTTAATCCCAAACTAGTGAAAGTTGCTCCTGTATGGAGGAGGTGAGGACGACACCGGAGCTGAACTGAACCTGCTGCAGACAGCAGATTGTTGTGGCCTCTTTTTGTTTTAACAAAGAGTCTAAACGAAAGTTTAAGCCGCTTTCTAACTCAGGTTTTTCAGGCAAATTTCAAATGAGGTCCAACACGAATAATATCCATGTTTTAACAAGAAAAATGCCGTTTCCGGGTGATGACTCCCTTGCCAAGTTAGTGTAATCGTGATAGAAATATAACACAGCAACGCAGCGTCGGTATTTTGTTATTAGTCATCAAAATACAGATTTATTCAATATAATTTAAAACACAACGATCTCTGTTTGTTTCGTCGGGTTACTTTACATTTTTATGAATGATATGAGTGCGTGTTTGGCCGTAGACTCCAATACAAAACACAGGCTTTTTGCCCCCTGGTTGCGCACGCAACTGCCAATGTTTGTAAACAGGAAACCCATCTATAGATATAGCAGCATAAAAGCCAACCAATAGGGGGAAAACAGAGTTTATTACCAACAGTATTTGTAGAAATACCACCCAGATCAACAGTGAAGCCTTTTCTCATCTGCATATCATTCTCTCAAGTCATTGCTTTCAGGCATTGACACAAACACACGACAGAAACAATTTCCATATTCACACTTTTTCCTCATTTGCAGTTATTTCTGCTACCATTTACCTTCCATCCTCACAAAACCAACTCCAACTCAGCTGCATCAGAAAACTCTTCCTGGCTTTATTCTTCTTTTCAGACACACAGAGAACTTTCTGCTCACTTGTTGATCTTTGGCTGCTCCTGATTGGACATTACAGTCAATTTAAGCTCTCGGATTGGTGGAAAGTTTGACCGGAAGTGGTTTCATCATCATTTCCAGGTCTAAATAGAGGTCTCTTAACAACATAGTAGTGATAGAGATGTTTTTATGATGAAAATGGGATAAATAATGGTGCCATCATGGATTATTGTGGATTTACCAGATAGAATAAACTCTACAGGTGAATTCCAATCCCTCTCAGCCCTAGCTCTTGGCCTTAACCCTTCGTTTTGCGCGTCGTTTTGCGCATAGTGGTGACCTGATTCTGGTTCAAACTAGGGCTGAAAGATATATCGTTATCGCATCTATATCAAGATATGGACATTCAAGATATTAATATCGCAAAAGCAACTATATAAAAGATATAGATTTCTCCTGTACTTGTCCTGCATATAAAGCTCTGGAAGTCACAAACAAAACTGCACTTTACACCAAAGTGCTTGGTTTTCAACGAACCCGTAGTCATATCGTATCGTATCGATATTGAGATGTCTGGCATGAATATTGAGATATGAAATTTTGTCCATATCGTTCAGCCCTAGTCGGGGGGGGGCAATCTGGCCTTTGAAACAGAGATTTTCCAGGGGCACAGTTGAAAACGAGTGGTATGATAGTACCCACAATTAAATGTGAAATACCAGCAAAATGGCGAGGAAACTGGCGGCAGCAGCCAAAGAAACACACAGATGTATTTTTTGTAAATAAAATATGAAAATTGTCATTTTAAGGTCGCCATCAGTTTCGTAACATTACGTGCATCTGCTCATGTCTGTAATGTAACGTTAAGCTTGAGTCAAAGGCGTCTTCTTTACTTTCATTTTTATATTTTTTGGCCCAAAGCCGAAAAAATAATCCAATCGTCCAGGAAAGGGAGATTATTGCTGCTGCAGACGGCAGTGCGAACTCTTCCATAAACAGCCACGATGTCAGTTTACTGCACAACAGACGACTGTCGGTGACGCATGAGGATTTCCATCCTGCCCAAGGAGCAGGGATGAAAATAGGAATTAGGCTTACATTTAGTGGCTGGAGTATAAACCTCCTGGTATAAATAGGGACGCACGATAACCATTTTTAAAAATCGATACTCGATAACACACATACCTAATCATGACATCTATTAACAAAACCAAAGAGACTTTTCACTCTTTAAATGACCATTTTTAGTTTTTTTCAGTAAAACTTCTCAAATATTTTCTAAAAGATACAAAAATAAAGGCTCCTTGAACTGATGCAATTATATGCGTCGGCAATAGGGCTGCCATGATTCATCAATTCATTGACTAATCGTCGACTATCAAATAATTGATGACTAATTTCATAATCGAGTAATCGTTTATAAGCTTTGTTTTTCCTCTCAAAATTGCCACTGTACCTTCCACTGCCTTGTCCGTCGTTCTGTCTGGTCAGCTTTTCTTGAATAGTTTGACAAAAATAAATACACACACTACCAGTCAAAAGTTTGAATCTAATGGGAAAATGTGTCCAATGAGAAAGTGTCCAGACTTTTGACTGGTTCTGTAAATATGCTACAATTTTTGCACGATCCGATTCGTCGACTAATCGACAAAATAATCACTGACTAATTGATTATCAAAATAATCGTTTGTGACAGCCCTAATCGACAACAATAATTCTGGTCTCACTGTCGTGCTGACAAAAATAATATGTTATCGGGGCAAGTCGCCCTGATATCGGACTGATTCCTGTTATCGGCCCGATAATTATCAGCTCGATAATTATTGTGCACCCCTAGATATAAACACTGGAAAACCTCCGTAGACCACCTACAGGGTAAACTATCCATCACAGTTGGAAGGTGGAAGGGATGACTGTCAGGGAGATCTGGTGGAGTTTAAAGAGTTAAAGGTACAGTATGTAAAAAATTAAAGGCCAATGGCAGAAAAATGCGATATATAATTCAAAGCTGTGTTTCTATTGATGTGTAATCGCTGCACTAGAATAACTGTTATGCTTGTTTTCTAAGAATGAGTCATTTATATCTACTTGCTGCGGGTTGCACATGTGGAGGCTGCCATATTAGTTCTACCATTTTTACTATGGTGTCCCTGAAAGGACAAAACAATGCGTGTGAAGTGAGAACCCTCTGAACTGTAAAACTGCTGTACCAGCTTTGATTAATGGGAGCTAGAAACTGTTTGGGATCAGTAATGCCTTAAAAGACATAAAACAAAAATATTTACTCATAGTACAGTCATAGCTACATCTGAGACGACTGGATCCACTCACAGATGAAAACATCTTTGTCTGGGAGGATTTTGGCCACTAACGGCCACCATACATTCACAACAGTGCTGGATTATGAATTTACCATCGTTACCACTAGATGTCAGTAATTCTTACATACTGTACCTTTAAATCTAGGACAGGCTGAAGCCATGCGGTGAAAGGATTCAGTTACAGCTGATCATTACCAAAGGTTGTTAAACTCATTTTCCATCTAAAAACAAGGAAGAGCCATCCTCCTGTTTTCATGTCGCCATGGAAACAGGAAATGACTGCAGACATAAAATGGAAATGTGGCACAGAAAGAGAGGATTTGAACAACTCTAGTATTTAGTTTGAGCAGTTTTCTTCTTCAACAGTCTGAACCCTCTTAGAGGAAAAATACTTCAGTCATTCACGAGATGGTCTGAAAGCATCTTCAACCGCACATTAAAACGTCTCAGGCTGGCGGTGTCCCCCGAAGACTGCTCACTGCTGTGTGAAGGATCCCGTGGCGTGTTTGCTCGGCACTTTCCTGCCTTTGGGTGAGTGACGTGGAGAGCCGGGCGAGGCCCCAGAGACAAGTGCCCTCACATTTCACCTGCTACCAAGGACACTGCCATGACTGACAGGTGAGGGATGAGGTGCCCGCCGGGGACTCCATGAGAAGGAGCTGCATGAATATCAATGTTGTCCTCTCTGGCTCTGCTGCCCCCCCAACCTGAACAGAGGCACCTTTGACAGAGCCGTGGCATAAACTGATTTCATAATGCAGCAGCACGCTGCGGGACTTCAGAACGCACTCAAACGCCACATAAATGTTTACCAAACCACCACTGCTGCACGTGTTGGGAGTTGGGTGAGGACTGGGCGCCCCGGTGAAAACCAGCTGAGCTTCAGGCTCATCGGGCCCACAGTCCAATCACTATGCTCCATAATAAGACCTCGGGACTGCAGGGATAAATACATGACAGCAGGATGCTTGTGTTTGTCAACATCTTCACTTTATCTGGATAAAAGGCCGAAGCTTCATGGCCGTTCGTTGTCAACAGTAGTTCATTTCACCAGGAGGAGCATCGTATACTGGAGAAAAACCAAAAATCCCACCATCCTCGTTTAACATATCCAAGCTGCTAAAGAATGAACTGGACCTAATTTTATTCATTTTCATGTCTTTGTTCCACTGAAAACACCTCCATCAGCATAGTCTTGCAGCCACACGTTTTCACTAGAGATGAACCAATCTGATATCAGGATCGGACATCGACTCCGATATTGACCAATTAGCTTGATGATGAGATGAATGAGGCCGATCCAGCATTCTAAATTCTAAATATCGACATATCAGCATATAAAAATACCGCAATATTTCAGTGTATCGATCATTTTTCCCAGCCCCATTTGATATTATTGACCTATGGCTGAGCCACGCCCCCTTCACTCATTCGGACAAAACATTCGGTGACAGGCGCTACGTGACGTCTCAGGAGATGACAGCTGTCAACACGGACAGCAGACGCAATCAATCAATTTTATTTCTGTAGCCCTTTACAGTACACGAGGTAACCAAAGTGCTTTCCATAAAAACATCATAGAAAGAAAATAAGAACAGCATGAAGAAAATAACAGACAAATGCAAGTAAATACAAATAAAGTATGAAAATATATCACCATGTTACTGGGTGTTAAAGGCCAGTCTGAATAAATGCGTTTTAAGCCTGGCTTTAAAAAGGCCAAAGTCTGTCCAGAGTCTGGGCCCAACGACTGAGAACGTCCTATCACCCCAACGCTTGTATCTGGCTCTAGGGACTTCCAACAAGAGCTGGTTTTCTGACCTTAAAGCTCTGGTTGGGTTCCGAACGTGCAAAAGTTCGGACGGATAAGGAGGGGCAAGAGAGAGACAGAGAGACCACGACAAGATAAACAACATTTAAAAAACAACAAAAAACAAAAAAAAAGTTCACAAGTCTGAAACTGCGAGTCGAAATCAAGCCTGTGAAGCATCTGGAATGTGACGAGTGCGCGCTCCCTCAGTTTCTTGCACAAATTACTGCACGGCTGCCGGTGTTGTGCCAAAAAGTTCTCGTCTGCCAAAAACTGATTACTCTGCTTCCGTGGCTGTTTAGAGTCTGGCTGCAGTTTGGAAGCCAAAGGCGTGTCGTTACCCACGTTACTACACGACCGCTATAGCTCACCTCTTATGTACCATTACCAAAGTACAAAAACTAGCACATTTGGCTGCCGTTAACTTAAACTAACGTTAGGGATGTTAAAGATAACTTCATATTTCTTTTCAGCAAAGTGACACATGTTGCCTCAAATACGATGTTGACTTATCTTAGAACAGATGGAGACATCCTTGTTAATTTTATCCACGTTCAGTTGATGTTGTGGTCTGCCGCATAACTTTTTCCAAAGCAGACACTTTTCTCGTTTGAGATGTGGCTTGGGAAAAGGCAAAAAGTACACCTCGTCGCCCAGCCTCTCAGGATAGCTAGTGTCAGAGTTGCATGTACCCCATGCACACCGTTTGACCATTTTAAACTTAAAAAAAAAAAACAAAAAAAAACAAAGCCACATAAAAATGAACACAAACCAACTAAATTAAATGCACTTCAATGGACGTTGAAGCAGAGAATGTCCCGAGTGTACTGGGTTAGCTGTGCGCACTGTGATTGGCTCATCGCATTTGGGGGCGTGGTTTAGCCATAGGTCAATTATACAGCTCTTTAGAATGCAGTACGATGCTCCGTTGACTTGAGTGGATTTTCCAAGCGTTTCAGCGGTAATTTTCGTATAATGACTGCTGAAACAATATAATGACCTTGTCAGGGCCAACAGATCTTTTTTTCCTTTTTTAACCTGTGGTCTTACGGTTAACCTAATATTACTCCGCATTGCAAGTAGTCTGGTCAATTATCTCAACTAAGATCTCAACGGGAAAAACGGCAACAAAAAACAGCGAGCGAGCACTTAGTGACACCTTGTGGTAGAAAAATTAATGACTTCCCAATTCATTTTAACATCTTTGGCGAGTGTGGGGATTTTTAATTCTGGGTCCAGGCCAAGTTTAAGTATTAACCCTCTCAAAAACTAAATACACTACATTCAATGCATATTCCATAAGTTATCCCTTACATAAATAATATCAAGTGCATTTCTGTCTGTGTTTACCTGATTTCTTTAATCACACGGCAGGGTACACGGTTCATTCACTCAACAGTAGTATCGGATTGGTATTGGCCAATATGCTCAGCCCCGTCATCAAGATTGGATTTGAAAAAACAGGATGGGTGCATCTCTAGTTTTCACCCCCCTTTTTTCCCCCTTTGCCTTTCTTTTTTTTTCCCCCCTTCCGGGGCCCCCTGCCTCTGCAAGTAAAAATGGTACACTGGCACCACCTTGTGGTGAAGGAGTAAGACATTACTACTCACTGCTAGTTAGGTGCACAAAATTTTTTTTAAAAAAAATCATTAATCATCCTAACATTAACTTTCTACGAAGACAAATTTTTCAAAAACAACAAAAAAAGCATTTATATTTTCTGGTTTCCCAACGAGAATGCTAAAAGAAATTCAAGAATTAGTATGCACTCAGTACAAAATGTCCATTATGAGTTCCTGGAGTTAAAGTTGACGTCCACTAATCCTTTTTTAAATACTTGTACTCGCATGTCGTCACATCTGCCTTAAGACTCATTTATGCTCCTTTTTTGTACATATGTAAGCCGCTCGTTCAAACATTAGTGCCCTAATTGCATCTTTTACGTTGTCACGGTAGCCACCAGAGGGCAGCGCAGAGTTCACCTCCCAGTTCTGACATCAGTCCCACTCAGGGTTCAGGTTACATTACCATAACCATAGACTGAGAGGGACGAACCTTCCACGTCACCCGTTGGTTTGCAAATGCAAAAATGGGCAAAGAGCAAGAGACGGGCAAGAGACGGCATGCTGCCTCCAAAACGTCCACATCCGGGTACAGAAATCCAAATGTGGAATCCAGATTTTTATACAAAATTCTCCACGCATGACCTGGTCCACGGTGACCTCCTGACAGCAGACAGCCTCCGGCAGTGCTGAACAGCAGCCGCTCCCACAGGTGCAGCCTACCCGCTCCGCGACAGATCAGCCCGGCTTCCTCTCTAGTCACGCGGCGTACGGACTGGAAAGCATCTGCAACAGGATCTGGATGCTGGACTGGCCTTCCAGCTTCGCCTTTCATTATGTCTTTCTTCTAAATTGTGTAGCAGCTTGTTAGTTGTTGTGTAGCTGGTGATGGTTCAATGTGGAGCTGGAGCACAGCCCGGTGACTTCAAAGCTGCCGCATGGCGGCGTCCTGACCATAAAAATAAAACGTCGCTACATTTTTCTCTTATATGCTCATATTTTTCATGTATCTTTCAACTGTCAAATTAATAAATTTAATTTGGTTGGCAGTTTCATTTCCACTTTCAATCAATCCTGACTTATTTTAGGAGCAAAGTGTAAATTAGAGCAGTGAAATCTGTACTCGCACCGATCTATTTTTAGGCGCATATGCGAGTAAAATGCTCGCACCATACAGCCCTGAGGAAGTGATGGACTAGCATTGCCCGTTAACAAGAGCAAACTCTACTGAGCCGGTATAACCGCGGCCTCAAACACATGATCAGATGATAACTGTCATCAGGGAGTGAACAGCTTGGTGGCATGTTACAACATGAGTAATAATGTTTGAATAATTTCATAAACATTACTTAAATCTACGGATGCACCGATGCGATCTTCAGATCGGAATCAGATTCGATATAGAAAAAAAAATATCCTAGATCGGTAAAAATCTGGATCAGTAAAAATGAGCCGAACCACGGCCCGATCTGTAGGTGCAGATCTATTCAGTGTATTTCTATGCTGCCGCTTTGAGTGACATCACGCGTTACCGATGCAGAACATGGAGGCTGTTTGTTTACAAGGTCAGAATCGCAGCAGCTAGCCGCTAACCAGCTGCCGTGTCTCCTTCTGTCGCTGCTCAAACAAGATTCCCGCGGCGGTTTGGTTTCCACGTTTCGCAGGTAAAAATCCCACGGGTGCCGACAGGTCGCCGGGAAGGAAGAAAATACTGTCAAATCTTTTTGGACATGACAAGTTTTATACTGAGGGTTTCCACCGATGTCCGGTGCAGCGTGTGGGAGAGACTTTTTTTTATTATCCAATCTGCTGTTTGGAAATGACCTTCACGCTAAAACTCTGATGAAGCGTTTGTTTATTCAGCTCCAGTTGTCATGGATCTGAATTACTATTTTCACAATAGTACTAAACCATTTGCTGCGTGTGTGCACAGTTGTTAAATAATTCAGTTCATTTATCTCTCTTTTTTTTTTTTTTAAATTTAAAGCCAAGTCTGATGTTGCTTTCCACAAAAGAAAGATCCCAGTCTGTTTTCACACAACGACGTGTGCCGCCAAACAATACCAAGCTGTTTTTTTCCTCCTTTTTCTGTATCAGTTCGGTATCGGCAGATACTGAAACATCAAATATCGGAATTGGAGCCCAAAAAAGGCAGATTGGTGCATTCCTACTTATATCAGTACATTACAGCCTCCGCTGCAGCAGGGGTCACCACCGCTTCGTTCTCCACCATTATTCAGCTCTGAAAACAGTTCGAAAGTCCCGCCTCTTCCGCTATGTCAGCAAGATGGCATCCGTTTAATGCGAGTAGTGCACTTCCTTCTGCACTGGATTTTTAGGGCACTGAATTTCAGTTGAAACCACACTTGCACTCAAAAGTAGTGTACCACGTAGTGCAAGTGCGCGGACAGACAGACCACATGGACTTGCTGTAAGCTGGCTAACAAACACCGTTATGCTACTCTGCTACAGGCTGAGGCTTTCCTGAGAGCGAACAAGGAGCCCGCTATTAGTTGCTTGTCAATCAAAAGGACGCGCCGGATGAGTTATGGAAAGAAATTCATCCCCCTCACAGTTGACATGAAGGTAAACTTAACCCATTAAACCTAAAATAATGTTTTGAACCAGGCTGTAAGCATGTTTATTTCTGCTGTGAAGTTGACCTTTTTAACATGGGAGTCTGTGGGGATTTGCTCTGGTTTGCAGCCCCTAGTGGATGAAGAGTGAACTGCAAATATGTCTGACTTCCGGGTTGCTTCGTATCTGATATCTGGCAGCCAGATGTTCAAAATTAACTCCTCTGGCTGAGTTAAGGATATTTTGGGATCTTTGGTCTCAGAGCAGAATAAAGTTGTATTTCTCTAAATATATACAACCTCACAGTGGTCTGCAAATATCGGTAGATATTGGATATTAAAGGGACTAGAGGCAGGAATTTTAAAAAACAAACAAACATGCATGTCCATTTTTTTTTAATACTAATGAGTGACGAAGTGCTAAATACCAAAAATAACGTTGCCACCCACGTCTCTCCGTTGCCTTGAACAGGCTGTGTGCTGCAAAATGCGCTGCAATTTGGTGTCCGAATTTCCCGCGCTGCCCTGCGGACGTGACGTCAAATGACGCTACATCTGCAGTTTTGATACAGAAAGAAGACGTTTGCGGTAAATTCAAGCACTGTAAGCAATAGTTGGCAAACGATCCAGATCAACTGAAAGACACTAAAAAGTGTAACTACGAAGAAAAAGCGTAGTAAACAACATTATAGCTTCAGTTTGTGCACGCTCCCGTGACAGCTTTGCTCATGGCAGTTGCGAGTTTTATTTCCTAATCTTCCCTCTAGTCCCTTTAAGAGTTGGACAATATCAGATAATCAGTAAAAAAGCCAATACTGAACATTAATGATATTAATGTCTGATTATTTAATAGCAGGTTTATTTCTGGTGGGTATTTTTGGCCACGAAGGTCAGCAGAGGGTTCTACATCTGGATGATAAAGGGTTAATCGTGAGGATTTATTTTCTAAATGACAATAGCACAGGCACAGAGGGAAGAGGGAGACACCACAAGGCAGGGTCTGAGGGCCCCCAGCAGCCAGCAGCGGCCCTGGATGTCTGTACACAAACAAGAACATTATGTCCTAGAGAACTCCTCTCCTCCAGACGGTGCTACAAAACATCAAGACTTCCCCAAACAGCCGTCTTACAACCAAAACAGAGTGATAGCTTCACAGCATCAGACCGAACTACTGAAACTCAACCTGGCCGGGATGAACAGTAACAGTTCCCAGCTTTTCCACAGAACATTTTCAGGACAAACCATTACAACTGAGGGCGATGTCAAGACAAAGAGATCCAAAAACCTGACCTCTGCGCTGCATGTGGAGCACAGCATGGCACACAGAGGCAGCCTCAGGTTGTAAAGCAACAGGGTGGAAATGGGCGATAACCCAGGAAACATCTCCCCCTGACCCGACTCATCCCCGCTTCCTGGGACGACATGGTGGAACATATGGCTGCGAGCTCCAACATCTGCTGAGCATTGCTCCCGTTACATAAAACAACCCTAAACAAGAGACTCATCTGCTTCCATCACAGCAGCAGCATCTCCATCATTTCCAAACCAGTCCAGGACCAGGACACAGCTGACCTCAGCCGCCCTCCAAATCCAGTGGACATCATCTCAGAGGGCTGCAGAGCTGACCTGCACACTGGGGTCATCATCTTGCTCTGTGTTGGCATATCCTCTTACAGCCGAGTTCATTTGGTCCAGGATCAAAACTAAATAAGACCGTAAAAACCCGGATTCGGCCAAAAAAATCTGAAATCATGCAACATGGGGACATTAAAGCTTATCTGCTGCACAGACATCTAAATCAGCCCACCAATTTAAGCTCAGTAGTGATTATGTAATGTTATCGACTGTTTGATCCTGCGGCTCTGGAGGAAAATAAATAAATAAATAAATAAATAAAATAAAGTCCGCCCTGAGCGACTGTTTCTCAGGCATGATGTCATGTTGGATTCCTAGCAAGCAGCCATGCCGAGCAGCGGGAAGGCATGATGCAGCCAGTGTGTGTTTTCTGCTACATTCAGCCCTCACACAGTCATTCACACAACTAAAACACTCCGTCCTGCTCCTCATCCTCCAATAAAAATGACACGCAGGAGACAGACGGAGGAGGGAAGAGGCTAGAAGCTGGAAGACATTCTTTAAACCTTATTCAATCATCTGCTACTGGAGCATGCGCATTAAAGACGTATTAATAAATGTTTTCTGCCCTTTTTCTTTTTTTAAATGGGGGCTAGTTTGCTACAATCGATGCGCATCGTGCTGCTGTGGCCACGCGCAGCGCCACGCACCGCCGCCCGCATTGGCCACATAACATGAGCACTGATGCACACCTGTGTCAACCAGCTCATTTCAGGAACGACTTCTGGCTGGATGTGACAACTACACCCGAGTTACCGCCATCATTGTGCTTTAAAAGCTCCCCATCAGCTGGGTGATGAGCAACTACACGCCAGCAGGATGCGTGCACGCAGGTTTTACACATAATACCGCTGAAATACCGTCAAGCTGCCGGGAATTACACGCGTCCACAGCAGCGGCTCCGCGATATTACAAATAATAAACGTTTTCATCGTTTGTTGCACTTTTCGTAATCAGTTTTTTAATATATCTGTTGAAAGTCACAAGAGACCCTCATTAAGTCAAATTAATATCCAAATCTACCACGAGAAGAAGCGCGAGACCCCGTTTTCAACCTAAAATCAATGCACTTCCTGCTGTCTGGGTTAAATTTTGGCTAACTTGCCGCAGCTCCACACCTCCTCCTCCTCCTTCTCCTTCCTCACACGGACAATGAATGAAGCCAGTTTGGGGAGAAACGGGCCAGCCCGGGAGCAGCTCAGGTAGCCCACCACCCCTCCAACATGTTCGCTAGGGGGGCAGTAAATATACCCCCCCTCTGTCAGCTGGGTTGTCACTGGTTAGCCGCTTTTCATCTTTACTCATCACAGCAAATACAGCGATAAGAAGAAAAAACACGCGGAAGAATTTAACGTTTCCAACAACAGTGACTGTAAATGTGTCATAAATCATATCATAAAATACACGAGCAGAGTTTCATCTCCGTCTCGCGGACCCCGCGTGCGGGCTTACATTACCTGCAGGATGCTCAACTTCACTTCTCTGCGGTGCAGCCGCCGATCCCCAAGCTGCGTCAAGTCCCGCGAGATGTACCGAGACCAAACCAGAAATGGCCAGATGGACCTTTCAAAATAAAAGCTGACTATAACGAGAAACAGATGAATGTAGAAGCGCGGAGTCACCGCAGAAACAAAGCTGTTGCGTCTTTTTAGGTAGATTGAAAACCTATATGGATTTAACGTTTGTTTTAGATGCAAACGACGTCAATTCAACGCCAAATTGCACTCTATGCTACATTTTAATGTAACGTCAGGTTTCAGACCGGAAATGCTGCGTTTAATTTTAATTAGCTTTGATGCTGCTGGCAGGTTCAATCTCACTTCATAAAGCAGCTCATCAGATAACCGTAATCAGGCTTATTTATCACATCTGGCTGCTAACTTGGCAACTCAGCGCTGTTTCCGCTTCACATTAGAGTCTGAAACAGAAAGCAGAGGGAAACTGGTCTGACCTGCTATGAATGTTTTAGTGATCCCCAACTCTGGTCCTCTGGACCCACTGTCCTGCACGTTATGGATGCAACCCTGATTTTTCACACCTGATCAAATGATTGGCTCATAAACAGCAGAGAACTTGAGGATGTTTATGAATCTGAATCAGGTGTGTTGGAGTAGGTGGGTCCAGAGAAACGCTGGTTTAAGTGGTCCAGGAGTTCCTTAAAAGTTGATGCTGGTTTGCCACCTGCGTCAATGTTTTATCAATGTCTAAGAACAGCAATGATGGCCTCAAACTTAGAAAGATACCCCAGAGAAAGTTTCTGTTACGTCCAAGCTCTGCTAGGGGTTCGGGAAACAAACAAAAAGACTGGTTTCAGATGGTAAAAAGGTGGAGTTAAGATGTTTTATTGTTCATGAAGGTGAATTAAGGCATAAACACAAAAACCTGGACAAACTGTAAACTGAAATGGAGATGGGGTTAGAGATGCTGCTCAAAGGAACAAATAAAAAGACAGACAAAGCCTAACACTGAAAGGGAAACCAAATGGGGAAGACCAACACAAACCAAGTCTATAAACCAAAAAGGGAACAAGCAGCACCATAAGCTAAAACCTGTAACTAAAACCCAACTACAACAAAAACGAGGCCTTGCTATCCCAACTCCAAACTACCAGTGCAAAGAAAAGGGAATCCAGCAACGAAACCATTAACCAAACTTAAACACCTGGAAATCAAAAACTAAAGAAACAAACTAAAGCCACCAAAAATATAACAAACTAAGGGCTAACTGCCAGGCCAAACAGTTGCCAGTGGCTGAATGTCTGATGGGTTCTTTTAAAGACAAAAGGGGTTAATAACCAGGCGGCCGTAACAGTTTCTAAATATATAACCCATTATCTCCAGCTCAGGTCCTCCACCAGAGTCCCGGATCATCTCCGGCTCATGTCCTCTACCAGAGTCCCGGATCATCTCCGGCTCATGTCCTCCACCAGAGTTCCAGGATCATCTCTGGCTCAAGCCCTCCACAAGTCTCAGAATCACTTCCGGGTTGGGTCCTCCAGTCCCGGGATCATCTCCAGCTCAAGTCCCCCACTAGAGTGCCAGGATCATCTTAGGCTTCGGTCTTCCACGAGAGTCCCGGGATTACTTCCAGCTCGGGTCCTCCAACAGAGTTCTTTGATCACCGCCGGCTCGGTCCTCCACCAGCAGGATCATCTCCAGCTCAGGTCCTCCACCAGAGTACTGGGATCATCTCAGGCTCCAGTCTTTAGAGTCTCAGGATCACCTCTGGTTTGGGTCCTCCACTAGAGTCTCAGAATCACCCCCACCTTGGGTCCTCTATCAGGGTTCTGTAAGCTTAAGGGTCCTATTCAGAATCTCAGCTGTTCCTAGCATTGATCTCTTCTGGACTGAAGTGACTGATGTTTCTCCAGGTATTTTGTTGGAAACACGCCTCCAGTGTGGGGGTCTCTGGGGGGAGGAGGGGAGGGGTTCACTGTCCCCAGTGCACGGATGACCACAGGAACTACTGTTGGAATCCTGCCTAGTGTGGCAGACCTGGTCCTCTACTGCTCCTGTGTTCTTCAGTCCAGTCCTCTCCAACCACTGGCAGGTCTGCTTATAAATATACTTATAAATATATATGTCGATATATATGCGTGTATGTATGCATGGATATATATATATATATATATATATATATATATATATTCCATACATACATACATACATACACGTGTATATATATATATATATATATATATATATATATATATATATATATATATATATATATTACAGTTTTTGATTTACCTAAAATTTCTCCATCTATTCCACAGCGAAAACAAATTCACCTCAAAACATGAAAAAGTATTTCTCTACTCAACTGTGGTATTGTTTTGTGTTGACATTGAAACTTCAGATGATTTAATTCTTAAATTTATATGTGGAAGCTTGTTTGTTAACGCAAATATCGAACCAGCCAATCACATGGACAATTCACACAGACTCACCAGAACTAGACAATAGAAGATGGAGAAACGTCGCTGGTCTGAGTCTCTATTTCAGCTCCACATTCAGATACTAATTGCTGGAAACATCATGAAAGCATGGATCCATCCTGCCTTGGATCAAGGCTTCAGGCTGCTGCTGGTGTAATGGTGTGTGTGTGTGTGTGTGTGTGTGTGTGGGGGGGGGGTTCTTAGCCCACTTTGGGCTCCTTTGTACCAATGGGGCAGTTTAACCACCACAGCCTACCTGAGTACAGTTGGAATTTAAAGTTGTTTCTTTAAATATACTGTTTAGATCTCCAATCACCAGAGAGCAGTGGGCTGCTATTTAGGGCAGCCTGGGGAGCAGTTGGCGGGGGTTAAGGACCTTGCTCAGTGGTCTACAGTGGTTCACCTGAGTGTTGTGTCGGGGACTTGAACCTGGATCCTCCTCACCAAAGCCCGCGACGTTACCACAAAGGTACCCTCTCCCCCAATCCTTATGTTATCTTACAGTTTGAGTGGAGAAGCAAATAATCAACATTTCTCCTCTGACTACTGTTATGTGTGATGCCCTGATATTTTAATCTTCCTGTGACAACAAGTCTGAGTGGAACATCATGCAGCTTTTTAATGAAGACTACTGGGGCCTCCTATTAAAAGCTGGAACTGCCACAGGGCTCCACGTTGTGTTTTTCCACCCGGGTTGCCTGGTGCTTCAAACCCTGATGGAGGACGGCGCGGTTGCTGTTGGCCGTGGCCATGAGGACGGTCCGCTTGGGAAGGGTTGGGAATACCAAGCCTCAGCAGGCAGAGGAGAGTCCCTGATGAAGCGTGATCCTGTAACTGGCTTATGCAACTGATCAGAGGCTGATTCTGTGTTATGTAACAGCAACGTGTCAGCATGCTGCTCGCAGCTGGGCTGGGGGCTTCCACTCTCACTTTCACCCACAACAATCTGGGTCAGAAATCACAACTTTAAGCATTTATGGACAATAACAACACAACATTTCTTTATTGCAAAAAAAAGGTCCAGTGTGCCACATTTCATGCTTGATCATGGCTGCTGGGTTCTTAGGTCATTAAAATCAAGTATTAAATCTGCCGCAGGACAAAAGCCAGAGGTTGACAAGACAGAATAAATGCTGTTCCCTTTTAGACAAATAGAAAATGCAAGAAAAAGAATATTATAGCAGAGCTAATACAAACTGAGTTGTTTTTCATTTCTTAGAGGAAGATTTGTTTTGACAGTGTTTAAGAGGAACTTCCTGTAGGGAAATTTCAGGTCTTTACGCATCAGCGTCTCTCCTACAACATCCATGTTTCATCAGCGAGAAAAACATGAATTGATGCACCGAAGACGACCATCAGTCTTAAGCCTGGATCAGACTACACGACTTTAGCCCAATTTTGGCCCGACGGAGACGTCGCAGACAGTCGTGCCCGATTCTGTGTTGTCAGTTCGCAGAATGTCGTGTCTTCGCTTCTTGCAGTGAGACATAATCAGCGATTGGTGATTTGGCGTCTGCGACGCTTCACGACCATGACGCAGAAAGACTGGCGTGTCAGAATTTTTGGGTTTTGTCCGTCTAGTGTGACATGTCATGCAACGTGTTCCTACAAATCGACCAATAGAAGGACAGCACGCCCCCTGCTTCCACCAGAGAGACGCTCAGGAGCGCCAGTACACAAACAACAATGGCAAATAGGGAGAGACACAGCTGCTCTCCGGTGGAGCAGTGGAGCGGAGGGGAGATTGTGGAGCTGTGGCATCAGTTTCCGCCTCTTTAATGTGCAGAATGGAGAGCCCATACTACTGGCGGAGCCAGAAAAAAAACATTGAGTTTACCAACAATTTGCCTACTGAGTGTGCCAAATTTATTTTCAACAGTGTTCCACCTCCACGAACATTCAAGAGTGTATCTCTCGAAATAGACATTACTGTATTAACACGAAACATCTCCACACGATGTGTGTGTTCTATCAGTAATAGTCAACAGTAGTTGACAGCAGGTCCAAACATTCACGTATGTGACGTTCTCAAATAAATCGATGACGAAGTCATAGAAAAATCACACTTTGTGTTTAAATAAAAACTCAGCAAAAACATAACAGACATTGCGGCCAATGAGATGAACATATTGAAATATGACACGCTCATGCACTCTCAGAGCCATAACTATCCACATTACGCATGATCATTAAAGCTAATTAACCATTTGAACACACCTATTGGGCGTAGCAGCAGAGTATAGACACAGCGATGCTGCTGCGCAGCTTTCAATTTAAAGGGAAGACGGCGGCTTGGCCATGAACGCGTTTATTTTTTCATCGCGTGTCTGATTCATGTGGTTGCCGTGGTTTCCAGTGTGCGCTCTGTTGGCGGCACTGATGGAGCACACAACTGTGAGGACACGCGTGTCCGTTTTTATAGAACAACACATTATTTCACTTTATGGCAGTTTTTTAAAAATAGTGTCACTGCATCGGCTGGACTTTGGTCGCATGGCAGTGGACTGTGGTCAGCCTGATGGTTTTGGCTTCGCTTGGCACTGGGCATCCTGCGCGCGCTGCGTGATGCACCTGGTGGAAGCGACGGCGCTGATCAGAGCTCAGTTTCTCTGCGAGCTCTTTTTCAAAGATGAGCAGCAAGATGCTTTTCAGTCTCTCTGTGAACATCATAGCTCTGCTGGCGGATTTAATCCTGTTTACAACTGAAAACAGGCTCCACAGTGAAACTGGACCAGGCAGCGTTACCAGAATACCAGTAAACAGATCATGTTGGGAAAAACTTTTTTTTTCTTTGTCCGAAGAAGAGCAGAGGCCCGAAACGTCATGCATTAAATCTTTCTGAGGAGCATTCCCTGGTGTGCGGACCCCTATTCTTTCAAAAGCATCATTGTCACATGAGTCCAAAACTTCAGTAATAGACAGGAACTGATGTCCTCCGTCCACCTTCCATTTCATGACTGACCCAAACAGTCAATTCAGAGGCATCCAGACCAAGTGAGTGACTGACAGCTGCTTGTCCCGCCTCCCCATTTCATGTCGTCTTTTGCAACACCATGTGATGATCAGACGGTTGTCTGTCTGGTGCCATACTTGAAGTCTGACCACTCACAGGTAACAAGACACTGTCCGATTTTATGACACAATGTTAATCTGACATAGCGACCGTCGTGAACGATGCAAAAAATTTGTGTAGTCTGATCCTGGCTTTACACAAATTCTACAGACCTTCATCTCTGGGTATTTGCAGACCTACAGTCGTCCTCAAAATTATTCATACCCTCCAATTAAAGAAGGAAAAAAAATACTCTGTCAGTGAAATTAGATGAAATTGACCAAAGTAATAGTACATAAAAATTCTATAAAAATCATGACATTGATGTTAATTTGCAGTTCGAAAGAAATATCAAAAACAGATATACAAAAAATAAAAGCAAAAATTTTGTTGGGCAACACTTTGGGCTGGATCTATCAAAGGTTTGAGTGTATAAAAACGTCAGCTATCTCACTGCACACGCAAAAAAATGTAAAAACTGATCTATTAACAGCATGCTAAAAGGGTTTGGTCTTTAAAATGTGCTAAATAGCACCTCTTATCCACTTAGTACTTTTTCTGCAATGAATGTGCAATATGGGGTGTTTACACGCAAAAGTGTGTACAATGGGAGGAGAAAATGTAAAAGTATTAATTTAGCACTCGCAAGGTGATTTATCAACCGTGAGACGCATTGCCTTGCTGGTTTTTTGTGTGTGTCTATTTGACTACGTCTGAAAAGCAGGTGCAACTTGCAGCTTTGTGTACAAAAGGCTGCAACTTCTGAGAGGGACAATCCTGGACACGCACAAATCTTTTTTTTTTCTTTCTTTTTTTTTCTTGTCCTGTCCAGCATCAAAGCAAGCAGAATGGAAATCTTATTGCTTTATTTTGTTGAACAGTTTTGCTTTACCAAACGGAGCTTTATGAACATAAGGCTCCACTTGATATACTGTTTATTCATTTTATTTCTTTGATTAAACATTTGTCTATAACAGCATTCCATTTCATACTGCTGGGCCTGACAAGGGAGAAATGAAAGTTAACAGAGGTAATGATAGAAAGTGGAACAGAGAGAAAGGAGTAAGGAAGAGGAGTGAGAGAGGAGAGAAAACATGAATCCACTTACGGTGTGTTCAGACCAGGCGCGATTTGGGCGTCAAAATCGCGCCTGATGCCCAAAGTTGGACGCTTGGTCACTAAAAAGTCAGACGCTTGATTTCCAGCGTCTTGACGCTCCTGACACGCGGCGAGAAATGCCCAGCCAAGCCGCGCTCGCCGCGCCTAGGGAGGAGCCTCTCCTTTCTCTTTTTCCTTTCACCGCTCTGTCTGCACCATGGCAGGTGCAAGAGAGAGAGCGGCTCGGCTTTATGTGATAAATAAAGCAGGGAACGTCGTCGTCGGACATCTCTGCTCAGTGTCCGGTCCACAAAATGATTCCAGGTGTTCTGACTGTGATGAGTTTCATCATTACTCCAGGAGCAGCTGGCGAGCGGCACTTTCAGCCGTCTGATCCGGCCCAGTTTAACGTCCCGCTGTCCCGATGCGGGGCAGCATTATCAGCCCAGTACATCCCATCAGGACAGCAGGTCATCAAACCACCGTTCAGAAACCGGGACCGGACGGACACAGATCACAGTTTATATTCCTCTGTCTTCAGATAGAGAGGAGATTCCCCTGGTTTTTCTGGGTGTTTCCTCTCCTGTCAGAAAAAGTGTGTCTGTATCATGACTCGATCTGATTGGGCGACGCCCCGCGTCAAGACGCCAAAGTTCAGATTTTCCAACTCCGGCGTCTGCCTCGGCGTGCGAAACGCGCCGCAGGTTTTTCGACACCTCCTCGACGCGCGTCGGCCATTGACTTTGCATGTAAACCTGACGCCCGAATCGCGCTTGGTCTGAACACACCGTTACACAGTTCACTGGTGCATCTGTACAGAAACCCCTAAACAACATTCCAAGGTCTCTGTCGGAAAACAAAACAAGCAATCCCCTACAGGAGGACCCGCAGGTGGCTCGAGTATCCTCAGATCATACAAACACACGCAGAACTACCCAGAGAAGAGGTACAACCTAGTCAACGCAATGGGAAGCAGTGTCACAGTGTCAACATGCATAATAAAGGGTGCTCCGTGGTGATACAGTCATGCAGATGCAGCCTCGTCTCTGCAAGGAGGAGGAAGCCCGCAAGGCTCACGACCCAGGCCCCCAGCAGCCACCCAGAGGCCCAGATCCCAGCCACCCCCCCAAAAAAACAGACATGCATCCCCCAAAGGGCAGCAAAAGGCGGCCACAGCCAGAGCCCCCTGCGGTCTGGGGGCCCAGGCCCCAGCGGACCAAGACCAGCAGCTGCCGACCCCACCAGGCGCCGGGCGCCCCCCGGGGCAGAGACAGCGCCGGGCCCAGGGCCCAAGCGCCCAGGAGCAGCCCCCCCCCACACCCGACCCAGGCGGCCCTACTGAAACCCAGGAGGACCGGACCCCCCAGACAACACCCCCCCAGGGCAGGCCAGCCCCCACCCCAATGTCCCTGCCCCACACACCTGACACCAGGGCGCCACCACCGCTACCACCCCCTACCCCACCACCACGCTCACACACACACACTCCCCACACACCTACCCCAACACCCACATGCACTCCCCCCCACACACATACATCCCCCCGCTCCGCTCTCCGACCATACATACCCACACTCACTCCTTCCTCCACCCCCAACACTCTCCTCCCTCTACCGTCCACACATACCCCCACCTCCTTATACCCTCTAACACACACATGCACTCCCCCCACATAACTACACCAACCCCTCCCCACACATACGCCCCCACCTCCCTATACCCCCAATACCCACCCTTACATGTCCAACCCCGCCGATCCCTCTGACCTATCACACTCCCACCCTTCTTTCTTCAGCCCCTCACGACCATCCCTACTAGACACTCACAAGCATACTTTTTTTGCAATGAATATGCAATATGGGGCGTTTACGCGCAAAAGTGTGTGCAATGGGAGGAGAAAATGTAAAAGTACTAATTTAGTAGTACCAAGGTGATTTATCAACCGTGAGACGCATTGCCTTGCTCGTTTTTTTGTGTCTATTTTACTACGTCTGAAAAGCAGGTGCAACTTGGAGCTTTGTGCACAAAAGGCTGCAACTTCTGAGAGGGACAATCCTGGACACGCGCAAATCTGATTCAAAGAGCAGTGAGGGCAGCGTATTTAGTTCTCATTGTTGATTCAATAAAAATCAACACAGCAAACCACTATTTAACACAGGTGTAAAATATTCTGGATAAATGAGAGTTTGCAGCCACTGTGGAGCTTATTGAGAACTAAATCTGCATTGATTGTGTCTTTTTATTTCCCCTTTTTCCCAATGCCACATTTTAACTTGGATTTCAGCACTTGGACAGGACTACGGGATCACCTGGTAGTGCGAGCCTCTGAAGCCGTTGGCATTGTGCCAAAGTGTGCAACTCCTGCGTAATAGAGACCATGTCGGAGCTGCAGACACTTTCATTTGTTCGGCAACTCCTGATCCATGTCCTCATAAACTGGACACTTATGAGGCTCTGCACAGATACCTGTTGTATCATTTTTTATATTTATCATACTTTTTAAAAATTATTTTAGTTTATTCCGTCCTCCTAATATCTCCATCTTCATCTGGCGACTGGCGTCATATTTCCATTTGAGCCACGTTGCAAACCTTGAAACACGCAAAACTTAATTTATAAAGCTTGAGGAGTTGTCGTCACTGTGTGTCGCCCCGCCCCTCCGAACCAGCGTTCCGCCATGTTTGTTGTTCACTTACTGAGAGCTACGTTGGTCATGAGTGGAGATGCTGGGTTATGATATCAGTAAGTAATTAGATTACTTTTTACTTTAAATAAGTAATCAGATTACTAAGTAACCAGTAACTGGAATCACTGTTGACAGGATAAGTGCCTCTATCCTCAGTAACCACAATGACAATGGCCAGGCACACCTGGATTAATCAGTTTGTCCAGTAATTAAAGACAGAAAACAGGAGTTCAGGAAGTAGTGGAGCTGTGCAGCCCTGTCTGAAACCTAACCCTTGCCTCTGTGTGCACTGTGTACTTTGTCTGTAGTGCACACGTACTACACACTCAAAAATAATGTTTGAAGTGCTCAAGTGTGCAGTTTGAGAGACGGGGGTCTGTCTCAATCCACGCACTTGCACTATGTGGTACACTACTTTGGAGGTGCCGCAAAGGCGGTTTCAAATGAAATTCAGTGCTCTGAAAATACCCGGATGTTGCCCTAAAACCGGTCAAAAATGCAGTGCAGAACGAAGCACACTAAAGCCTGGCATACACTGCGTTTTTTGGCCGTTTTTGAGCCGATTTTCCAGTCGTGCGACAAGTTTGGCGATCGCCGACTCTTGGCCAAATTGTGTGTCGTGCAGTATACTAGAGGGTCACGTGAGGCGATTGGCACCTCACGACAAGCTCTCGATCAGAAATCGTGAGTCGCAAGAAAATCAAACCTGTTTGATATTTTGGTCATGGCTTGTGAGTGAATCCCATGTTGAAGCAGAGCCACGACCAGACTGAGAACTTTTTCCTCTGAGATTTTCACATTTCGCATGTGTGAAAGAAAAACGGAAGAAAACCAGAGGCAGCATGGCGACCCGGCTTGTCATTTGGATGGACACCGCAGTTTTTTGGTGATAGCATAATGTTGCTGCTGCTGTTGTTATTGTCGTCGTCTTCTCCGTTTTCTTCTTCTTCATTTTGTAGCTGTATTTATTGCGTTGCATGTCGGGATTGTTCAAGACCCCAACGTGTCTTTAAGGACGGATATTAGTCACACTTAAATGTTTCAGATCATCAAACAAATTTAAATGTGTGACAAAGATAACACATGTAAACAGAAAATGCAGTTTTTAAAGGAAGATTTTTTTTTTTTTAAGGGGAAAAATATCCAAACTTAAATGGCCCTGTGTGAAAAAGTGATTGCCCCCTAAACCAGGGGGCACCCTTATCAGCAACAACTGCAATCAAGCGTTTGTGATAACTGGCAATGAGTCTTCTACAGCGCTGTGGAGGAATTTTGGCCCACTAATCTTTGCAGAATTGTTGTAATTCAGCCACATTGGAGGGTTTTCCAGCATGAACCGCCTTTTTAAGGTCATGCCACAGCATCTCAATGGGATTCAGGTCAGGACTTTGACTAGGCCACTCCAAAGTCTTTATTTTGTTTTTCTTAAGCCATTCAGAGGTGGACTTATTGGTGTGTTTTGGATCATTGTTCTGCTGCAGAACCCAAGTGCGCTTCAGCTTGAGGTCACCAACAGATGGCCGGACATTCTCATTCAGGATTTTTTGGTAGACAGCAGAATTCATGGTTCCATTTACCACAGCAAGTCTTCCAGGTCATGAAGCAGCAAAACAGCCCCAGACCATCACACTAAAACCACCATATTTTACTGTTGGTATGATGTTCCTTTTCTGAAATGCTGTGTTACTTTTACGCCAGATGTAATGGGACCTACCCCTTCCAGAAAGTTCAACTTTTTGTCTTGTCAGTCCACAGAGTATTTTCCCAGAAGTCTTGGGGGATCAAGATGCTTTCTGGCTAAACTGAAATGAACCTTTATGTTCTTTTTGCTCAGCAGTGGTTTTGGTCTTGGAACTCTGCCATGCAGGCCATTTTTGCCCCCCAGTCTCTTTCTTATGGTGGAGTCATGAACAGCAACCTTAAAGGTGCCATGACATCAAATTTCACTTTTCTGGGGTTTTGGGTGTATAATATGATCTGTTGTGCACTGATGAGGCCATGTGAATGTCCAGAGTGAGAATCAAAGTTCCTGTTTATGGTCTGTCAGCTTTGTCTCTCTGTTCAGAAACAGTTTAATCAGACAGCAGGCTATCATTCTACGTAGTTCTATCATTCTACGTAATTTAATTGCTCCAATAAGAGCACACTATCAAGTAAACAGCGCGCCCCCCCCCCCCCCCCTCCTCTCTCTCCTAACGGTCTATGCACCGTCCGCTCCCCCCTCCCCTCCCTGTCTGATTCAGCTGCGTGTATGGAGCTAGTAGTAACTTCTGTGCTGTCAGGTCTGGGTTTTCAAACAAATGGATTTAAAAGAAAACTTCTGCAGTAACACTGAGGGAGGGGGCCACATCCTTGTCATTACCTGTAAGTTTATTTATTTTCTAAATGCTGTCTTGTCTGATAAACGTAGCTCACCGTCTGAAGTGCCCATGTTGCTAGCAGTTAGCCTTTAGCAAAGTCCGACCGCAGCTTGACCTAGATTCTCCAAATAAGGTCATAGCCAAATAAGGTGTAGCCAATCAAAATGAAGTCAACGTGGTCTCCGGGTAAAGCTCCATATAATCACCGGACCCAACTGTATTACTGAGGAAGTGAGGTCTGGCGTTTCAAAACAATACTCCGCTGTAAAAAATGCCGTTTTTTTCTTTGGAGTATTTACATATAAAGTAATGCCAACAACATAAACTATTTTTTACTGCTATGTCATCACTCCTTTAAATGAGGCAAGTGAGTCCTGCAGTTCTTTGGATGTTGTTCTGGGGTCTTTTGTGACCATTTGGATGAGTCGTCGCTGTGGTCTTGGGGTAATTTTGGTCGGCCGGCCACTCCTGGGAAGGTTCACTACTGTTCCATGTTTTCACCATTTGTGGATAATGGCTCTCTCTGTGGTTCTCTGGAGTCCCAAAGCTTTAGAAATGACTTTGTAACCTTTTCCAGACTGACAGATCTTAATTACTTTGTTTCTCATTTGTTCCTGAATTTCTTTGGATCACAGCATGATGTCTAACTTTTGAGGATCATTTGGTCTACTTAACTTTGTCAGGCAGGTCCTATTTAAGTGATTTCTTGATTAAGAACAGGTGTGGCCGTAATCAGGCCTGGGTGTGGGTGGAGAAATTAAACTCAGCTTTCTGAAGATGTGATAAACCATAGTTAACTTATGTTTTAACAGGGGGGGGGGGGGGGGGGGGGGAATCACTTTTTAACACAGGACCACGTAGGTTTGGATTTTTCTCTCTCTTAAAAGTTAAAAAATTTCATTTAAAAACTGCATTTTATGTTTTCTTGTGTTATCTTTGTCTATTATTTAAATTTGTTTGATGATCTGAAACAAATAAGTGTAACAAACATCAGGAAGAGGGCCCTTTTTCACACAACTGTAATTACTAATGTATATGTAGCATGCTACCAAACTGTTCACTCCCTGTTTCATTTATCATCTGGTCATTTGTTTGAGGCCACAGCTATACCGGCTCAGTAGAGTAAGCTCACGTTTGCGGTCAATGCTAGTCCATGGCTGTGTCTCAAACCGCGCACTTGAGCACTTCAAACATTCTTTGAGTGTGTAGTGCATTCATGCTGTCATTTAAGTGAAAGTTCAGTGGGTTTCTGATGATGCATTTAATTTTTCTCTCATTGTTCTTTCATTTTGTTCCGCACCACAGCTTCACAAGAAATAAAGGAAACTTCAGAATGACAAACTTTATCCAACAAAGTTTAACAAGCAGGTCTAAAAAAGAAAACTCTGGAGCCATTTGGCAGGATGCCGTTTATTCAGGCGTGAGACCAACAGTAAAACTCTTCTAGCAGTTTGTGTGAACGAAGGCAGCCGCGTGTCTGGAAATAAAATAAAATAAAATCTCCTCACATTCTTTTTAACAGTGAAATCAGTGGAGTCTGTCAGAAAATGGAGCACAGCTCTGGAGGCTGAAACTCCAGCAGTTTGTGATGATCGGTGCAGAACGGTGGACGCAGCCTCAGGACCATGAGGATCATCCGATGTGAGATGTATCTGGTTCTACTGCAGCATCTGGGGTGCTGCTCTTCTTCTCTGACACAAATAATGTGCAGAATAATGAAGAGTGCACTCCAGCGCCAGTCTGATAGACTGCCCAGAAGGAAGGCCACATATGAGGTCTTACAGGATCATGGAGGGCCGTGAGGCAGGAAACTGGTGTGTTTTAGCTTGTAAGAGGAGCTGCTGTGGAAGAACAGTCATTGTTTAGAAGTGGGATGAAGTTCTTGCAGGTTTCAAATAAGTTAAATTTAAGACTTTTTACAAGACATTTTAAGACCCTTATGAATCAAATTTAAGACCAACATGATGCATTCTTAGAAACAGTCAAATAATCCCACAAATTCAAAATAGGGGTGGAACTTCATTTAAAAAAATAATTACAGGGTTTGTAATTTATCTATCTTGATTAATCGCATAACAATAATTAACCCAAAGGAACTTGTTAAAAAAAAATGTATTTTAGTCAACTGAATCAAATAACACATTAATTTAACTCAAGCGCTTAAAAAAAAAAAATAAATAATTATAATATTAATAATATAATATATATATTTTTATAAATATATATATATATATATATATATATATATATATATATATATATATATATATATATATATATATATATATGTATGTATATGAAGAAATTGAAAATATCCCTCGTAGCTATCTGAACCTTTTAGAAAGACTGGCAGAATCAACTTCTGATATCTTATTCAGTGTATTCTATGTGGTCAATGCTCCTCGGAAATGAATAAAAATTAAGACTTGTCTGGATCAAATTTAAGACAATGGATGGAAAAGTGGCCCATTTTAAAACCTTTTAAGGCCTTAAATGTTAAGTTCAGAATTTTAGACATTTTTAAGACCCTGTAAGAACCTTGATGAGGTTTTATTTGAAACGACAGCACCCCCTACAGGACAGACGTGGCTCAGCTCCGACACCTTTAACAGTTCACACTTTATTATTTATAGTGAAAAGCAAAGATCATAAAACTTTAAACACACGAGAAATGGTCCCTCAGAGGCAGCTTGTGTGCAAAAAAATAACATAAGGCACTTTTTATAAAATGGAAAGAAGAGAGGAGCTCTGCGGGAAAACCAGTCATGACTGGTTCCATCTCCACTTGCTAAAACTAAAACGGTCACATTGTAACAGTGAAGGACGAAAAGTGGAAAAGTGACCTGAGGTGAAAACTGGAATGTGATTAAAGCTCATTTTCATGGAAGTGAATCAAGTATATTAGCATTTTGCTGCAGAGGAAAGTTTAAGATACTTGAAGCTATTAAGCTGTTTTCTCCCGTTTTCAGTTGAAGTCTCGGTCAGGAAGCACCAGCGGGGCCACCAGGGTCCACAGGTACAGGGCCAGGCCGAGCCAGCTGGAGCTGATCTTCACCCAGACGGCCGGCATGGCGGTCTGCATGGCCTCGTAGTCCGAGTCGGGCCTGGCGAGTGGGGGGAGGGAGGGGGGGTTAGAGGAGTCAGGGAGCCGGAGAGGAGCAGTGCACGGCGGATACTCACTTGTACCAGTTGGTGAGGGTCATCATGATGTAGAGGGAGGCCAGGCAGAGGCTGAAGTGGAAGAAGGAGTAGCTGTAGGTCACGCCTTCCTCCTCGTTGTCCACGGCGCGGTGAGCTCCGTCCTCCACCGGGGACGGCTCAAAGTTGGCGGTGAGACCCTGTCCTTCCTCCGTCTGCATCAGCTTGTTGACCTGGGCGTTGTTGGAGGAGCGGATGCTGCAGGAGGCAATGAAAGCATGACGAGCTGCAGCTTCCTGCATGAGGACAGGCTCTGCTGTCTGAGGAGTCATTCTCTCTGAAACGCTGGTCTGGAAAGATCCCGGCTCCACGTGGAGCCAGGTTTCTGAATGTTCGCCTCAGGAGGAGTTTGGATTTAACCCTCTGAAATGCGCAACCACACCACCTTAGATTGAAGATGTCATGGCTGCCACAGCTTCAATCAACATGCAGACTTAAAACTACCAACCAGGTTTTAGCTCCTAAAAACGGGTTTCTGTAGATAGAAGACTGGTTGAGGACCAGTTGTTTTACTGGACTTCATTTACACTGCAAAAACTCAACTCTTACCAAGTATATTTTTCTCATTTCTAGTCAAAATATCTCATCACCCTTGGCAAAGCAAATCTGTTCAACACAATAAAGCAACCAGATCATCATTCTGCTTTCTACGATATGCTTATTTCAAGAAATCTTATCAAGAAAATTTTGTTTGTCCCATTGGCAGAATCTTTTTTTCTTATTACAAGCAAAAAAGAATCTTGGCCACTCTTAAAATAAGTAAAAGAAAAATAGAAAAATAAATATATAACAAGTATATTTTTCTAATTTCCAGTCAAAATATCTAATCACACTTGATATAAGACAAAATCACCTAAAGAGAAGCATTTCAGTGAGATATGAGAACTTTTTTTACGACAGGATTTCTTGAAATATTATGCACCATCAAGAAAATTTTGCTTGTTCTATTGGCAGAATTTTTTTAAATTTATTTATTTTTGCTTATTTCAAGCAAAAAAAAAAAAAATATATATATATATATATATATATATATATATGTATATCCTCTCAGAGGGTTAAATCTATACGCCCAGGTCAACATATATGTCACATCAGGTCAACATATGTATATATATATATATATATATATATATATATATATATATATATATATATATATATATATATATATTTTTTTTTTTTTTTTTTTTTGCTTGAAATAAGCAAAAAAAATAAATAAATAAAAAAAAATTCTGGCAATTGAACAAGCAAAATTTTCTTGATGGTGTATAATATTTCAAGAAATCCTGTCGTAAAAAAAAGATCTTTTATCTCACTGAAATGTTTCTCTTTAGGTGATTTTGTCTTATATCAAGTGTGATTAGATATTTTGACTGGAAATTGGAAAAATATACTTGTTAAGATTTGAGTTTTTGCAGTGTACTCATCGCCAGTTATGTTCGTAAACTGGAATGTTTACATTGTTCACATCTCAGAGGTCTTTAAAGGTATAGTACACCTGTGATCCAAGTGTCCTGAGTGGGTAGCGTCCAGAATTTACTCGAAATGACATCATTTAATATATTTTTATAGCCTAAACAAAAGAGCATTGTACTTCCCCGATGTGCATCCACGGAGTTCGACACTACTTTGTTTTAAATCAACAGCCAACCCCTTGTGTGTTTGTCTGCAGCTCGTTCACTCTTAGCACAATGTAAACAGCGAATTTCTTCTTCTACGCTTGCGTTATCGGCAGAGTAGGCGCTGAACACCGCAGCTTCCGTAGTGTCGTGAACTCGTATGAACATGCAAGTAGGAAGTGCGATGTTCTACCGTTTAGGCTCTAAAAATATACTAAATGATGTAATTTCCAGTAAATTCTGGACGCTACCCACTCAGAACACTTGGATTACATTGGACGAGCAGTATGGAGGAATATTGCCAAGTTTTTGTGGACTTTTATAGACCTTTTTGTTTCAAGCTTCGGTGACTCCAATTATATGAACGTTGGGGGAAAATGAAAATTTGTCCGATCTCTGGCTGCTCAGCATGAGGGTGAGTAGAAAATGAAGGCGCATCATTCTGTGGGTGTACTATCCCTTTAACCACCAACACCTCCTCTCCTGACAGAGGACGAGGATGTCACATCAACAAAGCACAGCATGCAGGACCATGATGCATCTGATTGCTGAGGAAGAGGAGATGATGAAGATCCACCTGAAGCAGGCTCAAGTACCATCTCCTGGTGGACTGGAGGTCTAATCCAGCCTGGATGCATCCAGGAGGACCACCACACCCCAGACATGTCCAGCCTACGACATCCTGTCTCCTGATGGACAGGAACTGGTTTCTGGACTGGAACCAGACTCGTGGCATCTTCAAACTTCATGTCTTAAATGTAAAGTGGCCTGTTTTTCCCAGTAAGAATGAACCAGTTTCCTGCTGGGAGCTGTGGTTCTGTGAGGAAAAGCTGGAAATCCCACACTGAAACCAACAACGCAGGTAAACTGGTGTGAAGGTGGGATAGAACGGTCAGACCCCAGCCACGGGGAGTACCTGGCGTAGAGGGTGCAGAAGAGGAAAACCAGCAGTCCCACCACGCCCTGGGCGTCCCACCACTGCACGCTTCCTGGAGCCGGAGTAGGAGCTGGTCCCGGCGGAGGAGTGGTGCTGCCTGGCTGGACCAGACTCAGCAGACTGGGGTTACACTTCCGGTCTGAGGTTGGAGAGAACGTTTCATCAACAGCTGACGGTGAATCTGCGGCTGGGTTTCCTGCTGCAGTCACTGGACTTACTGGGGTTGTTGGCCATGGCCGACCAGGTGACGTACATGGTGTACAGGGAGATGAGGGAGGCCTGGAGCAGACCTGAGCTGGGCTGGGCATCCTGTGGGGAATAGAGACAGAGGTTAAAGGTGCATTGCGCATGTTTAAATGTTAAATACTAGTATTTCCTTTCCTGCACATGCTCTAACAACTGCCTGATGTGCAGAATGAGCTGATCTTTCTTCACTGCGGTGGTCTCTCATACTGATTCTGCTCAATGTGAGCGTTTCAGATACGAATCCTAAAGGAGGTGCTTGTAGGGGAGACGAGCTGCGCTGCAGCCGGTATATTCCGCCTCCATTAGCGCATGTCGAGACAACACTGACTGCTGCTAAAAGATGGAGAGCAGGTGCCTCTCAAACCCCAACTCAGACTCCAGTCAGACAAAGAGGAAAAGTTTTGTCTTGTGAGGCGAAGAGAACCAAACTGGAGTCTGAGCGGTACCGGAGTAAGACTGGAGTAAACAACCAAGCAGCTTTTTTTTTTCTCCTTTCATTATTTTTTTTTTAATTGAAGAGAGCTCCGATCCAGTCTGGGAATAAACGGGACCCACAGTTGGCTTTCTTCTTACTTACAAGGTAAAAGTGATGAATGACGGAAATAAGGATGCATAATATTGCAATGCTAAGTTTTTAGCATGTAAATGCAGCAGTATGACAGCCATATGACTGTTCCCGGGGAAGAGAGACACTCTGGACACGTGTTAAATTTGGTTGAAGTGGTAATTTTATAAGGTAATCGTGGTCTCAGCCTCTGAATTTGGATATTTGATCTACAAGCCAGCGTTAGCCTGTTGCTACCGTTAGCATACAGTCCGTCAGTTTACTCAACGATCAAACCGTAAACAACTTGCAGATTTATAACTTTATTACTTCAGCAGACATCATGACTGCAACTCTGGGCTCAGACTGAGTGTAATTTGGGTTAAATTAAAGACTAACGCAGTCGAAGCAGCTCATGCGTGTGCACGACATTAGCGTCACTTCCACTTGTCGCCAGAGGGGGCGAACTTCTGGAAAAAAGCTGGAACTTGTGCTGTACTCTAAGTTTTCTCTGAATAATGAGCTCCATGTTTAGCTGATTGGGGGATCACATCCAGAACTCTGTCAGCCCACATTAGCTAGAGATGCACCGATCAGATACCAGAATCAGACATCGGCTCCAATATTGACTCATTAGCTGGATCGAATATCTGATGAATGAATGTTAGTTGGGTTTCAGGCAGCTGCTATATTTTGTATGACATTTTAAAATATCCGTTTGTCGTGCATTTTACATTAAAGCGTGATTTCTTTTTTGGTTTTGTATTCTTTGTTCAGACTTCCAGAGTGAAAACGTAAGGTTGTATTTACGTCGACAGTTTCGGCATTCAGCTGTCGCCTTCATCAGAAGTTACACTGACAGTGCCTGACGTGTCAGTACGGCACGCCCAGCCATGTTGACGGACCTCTCGGGCCCACCACGCCCACACCTGGATGGCATGGGGTGGCAAGCCCGATGGTCCGGTCCGATCTCCTTTGGTGTCCCAGGCGTGGGAAAGCATGCAGCCCCCTGATCTCCACAGCCTCCTGAAGCTTGTTTTCCTCAGTGCCGATGACCCTTGCTCCGTCCCAGTCCATGACGTGATTGTTCCTTTTGCAGTGGTCTGATATTGCTGATTACAGTTTCTGGCTTAGTGCTTCTTTCTGTGATCGTGTGAGACGTGATGCCGTTTCCTTCTCGCATTCCTTCTGATGTTCTATTTTTCTTGTGTGAAATGTTCTTCCCGTCTCACCGATGTATGCATTACTGCACTATTTGCATGGCATTTCTTTTATCACGTTGCACATATTTTTTTCTTCTATTCTGTCTTTTGGATGTACCAGAAGTTGTTGGAGTTTTTGTACAGTTTGATAACGGTCCCAATCTTGTGTTTTTTTATGAAGCGTTAAATGGGTTCTGCACAATAGGCTCGTCAACATCGCTGGGCGTGCCGTACGTGCCGGCTGACACATCAGGCGCTGTCAGCGTAACTTCTGATGGAGGCGACAGCTGTTTGCTGAAACTGTCAAAGTAAATACAACCTTATGTTTTTACTCTGGATGACTGAACAAAGAAAACAAAACAAATTGTAAGTAGACATGATGAACATTTTCAAATTGTTATTTGTTTTTGCTGCTAATGTACGCTGAATTTTTAATAAATCAGTACATTTATATCTGTGTTAATTTGATGCCTTTTTAAATTAAGGCTAAATGTTTGTCAAGCCTGATGCTTTCATTCACATGGCAAAATATACGGTTCATTCAATCAACAGTATCAGATCAGATTGCATCTCTAACGTTAGCTGGCCGTCCAGTATGAGGATTAATCTCCAGGCTGTTTCCACAGAGACACCATGAACGCTACCAGCTGCTTGTCTCTACTTCACCTGAACTTTGGGCAGAATGGCCACGATGGACACGATGATGCAGAAGATGAAGTTGAGGCTGATGAAGACCTTGTGCTCAGCGCAGTCATCCGGTTGGGTGTAAAACACGTAGAACAGAACGACGGCAGCAAACGCCAGAGCGTAGTGGATGAAGGTGAAGGACAGCAGAGCTGTGAGGAGAACAGAATCATCATCATCACTGGAGGAAACAGACCCCAACTGGCTCAGATCAGCAATGAGTTGCTGAAAATGTTCCCTCTGTTTGCACCCCGTGTTCACACTGGACGCCAATAAAATTATTTGCGCGAGAAAATGACATGTAAACTCAATGTACAGACGCGAATAGACAGGCGTTTGACACAAATGGCTCCAATCACGCGTCTTATTCATGCGAATGAAGCGTTTTACTCACGCGAGTAGAGCGCATTCCGCTCAAGGTGAAAAAATTGAACTGGAGTGTTTTATACGTACGAACAACACGAGCCCTGTCATTCAACATGGATGAGACGTGATGTGAGTGGACCGGTGCTCTGCAGCGGGAACAGAGCGCCTGTAGTTCCCGCTGCAGGAGGAATATGCGGCTCTGTCCTCGCTACATAAACAAACTGAGGCTGCTGGTTATCAATCAGTATTGGAAAACGTCAATATAATTCAATAGGAGTCTGTGTTCAGACTAGTGTAGTATTCAGTTTGATCTTCAGTTGTGGGCGGGCCTGTTGGCTTATCAAGGGAGAATACTCAAAAATTTTTTTTTTTTTCGGTTTATCACACTACAAATATACCTGAAGCGGCTGCCATCCAGACGTAGCTCCTGGATCAGGTGATGAAATTCACCGAGCGCCTCTGGACAATCTGCTGGACCCAAACACGGCGGCATCTTCGGTTTTCCGACTTCCAATGCAGGTACATCACCAAAACTCTCTCTAAGTATTAAAAATAACCAGAATCTGCCTCGTTCATAGATGACTGTGACAAACCACTATTCCCGCTCCAGGAAGTTCAATTTGACGCCCAAATGGTTTGTTTTATTCACGTGTTTAATACGCTTCATTCTCGCAAAAAAACCCGTCTGAATCAAGCGCGTAAACATTCAGCATTCGTGTGTTGAAATGTATGCGCGTTTGCAAATGTACCGTCCGGTGTGAACACAGAGTTAGACGGTCAAACATCTGTTACAGGGACCAAAATGTAAATTCACAGTAAGATGCTTCTTATTAATCTGCTTGTTGGACGTCTGCTGTCTCTGCACAGAATAAACCAGCGTTTACTCTGGTTTCACAGAGTAAAACCAGTCAGCTGATCCAGCCAATAAGACTTTGCTGGTTATCTGCTAAATGTAGCGTTGATGCAGCAGAAATGAAATGTTTTTCTGACTGGTAGGAGAGAAGAAACACATAGAATAACGTATGAGGGAAATTCTTTTTACAGATTTTTATACCACTTACTACAAAATGTAGATTTAAAAGGAAAATATAAGAGATGCTGAATTTTCTTTTTTTTTTTCTTTATAAATTTTTGAGCCTGATGCATGAATAAAGTAGATTAAATAATTCTGACATCATCGAGATGAAGTCATGTAGGAAAAAACAAACATGGAGATAGTAAACATTAGTTAAATGTAAATAAAACAGGAAAATCTGCGCATAAATGGGCTCAGACCCCCGAGGGCAAAATCTGACTGGTCTCAGTTGATTCGAGAGCTCAGTTTGGTCTGCGTCAGTCACTACAGCAACTTAATCTGAATGTTTGTTCCAACAAACAAACTGATTCTTTATAACCTGTAAAAGGGAGCTGGGTTACCGCGACTAACCGGGGCTAACTAGCCCAGCTGGCATCATCGGCAAGATGAAAATGACTCATTTTGATCTTGAGAAGGACAAGCTTGCTGAGCCGTTTGCTAGGTTTCTTCTGTGAGAAAGATAATTTTTCCACTAAAAAGAATTTGAGATTTCTGAGGTCTGATTAGGCCTGATCCAGGACCTGATCCAGGACCTGATCCAGGACCTGATCCAGGACAACATAAACAACGTAAACATGAGCAGCTGTGGAGCTTTCAGGCATGACGGCTTTGTTCGATGGCTCAGAGTTCTGCAGGTGGAACGAGTCCCCTCTTTACCTGCAAACCAGCACTTGGAGTTCCCATCCTCTGCCTTCTCCAGCCAGGACTGGTTCCAGGAGTGAGCGAAGTCCACCAGCAGGATCAGCTGGATGATGATGAAGATGAAGGAGCCCACCACGCCGAAGTAATACCAGACTGGGAAGAAACGGGATGAATCAGGAGGAGAGTTTCACTGTGGTCCCAGAAGCTTCATAAACCAGAGCAAACATCTTTAAATTACTACTTCCTGAGCTTCAGACAGCACCTTTCCTTCCTGTCTTTCATTACTGGACGAACTGATTAATCCAGGTGTGCCTGACCTCAGTAACTGGCCAGACACACCTGTAGTAATCAGTATTACATATTATTAGCATATTTATTTATTAGTATATATATTTATTTATTTATTATATTCATTTGTCAGTATATTTTTGTTCTTGCATGCATGGAGATAGGTTAACTGTGTTGTGTGAAGTCGTGGCCGCTGTCATCTGTGGGATCTTCATGGTGGACTGTTGAACAGCAGCACATGATGCTGCTTTGTAGCCGTGGATTTATTTTCTCATATATGTTATGAGATCGCTGGACCCGAACTGCCTCGTCTCAGCCTCTCATTATAACATATGTGAAAACATTTGTAACCCACAGCTGTACTAGAATAACACATGTATGTTACTCAAAGCTACAACAGAAGCATGTTAAATAAAAGCCACGAAACATGCAGAATATTATTTTATTTCATTTCAAACGCAGAATGAACTACGATATCTTGCGATCTCTTGCAGTTAAACACGTTACAACAATATACTAACATCTTTGAACATTATTTTTTTCACGATCATTTAAAAGCAATAATTTTTAAGTCAAAGTGATCAGGGAAGTCACAAACCTGCTGTATGTGTGTAATCTTTAAAAAGAAAAAAGCATTATTTCAGCAGAGGCGGTTATTTTGGACATCAATACATTAATTTGTGGACATTATGCACGTACTGGATGCGTTAATAACACCTGCATGGTCACGTTTTATTTCCTATCAATGTCATCAGAGCGGCTCTGCAAATTTCATTCTAATCTGATGCTTTCTGATATCAGAAATGATGAATAATCGCTAGAAAACCTCCTCTATAAACACCCGGTTTCGGACGTGATTGAATTACATTTAAAGCTTGGTATATTAACAAACTCCCTCTCTTTAAAATCCCGGAAGCAGCTCGACACGTGCAGATGACAAAAGGATGCATCGTTGGTCACATGATTGAAACAATGCAGGCAAAACTTCTGGTTCTGAAGATCGAGGCAGAGCCGAGTAAACAGGCTCAGATATGACATCCAGAGTGGAAACATGATCCATTTTTGATGTTTGAGTGAAGTCTAGCCTCACAGGAAGACAAGATTCTCACCCGTTACGTACTTCTGGTTTTTGTGAAAAAGGTCTATAGCACGTCCTTTTTTAAAGGGACATTGTGTAACCTTTGGCCACTAGGGGGCACTAAACCTGTAACTTCCCACAGGACACACAACTGTCGCAAAAGTAAACAGTTATCTGTGTTTACAATGTCTGATTTCTGAGGAGGACACCCCCTCAGAGCACCCACATGTCACGTGCTGTATAATGACCCCAGAAATCATCCATTATTACTCACATTAGGCTAATAATTGGGTCGAAAGTTACACTGTGTCCCTTTAATTATTTGTATTGTATAACTTGTATGATGTAATTGTCTTGCACTCCAGCTGCCTCTTGGCAAGGAATCTCTTCAAAGACATTTTTAATCTCAGTGGGACTTTCCTGGTAAAATAAAGGTTAAATCAATTAAAAAAAAAAAAAAAAAGTAGATACAAACTCGCTCGGTACAGACTAGAGCTGGGTGATATAACGATATCCATCGTCTGCACGATAGAAAATCTATTGTTTCATATGAAGCTCTATCGTTTACGCCGCGATAAGACGCTTTAGTGCAGCGCTTCATCAAGATGCGGCGAGCGCATGTGCACGCTGCAAACAAACATGGAGGGAGACGGTGGCGGACCATTCAGACGAGGGTTGTTAGACTAATACTTAACGAGATGAGCAGCCGACCCAAACTGAGAAGCTTATACCTAAAAGAGAGACAGCGTCTGTACGTGGATGTGGTTTGGATATAAAATGACCGACAACAGTTGTTTGTATGCTGGCTGGGGACGTCTTTCGGCAGTACACCTGGTGTAGAGCAAAGAGATGTCCCCAAGAGCCGGGATACCTTCTGTTGTCTGGTCGTGACTGTATCTGTCTTTTTAATATACATCCAAACCACATCCATGCGACAGCAGTTGCCCCTGTTTTAACTACAAGCTCCTCGGTTTGGTTTGGCTGCTCATCTTGATGAGAACTAATGATCCTGGTCTGAAACGTGTCTCCCTCCATGTTTGTTCAGGTCAAGATCATGACAAATAAATACTGCAGTAAAGTGCCTAACCATGGATACTGTCAGATGTTAACATGACCAACACATCCTGCTTAGAAAAAATTAAATAAAAGAAACATTTAGTACCCATGACCTTTAATTGTTCAGTATATAATTTGAAACCGCATTTCCATATTGCAATTTCAAGTGTTTCATACCTGTAGTAAAGGTGCCGTCTGGAATGAAGAACGCTCCCACGGTTAAACCAACCAGCGCCAGAAACTTGAAGAACCAGAACCTGCGAATCAGGAAGAGACTCTGTGTAAACTGCATCTGAGGAGGTGCAGTGTCCGTGTTTGGCCACTAGAGTGCAGCATGCCGACATGCAGCGCTGAGGTCCTGCAGCACAAACCCGTTCTGGATGGCAGCTCGGGGGTCCTTGCTGCTCCGCACCCGGATCATGATGATGGAGAAGAGGAAGAAGAAGCAGGTCATGGCGAAGCACATGCGGTACACAGACTTGTAGCCCACGATGATGTCACAGTTCACCTTGTTTTCCACCCCAGGTATTTGAGAGCCGTCCACACAGAAACCTGGAATCTGGCATGAAGGAGACAACTGAGCCAACAACACCTAAAAACCTCCTCTGGGAGTTTTGACAATAAATACACACACATTTCAAGCCTCTTGTTGCTGAGTTACACCTCCATTAAACCAGTCTGAATAGTCTCCTGATGTTTTCTGGAACTGGCCAAATAAGACAATTTAATGTCAGCTTGTACCTTTTTCAGATGTTCCTCCATGCCTGGAAGAATCATGATGATGGACACCAGAGTCCCAAGCAGCAGCAGGAAGGAGAAGGCCAGGCGGCTGATGGTGGAGTTGTTTGTTGAAGGGCAGCATGACGACAGGAGGCAGGAGGCCGAGCCACACAAGCAGGAGGCCTGCAGGAGGCAATTAAAGGACATCCAAACAGCTTTTAAAACTCGGGAAGGTGTGGGGTAATCAGGGTGATGCATGCTTAGCTTGTGCAAACCGTGGTTAGAATAAATAAAGCAAAGATGCATCTGCTTCCAGGTCAACTATGTTTGTCTTTGGGCCTCAGGCTTAGACGGTTATTTACTGTATCTGCGATGAGGCCGGCGATTACAGCTGCCATCACAACAGATCTGCTTCTGACGCGCTGCAAACAGATTCAGATGCAGGCTGCTGACTCTGGAGCAGAAATCAGCCATCCTTTACTAAATGTATGCTCCACAGAAGACAAGCCCAGGGTGGAAACGCTGCAGCTGCAACCAGAATAATCCAGTTCCCGCGCTTCAGACGGGTCTGTTCTGCTCTGCCCTGGCAACAAGCAGCACTTAGAAACAACAACCATCCTCCGTCAGATCCAGACACAAAGACGCAAATACGGAAAATTCACTGTGGTTAAAAAGGAACAGAGACACGATAACTACAGGACAGAGTCGCACCGGTGATCTCTGCATTTATTAACAGGTATCCGGTTAAACAAGCTAAAACTGGAGAGATGTGATCTCAGTGCCGGTTAGTGATCCGGCTGCAGAGTTCTGGATCAGCTGAAGAATTTTAAGCTTTTTATCATCTTCCATCTGTCTATCTGAACTGACATGCCCAAAATGTGAACTGACAAAATAAGATCAAATAAATCCGTTTGACTTCCGACCATCTGGCTTGAGGCAGAAACTTAAAATGATGAGTCTTCTGAAAAAGGGAAGAAAAAGGAAAACTTGCTCTCTGTGTGCCACTGCAGCAGATTCAAAATGAATATATGAACCTAAATGAAAGAACTTAGCAGCTGTCATCATTGTTTACTCTCCTCAGTGAGAAGTTTCCCCCCCGCTATAGCATCAAAAATAGCACTGAACTGGAAAAGCACTCAGGGAGCGCAGACCTCCGCCCAGCAGCTCATGTCCTCCTCATTTTGTGATTCACACCTAAACTTTTATTGGTACGTGCCTTTTATTAGATTTTGTTTCTGTTTATAAAAGTTTAAACTGGAAAGTTTAGTTCATAATGTACCTGGTACATTCTAGAACTTATTGAGATCCTTTATTGTAATTTTTTACCAAACACTCGGGCCATTTGTATGGAGTTATGTGCAAAAATTCCAAAATGTGGCCGATCTCACAATCTGATCCTGGTTCGTCCTTGGGCTGAGACACAAGGCTGGTGAAAATTTCAGGTTAATCCATCCAGTACCTTTTCCCGTAAAGTTGCTGACAGACAGACAAACAAGTTAACACAACCAAAAACAAAACCTCCTTGGCAGAGGTAATTACATCCTTAGTATACAGTAACAGTAGATGCAAAAATTCCAAAATGTGGCCGATCTCACAATGATAAAGAATCCTTCAAAACACGCCTGGATCCAGAAGGTGATCCGGATCACCACCGAAGTTTCATGGGTTCGTCCTTTCGGCTGAGACACGGCTGGTGAAAATTCAGGTTAATCTGCCCAACACTTTTTCCGTAAAGTTGCTGACAGACAAACAAGTCAACGCTACCAAAAACATAACCTCCTTGGCAGAGGTAATTACATCCTTAGTATAGATATCCAGTCTGACATTAAAGTATCGTGACAAGCCTTTAAGCACTTTAAAGGGACTGGAGGCAAGATTAAGAAATGAGACTCACAAGTGCCGCGACTGGCGCTGCGGGTAACTGCAGCCACCAGCAAAGCCGATACAGGAGCACAAACTGAAGCTAGAACGTGGTTCACTACGCTGATAGTAAGTTTGTGCGATATACTGATATGGTATTGCGATATGATATTTACACGAGAGAGATATATTCACACACATCGTTATGACGCGGTATTAGTTGTGCAAATTGTTTTCCTTTATTTTTTCGTAATGGCCCGGCTGCACCTCGACCGATTACAAAGGGGTCACCTGATTATTTAATAAGGGTGGGAAAAATGTCGTTACACTGAAATATTGCAATATTTTCATATGCCGATACCATATCTATATTTGAAAATGCGGTATCAATCTATTTTATTAATACAATCTTGCGAGATATCGTTTTGTTACGAAATCTCATGAGATTTCACGAAATAACGCAAGATTTCGTAACAGAACGATGAAATATTAAGGTATTTCATTAGTAAAATACATTGATAAAGCATTTTTAAATATAGATATGGTATCGGCATATGAAAATATTGTGATATTTCAGTGTATCAACATTTTTCCCCATCCCTATTATTCAAACTGTCTGGAAGACAATCTTCCACAAGACTTTTATCAAATAAATTAAAAAAACCAGCCAACTATCTTTAATTACTTTAATTTAACAAACATTTCTAACCAGTGATGTCAGTTCCATCACTGCAATGGAGCGAAACCTTCACGCTAAACATGTTTCAATACTAAAAAACAGGTAATAGATATGAAACTTTCAGACAAATAAGAGTAAAAATACCAGTATATATCGTATATCGTCATCTAAATAAATATATTGTGATATGATATTTGGACCATATCGCCCAGCCCTACGTCTTTTTCTTTGTAGTTCCACTATTTAGTGTCTTTCAGATGATCTGGCAGAAGAATCCATAACTATCCCTGCAGTGTTTGAATTCACCAGGACCGTCTTCTTCCTGTATCAAAACTGTCGGGGACGCAGACGCAGCGTCAGCTGACATCACCTCCACAGGACAGCGCGGGAAATTCAGCCACCGCATCACAGCGTATTATGCAGCACACAGCCTGTTCAAGGCAACGGAGAGAGACGTGGGTGGGTGGGCTCGTTCTTTTTGTTTTCAACGCTTCATCACCCATTAGTATTAAAAAAAACTGGAGATGCAAGTTTATTCTTTCACATTTCCTGCCTCTAGTCCGTTAAAGTGTTGTTTTGACATCCGTCATGGCAGAGTCAGCATTCCACAGAAAAGTGTGATGTCACTTTATCTGGGCTGTTTTCATTCACCTGTCATAGTATGAAGTATTTAGTTTAGATATTATTGCACAAATATTTCATTCAGTCCCTCTGACTCTTACATAACTGTTTAATCTTATGTGTTATTTGTGCTCAGTCTTGTTTATCTCTTTGCACTACAGGATAAGTGTATTTTTTTCAGTATTTGGTATTAGTGCCTGACAAAGTTTATAAAGTTTACATATTTTTTGCGTTTCATGTTCTGACCACACGATTCCTCCCTCCTATGTAAAAATGATGGCAATGCATTGCTAGAAATTAGGGCTGCATGATTCTGGTAAAAATGTGAATCGTGATTTTTTTTGCTTAAAATTAAGATCACGATTTTCTAAAACGATTTTTTTCCCTAAAAGTATTTATTGCACAAATAAACTTTAACAAAACAAACAAAACAACCTATTCAAAAGGTAATTCAAAATAAAGCATGTGTTTGCACAAGAGCTTTGTTGGAGCATTTCTTTGGCAGATGCATAGTTGTAGTTCTTTAACATTGGTTAGGGGGTGGGGAGGCAACGGCAGTGTTGCATTTGAGGGCGCTTGAAAAAATCTGGGAAGAATGGAAACTTATTTGTGATAAGCTCATGATTAAAAACGTTTCAGAATTGTTGTGGGTAGAATTGAGATTGCATGTATGTGTGAATTGAGATCACGATCTTTTAACGATTAATTGTGCAGCCCTACTAGAAATGCAGCAAACTGCAGTGGTTTAGCGTTATCATGTTTGTCAGTTGCACAGAGACAAAACAAACGTCAGATGGAGGCTTTGTCTTCCCTCTGATAAAAATAAGACAACCCGTTGTCTCCAACCTACGTCCCCCATCCATCTTCATGTTTGTTTGCACTCCAGAAAAAAAGAAGGCAAAAGGAGGATCTGGAAACGTTTGCAAGAAGACAACAAGCTAACAACTTTTCAGTTTCAGTGTTAATAAAGAGTTACGACTTTTATTTTCCTTTGTGGTGTCACTTAAAGGAATAGTTCACCCACAGAATGATTTAACTTTATTTTCCACTTCCCCTCATGGTGAGCAAGACTCTGGAGCACATTTTTAATATGTCAAATGCAGCCGGAGATCAGGACGACTCTTTTTCTGTCAGTTATTGTAAATATAGTATTGAGATGTCCCTGTTTTTACATTAGGGACATTCACACCGAAGGAACCTTTTCAAGTTCCTATAACCTTTTCAGGAACACAGCAGTTTTTTTGCGCATTTAGACAGACAGGAACTAGAGATCATGGCCCTCAGTTCCTAGAACCGTTTTAGCTCCTGCTTTGAGGCAGGGTCCTTTCGTAGTTCTATTCACCTTATTCAGCGCCGCCCACTTTTCCAACAGAGGCGTTTCTGCATTGGCTTAGCACTTCCAGTAAAGCATGTTCTCAATATTTTGTTCAGTGGAAAACATTACATTGGAATAATGGCAAACCTGACTGAAAAGCTCCAAGAAAACATGTCTGGTTCACCCAGTTCTCATAACAGCGTGTGAAGATGACATGAACACCAGTCCCATTTTCCTGAAAACTGTTGGTAGCCGACTAGATCTACCATCTGCTGAACGTGTTTGGTGGTTGTATTAACTCAGTCTTTCTTATGAAAATCCATCCAGGAAAGCGCCACCCAGTAGAACCATCCCTAATCATCTTGACTCATAATCATCACTCTTTCACGCCGCACTCTTTCAGATCAGATGTACTGAGGGAATCAGATCTCTCCACAGATAAGTCACCAAGCAGGCAGCCGTGAGCCGTGGTAAGAATCAAGTGAGAGCGACATGATCAGCTGATTTGTGGGCGCTGCGGCGGCAGATATAACAGACCACAATGAAAAACGCCGTCTGATTTTACTGAAAATAAAAATAAAATAATTCCAAGGGCATAAATGTCAGCCATGATCTGCTGCATGAAGAACAAGAACATGTTCTTCTGGAAGCCGGTGTCAGTCCAAGTCCAGCCAGCAACCTCTCACTTCGCCTGGGTGTCAGTACGATGCTCTGGTATCGCAGGGGTGGGACGGTCCTGCAGCCACACAGCTGCCATATTGACTGTTTTCACTGTGTCGGCTGATACCTGGATGGAGGGGGTGTTTACTTGAACAAAACAGGACTTTATGATCGCTACAATTATTATTCTGCTAGGTCGCGATGATCTCTTAGTTTGAGCCGATCCTCTATGTTGTTTTTGTTTGCCAATATGCTAAGTTAGCTATATCAGGGCAGATAGAAACCTAAGTTGTTTTAATGACACTACTGTAAATCTGATCATGTTTTGCTTCATCTGAAAGCTAAACTCCTACAAAAGGTGCTGAACTGATTATTAAAGCTGCTCTTAGAGCATAGACCGTAAATAAAGAATAAAGCAGAGTCCAGCACTA